>JARDYJ010000007.1:27406174-28006174 GCA_029215755.1 Spea hammondii
GCGAACGGAGCCACTCGCACAGAGCGAACCGCTCTGTGCGAACGGAGCCACTCGCACAGAGCGAACCGCTCTGTGCGAACGGAGCCACTCGCACAGAGCGAACCGCTCTGTGCGAACGGAGCCACTCGCACAGAGCGAACCGCTCTGTGCGAACGGAGCCACTCGCACAGAGCGATTCGCACAGACATGAAGAATACTTACCTCCGGAACGCGTCACATCCGTCACGCAGTGCAGAGCGTGTAGCGGAAGCAGGGAACGCTCGCGGAGGTAAGTAAAAGGAGCCAACAACGACTCGATCACTCGATTAATCGATAACGGAAATCGACGACAACGATTTCCGTTATCGATTATTATCGATTTTATCGATTCGTTGTTTCAGCCCTAGTTAACAGGACTATGTAAATCCAATAAAGTTACCTCCTCCTACACACACAAACAAACAAACTTATGATCACACATATGCAAGAGCTAATACCTAGATTGTAAGCTCGCAAGAGCAGGTCCCTCTTCTCCTTTGCACCAGTTTGTTATTGTATGTGTTTCTAAATTGTTCTACTGTAACAGCGCTGCGGAATCGGGCGGCGCTTTATAAATAAATGTAATGTAATGTAATACCTGATGTAGCACTGACCACTCGAAGAAGCTTTGAGGTTCCAGTTAGAAGACAAGTGGTGTTGTGCTGTGGCCCTAGTATTAGTTGCCCACACTGTATACTGCAAATGTCCTCCGGCACAGAAGCGTTCCACATGATGCTGCCATTAAGGCCTGAAAGGGCTGCTACTGCAAGCGTATGTCTTGATGTAGCTACAAGTGCAGAAGAACACGAGAGTCAGGTGAATGGCAATGTACATTCCATTTTAAAAATAAAAGCAAAGTCAACAATAAAGAGAGCAAAATCACCATTATAACCTCTTTTGTTGTTTGAGAGTCCCATGCCTCTGTTAATAAATAAAATATTGATTACCTTTAGATGTGTTGTTTTTGGTAGACAGGAAAGATAACAAAATGTCTGGAGAGCCATCCCCGTTTACATCAAAAAGCTCAAGGGGAGAAAGGACACCTGTTGGGGAAAAGCATCACATTGGAATGGAGTTAAACTAGAAAAGGCTGCTAGTTTCTAATCAACCCAATTAAAAGCACAGTCTACGGAGGCTGTGACAAGGTGGTACAGTATCCATAGTGTAAATGAGGAGCAGCACACCAGGAGGTCTGATCACCCAATACAGCAATCAGCTCCCCTGGTTATGCAGCAGGGGACTGCCACCCCTGGTCAGTATACATCTCTAGAATGTGATGTACATTGCAATGTGGAAGAACTTATATATATCAATTATAGGATTTTCATCAATCATCCTTACACACAACCCCCAAAGAACCTTTTTACAATTGTTCCTTACCAGTTTCTTGCCCCACGCTAACAGTCCAAATATTCTGTTGATCTCTGAAGGGACAGGGGATAAGAAATGCACAAACTAACACCATGATCATCGAGATGACAACCGTGAGGAGAAATACTGTGGTCCGCACGTACGCCACCACAGAGGAGGTTGATTTAAGCTCTGTATCCAGTCCACCTGAAGTAGACAATCCATCCTGTTTACTGTGCACAGGTCGCTGTTGAACCCTCTTTGAGACTTCTTCAACATCAGAATCTTGGTCAGGATTGGACCCACGGGTGTTCTTTCCATTCTGAACTCCATTTTGTTGTATGTTTATGACAAGATCATCCTCACTTTCATCACTATCAGCCTGTGTGAGAGGGTCATACTCCCTTGGGTCATGGGACTTCTTTCCTGTGAAAATGTAAAATAAAATAATGTATCCACTTGCAATGTCATAGCATAACTGGTCTCCTGAGGTATCATATACACACTTATACATTAGCTCTTTCTGTTGCTTTCATATCTTTTAGGAAGGTTACGCAATAGAGTTTAATGTCTTTTAAATTAAATCAACTCCATACAAACAGGGATTTCCACCACAATAATTGGGGTGCTTACAACAAACATATAATGGTATAAGTCCTCAGAGTGATGTGGTGCCAATCTCCTTTTCTGTGTATATTCTATCCTTGCATCATGAAAAATTTTATGACAAGGGTTCTGCAGAATTCCCCATATGCAATTGCCCTTTTCCCTGCACCCTAGTTATTTGTCACGCAAGGGATGTTTTTGGCACGCAATCCAAAAAATGTTCAGTGGGCTCCATGGGACATTCTGGGGTGTCCCTTTGAAAGTGCGGCCACAGACTATGCATACCATTTTTAATATCCCTCCTTATGAAAATGGGAGGGAAATAGGAAAAACTACAGATTAAATGCAGAGTGCCCAACTACAGGTCTGAATAATTCACAGTAAAATTAATTTACTAATGTACTGATGTCCGGCCCCACCAAATGACATGGTCAAACATTCATGAAAAGTTTTGCACCCTAGCAAACAATTTTTTTGAACCCCTTAAGGACAATGGGCGGTCCCTAAACCCATTGAAAACAATGCATGTACGGGTTTTGTCATTAAGGGGTTAAACAAAATATTATAAAGCAAAACGAGGAATTAATTTCTCATTTCAACAGTTTGTGATTTAGACTAGGTTTAGCATCTTAAGCAGTTATCATTTAAGAAAAGATAGTACAGAAGGGAAGAAAACACTATGCCTACATATGTAGACTTTCAGCATGCTAATAAACCAAGAAGCATTCCTGCTTTAATAGATTTATAGTTTGAATACCTTTGAATGTTTTTTTGAAGTATCAGGGCTCCTCCTGACTGAACATTACATCATTCACATACAGAATGAAGCAATTTGTCCACTCTGCATAACCAGAACAAGGATATAGAACAATGTGGTGCAAGATTAATCCAGCTCCACCTAGTTCTCTATTTGTATTAATGTAAATTACCAAATAAAATCACACACCCAACTTGTTATGCAGGGCTGAATGCTATAAGGACCAGGGATAGTCATACTTATTAGCGCCATTGCAGTCCCTTTTTTCCAAAAATATAATAGCTTTTAAGTAGTTTCATTAAGCAAATGTACCTTTCCTAAAAGCTATGATGGCAAATTTTCCTTTCTAAAACTAGCAATGCACAATAATATCCCAAATGGTGTATATGACTAGGTTTGGTTACAAAACGTCTGTAAGCCCCATTCTCAATATCAACTTTCAAGCAGCAGAGCCTGGTACCTTGTTTTTCATGTAGACTACAAAAAAAGTTATTTTGCTCCATTATTTAAATAAAAGCATCCTAGGAAATATCCGTTAACTATAAGAGGATTGTGTCACCCTTCTTCATATATAAAAGTTAAACATTGCTCTTAAAGTATAGACAGCGATGTATCATGGCTAGGTATTGCCTTAGACCTGACTCAGGGCAGTGCCCCAGCCATCCCCACAATTTCCATCCAAGTTGTCCTCCTCAGTGCTGACTCCTAGGATGTTGCATCAGTTCCCAGCTTAATATATTAAGGTTAAGTGTCATTGAGTAAGCTTGCTATTGGTTGCTGTGATCTCTTTGCATCTAGACTTTCTAGCAACAGAAAGCCTGGTCATCCAATAGAGGGTCTGTCACCGGTTATGGGGCAGAAGGTCTGCTGCCCCATTCCTAGAGTTCACCACTCATTACATAAATAAATAATTAAGAAAATATCTAACTGAACCAGTTAAACATGCCATACACTGCAAACTACTTTCACATTAACGCTTCAACCATAAAGAAACATACAAAAAGAATTTGATGGCAGATAAGAACCATTTGGCAATCTAGTCTGCCTATTTTTTTTTTTCTGCTGTAACTATTAATCCTTTAATAATAGAAGGCTGTAACTAACGGAAAGTGCACAATAGGTTGTATTCTTCAAGCCCTGCCTTAAAATAAGTGCCCGTACAACCTCACAATATCCACTTCCTTAATTACACAGGCGAGCCTAGTCTGAATGGAACACACCCCTCGAATATTTAGGGTTTGATAGTCAGTTGATGTTTTGTATGTTATATTTTAAGAAAATCATAATAAAGCTACACTTCAGATGAGTAATGATATGATATGCACATATACTGTCACCAGATATACTTTCAAACACAGGTTTGTACAATGCTGGCTAAAGAGCAAGCTAAAGAAGCAGACATACCAGCAACCCAATATATATATATATTTTTTATTTGTATTTTTTTTTAAACTAAGCAAGCCTTGTGTTACTGCACCAGTTTTTGCCAATGTGTTTTTTTGCTCTATGAATCATTTTTAAAAATAAATATATATATAAGCCTTCTAGCCACCAAAATGCAAACCGAGCACATTTTTTAAATTAAGGAACGCCCTTTCAAAGTTTAATAAAAACAAAAACTTTTAAGAAGCCTACAGTGCTGTGAAAAAGTGTTTGCCCCCTTCCAGATTTCTTCTAGTTTTGCTTATTTTTCACATTTAGATGATTCAGATCGTCCAAATAATTTTTAATTTAAGAAAGACAACATGCGTAAACACAAAATGCAGCCTTTAAATGCCTATTTAGTTTATTAGTGTTAAAGAATTCATCAAAATCCATTTCACCCACGTGAAAAGGTAATTGTCCCCTAAACCCTAATAACCGATTGAGCCAACAACTGCAATCAAACATTGCTATGGAGGAATTTTGGCCAACTCTTCTTGGCAGAACTGTTTTAACTCAGCCACAGCATCTCAATCGGATTCAAGTCAGGACTTTGACTAGGCCACTCCAAAACCATCATTTTGTTTCTTTTGAAAGTGGACTTCCTTGTATGCATTGGATCAGTGTTGCTAAGTCAAATGTGCTTGAGTTTTAGGTCACAAACCGATGGCCGGACATCCTTCTTCTTTCTGGCAGGGAGCAGAATTTATATCATCAGAAGGTCCTGAAGCAGCATCACGCTACTACCACTGTGGTGTGATGTTCTTGTTGTGGAATGCTGTGTTAGCTTTACACCAGATGTAACAGTGTCTTCCAAATAGTTCCACTTTTGACCTATCAGTCCACAGAGTATTATCCCAAAAGTCTTGATCAACAGTGGTTTTCACCTTGCAACAATCCCATGGATGTCATTTGTGCAGTTTATTCTTTTTGTGGAATTGTGAACACAGACCTTAACTGAGGCAATTGAAGCCTAGTGTTCTTTATATCTTAGTCTGAGTTCTTTTGTGACCTCCTGGATGAGTCATTGATATCCTCTTGGGAGGAATTTTGAAAGGTCAGCCAATCCTGGGAAGGTTCACTACTGTTCCATGTTTTTTCCATTTGTAGATAATGGATCTCTTACCATTGTTCGCTGTAGGCCCAGGGCCTTAGAAATGACATTGTAACCCTTTCCAGACTGATTGATGTAAATGACTTTGGTTCTCATCTGGGTTTGAACTTCTTTCAATCATGACATCATGTGCTGCTTTTTAGACCTTTTAGCCTACTTTTCTTTGCATCTATTTAATTGATGTTTGTTGATTTAGTTATTAAGGAGGGAATATATATTCTATATTCTGAGCACGTTCATGCCACTTATTGTCTGCTATCATTCAACGACAGTAATACTCCCACTGATTTAATTAAAAGTACTGTACTACCACTGACTCACAGCTTATGCAGCCAATCTGTGGCAATTATTGTCTGATACCAGAAGAAGGAAGATTTTGTAGAATGGCTGCAAATTCTGTAAGTAGGTTTTTTTTCCATTTAGACATTAGACTGTCCCTTTAAGAATGCAGTTTCTCAGTTTGTTTGTAACCAAAACACTGCTAGGACAACAGCAATGTGTAAATAAATCCATATTTTCATATCTGATTAACTAACCCTTCAAACGGGCATATCAAGCACAACCGGTTTGTGTCACGTCACATGCGCTATCATTTCCTCTAAATTTTATGTCTACATATGTGTATGTATATGTGCCCAAAAAACTAAATTATTTATGACATTTTATATTATAACTTTTAAACAGGAGAACCCTTGTAAGTAAAAGTATACCAACTCTGCCCATTTATACCATTCTTCAAAACATTTTCCCCTTCATAACCAAGGATATTTTGAACCTACAACCTTAAAGGCAAGAGCTTTTTCTGCATTTTTGCTTTGGGCTATTAAACCACAAATTTAAATTTCTCATTTAGTGAGAAAATTTCAAAAAAAATGAATAGAAACAATAAATAAAAAAAGAAACATCCAAATGGTGGTACTACTAAATATGGGGGATACTGCTGCCCAAAGAAAAATGCAGTTTTAGTATTTGCCATTTGGTGGTTAATATGATTTCATGAAGAATGAGTAATAGCCTAGGCTATCTACTTATTAGAAATATTACTTTTGTAGGGTGAGCACATACCTGATTTGGGAAAAAATACAACTTGCATAAGGTGATGTGCACCTTCTAGTATTTTCCAGTAAATGCCAAGGGGAGTTGAAAATCCTGTCATATAAGGTATTTTCCAACTCATGACATTTATTTTTATTCATTTGCATTAGCTATGTACAATGTATAACAGGTAAAAGTAATGTTTCTGTTTTATTTAATGTATATATATTCTATGTTGTATTCAAAATAAAATGTTGCGTCACAATAAGTTCTCTGTACCAAATTCTCTTATTTTCAAGTTTTCGCTTATAACCTGGCTCCTGCTACTAACAAGATGACCGAAATCTGTTTTCCCCATTGCAGTTATAATCATTACTATTCTAGAGCAAAAGAATGTTGGAGGTTTCATTTAAGCTATCAGTTGGGAAGGTCCAATCTCACTAACCTTCTACGATAACCATATTTATTTAATGCATACATTTCTGTAAGTTCTGTGTACACCCCAGTCACTTTTCTGTTTCTTGTTAAAGGAGCATACATATTGATGATTACTGTTTAATACAAATGCCTGTTAAAATATTTGTTGTGTGATGCAGAAGAGAAGCAGATCCTGGGCAGGCTGGTGGGTTGGGGGCATTGCGAGTACGAATGCATATGTGTGTTGTGTGAGCATGAATGTGTATGTGCATGTGTGTGTTAGCATTAAGGTGTGTGAGTGCACGATAGTGAAAGTATGTCTATGTGTGAGAGTGGGTGAGTGCATGTGTAGCAGAGCTAAGCAAGTTACTGGGGTGGTGTGCAGACACAAGTGGCCATTGGGGCCACTTGGTTTTACCTGCTGCCCCCATGCCAGAAGGTACCAGCCACCTCCCCCTGAGCAGATGTCCACGATCGCTGGAATATATATATATATATATTTTATTTTTTTAAAGACAGGTCAAAGGAAACGGCATATTCCTAAATTTGTTATCATCGGGGTTGTCTCATTTACGGCACTGGAACAACTGAAGAATGTACACTGGTCCACACTAGAAAGGACATACAGCACTGAATGAATTATTTCGATCCGAGGAGCAAGAACACTTACACATGAAAAAAATGCACAATTCTATAAGCAATCCAAACACGATTGCGAGTCGATCGGCACTTAGTCCATTTATTAATACACCTTCAGGACCTGGACCACACCACTCACGACCTGCAACGAACGTTGGTCACCACGACCAATCTCTGACACCCCGATCTCTGACAAACTATGATAAACCGTCTACATACATAATAGAACTGCCCGTTTTTTTCAATTTGGTCTCACCTGGCAGCTTAAGCGCTCTGGACAGCACCGTAGCCATGATCAGCAAATGAATCACGCGTGCGCCAATCAAATGGTCATGGGAGATGTAGTCTGTGCTGGAAACAGGAAGTACGCATGTGGTTGTGCGGTAGTGAGAAAACTGAGAAAAAAAAAATGTTTTGGGCTGTTGAATACTGGCTTAGGAAATACTTGCTTTGCGATTAAATCATTTTAAATCTCAATTTTATATTAATGTGGTTACCCACATTTGATTTATAGAGACGTAACAAAAATGCAACCGGAAAAAAAATAGCGTGGTAATTATTTGTGAATACATTATCGTAAAATGCGGGTTTGTAAAAGACTTTGATAAGTTAGTCCTACATCAGAGATTTGAGCTTCGCTAAGGAAGGATTGAACCGTTGACGTAATATTTTGCTATCCGTGATTGTGTGGAATACCTTAATTTTCAATAACAAATTTGTTGCTTTCCTAATGGGACAGTGAATACACATTAAAGTAGTGTATTTGCTCCATTATGAGACAAGGTTTTTTCAGAGCAAATGCTCTGAAAAATACCGCTCGTCTTATAATCGAGGTCATCTTCTAATCACACCTCAAATGAGGTCTGACTATGAGACTAAGATCCAGATCCCCAGCAGCCCTGCAGGGGACCTGAATCCTCCTGTCTGGTAACCTCAGCTGCTGTCGGCACTTACACCGGGCGTCTATCACCGAGCGCAGCGGGGAATTCTCTTCTCTGGCACCCGGGGAAGGTCTGCACAATGGGCGCAGACAACCCTCGCTACTGCTTGTACTTCCGCCGTAGCTTCTATGACGCAGCACTGGCGTCACATGACCTTCCGGTGCTCATAGAAGTTGCGGTGGAACTAACCCCAACCTCTACCAGCTGCCCCCACCAGACACCAGGGAGTCAGAGGCACTGGTCAGTTGGGGAGGGGGGAGTGTTATATGGGGGCATAAGATTTTTCTGGAGGCAGTGCCTCCAGAGTATACAAGTATATTCAGTTTACCCCATCAAACCATATATTTTTGAAAACTAGACACAGGGTATTTCGAATGCCTAGCTGTTTGGGAGGTGCTTTTTTAGCCACCAGGCGCCCCTATAATTGAAAGGCATATAGCATTTCATTATGGTGATTATGCCCGCTTCTAGGAGCGATCTTGCAGGGTCCCTCAACACCAGCTGAGGGAAGAAAGCTATTGTTGATTGCTTTCTACGCCCGTTTAAACCTGTGACGTGCCAGACACATCAAGTGTTGTTAAGGGGATGCATTTCCGTGACGTGTCTGGAACGTAAATTGTCATAGGGTTAACGTGCATGTTAATATCAATATTTATAAATAAAATACATTATTATTGTATACTTAATTTTTACGTTACTGTGTTACACATGTAGCTGCTAATGACCCAAAAATTACATCCTACGTGAAGTCCTGTCCCTTAGACACCCCATGCCATATATCAAAACCTGCTCTATTGATTTTTCCAAATAAGTAAAGGATGTGGGCAGAGTTGTCATACAAATACACCAATACAACATGGTATGACTTATTTATAAAAATGTATAGTATAGAACTTCAAATATTAGCCCATTTGATGCCAGCAATTGACATTTGCAAATATTTCTGCATAGAGTAAAAAATATACATTGGACCAATGAATTCATGTTGCATATACCTCACAAATATTCTCTTCTATAATATATTACAATGCAGTTAACAAATACAGTTTCAAATGGGGTGATGTTTGGGGCTCCATATCTTTAAATTTCCACAGTAAAATCATACCGTATTATACGATATATATATATATATATATATATATATATATATATATATATATATATATATATATATAATGTGGGGTACGTATGACACATCTGCACTGACTTTTGTTATCCAAACCAATGGGCTGATTTTACACTATGCAGAAACATTTGTGAATGTCAATTGCTGGCAATGGGCTGATCTTTGAAGTTCTATACCTTTAAACTTTTATGTATAAATCATTCCATATTGTAGGTGGGTATTTGTGTGCCAACTATGTCTTTATTTTTTATTCATCTCTAAATGTCTATTTTCTCTATTAAAGTTAAAGGCATCGGATGGCTTGACCACTGATTTGAAACTGTCTGATAGCTTGACTTCAGTCACTTATCCTCTATGTGGAAGTACTCTCACCCCTCTCAGAAAAAGCCCTTACATCCAGTAGAGTACTATGTAAAGGATAGTTGTAGCCCCGTGGAACAAAAAATATATACTTCTGTGGGCTATGTATCAATGGGATGTTGCCAGATTAATTATTCATGAGTGGCAACTAGAGACTGAAAAAAAAATTTTTTTAGTATATTTTTTTTTTACATACTAGCATTCACAATTATTTTTTTGCATGATTCCATGATTTCAAAAGATCTATAATTTGTGTGGGTAGATTAAACCTGGAAAAAGGGGATTCTTAATTAAACCTACCTATGGTAAAAATGGCAAAAAACGCAAGGGTGTTGGGGTACTACAGAACCTTGGTAGTGAGGGGGTTAAACTATGTGTATGAAGTCTGCCTTTATATATATATTCTTTAAATCATCAAGTGAATTCACTTACTATTTTCTATGCAGGAGATGCGCATTTGGCTGAACACAACTGTGACAGAATGCCCTTTACCCCGACTGGGTACTCCCGCCAAGCGTTGCTTCCTCCTGCCGGGACACCAACAATTAACCCCTTCAGCGCCAGGCAGAACCAGTGTTGTAGATAGAAGGGGGGACGTTGCTGCACCGGAGCTGCGTTGGCACTGTGGCTAGCCGAAGCTTAGCTACACAGTGTGGCTATTGTCCTGAAAAGGACAATAAAGGATCATAGCAGCCCACCCCAAGCATCAGACAACACTCATGTTGAGGTGAAAACAGGACTCCGTTTATTTGGAAACACAGGGGTATTTCACATACAATAGATACAAGCCACACAAAGTTCTCCATCAGGTCCCCATTTGCACTCAGCCCACCTCAGCTCATTAGGGGGTTGATATAGTCTGTGGGGATGGTGGTAAACTCGGGCGTCTCCCTGACTTCTGGCTGAAACCTGCTGGATATCAGATCCAGGTGCATACGCTGGCCATAGAGGTATCTGTCCTGTCAGTCCTGACCCAATGGAGAGTAAAACCACACATAAACCCCCTCCCAAAATGCAGGAAACCCAAATCTGTCCAAGCTCTACAGTCTTTAGAGTCTCTGGTACTTTGGGAAACCTGGCACTCCGTACAAGGGCCCATAGTCTGTAGGAAGGAGGCTGGCACTCGGTCCCCTCCAGGAGCCCATGGCACGGAAGCTTCCATGACAACAACTCCTGACATGTTATCTATTTAGCACCAGCCAACTCCATCACGGACTCAGCAATGTCCCATAGATTTTATAAGAGCACTTTGCTGCCACTGATCGGCTGCTTAGAATGCCAATTGTCTGACCAGGAAGAGAAGGGGAGCTGCAGCTCTATAAACTGGGCTATTATATGGCTATAACTGTAGATATTTTTACCATGTTGACATGTTTTATGTAAAGCTGTACACTTGTAATTATTGATTTATATAATGCCATTGTGTTCTGCAGTGATGTTTATTAGGTAAACAAGACATAACAAGTAGTGCATCATATAACAATTTGGACTTACATAAAGAAAAGGTGGGGGCTGCTCAAATATGCTTACAGGCTAAAAGAATTCACAATCTTCCTCCTTAAACCATTCAATATACTATAATATATATATTATATATAACTATATATACCCACCTTGTTCCAGTTTTCTGGGTTAGAGTTAGACAAACCTGGTGTAACCTCAGATCGTACCTACTAGGACAGGATGGTGAAAACTGTTGTAAAAAAAGAAAAAAAAATAGTACCCTGCTGCTCATGTGATAATATGATGCAGATCCCGGTATCTCGTGACCAAAGAAAGACAGTGAATTATACTATTCTTTTTCAGTTTCTCTAAACCTCCATCTGTTTGTGGCACCCCTAGGTCTTTCCATCTCAACTTCACATAAATCAGTATAATACTTTTCTTCAGATTTCTTAATCCCATGCAGGACGCATACTGAACATAAAAGAGAAAGAACTAAGATGATGACAACTTTAAGAAGGTTTAGCATAATTTAAGGTTACAGTCATGAGTAATTTACATTTCAGAAATTGTTTTCTGCCTCTCACAGTATCTTCCAGTAAGAAGAATAATATAGAAAACTGTTATTTTCACTTAGATGAATATTGAGCAAAAAACCTTTAAAAGCCACTAGGTGACTTAATAATTGTAGGATTAATAAATGAGGAGCAAGGTAGGTCACTGATTTCCAGGGTAACTTTTTGACTGATACTTCTAACATAAATCCAGTGTCACCCAATTTAATAATAGGAATATTTAAAGAATACCTCCAAAATGTACAATCCACATGTGACACATGGAAAATGTGAAAGGGAGTGCCTCCCTCTTGTGTCATGCCTTTTTCCAATATCCTAAATACTTATTGGTTATTTGATCTGTTGTGCTTGTATTGTTCTTTATTCCCTTTACCCTGATTGGTCAGTTTATTTTCCCTTCCTGTTTACTGGATTGGTAGTTTATTTGGAATCCTAATTTGAAAACTGATCAAGATATCATTGTTCAGAGTCGGGACTCTGACATCTTAGTGACACTAGATGTCAAGAATTTATATACTATTATACCACAGCAAGCTGGCATTCAAGCCATTAACGACATCCTGATTACATCATCTAACTACAGAGGCCCCCCCCATTGAGTTTCTGTTATCATGTTTAGATCTAGCTCTCGCATGTAATTATTTTAAGTTTGAAAACATATTTTATTCACAGACAGCAAGTACTGTTATGGGAGCAGCTATGGCACCATCATATGCCAACGCCTTTATGTACAGCTATGAAAAAAGATATATTTTGGATGCATACCGACCTCAAATCACATACTATACACATTTTGATGATATTTTCTTAATTTGGCAAGACACTGAGGAACAGCTTCAACACATGGTGGATACCCTCAATACCTATGACACCAATGTCAAGCTTACGCTTACACATCATAGTCATTCTATTCACTTTTTAGACGTAAGTGTATACAGAGACACCAATAACAGCTTGGGGTATACCTTGTATAGAAAAGATACTGACTGAAATTCCTTGCTTTTACCATACAGTCATCATCTGCCGCACCTTATACGAGCTTTACCTATTTCCCAGTACCTTAGAGTACTAAGATATAATAGTAACATCACCAAAAGGGAACAACAGCTGTGTGGTATGACAGAAAGAAACAAGGCGCAAAGCAAAGGAAGTGATGGTACCACTCAGGGCCGGCCCGACAATGGAGCTGAGTGGGGCAGCCGCTCCAGGCGGCACTTTTGAAGGGGCGGCGCTTCGCCGTCCCAAGCCCTTTTTTTTTTTTTCTTTCTTTCTAAAGCGAAAGAGAGAGAAAGGGGCGCCGAGTGGTTTTCGCTTACCAAGCTGTCGGTACCCGCTCGGCGCCCCTCTCTCCTCTGCGGCGAGTATTCCTGTTCGGTCTCGGTGCCGGCTTGTAATGCTGAGTGCCGGAAGATTTCCGGCGCTCAGCATTACAAGCCGGCACCGAGACTGAACAGGGAGATTCGCCGCAGGACTGCTGAAAGGTAAGTACAAGGGGGGGAGGAAGGGTAGATAATATGGGGGGGGTAGATAATGGGGGGGCGTCAGGGACGGAGGGAGAGGAAGGGTAAAAAAAGGGGGGGGGCGGCATTTTAATATTCGCCCCAGGTGGCATTTTGCCTTGGGCCGGCCCTGGTACCACTACCCTCACAATCACCAATGTTATAAGAAAAAACTGGAATATCATAGGCTCAGATTCCACTCTTCCCAAAATATACCAGAGACCACTGAGGTTCAGCTACAGGAGAAGATGCAACATCAGAGATCTGATTGTGAAAACAGATCCCCAACACTGCTACAGTTCTACCAAGCAAACCAGGATGCTACAGATGCGCCAGTTGTGTGACCTGCAGTCATATTCAGATAGGAACCTCTTTTCCTCATCCTCACACAGGTAAACGTATACCGATTAAGCATTACATAACCTGCACTACCTTGGATTAAGTTATGTGGGTTAAACGGACCTAACACTTCGTGACCGCATCAGAGGTTATCGTTCTACAATCATTACAGCGTTTAGGGATTCTAAATCGGACAAACGAGTTGCTAAACGTTTTTTACAGCAAGCACATCGTCTGTCATGCTTACGCTTTATTGCAATTGATCATGTACCACCATTGTCCCGCAGAGGTGACCAACTCACTCAAAAAAGTCTTATTGGATACACTGCCTAGGGTCTCAAAAAATATTTTTATTTTTCTGTCTAATATTTTCTGAATTTTTTTATTTTTATTATTAGTTTTATATAGCACCATCAAATTCCATAGCGCTGTACAGTGGGTAGACAGGACATAACAAGTAGTATGTAACATAACAAATTGACTTACAGAGACAACAGTTGAGGAGGGCCCTGCTCAAACGAGCTTACAATCTAACAGGTTGCCTTATATACAGAGTTCTTCAGAAATTTGTTCACTCGTTTATAACAGCAGGAGCGGTTTAGTGTATGTCACACCTAATTTTGGATATAATAGTTTCGAGTATGTATACTGTAGTATTACAGTCGTATAGAGTGTTATTTGGAATTACATCTGTTTCTTTACATGTGAATACATTTTACATAGGCATTTCGTATGGATTTTTAATATGAATAGTGCTTATTGTTCAGCCTCTTCTATGATATTGTATTATGTATCTCCAAAACTTTTTTAGCTTAGTATTATATTGTCACTTTGGGTCATGTATGAGCGCTATTATGTGGATTATCCACACATTACATATTACTATATGTTTAATTCCCATCACATACACACAATGTAACATAGCTTTCACGTACGAATTACTCGTTTAGTCAGTCCTCCTATTATTTAGTTCATATCACTGACTCATACACAGCTATCCACTACACCTTTTTTTACTTTGGAGCACATTTTCTTGCCGTTTTTTCAGCACGTTTGGTCACTGCACGTAGTTTTGATTAGAGCACGCCCTCGATACAGCTGGTTATCATGAGGAACACATTACACTAGGGCTGCAACTAACGATTATTTTCATAATCGATTAGTTGGCCGATTATTTTTTCGATTAATCGGGTAAAAAGAAACAATATGCAAATTTTTCGTTTATTTAAAATAAAAACGTATTATTTACAATGGCATTTCACGATTTGCCTTCTTATTTTACTGACATAATCATTAAAGCTATATTTTAACAAGAACCCAAAAAATACCAAAAAAAGCTTTACTAGTAAATATTCATGTAAACTTTTTTTGCCCAGTTATGCACATCTCACCCCCAGCTTGCCTCTCTGTGCCAGAAATGCCTTATACCCCGTATATGCTACTCTGCCCCTATATATGCCTTATACCCTCCTATATGTCAGAGATGTCACTGTGCCTCCTTATACCTCCTATATGCCACTCTGTCCCCTGATATGCTTTATACCCCTCCTGATATGCCTTATAGCCCCCTATATGACACTGATATGCCACTCTGTCCCCTAATATGCCTTATACCCCCTATATGCCACTGTGCCCCCTGATATGCCTTATAGCCCCATATATACCACAGTGCCCCGATATGCCACTGTGCCCCCCTGATATGCCTTATAGCCCCCTATATGCCTTTTACTCTTGAAATGCCACCATGGCCCCTGATATGCATTTTACCCTTGATATGCCACCATGCCCCCTGATATGCCTTATAGCACCTTCATGCCACTGTGCCCCCTGATACGCCTTATAGCCCCTTTATGCCACTGTGCCCCCTGATACGCCTTATAGCCCCTTTATGCCACTGTCCCCCCCTGATACCACTGTGCCCCCTGATATGTCTTATGCCCCCCCGATATAAGAAAAACTGACATTGCTAAAATATTTTTTTTATATTTATTAAATATAGACGAAAAAAATAAATACACAATACAATATAAATATATGGACAATATAAACAATAAATCAAATATTACAGACATCAAAAAATAAAAAAACACAAATGCACATAATTAATAGATCCCGCAAAAATTCTACCTGCCCCACCAGGGGTTAATATATCAACAGAAGAAACACAGGGCAAATGATCATAAAAATAAAGATAATACTTACCCAGTGCTGCTTACTTGTCCTGTTTTTCTTCTGTTGATATATTAACCCCTGGTGGGGCAGGTGGAAGTGGCAGTGAGGTGAAGTAGCGGAGGTTGCGCACATCGCGCACTAAAATCCAAATCCCCTGCAGCGCTGCACGGGGCCTGGATCCTCTCCGGCAGCCGGTAGGGGTCTGTGCGATGCACACCGGAAGGTCATGTGACGCCGGGTTCAGTAATAGAAGCCCCGGCGGAAGGGGAGGGGAGAAGCGGAGGATGTCTGCGCGTTTTGCACAGACCCTCACCGGGTGGCATAGAGGATCCAGATCTCCTGCAGCTTTGCGGGGGGTCTGGATTCTACAGTTATAATCCGATCTCTACTTGAGATCGGATTACAGAAGAGAGTTTTTCAGAGCATTTTCTCTGAAAAAGCAGTTTTCATAATCGATTATTATCGATTTTATCGATTCGTTGTTGCAGCCCTACATTACACCATGAACTGACTACATGACTATGTCCTACACAGGTTAGTACTCTTAACTTATTTTTTCCAGTTATAAATTTGCCACCGATTGCATCATTTATTGTTCTTGATAAAGGCTCATTGAGAGCCGAAACGTTGGACCTTTACTAAGCCAACAAACTTTATAAAAAGAAGACCCGCTGAGTGCATAAACTTTATTTGCATGCTGTATATAAACTGTGCACTTTAGTCAATCAAGGGTGTTCCTATGTGTAATCCCCTTAGCTAAATCTTGGCTAGCTTTTATGTGGATTACTCTGCCTGCAAAAGAGCTTTATGACTGGGTGATTTCAGCGGCTCTATAAAAAGAAGAAAACTCAAGCTGCAGCTACCTCAGGAGAGTGGTAGCAGCTATAACAGTTTAGGAACCGACAAACTCAAAGAGAGTAAAACCTGGCCCTGTCACACCCTAGGTATATACTTTTCATGTGCATCACCAATTAAGTTAAGTGCCAACAAATTGCGCAGCAATGTACAATGTACAAATCTTCTGGTTTGGTTTTGGGCCATTTGTCTTCTGGCATCGAATTTCTTTCTCTGCCCATTTGGTTTGGACTAAAATTGGGGTGCATTTTTAATTTGGGTGCCCACATTCACTCTTATTTGCTCTCTCACACTCTAATCTTCTTGTACTTCATGTTCCCTCTTCTACCTTCTGTCTTTCATCTTCTCTCCTTTATTTTTTATCTGTTCTCTTCTATCTTTGTCCCCATCTCCACTGATGTAACCTGGCGCAAACTTCTGCCAAAACGGCGGTGCTTCTGGTAATGTACACTCCCCCGATACTCCAAGTGGGTGAGAGAATGTCACGGTAAGTGTAAAGTGAAATTACGCCAAAATGCTGAAGTCCTCTTCATCGATCCTCCAATCCTAAAGAGAACTTCCACCCAAATGGCAGTGCTTTCACTGACATCCTCTCCCTCGACCCTCAAATCGTCTGCAAGATCACAGCCATTTTGGGGGAAGTTCAACTTAGAGTAAAATCGTAGCTTTGTATGAGTCGCTGAATTTGCCAAATTCGGTAAATTTGCAATTCATGCCAATCCAAATCTAAATAGTATGATTTGAAAATGTTTGTAACTGTGGGTGCTTGAGGGTTGTTACTTGTAGCATACCAATTACCTTACTTAAAGGCTGGGTCCCATATACCTTAGTACCCCCTGCTCCTGGTGATTTAGTGAAATGGAGTGGATACATCTATGCTTTGATGCGTCTTTGTTGGCTTGTGGTGGTAGAGACTGACCAGCCTATTCACTTAAATATCAGTTTGCAGAAGTTTTGCAATGTGAATTCACTGTGCATAATGAAAGGCCTACCTCTGTGGCATTCTGCAACATAGGCTGAGGTGGCTCTTTTAAATTAATGCTAAATCACTCAGATTTCTTGAGTCATTCTCATCATTGAACTTTGCATTACACTGGGTCAACTAACCCCTTCTTCCTGTGGAAACATGTCAAGCTGGCCCTTCATAATGAATAAAGAAGTAAGCAGGAGAGCTGTAGTTTCAGCTTCCTCTCTTCAGTATTCATTATGAAGGACCATCAATGAGTAAGGAGAATTTGGATATATTTTATTGATTTAACTATACGTTATACAGAACTAACCAAGCTCTTCTTGCAGCAGGAGCTTACTAGGGTCTGACTTTTGTAATGTACAGCGAAGCCAATGAGCCAAAAACACAGCTCTCCTGGAAACTCTCCTGTCAACTTCCCTGTTAGTGAATAAACCACAAATAGGTGGTGGAGAGTTGTGGGTTCAATTACCTCAATTCACTATTCATTATGTGCCACGCCTAGGAAATGTCTCTAGCAAGAGAGTCTTAGCTGGCCCTATATAATGCATAATTTTATATGCATAATAAACCCCCCTGTGATATTGATGTATGAAACTTTACAAACTATGGCAAATTACCTAGGTGGTAGCCTGCAATATAACAAAGATTGATGTGCCTGTCATGGCACTATCATACTTGCATACAGTGGCGTCGGCAGGGGGGGCCAGAGGGGGCCATGGCCCCCCCTACATCATGCTGTGCCCCCCCAATTGAAACGCCGTCTTTTTTTTTTTTGTAATAGAGGAGGAGAGAGAGAGAGGCGCCGAACGGTCGCTGAGGAATACGTTTTCAGAAACCGTTCGGCGCCTCTCACTCTTCTCCGCGAGGCCTCTGCCTTGGTCGCAGTGCCGGCATTTCAAGTTGAGCGCCGGTATATGATGTCATATCCGGCGCTCAGCAGTGAAGCCGCGCACACTGGACTTCTACAAGCCCAAGGTAAGTGAACTTCAAAGGGGGGAGAGGGTAGAAAGTTAGGAGGGGGTTAGAAAATGAGAAGAGGTAGATAGGGAGGGAGAGGGGATAGATAGGATAGATTGGGAGGGAGAGGGGATAGATAGGATTGATTGGGAGGGAGAGGGGATAGATAGGATTGATTGGGAGGGAGAGGGGGTAGATAGGATAGATTGGAAGGGAGAGGGGGTAGATAGGATAGATTGGGAGGGAGAGGGGGTAGAAAGGATAGGGAGAGGTGGTAGATAGGATAGATAAGGAGGGAGAGGTGGTAGGGAGGGAGGGAGAGGGGTTAGATAGGGTAGGGATGGAGAGGGGTTAGATAGGATAGATTGGGAGGGAGAGGGGGTAGATAGGATATATATGGAGGGAGAGGGGATAGATATGGAGGGAGAGGGGTTAGATAGGGAGGGAGAGGTGGTAGATAGGAAGGGAGAGGGGGTAGATAGGATAGATTGGGAGGGAGAGGGGGTAGATAGGGTAGATAAAGAGGGAGAGGTGGTAGGGAGGGAGGGAGGGAGAGGAATTAGGGAGGGAGGGAGAGGGGTTAGATAGGGTAGGGACAGAGAGGGGTTAGATAGGGTAGATAAGGAGGGAGAGGGGATAGATAGGGAGAAAGGAGGGTGGCAAGAATATTGAAATAAAGAGTCAGAATGAGAGAGAGAATGAATGGATTAATGTGTGGATGCATTAATGAATATGTGTAAATAATTTGTGTGAAAGAATAAATGATTGTGTGAATTAGTGAGTGACTGTAAAAGTGTTTGTGAATCATAGGTGTATTATTAATTTGTCAAAAAAGCAAAGATGGTATAAGCAGGGTGTTTAGGCAATGGGGACAAAGATGGCACAGATAGTGTGTTTATGGGACAAACATGGCGTTCATTCTGCTGTTTGGGGACAAATTTGACTCATGCTGGGCTGTTCGGCGACAAAGATGGCATGTCCTATGTATGTGTAATTTGGGTGCTGGTCAGGTTCTATGTGGGCAGTGTGGACGCCAGGGTTGGCTTTGGGGTGTGTGACCAGTGATCTATGCCTGTAATTTAGGGGTTTATCTATACCAGAGTTTATATGTAATTTCCAATTGATATATACCTGCAAAGCTGGGTTTTGTGTTATTCTGTTGATCTGTATCGGCTATATTTCCATACATTATTTATGTTTACCTGCAAATATAGGATTTGTATGTCTTATTCAGTTGATCTATACCTTCAGTGCTGAGTGTACATGTGATTTCCTGTTGATATATACCTGCAATGCTGGGTTTGTGTGTTCTGTTGGTTTATACCTGCAATGCTATGTTTCCATACATTATTTATGTATACCTGCAAATACAAGTTTTTTTTTATCTCATTCAGTTGCATGTGCTGTTTCCATGTGTTGTTTATTTGATCTATACCTGAACTACAGGTGGCAAATATTTTTTTTTTGGTATGGTAGCGGAGGGAGTGATTGCATGCAAGGAAGCGTTGAGCGGGGCCCAAGGAAATGCTTGGGTAGGGTCCAATTTTTTCACTATAAAATTTATTGGCAGCAGGTTCTAATATTTATATATATTGGCAGCAGGGGCAAATATTTATATATGTTTTGGCAGCAGGGGCTAATATTTATTTATATATTGGCAGCAGGGTCTAATATTTATTTATATATTGACAGCAGTGTTTAATATTTATATATATTGGCAGCAGCGTCTAATATTAATATATATTGGCTGCAGGGGCTAATATTAATATATATAGGAAGCAGGGGCTAATATATATTGGCAGCAGGAGCTAATATTAACATATATTGGCAGCAGGGGCTAATATTAATATTTATTGGCAGCAGGGTCTAGTATTTATATATATATATATATATATCAGCAGCAGGGGCTAATATTAATATATATATTGGCTGCAGGGTATAATATAAGTATATATCCGCAGCAGGGGCTAATATTAATATATATTGGCAGCAGGGTCAAATATTAATATATATCGGCAGCAGGGTATAATATAAGTATATATCCGCAGCAGAGGCTAATATCAATATATATCCTCAGCAGGGGTTAATATTAATATATATATATCGGAAGCAGGGTGTAATATTTCTATATATCGGCAGCAGGGTCTAATATTTATATATATTTTCAGCAGGGGCTAATATCTGCCAGTTTAGCTGTTATTTCAGTACGGACAGGAGGAACGCCACTGGACCGGGAGCGGGTAAGTACTGTATACTGGGGATCAGTGCTCCGTCGGGCATCATGATGCCGGACGGCAGCACTGTCCCCAGATCCCACATTCAAACCTCGATGCCGACGATCGGAAACCCGATCGTCAGCATCGTGGGAGACAACCGTAACCCCCGGAGCCGGGCGCTCGCAAGTGGTCCTCCGCCCGCGAGCACTCGCCACCGGGGGAGAGACCAAGACTCCTCGACGCTGGCGATCGAGGACTCGACCGCCCGCGTCGAGAGGGATACCCGTCACCCCCGGTAGTGGCTGCGCGAGCACCCGACACCGAGGGAGAGATCGTGACACATATTATGTAGTTAAAAATGCATGTCTAACGTGTGTATGTATGTATATATATATATATATATATATAGTGTATATGTACCTTTTATAATTGGCCCCCCTACTTTGGTCCCTGGCCCCCCATGTGCCCCCCCTAAATATGAAAGCTGGAGACGCGACTGCTTGCATACATTCTAGTAGATAAATAATTTCCCCTTACACCCGCACAGCTACTATTGCGGATGTGTAAAGTGTATACAGGGCATTTTAATATCCATCCCTCCGAAGTACAGTCTCATTTTTTCCCAGTGCAAACCAAATCAAGTCACACATTGTACATTGTTCCAAGAAGAATATCTGGACTTGTTTCAAATGAATCACTACATGTAATGATCTATTTTTACCATTGCGTTTCCCTTTTGGGTTAGATTTATCTTTTAGTACAGATATTGGCTGAAGAAGAATAGAAAACAGCCAGCATTTAGCAAAAGCATTTTTAAGTGGCAGATACCAGGTTGCAGTATTGAAACAAATATGGTTCCAAAAGGGGGACCTATACAATATTAGGCAGGTGGTCATAATGTTATGGCTGATCAATGTAAGTAGGTCATGATTAACCCCTTCATGACAATGGCTGTTTTAACAGTTCTGCGGTGCTCATGTTTAGCTGTAATTTTCTTGTTTCCCGTTTACTGAACCCACACAAGTTATATATTTTGGGTTCTTTTCAGGACGAAAAAGGGGTTTCTTTAGATTTCATTATTTTGATTGAGAAAAAAGGACTCTTTCTGACTTTTACTTTTTTATGAAAGCTAATGAAAAAACCTGCTAGCTAGATTCTACTACTTGTCTTGAGTTTAACATTTTTGGATATTGTGCTTTTTTCTGCACATTATGGGGCAATAAGTACAAGTAGCATTTTGCTATTTCAAAACCATTTTTTCCAAATCTGGTAATTCTTCCCCCCATGTGCTATTTCAGGTATCTTTGAAGCTGACCAATGCAATTTACCCAACCAAACCATATACTTTTGATGACTAGACACTCCAGGGTATTTCAAATGCTATTATTTTAACTCTTTCCATGCACTAATTCTACCACCAGTCTTTGTCAAACTTTGTGGTAGTTTTTTTGCGTTTTTTTTCACACTGTCACACAACACCCCAATATGTGTTCAGTTACATCTCCTAAGCATGCCCCTCAACTGTCCTGATTTACATGGGACAGTCCTGATTTCGGGTCTCTGTCCTGCTGTCCCACCTATCCCTTCCTCTGTCCCGCTTTGCAGGTGCAGCTGTGGGGGGTCGCACTGCTGCCCGATCAGCAGCTGCAGCCTGCAGACTAGCTGGGAGATTGCCGGTGTGTGTAAGAGCAGTATAGGTATTTCTTAGCTGGTGTGTAAAGGCAGTGTATTTGTATATATGAGTGTGTAAGGGCACGTACTTTAGGTATGAATTTACAGCTCCTGGTATATGTCACTGTCACACAACACCCCAATATGTGTTCAGCAAAATCTCCTGATACCCCACATGCATGGGTTTGTAGGGTTGTTTGGGGGCTAAAAGGCCACATTTGTGGTCATACATCCCCCTGTGTTAATTGGGACATTGTTGAACATTTTTTTCTTATTATTGTTTTTTTAAAGTTCTCAGGAGTAGACCCTCTTGGAAACTTTGTCAACGTCTTCATTTTTTTAAAGGACGCGCCGAGTGGCAAAATCTTGCAGTGGCAGTTGTGACCGCTTTCCGGAGTGGTCACAGTGCGTCCTGGGGTGAGTTTTCGGTGTCGCTGAATACCTCACTATCGAGTCGTTTCAGCGACACCACTGAAGTTGATAGCCTACTAAACTTTTTTTAAAACAGGCATTCGCGACAGTGTATAGCAACATTGACGCCCCAGGGAGGGGCCAGACATGGCCCATTATGCCGATCTTGGTGTTACTGAATGCCTTGACATCCGGGCATTATGGGTGCAGAAAGCGAACTATACCCGTTTATAGCCATGGCGGTCCTGGCGTGTCAATTGTCGCTAACTGAATGTTTTTGCGTGACGTGCCCGGACCGTCAATTGCCGTTAATGGGTTAATTTATTGATGGTTTATGTATTTATGATCCCTTGTTTATATATTATGTATAACACGTATCTTACTCGTATGTGGTGTGTATATACTCTTTAGACTTACGAGTATATTGAGCTTTTGCCCGAGTTTATGGTGTTCACCTGTGCTTTTAATTGAATATTTGAATTTCATTCACCTGTTCTTTAAAGGCACAGCCTGTGTCTATCTAGGCTGCATTGTGAACAACCACGCAAGGTGCAAAATTCGGCAAAGTGTGGATTTCGTTTTCTGCTTTACTGGGCTTATATCCCATTTTAAACAGTTAAACAGCTGCCCAGTTCAAGAAACATTTTGAAATAGTAGACTACCCTAAAAAAATTAGTTATCCATAACAAACAGTAACCAAAAATAATATAAAAAAGTGAGCAGAGTCATGTGCTGGCCTTGGAAGGGGTTCTGTTTTTTGAGTGCTTCTTCCCCCTGGTACAGAGTGCCATGTTTCCCCAATTACCAGGAACCCTAAAGACTGTGGAGCTTGGACACAGACTTGGGATACCTCTATCTTGAGAGGGGCTTTTATGTGTGGTGTGTTACTCTCCATCAGATCAGAAATAATAGGACAGAAAACACTATGGCCAGTATTTGCACCAAGATCTGATATCCAGCTGGTTTCAGCCAGAAGTCAGGGAACCGCCCGTGTTTACCATCTTCCCCACAGACTACAATAGCGACCTCCCTACTGGGCTGAGGTGGGTTGAGTGCAAATACTGATCCATGTACCCCCTTGTACTTTTTTAAATTCCTGTGTATTTCATGATTTCAACCTCAAGCATCTAGTCTCATGTCATCACCCCAGATATTCTTTTGTCACCTTCTTCCACACTCTTTGCCTCCCTTATGTAGTTCAAGTATAGATCATATAAACAGATTCAACATAACATTGCAGGTATGGATCAAATGAATAAGACATACAAACACTGTATTTGCAGACATTAATAAATAACACATGAAACACAGCATTGTAGGTATAGATCACGTGAAAAATCACAATGAAACTCAGCATTGAAGGTATTGCTCAAATAAATAATGCATGGAAACCCAAAATTGCAGATATAGATCACAGGTCACACACCCCAAAGACCAGCAGTGGCACCCAGATTGCATCCATGGGACCTATCTAGCACCTATGCATAGGACTTCCCATCTTTGTCCCAAACAGTCTCTCTGTGCCACGCTTGCCCCAAACAGCCTGACTGTGCCAATTTTGGCCCCACTTACACACACACACATTCTCATTAATTTACTCATTCGCAAATATTAATTCACAAATACTCATTCATTCACTCAGCGTGACTCCGCTGGGTTCCTGCATCCCCTGGGTGGTACAAGGTAAGCAGTGGGCCTGTGCGGAAGCGATTGCGGGGGTCGCCCAAGCCCCCTGTGACCGTTGCAACCCCTGCGATCATGGTTGCTGGGTGCTCAAGGGGAAGCTGCTATGGCCCCCAAGAATGGTGCCTGGGGCAGCTGCCCCTTTTGCCCCATATGAAAGATGGCTTTGCACATGTAAGTAGTACTCCATTGTTCTACATGGTGTGGGCAACGTGGTGCGTCAAAGTGGCAGTCACTGCCCTCATATACTCGGAAAGGAGTATGTATAGCCACTGTAACTTGTAGAATTTGACTCCATACCTGAAGGGGATTAGTGATTCGTCTAAACATATCCTTTAAGGGGATAAATACATCTGCAGAAGTTCTCTTAAAGTGACATATTAGAAGCCAATTCTTTAATAGCCTGTCATGTTGGGGTTCTGAATTGGGCAGACATTGGCTATTATCATAAAAATTTAAGAAATGCAATAGCATGTCATATCTAGATCTTGTCATTCTTTGTGGGAAAATGAGAATGGATCAAATTGGGTCAGCGATCCAGTATAACTGTGAAGATTGTCTCTTTATAATCCCCATAAGGATAGCAGCAGAGGCATTATCAAACACTAATCTGCAACCACCACAGCCCAGAGACTTGCTGTTCCCACAGAAATCTTATAGTTCTGCCACCACTGCAAGGGATTCTATTAAGTGTATGTAAATTAGGTTATCACTTTTTTGCCTCTATATCCACTTTATACATGGACCCTTTGGAGCAAGTGTATGCTGTACTGGAAAGTCTTTAAACAGTGCTCAGGGGAAAGGTACAAAAGCCAGAGCGCCACTGTTCATTTCTCAGCTTTTTGGCTAAAGATATAGACACTGCCCGCAGTGCATTGTGGAGAAGGAGATGGCCCTTCACTTATCCTGGCAGTGCCCATTTGCACCGGATTTGATCAGATCCCTGGAGTTGGAACTCAAGGACTCTATCTAGAGAAAGTACCTACTACTCTGTACTTTTATAATGCGGCCCGCTGGACTTCAAGGTGCGACCCGAGTTAGCAGGGCCAGATTGGCCCCCGGGAGATTTCCAGGTGGACCAGCCGCCCCCGCTGACCACTTAATAATTTTGAAGTAGCCGGCGTGCAGGCACCATGCCCCCCAGTGAGGCTCTTCGCACCACCCCTTTGAAGATGTGACGTGACGCTCAAGGGGGTGGGCTCACCTCGTGATGGGGAGAAGAGCATGTTGGAGGAGAGCTGTCTGCAGGGGAAGGAAGTCAGCTAAAAAGTAGTAAAAATACTAAGGGTGATAGGTGAAAGGGGACCCATATTCAAAGGGGGGGTGCCTTGGGACAACAATTAAGTAATACAAAAAGGGGCGGCTGAAGGTTATAAGCACACAACATGGTTGTTCGCGCATCACATAAATCAATACAAAAAGGGGGGTGGGTTTTTGTTTACACATGGGTATGGGGGGCATTACAAAAGGGGATGGGGACATCAATACACAAGGGAGGAAGGCTGACTGGGGGCATTGCATAAAAATCAATATACAAGGGTGTGGGGGCATAAATGCACAAAGGGAGCTGGCTGGGGGCAATACACAAGGCAGTGAGGGGGGGAGTACTAAAGGGGGCCTGGCTGGGGCATCAATGCACAAGGGGGAAAACACAAACAAAGCAGTGTGGAAAGCATTTTTTATGCTTTGTGTAGCTTATCCCATCCTGATGTGAGTGTCAGTGTGGCAGAGCCTGTCCTGGTTTATGTGTGTCGGTGTGGTAGAGCCTGTCCTGGTGTGTGTGTTGGTGTGGCAGAGCCTGTCCTGGTGTGTGTGTGTGTTTGGGTGTCGGTGTGGCAGAGCCTGTCCTGGTGTGTGTGTGTGTTTGGGTGTGGGTGTGGCAGAGCCTGTCCTGGTGTGTGTGTTTAGCCATCTGTTTCCTGGCATTTTACTTATTGTAGGAATAAATAGAACTATTTCATTTTTTACTTATCCAGAGATAAAACACCCTCCTGAATTTGTAGTCGCTTCAGAGAAATCAGTGGGAGGAAAAGTATATACTCTATTTCAATCTGCATAAAAAGGATCAGTGGTACTAAACTGCGACTTTAGGTGTTGCGTGTATGATTACTTTTTTTAGTGTTACATAAGATTCTAACCTATATTATCTATGGAGCACTGATGCCATCTTTATCCAGTACATATTGATGCCGAGGAGTTAAGCTTCTGTCTATTTTATTTATTTCCATAAAATGGCCACCAAAATCCTCAGCACCAGGGCCATGATGCTCTTAATCTGGCCCTGCCTCCAGTGTACGTCAGCCATCTTAAATCCAGCATGTACCCACAGTGTGCTCCAGCCTTGTGCAGTTTTATTTGGCTAAACTTGTTTTAAATGGTTTGTGGACTGACTTTGTTTTACTGTTTAACTAATTTAGTATTGATAGAATGACATAAAAGTGAAAAATGAGTGTGGCCCACGCACACACACATTTCAGATGAAGTGGCCCACTGCAGAAAAAACTTGGACACCCCTGATATAGATCAATGTAGGGGTGCTCGTATTTTGGGGGAGAAAGAAACAGAAACAAATACAATAGTGTAGCAAATATTATAATAGAAAAACATGTTTAACCGAGACTCCTCTCAATTAAATTCTTTTAATTCCCCCGGATTATAAAAAAAAAAAAAGGCAACAGAAGTGCAGTGTCTAAAATAACATAATAATACTAAAATCAAAATCTCAATAGGATTTATTTATTGGGGAAGTCTCCTCATCAGAAAATTCAAAAACATATACAATAAATACATCAGAAAAAGTTAAATAAATAAATAAATGATCTAATACAAACTTCAAAAAATAGTGCCAAAAACGTATCCCAAATCCTCAATCCTCAATTGCGTTTCACCAAGCAAGAAAAAGTGACTTCTTCTGGAGGAGCATAGAGCATGCAGCTCATTTGCAAAGTATGTAAACTTTTGAGAACAACTGTATTTCTGAGCTTTCCCATTACCTGAAGTTCTACTGAATGTGTATTGCCCCGCACTGTCACAGTACTGTTGATTTTGTTTCTGATTTTACAAATGTTTCCACTAATCGTATGTAGGAAAACAAGGTATCAACCTTTTTATCAGATTGTTTTGTATTAGTAAAAATATTTTAAATACAAAAAATGAGAGGAGATATAGCTTTTGCATCTCTGTCTTGAACTCAGACCTAAAGGGTGTGTGTGTATAAAGGGGATGTGGAGGCAAAAAGGTGATCATAGATAATCTAATTTGCACACGCCTAACCATATGTTGTGTGCTTCACACACATGTGATATAACAGTTTTTGTATTGCCATAAACAAATTATGACTGGTGGCAAAGTATTGGGCTGCATTGAGATTTTTTGAACTTGGGTAAAATTGCTGACATCTGCAGAAATTCCCAAGGAGGTAATAAAAGCAGGAATTTCAGGGAAAGTGTCAGCTGCAGGGATCCACTCACATTTTCACTGATGGTACTACAGCTCTTTGTAACTGAGGGCCCAGAGGTGCTAGATGCATTACTAAATTGACCCACGTCAAAATCCTGACACAGTGTGAGAATCAGATGCTAAAATGACAAATGCCTGTCCAGCACTAAACATCCTGTCTATTATTTAGAAAAAATAAAGAATATTGAAAAGAAGAAAAGATTTTGCTTTTTATTTTTTTTATATTTTGTTTTAGCCCTACCTACCCTAAAATCTAAGCCAAAACCTAACCCTAGCCCTAACTACCAATTCCCCGCTTACTACCCTCATCTTCAATAAAAAAAAAAGTAAATAAAAGTTACCCATTAAGGTCAGCGTACAAGCAGTCTAAAAGCACAAAAATAAACTTTTTTAGTGTATAAACGTTTTTTGAATGAACACATGCTGCTTAACCCACTGAAATACCCCTCTATCTCTCCCCTGCTCACCATAATGAGCGAAGAAGAAAGGGGCAGAGTACAGTGACAAAGGGAGTGTTCAGAAACATCGCTTTCTCACTTAACGTTACTCATGCATGTGATTCGCTGTGAAAGCAATCAGGTGCACAGAAATGCACTCAATTTGCTGTAGACTGACCGTTCGGGTCATGGATGGTCAGCCACAGCCGTCACCCTGTGATCCCGACCTGTACAGCGTTTCTGTACAGTTTTGAATGCCTAATGTAGGGGATATGTTGTGGACCAGTTTATTGCTGGCGTATCCTCTACGTCCTTGGGGTTAAGCAAAGAAGACCAGCTTGCAGCACTTAATAAATAAATAAATATGTATAATAAATAAAGCAATACATGTATAACAAGGGCATGGGCGTAGGAACCGGGGGTGACGGGGGGGACAGATCCGATAATTAAGAAATCCCCCCCAGGGCCGTAGGAACCCCCCCAATAGAAACGCCGCAAATGCGGCCCGCGAGACCTCGAGGTGCGGCCCGCGTAAGATCGTCAGCCTGGGCAACTGATCTTACGCGGTCCGCACCTCGAGCCCTGCTACTTACCTGTGGGAGGGTCTTCTGTACTGCACAGAGGAACCGGAACCCAGCAGAGTTCACGTGACATTACATCACATCCTGCTTCCTCTGTGCAGTACCAGAGAACGCAGAGGGAGGCCGCGCCCTCTGCTGAAGCCTGTGAGCGGCATCGAGGAGCTGCAGTGCAGGTAAGGGCGTGAGGAGGGTGTTTGAATGAGTATGCGTGATTGAGGGAATGAATCTGTGAATGAATGAGTATATGAATGAATGAGTGTGTGTGTGATAGCATGGATGTGTAAGTGCTGGAACCTAGGCATGATGGGACTGTGATTGCTGTTAGCAATCACACTCCTATCATGCCAAGTCAGCCAGTACATGCTGAAACATAGCTAGCTGCCCCCCTTGTGTATTGATGCTGCCAGCAGTATGGGGTCTGCACATCACTTACAGCCACCCTGTACCAGCATGTACTGGCTGCCTGGGTATGATAGGAGTGTGATTGCTGTTAGCAATCACACTCCTATCATGCCAAGTCATATTGCTAATTTTTTTGTCCAATTGTGGTGTGTTACCTACTTTTATTAAAAATGTGAGTTTTTATTATTATTTTTAAAGGTGGGGGGTCATTTTCGGTTTTGGTTAAGTGAACCGTGAATGTTTAGATCCAGAATTTTCATTTTAGTGCATCCCTAGAATAAATAGAAGTATTTCATTTTTAATTATCCTGAGTCCTGAATTTGTAGTCACAAAACTTTCTAGGCCCAGAAATCAGTGAAAAGTAAAGGTTTTGTGTCATTTACTTTATTTTAATCTGCATATTTTATTAAAGGCCATATTTTATCACAGTGAAAAATGAGGGAGGGGGGTAGATAGTAAGAAAGTGTGAGAGGGGGGAGAGGGGGTAGATAGTGTGAGAAAGTGGGGATCTGATGGGGGAAAATGCTGCCCCCCCCCAGATTTTTAGGGGTTCCTACGCCCATGAACAAGGGTCTCTGCAGTTAGACCCTTGTCATTTTAAATATACTGTTAAACTTAATGAAAATGTTTTTCTTCTATATTAGAATTAAGCTCAAACAAATGGCACAACATTTAATTTTGGAAAAATATAACATTGAAGCATTTTTTGGTTAAATTCTCTGTACAGCCTGATAGGCAGCAATGGGCTTTGTGCCCTGTATTTATCTAGGAACCAATGACTTGTGCAAGTCCTACTGTCTAGCTTGACAAGTTTGCTTTTGGGTACTTTACTCACAGAACACCATTCACCACTATTCTCATTACTGCAATTGTGATGCTTGAAGGATAAAAAACTTGGCGCTTACCATTTCTCACACTAGTGTAGGGAACTGATTTACTAACAGTCTCTTCGTACTGTTTTTTCTACATGGTCTATAGAGACTATAGAGACTAGTAAAATAGTGGATAAATACATGTTACAGAAAGAATCAATGTAAAAAATATACAAAAAACATGTAAATATAAACACTGGTGCATTTTAAAAAAAAGATTTTTTGAAAAAAAAATTCATCATGTAGTCCCTACAATTAATGCATATGTAAATATAGGGTTTTTTTCAGGGATATGGTAATCAGCTCCAGCTGAGGAATTCATTTTCAAACATGTACACTTGGGAGTTAAAGTACATCTGGTATGAACAAACTTTGAATGCACACCTGGTGTTCTATTGCTGCAACATGGTTGGTTTGTAAATAAGCATAACTAATTTAGTTATCAAAATGGCCTATACCTTTTACTGTTTATTTTCCATATGTGTGTTCTTGAGATATGGTATATGCTAACTTAATCCCTTTAGGAGTATGGCTATTTAATGCTACAGGACTATAGTATTTTTTTGTGTTTTTACACTGTAATTTTCCTCTTTCCGAATTAGTGTTCCCGCACAAATTATCTATAGTTTTTCAGCACAAGTAGGGCTTTATTTTGAATGCATTACTGCATTAATATATTTAAGACATTATTTTATATGAATACATTTTTAAAAAATGTTAAAAAATTATTTTTTTATTCACAGTTTTACATGTATACAAATTGTACACAGCTAGAGCCAATGGGGAAAAAATACTCAAAATATATTAATTAGTTGATTTGAAGCACTGTGAGGTGCTTGGATATGTTGTCATATCCCAGCACTCTGCATCTTAACCCCTTAAGGACCAGGCTGTGTTTTACCTTTTGTACCATTGGGACCGAGGCTGTTTTAATACTTTTGCGGTGTTCGTGTTTAGATGTAATTTTCTCTTCACTCATTTAGTGAACCCACACAAATTATATGTTGTTTTTTTCAGGACAAGAAGGGCTTTCTTCAGATACCATTGTTTTAATCATATTATCTAATTTCCCATAAAAAAAATAATAAAATATGATGAAAAATGTAAAAAAAACCCAAATTTTCTGACTTTTACCCCAAAAATCTTTTACTCATCCAAAAAAGCTAATGAAAAACCCTACTAAATATATTCTACTATTTGTCCTGAGTTTAGAAATACCCAATGTTTTTATGTTTTTTTGCTTTTTTCTGCACGTTATGGAGCATTAAGCACAGGTAGCGTTTTGCTATTTCAAAACCATTTTTTCCAAATCTGGTAATTCTTCCCCCCATGTGCCATTTCGGGTATCTTTGAAGCCGGCCAATGCAATTTACCCCATCAAATCATATATTTTTGAAAACTAGACACCCCAAGGTATTGCAAATGCTAGTATTTTAACCCTTTGCATGCATGAGATTCTACCACCAGCCTTTGCCACACTTTGTGTTAGTATTTTTTTGGTATTTTTTTTTACACAAATTGTACTTTGGGTATACATTTATAGCTCCAGGTATACGTCACTATCAAACAACACCCTAATATGTGTTCAATAACATCTCTCGAGTACAGTGATACCACCCATGCATGGGTTTGACTGCTGTTTGGGGTTAAAAGGCCACATTTGGGAAGTGTGCTTTTTTCCCCCTATTTTGGTCAGTCTGTGCCTATGCCCTATCTTTGAGCCTGGCCACTACAATTTACCTCATAAAACCATATATTTTTGAAAACTATACACCCCAAGGTACTTAAAATGGTAGTATTTAACCCTTTCCATGCATCAGATTCTACCACCAGCCTTTGCCACACTTTGTGGTAGTATTTTTTTTTTTTTCACACAAATTGTACTTTGGGTATAAATTTATAGCTCCAGGTATACGTCACTATCAAACAACACCCTAATATGTGTTCAGGAACATCTCCCGAGTTCAGTCATACCCCACATGTATGGGTTTGTCTGGTGTTTGAGGTTAAAATGCCACATTTTGGAAGTGCGCTTTTTTTCCCCCATTTCGGTCAGTCTGTGCCTATGCCCTATCTTTGAGCACGGCCACTCCAATTTACCCCATCAAACCATAAATTTTTTTAAATTAGACACCCCTTGGGTATTTGAAATGCTTTTATTTAAATTTTTCCACGTCAGGATTTTTGGGAAGATACAGCGCTAATTTAATTTTAATAATAAACTTTATTTTTTTATTTTATTTATTTTACTCTTTTTGGACTTTTTTTTTACATTTTGCTGGAACTGGATAGTTCCTCTAAAGCATAATAATTTTTAAATGTTACCATGTTTTTTTTAAGCTTTTTCTTTTTTTCTTTTTTAATTTTTTTATTTTTTTTTTAAATATTTTACTAATCACATAGTGATTAGAAAGCTGGGCTCCATTGACTTGTATGGTTGATTGCAGTACCTGTATTCAACCAGCAAGTGGAGCCAGAGTTCTCTAGAGGGTCAGGAGACCGTCTAGCGAACTTTTTCAACTTTATTATTTTTTTTCCCGGGCCGCCGCCATCTTGCGGATGGTGAAGACTGCGTGCAGCTGCGGCTGTGACCGCTCTCCGGAGCGGTCACAGTCCATCAAGAGGTAAGTGTTTGGTGTCGCTGGATGCCTCCTGATCGAGGCATTCCAGCGACACCATTGAAGTTTAGGAGGTGATCGTTGATCGCCTCCTAAACACTTTTAAAACGGGCGTCCGCCGCCATACAATGTATGGCGGCTGTTGACGCCCCGGGGAGGGGCCAGACATGGCCCATCATGCCGATCTCGGTGTTGCTGAATGCCTCAACATCGAGGCATTACAGCAACACCGTTTAAGCTTAGAAAGTGATCATTGATCACTTTCTAAGCTTGTTTAAGTCTGATGACGTGTCAGGCACGTCATAGGTCGTTAAGTGACCGTTTTGCATGACGTGCCTGACCCGGCAATGGACGTTAAGGGGTTAAAGGCATGATGCCTCCATAGTGTAAATGGGCATGGTGGAGGGGCAGATCGTCCAATAGGTTTCACTAGTGACACCAGTAAGGTTCCCCTGTACGGCAGAAGGTTCCCCTATGTAAGCAATCAATGGAGACCTGACTGAGTCTTTATAGACCCTGAAAGTCCCGGCCACATGAAGGGAATCTCCTGGCGATGTCATAGATGACATCACAGGTGGGAAATGCCTGAACACTCTTTCAGGCATTTAATTCCCTTGTAACTGTAACGGTGCTCAGTAAGAGCATTGTAAAATTCAATCTGACAGCTCAAGACCACAAATTTTAGTCAGAGGGAAGACCAACCTGTCATTTCACAGCCTTAGATCCTGTTCACTGGCTGAAACCCAGCTGCTGCAAAAAAAACATACGTTCTTGATGCTCAGACCATTATTTTGTGTCATATGTCCACATGTTAAAGAGGGTAAAGTTAACATTTTCAGTACAAGGGCTATCTTACACTACAGGTGAACAGTAATGTATTTGTGTTTTTGGTTTTGCTATAACTTTAGTATACCCACACATTATATATTGTTGTTTTTTTGTTGTATAAACCATGATTTAGTATGAATATGAAATACAAAAAGTGGAGAACATTTTTACAAAATGCATTTGTTCATAGATTTACATGTACAATATATGAATTTAACATAGCCAGGGTAGATGGGAAAAAATATACCCAAAATATATTCATTAACTTGTCCTGAGTTGGAAAACACCCTATATGTTCAGACTTCTTATTTATTTTGGCAGTTATAGGACAAATATTACTAGGTGGCCATGACTTCTTTCAAAGTATATATATTTTTTAAAATTTGCTATGCCAGCATTCTAACTGCAATAAAGGGTTAGAAATCTGAAGATTGCCATATAAAGGTATGTTACTGGAAAGTAGACACCCCAGTGTATTCAACTAGGATAATTTTTCATGTAGTCATTTGAATATCAACCTCTGCCAAAATGTATGGTACATTTTTTGTTTTTATTTTTTATACATACATTGCAAAGTAGATTTGGATTTTTCCCACAGCATATGTGCAACTGCAGACAAAACTACCAATTTGTGTTCATCGAGTACAGTGATGCTACATTTGCATAGTTTTTGCATGTTTTGTGATGCTACAGGACTAAAATTGGAAAATGCACATTTCATAATTTTACCTGGGTATGCAAGTGTCTGCCTGGATTTGCAGGTGCCTATCTGGGTATGTAAGTGTCTGGCAGGGTATGCAAAGTGTGTATCTGGGTATGCAAGTGTGTGTCTGATTATTTTAGTATGTGTCTGGGTATACAAGTGTGTGGGTATGTATGTTAGTGTTTGTCTGGGTATGTGTGTTAGTTTTTCCCTGGGTATGCAAGTGTCTGCCTGTGTATGTTAGTGTGTGTCTGGAAAAGCATGTATCTCTGTATGCAAGTGTGTGTGTATGTTAGTGTCTATCTGGGTATGCATGTGTGTCTGCCTGGGTACATTAGTGTGTGTCTGGGTATGTTAGTGTGTGAACAAGTGTCTTTGGGTATGTTAATATGAGTGTGTCTGGTTGAGTATGTTTGTGTGGGTGTCTGGTTGTGTATGTTAGTGTTTGTGTATGTGTGTTAGTCCTAAGTGTCTAGATGTGACTGGGTGTGTGTTCTTGTGAATGCCCCTTTCGAGGTGAGGCTCTGGATCCACCCCTCGTTCAGCAGTGAAGCCGCGCGCACTGTGATGGAGCAGTTCATGCTCCCACCACCGGACTGCATCTAGGTGGGTGATATATATATATATATATATATATATATATATATATATATAGTGAGAAAGGGGAGATATAGTAAGAAAATTGAGAGATAAATAGAAAGATAAAGGGGATATATAATGAGGAGAAAGAAAGCGGAGAGATGGGAAGAAATGGACAGAATGAGAAAGGGGAGAGATAAATAGAATGAATAGAGAGAGGAAGAGAAAAAAGAGAGATTAAACCAATTACATAGTGTCAGGCGGGGATGTGGAGAGTAGCGCAAGAAAATATAGCAAAGTCCAGAACACCTTATCCAGAGGGCAAATCCACAAGAGATTATCGGTATCGGGGTCATGGTCCAGGGGTCGAGGCAGGCGGCAGACTTTCGATATCGGGGTCACAATCCAGGGTCAAGGCAGGCAGCAAATTTCAATAACGTGGTCACAAGCCAATGGTCAAAAGACTTTACGGTATGTAGAAGTAACAGGTAACAAACAGGTACATAGCTCAATTAGTAAGCCCTGTGTGAGGTGTCTGTAGGGTTAATATAGGGATAGGTAGCTGGATCCCCTCCCCCTCCTCTGGTCTCCCCCCCCCTTGGCACATGATAGGTGAAGTCAGAAGACTCCGCTTCCCCTCCCTTCACCCTAGTGTCTCCCCGCCAGGCTGCCACACTCACGGAGGCTAAGCCACGCCCCCTCCCCGTCGGAGGCGCTCTCTCGTATATGAGACGCGGCGCATGCTGACCGATGCGGCCTGCCCTTCGTGGCAGTGCGGCCACGCCGCAGAGAGAGACCGGCAGTCAGAAGCGGCGATTCTGGGTGCCGGTCCCCGAGGCGAGATAGGAGTTGGTCTCCGTGCCTCACAGACACCCTGATAGGCACGGTGGAACGTCCTGATTTTCGCTGGAGCATGTATGTTGGCCAGGGGTTCCCAAAAGTGTTTTTCTTTTTTGATTACAGGATCATGACTACAGAGCCACGGGAGTCCCAGGATGAGAGGAAACATCGGGAAGTTGACTAAGTTGAGGATCAAGTGTTCATGGTGGTCTTTGCCAATGAATAGACGAAGAGGAAAGGTTTCTGTGACGGGTCCGGAGACGATAAGGCTTCTGTCGACCAATTGTACTTTTAATGGGTGTTCCTTGAAATAAGTATGGGTTTTCAGGTGGTGTACTAAAGTGGCGTCCTGAATGCATTAACTGGCCCCGGAATCAAGGATTTACCTCCCCACTGTAACAACACTGGAATTTAGAGGTGAGTGGCTGTACTGTTCAATAACCTTACAGCCTTCAATGCCTTACAGCATTCCCGAACCATGGGCCCTGACTCTCCACAATACATGCACTGGTTGTCCTTTCTGTGTCTAGCCCACTCTGTATCCGAGAGAGGACCATCGCAGATGTGCTCATGCCGGTAGTGGACGCATGGAATAGCCTTCCAGCAGAAGTGGTAGATGTTAATACAGTAAAGGCATTTAAGCAAGCATGGGATAGGCATAAGGCCAAGCTAGATATAGGATAAGGGCAGGTACTAAAGTACTAAGAGGTTGGGCAGACTGGATAGGCCTACTGGTTCTTATCTGCCGTCACTTTCTATCTTTCTATGTTTCTATGATGAGGAGGGTAAGGAGACAGAAATAGCAGGACGTGTTGAGAAGCCAGGACGTGTGAGGGGTAGGGGGTTGCGTTCCAGACGGCGTTCATGGACTCTATGATCCATTTGGGTTACGGTGTAGATCATAGCCTCCAGAGTGGGAGGGGTCTCGACCTTGGCCAACTCATCCAATAGGGTTTCTGCTAAGCCGATTCGAAACTGATGAAGCAGGTCTCCACAGAAAACTTTACAAGAAACACTCCCAAAGCCTTTCCAGAAGAGTGGAAGCTGGTATAGCTGCAAAGGGGGATCAAACATATTTTGCCTATGTATGACATCTACTAAGTCTGTGCCCATGTGCTATTTGGGACATCTTAAAACCTGGCCAATTCAATTTTCCCCATCACACCATACATTTTCGAAAACTAGACATCCCATTGGTATTTCAAATGCCAATATTTTAACTCTTTTCTATATCAGGATGTATGTGATACAGCACTTAGATGGTTCCCTTGATGGTGACATCACTGGAGAATTATTTTTACATGTTACCACTTTTTTTTATCTACTTAACTAGCATACCAGCATTTGAAATATCCTGGTATGTCTTGTTTCCAAAAATATATTGTTTGATGTGGGTATATTGACTTGGCCGGCTTCAAAGATGTCCCAAATAGGACATGTGGCAGAATGACCAGATTTAAAAGATTGGTTATGAAATAGCAATATGCTACTTGTACCCTTCTTGTACTGAAAACAATATACAATTTGTGTGGGTACAGTAAATTTCAAGAAAGAAAATTACAGCTAAACACAAACACTACAAACATTTTAAAACAGCCATTGTCATGAAGGGTACAAAAAATAAAAAAAAACAACTCTGTCCTTAAGCAGTTAATCTAACTATATGTATACATACATATGCAAACACCTTGAACGGATTAATCTAAATGTATATAAATATATTAAAATTAAACAACATGGGTGCTAGATGTTTAGAGGCTTCTGAAATGGAACCCATGTACTGCTGTGACTGTCCATAATGCAGCTTATTTTCATATTAATTTTAAAATAAAGATATATAAGTATACACACCGCTGTGCTATGAACCTACAAGATGTTTTCTTTGACTTGAATGAAGTCAGTGAGCTGCTCATGCGTGATGCTGGTGCATCTTCCACATGTGACACAAGTGGCGATTTCAAACATTAACTGGTCAATGAGCAACCTGGCCACATACCACAACAGAGGCCTTGGCGTGCCATAGTTGCCGCAAACGTGCCATAGTTTCGCCATCTCTGCACTATGATTAAAATTATGTGGACACCCCTCCTAACTTCAGCCACACCCATTGCTAACAGGTATATGAATACCAGAATACATAGTGCCTACTGTAAAGTTTGGTGGAGGAGGGCTAATGGCCTGGGACAGTTTTTCAGGGTTTGGTCTAGGCCCCTTAGTTCCAGTGAAGAGTAATGTTAATGCTACAAAGACATTTTAGACAATCCTATGGCACCAGTTTGGGGAAGGCCCTTTCCTGCCCCCCCTCTGTGCATAAAGGCAAGGTTTGACAAGTTTGGCAGAGCCCTGCAAGAAATGTGTTCTGTAGCTCAATTTGCACACTTTTTTCTAGATGCCTAACTACTTTGCTTTCGGTGCTAAATGGAAGTACACTAATACATATGATACACTCAGTACTAGACTTGCAAATAAAAAAAAGAAAACCAAACATTAATTAGAAAGAGGGTGGTGTTATTAATACTTTTGACAGTGCATACTGTGTCCATGTGTCGGAGTGTGCAAAGTGATGTCAGCTTTGGAGAAAGTCTGATAGTGGAGGGGGAGTGAGGAGGGGTTGGAAAGCGTTCATAAGACAATTATTTCATGTGGAAAGCAGAAATTTTATGGGGAGGCAAGAACCACAGATCTACAACTGCTACCCTGCTGGGGTAGATCATCTTCTGGGGCAGCTAACTCAGGATCAAGGTAACTTTCTTAAAGTGCTGATTTTGTTTTGCATCTAGGTAATACTTAAATATATTAAACTTACTATATTATAAACAGTGCTACTGGTAATCATAATAGTTCATGAGAGAGTGTGCTACATTTTTGTCATGTCCAAGCAACTCATATTTTCTTAATGGTGTTTACGTACATATAAAATAGAACTGTGTAACTGTCAGGGAAAGTATTTTGTTGGAGTGTAAGCCAAAAAAGTACATTGTTTTAATATGTAGAAACAATGCCAGACTTATGATGCATACTGATGCAACTCTTGTGACTAGCTCCTGCAGAATATCTACTTAATAGCATCAGTTCCTATGTGTACAAGTCAGTGTGATGCACAAGTCAGGGTCCGATACAGTAGTGCTGCTCTAAGCTTTGTATTTAAGGGCATGTATATGATGTGGCACTTGAGCCCATTGCAAGCTTCCACAGAAAGCACTAAACCATAAACACGCACATAAAACATACCAATAAAATAAAATTAATCTAAAAACTGTATAACTGGACAGAGCAGAACTGTTTGAATGAATTGTTTATATTACACAAAATGTAGGGTATTATAATTTTCTGCAACCTCTGATTTATTATTGACTTGCTACAAAACATGATTTTATTTTGTCCGCTATTAAAAGGCGGTGATGACGAGCAAAAAGATCATGTTGTATTTAAACAATCTGCCAAGATGATGCAACTAAAATGCAATTTTAAAACAGTGTGTAGCAATATTAATCATTATATATATATATATATATAGTACAATGTTGTTTTTTGTTTGCTTCGTGAATGAAACTAAAATGCAGATAACGGCATTGTTGAGCAGACAGACAGGAAGCTAATTCTGATCATCAATGAAGAGTGTTGATTAATTGGAGAATAATAAAAAGTAAAAGAAAAGTACTGTATGTAATAATTTTTTAGGCTGGTACTATAGCATTTATCCAGCCATAGATAGAAGTGGCTATATGCCTTTTTTTGTTTATTTAAAATAATTGAATGCAGGGACCGAGGAAGTTAATGAAGAGACCAGAGGAGTTAATGATAGGACCAAATAATCAATAATGAAAATCGCTCTCAACTATTTTCATTATTGATAATTATCTATTTAATTGATTAGTTGTTTCAGGCCTAATTTGCACATTAATATTATTAGCTGGAAATAATCAACCTGTTTTAACTAATGCAATCAATATAATTTTTCTAGCATTAGGTATACAGTGCAAGAGACACATGGATAAATGTAGTACTCAAATGGGAGAGAGGTATGAATTGGTAATTACCAGCATGGCTGAGGGTTAATGGCTACAGAATTTGCAGTAAATTACAGCATTTTTCCTTCAGAATGGATAAGATCCACCATTCACCACTGAAAGAGAAAGTAGTATGTTTGAGCATGGCTTTTGTCACTGCTTGTTTCAGTTGATTATTATGTGAAGCACTACTTGTTTTGTCCTGTTTACCCATTGTACAGTGCTGCAGAAATATGATGACAACATATAGATCAATAAATATTAATAGCACCCACGGATCTTATTAAAGTATAAAAAATAGACGTGTAGAAGTTAGAGTATTTTTCTGCAAGACGCATTGTGTTTTATAAACCATTACAGTTTTCTGGTGTCATGTAAGTTAATTTAGGTAAAACATTACATGCATGCATACAGTTACATAAACAGACATTTAACAAATGTGTACATATATATACTTGTACCATAGTAATGTGTCAATTTATAAAAAGTGATGTGTTTGTTGCTCTCAGTATGTTTGTTGGGTATGAATGTATCACAGTACACAATATTGTGTATAGCAGGTACATATTGAAATACATAGCAACAACCTTTAAAATGTTTTTTTTTGTCTTAATAGTTCTCAGTAAAGAACTGCTGTATACCCTTAAATTATAATTCATTGGCTTGTACCCCATTTCTAGTTCAGAAAGGTTATTGCCTCCTAAATTCAGGAACAGAGCTTTAAGAATAGGGGTGAGTCTACTTCTATGTGTTGGTGGAGTAAAGTCAGCTTTATCACTTGTCTGGACATACAAAATAATCTAAATTATTTTTAACACAGGTCTCAGTATTTCAACCTGAATGATGTTGGGGAGCAATGTATGGAATTATTTCATATAATTGGATACCATATTTGTATGGCTCCTTTTTTGTCAATACTTTGTTTTGGATTGTTTCAACTTTTTTTTATTTAATGCACTCTAAGAAAATAGTGAGGTATTGAGTACCAGGAGAATGTAGACAGAATTTATGAAATATTTCAGATTCCTAAAAGAGCTTTAATCAGGGGGCATACTGGAGGGTAGCTTTTTGGAATCATTTCACTTCACTACACTTTTATTATTGTTTATTATTGAATTATCTATAAAGCACCAACAGATTCCACAGCACACAGGACAGTGAGGTTATACATACAAACATCCTACATAAGCAAGCTCTTTTAACAATTTTAGTGCATCCACGAATACATTTCTTTTCCAGAACCATATCTACACATGAAAACTTGATATTGAGTCATGTGAGCATTAAGGTGGTTGCAAGGTGCATAGCCCCCTAGTTTAGCAGTACTTTTTTTACCAGATGCTTTGGTTCCCAATTTTAGAATGGGGTTTCAAACATTAGAGCAGAAAATGTATTTCAACATGAAGTGTTTTTGGCACTATCCTTTTACCTTCTAGTCTGACACTATCATCTAACTTAATATAACTTAATATAAACTCAACTGTTTATATTGGTAATTGTCTTTTGATTGCCTTTACAACACTAGAAATATAGTTTAAGCCGGTCACTGCCTGGTTGCCCATCAAATATTTTCTACTGTTAGAATCAGCAAATTTTCTCCTGATTGTTTAAAATAACATGAGCTAAGAATACAGTTCAGTATTAACTTCTGTTGATCCATGTGAACTATATATTGACCTGTTGCCCAACACTTTGGAAGGAGATGTTGTTTTCTTCCTATTTCCATTTCAACAACAACTCAGAACTGGTAAGCAGAATAACTTGGAATGGAATGTAAAGTTATTCTTGTAAAGTCTCTGCTATGTAAACAAGAATGGAACAAAATGTATGCGTGTTGAGAAGCTTTAAGATCATGGGAGGGATAATTCCTCCCACATGAAAAGCATGAAAACCACTTTAATATTTTTTACATAGGGTACCTTCCAAACACATATATTGGTGGAAACTAGACAAACACCCTCCACAGCATATATGAGCATAAGTATTCTGTTCTTAGTGTCTAATAGCCTATCTTCAACAGGAAAATAGGACGAATCATAAATGTAACACAAAATGTATTTGACAATTTATTAAAAATGCTGTGTTAAAAACAAACTCCTGTGAAAAAAAATACATAATTTTAGAGAGATTGCGGAATCACTTCATGATCACTAATTTTACATTTCCCCATACACTTTAGCTGAAATTGGTATTAAAGACAATGTCATTAAGCTCTCCCCACCAGTAAGAGACCAGCAAGAGGTCTCCTAACATTCCCAGAGCTCTATGTTCTTTCCAAATAGTAGACACTATAAAAGTACACTTGTTGAAACAGGGAAGTTCTAGTCTCTGCATATATCTTTGTTTTTGATGAATTTGTAGAGGCATTTCCTGGTATTTGAATATGTCTTTGTACACTGCTCCAAGTCTTAGGTTCTAATATAACACATGTGCAACCATCCGTTTCATGTATAGATGAAATGTGTGCGGTCTATTTAATTATAAAAATTATTTATAATTATAAAAATGTGAATTTATGGGATGACTCAAAAAAATGTACTTTCGTTTTTTGATTAGTTAATTCACAATTTGCATAGATTTTCTTTTTGATTAATTATTATTTTCCTAAAATGTTACAGTATAGATAAGTTTTAGATAGATTGAGTGCAATTTAGACACATCACCAGGTTTTTACAGACAAAAACAACTTATATGTATGCTGTCCCAATATATTTGCTGGAGAGAACTATATGCGGCGGATCCGGATCTTAGTCTTATAGTCAGATCTCTATTTGAGGTCGGATTATAAAACTACCTTGAATATAAGACGAGGGGTATTATTCAGAGCATTGACCTTGTCATATATTCGAGAAAATACAGTATATGTTAATTAAAAATGTCCTATCTTTTGTGGACCCATAGTTACTCTGCATATGTGTTTGTTGTCGACTATCACTTTGCATGTTTAGTTGACTTCTGTTTTTTTTTAAAAAATGAAAAGTCTTTTGACAGAACTGACACTCATGTGTTAGTTGTGGCTACTATAATTGGTGGAATCACAATCATATCTTTAAATCTTAAGTGATGAAATGTTGACACAGTGAAAGGTCATATTAAATTTCTTAATTACAGCTTCCACTGATATATTGGAATTATGGTCTTTTTAAGAACACAATGTCAAGAATAATGTGTGAAGTGAAGTGTACAGGTTAATCTCATACCTTTTAACATATTTTTTAGGCTATAAACTGATAATTTTAAGATGTCAATTTTAGTAGTCAACATAATTTTCAATCTAGTCATGAGCTTTCTTTACATGAGATTTGTTTCACAGAGTAACACTACTGCAGATGTTGTGCTACTAAAGTTTCTTGTATATCTATACCTCCCAACATTTCAAAATGTGAAAGAGGGACATTTCACAAAATGGCAAATAGTGTTTTTTTTCTAATCGCTCTCACACAACTCACCAATACAAGCAATTGTACTTTACAATGTCGCGCTTGCACCACCACTCAAAACACGCTTCATTTTTGTCAGCACTGTCATGCATATTAAATAACCAACACACTAAAAAATGAATTCCCATGAGGCTCAGCCAGACATACTACTTCCATGATGCTGGCTGATCATCATGGGAAGTGTAGCTAACAGTAGATAAAGCTGCAGATGTTAGCTGTGAACTACAATTCCCATGATGCTTAGCAAGGTGTCCACCATGACTAGACATCATGGGAGTTGTAGTCCACAACTAACACCTGTCGCATCATCTGCTGTTAACTAACACTTCCCATTAGACTCAGCCAAACAGTAACAGTCAGCCAGGTATCCACCATGATACTGGCTGAGCATCATTGGAAGATCAGTCCACAACAGCAGAGATTTTTTTTAATAAAAAAAAAATGCTAATGTTAGCCTTGCTCCCAGGATCCTACCTTTCTGGCCTGGAGGCAGGTTCATCTGGTCCCTGGTGGGCAGAGGCGGATCTAAGGTATGGCACCTATGGCTCGTGCCATAGGCGCCATTTGAAAGGGGAACGCCAGTGAGCGGCTTTTAAACGCCGTCTTTTTTTTTGATGCAGAGGAGAGAGAGGGGCACCAAGCAATCGCTCGGCGCCCCTCATTCTCCTCCACGAGGCTTCTACCTCCGTCACGGTGCCGGCATTTCATGCTGAGCGCCGGAATATGACATCATATTTCGGCGCTCATCAGTGAAGCAGCGGACACCAGTCAGCGGCTTTTAAACACTGTTTTTTTTTTTCTTTGATCCAGAGGAGAGAGAGGGGCGCCTAGCAACCGCTGGCGCCCCTCATTCTCCTCCACGAGGCCTCAACCCCGCCATGGTGCCGCATTTCATGCTGAAGCAGCGGGCACCGCAGCAGAGCAGGAAGACAGAAGCCTTGTGCTCCTGTCGCTGGACCTAAAGGTGAGAGAACTACAAAGGCGGAGAGGGTAGATAGTGAGTAAGGGGAGGGAGAGGGGTTAGAACGTGATAAGGGAAGGAGAGGGGTTAGAAAGTGATAAGGGAAGGAGAGGGGGTAGATATTGAGGAAGATGGTAGTAGGGAAAGGGGAGGGAGAGGGGTTAGAACGTGATAAGGGAGGGAGAGGGGGTAGAAAGTGATAAGGGAAGGAGAGGGGGTAGATAGTGAGAAAGGGGGAGAGAGGGTAGATAGAAAGGGGGAGAGGGGGTAGATATTGAGGAAGTAGGGAAAAGGGAGGGAGAGGGGTTAGAAAGTGACAAGGGAGGGAGAGGGGGTAGATAGTGAGGAAGAGGGTAGTAAGAGTATTGAAATAAGTAAAGAGTGTGAATTAATGTGGATGCATTGAGTGAATGAGGAAGAGCATGAGTTAATATGTGGATGTATTGTCTGAATGCGGGAGAGCATGAGTTGTCTGAATGAGGGAGAGCATGAGTTAATATGTGGATGTATTGTCTGAATGAGGGAGAGCATGAGTTGTCTGAATGAGGGAGATCATGAGTTAATGTGTGGATGAATTGTCTGAATGAAAGTGTGAATTAGTGAGTTACTGTAAAAGTGTTTGTTAGATGTATAATTGTGGAAGGGCAAAGATGGCACTAGCAGGATGTTTGAGGGTGTATATGGGACAAACATGGCACAGGCTGGCCTGTTTGGGGACAAAGTTCCTGGGTTATTTGGGGACAAAGATGGCAAATCTTATGTGTGTAATCTGGGTGCTGGTCAGGTTCTATGTGGGCAGTGTGGACGCTAGGGCTGGCTTTGGGGTGTGCAACCTGTGATCTATGCCTGTAATTTAGGTGGTTTTAAATATACCTTTAATGCCGTGTTTTTATGTGAATTCCAGTTGATCTATACCTGCAAAGCTGGGTTTTTGTGTTATTCTGTAGATCCATATGTGCTATGCTATGTTTCCATACATTATTTATATGTTATTTGATCTATACCTGCAATGCTACATTTCATATATTATTATTGTATACCTGCAAATACTGGATTTGTATGTCTGATTCTGTTTATTTGATCTATACCTTCAGTGCTGAGATCACAAGTGAATTTCAATTGATCTATACATGCAAAGCTGGGTTTGTGTGTTAATGTGTTGATCAATACCTGCAGCAGGGTCTAAAATATATATATATATATATATGGGCAGCAAGGGCTAATAAATGGGTTTTATATATTTGGACAGGGGCGCATATTTTCAGTAGATACGCCTCTGCTGGTGGGACCTCGTCACGGCACGGGATGTTAGTCAGTTCCTCCACAGCAGCACTGATTTGCTGTTTCCCAGTTTTCCAACTCTTCTGTAATGAGAGTTTCAGAGACTGGATGCTGATTGGCTCAACATGCAGAATGCCAATTGGTTCAAAGCAAAACATTGTCTGCCGGTTGGCTAGCAGCATTTTGCACTTGGTTTCCGCAATCTGTCGTGGTCAGAAGTGGATAGCAAAGTGGGACAAAGGTAGTGATAGGCGGGACAACGGGACAGTATCCCAAAATCGGTACTGTCCCACCAAAACTGGCACGGTTGAGGGGAATTTATATCTAGAAACTGAGGAATATTATTTTGCAAAATCTGGCTCCACCGACTAACATTGTGAGAACTGATCCTTAGAAGTTATGTGTTGCTCACTTTTTTTATATTACAATTGCAATAAAATTCTTTATAATAGAGGACAAGGAATAGCCAGGTGAGTTTAAAGGAGAATAAGTACTTATAAAACAGGTTTAAAATTACATTTTGAAATACCATATTTATACGCTATGTGATGTCTCCAGGACAGTCAAACTGATAACAGAGGGCTTTTTTAAGGTTCTGATTAAAATTAGTTCCCCACAATGAGTTCATGTTTTATTTGCACAATGACACATTTTTAAGTTTTCATTCTTGTACATGGTGATTTATATAAAGCCCAAATAGCATCCAGAAGGGCACAATAAACCAAAGCATTTTGATGTCTCTTTAAATTAAGGCCAGCTGACCCTGTCAGCAAGGCCTCACCCTGAGCTTGTCCTATACATGATATTTAATATTGTCCTGATATTATTACTTGGTGATCTTAAAGGTATAAAGCCTAATTGATCACAATGCACCAGTTTTAAAATAATTTGATTTAATCTACTACACGTTTTCATAGCAACGTTTATTAATGATATTGGTCTATGGTTTTTATATGTTAGAAGAGGTTTTGCCAGATATCCTCATTCATATTTTACATTTGATCTTTTTAAGGTTTCTATTATAATTCTTAAATAAGATATTTGTTGTCTGGTGTATGGGGGCAGGTCCATCATAATTCTCAGATTCTTAAATTCCTCCTTCTCCAGATTTTATCATTGTATATGTAATTATGAAAATAATCTGTGATTTTATTTCCTGTACACAGAATTGACTAAAATGGGTCATGAAGCTATTTTGTCAATGCTGACCTTCCTCGCACTTGTGTCTGCTCCTTATGGGAAAAAAGACCTGACTGACCAGCTTGAGAAGTGGAATTATAGAGAAGGAGGTAAAGAAAAAAATAACATAGAATCAAGAATATATAGATATTCTATTTTACCTTGTAAATCCACACTTAACAAAAATTATTTGTCAAAAAGGTTTGAGATTAGCTCACTGTGGACAGAAAGCTGCTTAATAGACTGTCCTCTTGCGCCATTACGGAAAAAATCTTAATCAAAATATCAGTCTCATCCCATCACAAGTGCAGTCCAGAAATGCAAGACAAATTTTCTTCTGCTTGAGGGAATCAATAACCCCAGCCGTATGTTTCAACCTGAATGGGACTCGTCACTGTGGTCCAGTTGGTATCCCTCTAGGTACAAGACAGAAAAGAGGTCCACGTCTGGACTCACCTTTCTAGTCGGGGTGGGCCCCAAGAGTTCCCCGAGTTCTCCGCTGCTACCTGACACATTCGCCGGAGCTTGTATGACGGTGTGCTGGCATGACATAACCTTCCACTGCTCAGTCATAGAAGTCCTGGCAGAAGTGGCGGGTAGCAGCGGAGGTTGTCTAAGCATATCACGCAGAGGTTCATCAGCTGCCCCCACTAGACACCAGGGAGTCTGAAGCATGGGGGACAAGTCTTGGGATGCATTGGTAAGTCTGGGGGGGGGGGCAGAGTGGCATATCAGGGAGGCAGAGTGGCATATATTGGGTATAAAGCATATCAGGGAGGCAGAGTGGCATATAGAGGAGTATAAAGCAAGCCGGGGGGGGCAGATGTCCATAACTGGGGGGCAGGTTGGCAAATAAAAAGAAATAATGAAATGCATTTTTCTCAATCATCATTTTTATTAAATATGAAAAAATTGTTTACATGTGAATTAATATTTACTAGTAAAACAATTTTCCTATTTTCAGGCTTTTTTCCTAAATTTATATTCAATTTTGGGGGTTGTCTTATAATTAGGGTCATCTTATAGTCAAGCAAATACAGTACTTAATAGCCTGTCCTATGGTGGAACAATGCACTTCTTTCCACTTAAGTGTCTGTCCTAAATATATCACTAATATTTTGTTCATATTGGCTGTGGACCTAAGGTAGATTACACTAATTCTGCGTGCTATAAATGAAATATGATTTGGTTTTACATTGAGTTGTGTCTTATTTTTCAGCAAACAAAGTAAATATCGTGGGGATTCATAGCATTACAGGAACTCTTGAGAAATGGGCAAATGAGATCTTCAACGAGGGAAAAGACATCTTGATGTACCAACCTGAAGCCTTACTCCCAGATTACAATGGGTATCCATTCCACCCAACTAATATATAAATATTAATGCCAACGTTTATTTTTTTATAATTTTGACAAATTAGATTTTATAAGTATAACAAAGTTTCCATGTACCCTGTTATCTGTTCCACTAGTGTTGCACATTGGTTTCATTGTGTACTATTGTGTTTGTCCTTTTATCCATTACTGTCTCAGCTGGGTCAGTTGATGTGCATACTTACAGGGACAGAGTGAGACCATCCAGAGCCTTGGGCAACAAAAAGTCATGGGCCTTCTGTGGTGATGCCCCTCTCACAATGTTTTCTTACCTTTCCTGTGTCTGCCTCCTCTCCCGTAGCCCCTCTTTCTCCACCTTTTCTTCTTCTGTCTTGCCTTTTTTCTCCTTAGGGAACAAGCGGCCTTCTGGTCTTGAAGTGGGCTTGGCTTCACTTCAGCGCTGAGCACCAGGATCTGACATCAAATCCCAGCGCACAGCATAAGAAGCTGGCGCTCCTCATGTTATACAGGGGACCTCCTGCTGCCCGCTGAGCCCCGCTCCCTTGATTTGGGGCCAGTTAGATCTCTCTAACCGGCCCTGCTCCTTCAGTCCCTCCCCCAGACCCTTGCTGTCCTTCCATCCTTCGCGGCCCTCCTGACTCCCGGTTAGGGTGACCACCATTATGCCATTCAGGGCCACATTATGAAGCGCATGAGATTACATGAATGTATATATATATATATATATATATATATATATACAGTGGATATAAAAAGTCTACACACCCCTGTTAAAATGCCAGGTTCTTTTTATATTTTTTTATTTTGATTTTAAAGAATGAGACAAAGATAAATCATGTCAGAACTTTTTCCACCTTTAAGGTGACCTATAAGTGATGGGATTCAGCCGGTTCTTGCTGGTTATTGCGAACGGTTAATTTAAAAATGTAGAGTTCGCCGAACTGTTTCTTTACTCTTTGCTCTATTATAGGCCACAATTTTCCCCCCACTTAAAGTGGGGGTGCGGCCTATAATCAGGGTTTAGCGTAATTTGTGTCGTCCGACGCCCGGACATGCCGTTCCGGGCGCTGGGCAGGTGCTTTTTCTTCCTTTTCTTTATCATTTAGCCCTGCTGCGGGCAAACAGCAGGGTAGGGATCCAGATCCCTCACAGCGCTGCAGGGGACCTGAATCTGCCTCTCCAGCAGCAGGGGGACATCTGTGTGGTGCAGACAACCCCGCTGCTGCCATCACTTACTCCCGGGCTTCTATGAAGGAGCGTCGGCGTTACATTACCTTCCGGTGCTCCACCATAGAAGCCCCAGCGAAAGTGCCGGCAGCAGCATAGGTTGTCTGAGCGCATCGCGTTTGCTCTGAAAAAAACCTTGTCTTATAATAGAGCAAATACGGTATATATATATTTGCTAAACAGCTTGAAATTGTCCAAAGTGACATTTTTAAAGTAAACTTTACTTATTTATGCGTGATTCCCTGATAAATAGACAATAAGAAAACTGGTCATGGACGCTTACAAGAGGCCTATTGCAACATTAAAGGATCTGCAGGAATTTCTGGCAGGTAGCGGCTGTGTGCTACATGTTGTGAATGCTCAGTAACTTTGAGACACAGATTCTTCCCAAAAGAGTTGAATAAGCAGATTTTATTGCTCGTGCACACGAGGGAGTGTCATCAGCCAGACTACTACCTCTCAATGAAAACAACACATGTCTTATATACCTTTACAAACAAGACAGCTACGTGCTAAGATCTGTCTACGTAGCAAGTGTCCTGAAATATACATACAGAAAGATACAGAAAACCATTCATCCTATTATGGTCAGTTTATGTCAAAGACCATGTTTGCAGCTGAGATAATCAATCACTTCTGACCCCCCTCATTGTGGTCCTTGAATAGACTTGGTCAGTTTCTTTTAACTTACTTGGAGCAAGAAATAGCCAACCACCTGTCCACTCTTAACCTTTCATTGCACATAGAGTCACACAGAAAAGGACACTCAGGGTTAACATAAAAATGTCTGCTGAGAAGCTGAAGGCACATATTCAATATTCACAGTCCTCCCTTTTTATTCTTAACAGATCCTGTTAAGTAATCAATAATTTGTTTTTGGACGAGATGGAGCTTGTTGCATAGTGAACCATGCGTCCATTAATTCCTTTTCATGTGGATCATCATACAATGTGTCATCCAGAGTTTCCGGGTCTTTTAAAATTGGGGGATTCTTCACCTTCCAACAAAGGCATTGCGTGGCTAGTGCCAGTACACTTTACACTCAGCAACTTAATTAGTAGAAAGAAAACATACACACACATACAATAACAAACAAAGCCACAATCATACCAGTCACCAGCTTTGCTCCAAGTGAACCGAACCATCTTTCAAGGCCAAATGGATCCCATTCCTCATCACTTTATAAAATTAAACCCATTACCTAGTTCCCGTGAAACCCCCGACCTGCCACAGGGACACCCAACACAGGGAGTACCCGCAGCATGTGGAACAAACCCACACACCCAACATGACTGATCACACCCGAAGCTCCACAAAACATTCTGCCTATGTCAATATACAAACCATTCCTCTCCCATGGTATCTAATCTCCTCCCTTTTGTATCTGACAATAGAGTTGACCACTTCTTATTAGACTGATAAAGGGAATTCTACCAACATGCACAATCCCATAAAAATCTAACAAGACATGCAAAAAAAACATTTAGATCTCTCTTTCAGCTTTTCCAATATTTTGCTGCATGGTTTCACGAGTGGCCTCTTGGCCTTTCTCGGCTTTCCCACGTAGGTTAGTCAGCTAGGGTTATTGTGCCTGTTGGAGGACTAACTTGTTGATTTCCTTGGAGTTGGGAAAAGCTTTAAATGGCTGCAATCGATCCAAGAAGCAATCTCGGCTACCTTTACAGCTGTGTTAGTTACAAGCAAGACTTGATATGGGCCTTTCCAGCGAGGTTGAAGAACTTTCTTTGAAAACTCTTGACCAAATACGTATTCTCCTGGTTGGATTTGGTGAATTGGTTTGTCGTGTTCTGTGTCCGTGCGCACTGCTTGCACCTGTGATTTGAGAGACTTAAAGGACTTCATTAAAGTCTTACAATACACGCTAATCGTGTCATCTATCATAGCATGATCATGCACTAATACTTCTAGTGAATTAGCTGCTAGCATAGGACGTCCCATTATGAGCTCGTGAGGTGTAACTTTTATGGCTGCATGAACTGAGTTTCGCATAGACATTAATGCTAAGGGTAAAGCTTCTGGCCAGAGCATATGAGTTTCTGCGCATATTTTGCTAATCTTTTTTTTTAAGACTCCATTAGCTCTTTCTACTTTTCTTGCACTCTGAGGGTGATATGGACAATGCAGATGGTACACAATACCTAAAACTCTAGCAAGCTCCTGTACTATATCAGCAGTAAAGTGCGTTCCTTGATCTGAAAAGATGTGCAGCGGTATACCATAACTAGGAATAAATTCCTGTAGTAGTTTCTTTGCTACTGTTCTTGCCTCTGCACCTTGGCATGGGTAGGCTTCTATCCAGCGGGAATATGTACACACTATAACAAGGACGTATTTATAATGCAAAGATCTTGGCATTTCAATAAAGTCAATTTGCAAACTTCTAAAGGGTCCCATGGGACACGGAGTCTTCCCATGCTCTTGTATTTGTACTGGTTTACCCACATTGTGCTGTTGACAAATAACACATTGTAAACAATATTCTTTAACAAGGGGCCGTATACCTGGGGCCCACCAATCAGCTAGTATAGCTTTAACCATTGCTTTACTAGACACATGACTCAGGCCATGCGCTAGTCTGATAATATAGGGAGCCAAATCAGGAGGTAAAGCTGGTAAATGTTGAAAAATTTGAGGGCCATGCCAAAAACCATTTTCTTCCACTCCCCCCTTTTGTTCCCAATATTGTTGAGTTTTCTCATCAATTTGGGAATAAAATTTAATTTTATTTTAACCGGGGGTTCTTCCCAAATCAACCCTGCAGAATCACCTGGGACTGCCCATGCCCATTTAGGTAGCCCTTTCCACATATCATTTATAACCTGCTCTGTCAATGGATATGCAATATCAAAATCAATCGTAGACATCGATTTTCTATCTTTGATCACTTCTTCTAACCTACCCAAATACAATTCCTCATACTCAGGAAGTTCTAAAACAATATGGCCATTTGGAGTGCAAGATATGGTTCAACCCATATCACACAGCAAGTCCTTTCCTAGCAAATTTATGGGACAAGTGGGGCTTACGAGAAATTTTACTTGTAAATTTATTCCTGCCAATTGAAAGTTTAGAGGCTGAGAAACAGGGTGAGGAATTGCTTTGTCACCAACACCTTTTACAAGAACTGGCAGATCTGAGCTTAAGGGAAATTTCCCTATCCAGTCTTTAGACAGACAGGAGCGGTGAGCTCCGGTGTCTACCAAAAATTTCAGTATTTTACCTTGTACCTTTGCTTTAATAAATGGGCCTTCATCTTCAGCCGTTATAGTGGGGAATGAGTCAGAAACAGCAGGAGCATGGGTGTCAGTGTTAACTAGTCAATCTCGTACATTACTGTCCTGTCTGTATAGTGGGGGTACCCACTTTGCTCTCTGTTGACCGGTTGCACTAGAGAATTGCCGTCTGTCAAAGCTATAACCTTCACCATTATTCACATTTTTTTGGGGGGGAATTTACAATTCCTAGCTATATGACCAAGTTTGCCACAATTATAACATGTCATGTTTCCTCCAGGTTGCTGCACCAACTGATCAGTACTTCCCCCTCCAGCCACAGGCTGTGAAGCAGAGACCACTGCTCTCATTGCAGCTCTATACTCCTTAACTTCAGCAACTCTCTGCCTTTCTCTAGAATCCTCTTTATATTTCTCAAAATGCTTTGCAGCAGAGACCACATCTTTTAAACTCTTCTCTTCCCAACCAATCACCACTCTTTTTACTCCCTTCTTTACCTCTGGTAACAATCCTTTCACAAATGCAGCAACTATCATAGGTTCTGCGTTTCTCTCTGGGTCATTCACACCACTATATGCTTTCACCAACTTTTTAATTCTATCCGCAAACTCTTCAACACTTTCATTTTTACCCTGTGAAGCAGTGTTAATCTTAGTCCAGTCAGTGTTCTGAGGAAATCCTTCAACAAAAGCTTTAATAATATTATCATTCAATGTCTTGCGTGCGGCAGCATTGCGCTCTACCAATTCAACATCTGTATCCCAATTCAAGTCATGTACTACTTTAGGAAACGCTGCTTTAAAACAAGTAAACTCTGCACTGGTTAAAATAATCTGCCACAATTGATCATAATCTCGTTTAACAGGGTCATAAGCAGTCATCAGTCCTTTCAAAACATCACAAAATTTAGTAATATCATCTCCAGGACGGGGAAATTGTTGTTTTAGAACTAACAGTTCTCCCGGTGCCCAAGGGTGATGAGTGGTAAAGGGAACACCAGCATTATCCCTTTGTCCTATTTCTCTCATAGGATACATGCTTTCTGTGCTCGAAGCAATCTGTTTTACTTTAACAGTTTTATCTGTATTTCTTAAATCATAGGGGTGTTTAACATCAATAGAAGGAGGAGGGGAAATTGGGTGCAGAGGAGGAGGGGAAGCAGTAGATTGGGATAAGGGTGATAGAGATGAAAAGGGTGTTGGGACAGAATGGGGAGGGGTGAGAACAGGTTCAGGAATGAGAACAGGAGCATCAGCTCCAGGGGCAACATGATTATAAGGGGGAGGATTAAATATCAAATCATCAATAGTCATATCATTGTTAGTAAGCAATGGAGGATATAACTTATCAACAAGTACAACATTCTGAGATTCTTTCTGCAGTTTTTTATCAGTTTCCTTCTTCCTAACAGGATAAAGGGAACTGGCGGCCGCCTGAGGGTGTTGGGAGTTTTCAAGTGGAGCAGACTCATTATGCTTTCTCCAGATTTTGAAACCTTCCCTAAACCACATACAAAACACTCTCCATTCATTTTTGGAGACATGTGACATGTCTTTCTTTAAAGTCATACGGAGTCCTTTTAAGGATTCCATATTTAAAGATCCCTGTGAGGGTCAACAATAAAAATTATCCTCATCTGATTCTGAGGCTAATTTCCATTTATACATATATTTTCCCATCTCTTTGCCATGCTTATTAATCATGGTTTCTAGAGGGGACCCCGGGGTAACTCTGGAGAAAAGATTTCCCATCTTATTCTCCTCTACACAAAACACAAATCTACAATAGCGGGTTAGGCTATGTACTCTACCATAGCGGCTTAGGCTATGCACTTCTACAATAGCGGGTTAGGCTATGCACTTCTACAATAGCGGGTTAGGCTATGTACTCTACAATAGCGGGTTAGGCTATGTACTTCTACAATAGCGGGTTAGGCTATGTACTCTACAATAGCGGGTTAGGCTATGTACTTCTACAATAGCGGGTTAGGCTATGTACTTCTACAATAGCGGGTTAGGCTATGTACTCTACAATAGCGGGTTAGGCTATGTACTCAACTTAGTTGCAACTTCTGACAATACCATAAAATACAATAACTTACTTCTTATAAACATACAAAACAGAATAACATGCATGCATCTTACTTACTCAACTCTTATGGATCCCGTCATTCAGATAGGTACCCAGTGGCCGACCCCCGTATCCTCTACCCAATACTTTACACTAAAGGCTTTCTTTTAACCCCTTCAATCCCAGGGGTTTTTGGTACCTCAAAGCCCAGAGCAATTTTGCCATTTTTGGGGTATGTCGGTTTAGCGATTATTCTCCTTTCCTGTGAATAGAGTACCCATGTAAACTATATATTGTTTTTTCAAGGAGAGATAGAGCTTTCGTTTGATACCATAGTTGGATGATTAGCTGAAAATTTAGAATGAGAAATTTAGTAAAAACTAGCGAAGATTAGAAAAATAAACTAATTTTTTTTTACATTTTCCCTCTGAATCCTCACAAAATTAGGTAAAGTGATGGAAAATCCCCTCCAAGTTTATCGATTCAGGTGTCCTGATTTCAGAAATACCTAATTTATATAGATTTTCCAGATTTTCCCAGCACCAGGGAGCATACTATTAGGTGTACAATTTGGATAATTTTTATGCCTATGGCTTAACGGGTTTGGGGGTTGTGAACGGGGGCAGGAGGGTTATACTGGCTAGATGTTATGCTAGGGCAATGGGATGTAAGGTTTTTTGAGAATTTTTTTTATTATCTTTTTTTATATATATTTTTTTTATTTTTTTTTATTTTAATTTTTTTTACATTTTTTTATTTTTTATATATTTTTTTTTTTTAAACAGTAATGGTTAGAGGTCCTCCTAGGGACCTCCTGAACATACCAGTGATGTCACAGTGACATCACAGCTCATATTATAATTTTTTTTAGTATTATTTATATTATTATTTTAATGATTTTTTTAATATTATTTTTAAATGGACTAACGTTTTTTTTTTTCCTGCTTTTCTGTTTCAGGACGGGAGGGGGAGTGAGAGAGATGGTTTCTCACTCCCCTCCCCGCGACCCCCCTGCACCGATCACACTGTGATCTCTATGCAGGTCCTCACAGACCTGCATAGAGATCGCAGCGTCTCTGTGCCTCATCGGAGGGCAGGATATCCCCGCAGGGGATGCCGGAAGGGAATGCCCGATCGGGCAGTTTACCGGTAACAGCTTACCGGCTTTCATGCCGGAAGCTGTTGCGGGAGATCGGACAGCAGAAAGCCGGCAAAGCCGGCTTCTGCTGTCAGTGGGGAGTCCAGGCTGTCAAACGACAGCCTGGTCTCCCGTGCAGCGGCAGGGATGTGTCCCTGACGCTGCACGAAGGGCTGGACGTACCGGGACGTCCATAGGGGTTTCTTTGTGGGCGTTTTTTGGACGTCCCGGTACGTCTATAGGGGATTGAAGGGGTTAAAAGAGGTGCCTCTTACCTTTTTTCAGATGAGCTCAATGTTGGGTAAAGGATCGTGAGTCTGCACCGTCTGGATCCTGAGTCCGAAATGTGGGATCCCGGACGAGCCCCCAACTGTGAATGCTCAGTAACTTTGAGACACAGATTCTTCCCAAAAGAGTTGAATAAGCAGATTTTATTGCTCGTGCACACGAGGGAGTGTCATCAGCCAGACTACTACCTCTCAATGAAAACAACACATGTCTTATATACCTTTACAAACAAGACAGCTACGTGCTAAGATCTGTCTACGTAGCAAGTGTCCTGAAATATACATACAGAAAGATACAGAAAACCATTCATCCTATTATGGTCAGTTTATGTCAAAGACCATGTTTGCAGCTGAGATAATCAATCACTTCTGACCCCCCTCATTGTGGTCCTTGAATAGACTTGGTCAGTTTCTTTTAACTTACTTGGAGCAAGAAATAGCCAACCACCTGTCCACTCTTAACCTTTCATTGCACATAGAGTCACACAGAAAAGGACACTCAGGGTTAACATAAAAATGTCTGCTGAGAAGCTGAAGGCACATATTCAATATTCACAATGTGATGACAATCTCCCGTATTCTTCATATGAATGGGCTATGGGGTAGGGTGGCAAGAAGGAAGCCACTTCTTACAAAGAAAAACATCCAAGCCCGGCTGAAGTTTGCAAAAACAAACATCAAGTTCCCAAAATGGTCCGATGAAACTAAGGTTGAACTTTTTGGCCATTATTCCAAAAGGCATGTTTGGCGCAAAAGCAACACACCACCCAAAGAACACCATACGCACAGTGAAGCATGGTGGTGGCAGAATCATGCTTTGGCGCTGTTTTTCTTCAGCTGGAACCGGGGCCTTAGTCATGGTGGAGAGAATTGTGAACAGTTCCAAATATCAGGCAATTTTGTCACAAAACCTTCAGGCATCTGTTAGGAAGCTGAAGAGGAAGTTCAGCACGACAACGACCCAAAGCACACATCCAAATCCACAAAAGCATGGCTTCACTAGAAGATTAACTTTTTAGAATGGCCCAGCCAGAGCCCAGACCTGAATCCAATTGAACATCTGTGGGGTGATCTGAAGAGGGCTGTGCACAGGAGAGATCCTCGTAATCTGACAGATTTGGAGCACTTTAGCAAAGATGAATGGGCATGTAATGCCATGTCAAGAAGTGCCATGCTAAGACTCCTACCCAAAAAAGACTGACTGCTGTAATAAAATCAAAAGGTGCTTTAACAAAGTATTATTTTAAGGGTGTGCACACTTAGGCAACCAGGTTATTGTGAGGTTTTTTCCCCCCCTCAAAGATTTCAGCTTGTTTTGGAATTGAATTGTTCATGTTATAGGTTACATTAAAGGTGGAAAAACTTTTGATAAGATTTATCTTTGTCTCATTGTATAGATAAAACCCCCTAAATTACAGGCATAGATCACAGGTCTCACACCACAAAGCCAGCCCTGGCATCCACATTGCCCACATTCAACCTGACCAGCACCCAAATTACATGCATAGGACTTGCCAAAGAGCCCAGCATGAGACAACTTTGTCCCATAAACACCCTGCCTGTGCCATCTTGATCCCCAAGGCTCAAACACTCTGCTAGTGCCATATTTGGCTTTCCACAAATCAACTATACATCTATGATACACACAAACACTTTTACAGTCACTCAAAGATTTACACTTTCATTCACATAATTCATTCACACAATCATTTATTCACTCACTAATTCACACAAATCATTTATACATATTCATTAATGCATTCTCAAATTCATTAATTCACTCATTCAGACAATGTATCCACACATCAATTCATACTCTCAAGCGTTCAGACAATTCATCCACACATGAATTCATCAATTCTCTCACTCATTCACACAATTCATCCACACATTGTTTTCATTCTCTCACTCACTCTTTATTTCAATATTCTTACACCCCCTTTCTCACTATCTACCCCTTCTCACTATCTACCCCCTCTCCCCTTCTCTCTTTCCCCCCATTCTCCCCCTTCTCACTATCTACCCCTTCTCATCCTCTCCTTCTTACTCTCTACCCTCTCCCCCCTTTGTAGTTCACTTACCTTGCAGAATTCCTGCAGTGGGAGTGCGAGGCCTCTGTCTCGCTGCTCTGCCGTGGGGCGCGCTGCTTGACTGCTGAGCGCCAGTATATGACGTCATATTCCGGAGCTCAGCATGAAATGGAGGCACCACGGCCGAGCTAGTAGCCTCACGGAGTAGAGTGAGGGGCGCCGATCGGTTGCTAAAAACTGAACCTTGAGTGACCACTTGGTGCCCCTCTTTCTCCTCCGCGTCAAAAAAAAAGACGGCCTTTTCAATTCCGGGAATTGAGGCTGTCCAGGACTTAAAGTCCCATTGCGGGACTGGCAATCCGGGACATGTGGTCACTATACTCCCGGTCCTTCTGACCTTCGTGGTCCTTCTGGCCCCACCGAACCCCTTGCAGTTCTCCGACCCTGGCGGGCGCCCCGCCCCTTGCAGGCCCTCGGTCCATGCCAAGTGCCCGATTTTCAGTCCGCCCCTGCATACTTATCATGCTTCTCAGCAGGGGAGTGCTGGCACCAACTGGCCCAGGGAGCAGGAGAGGCAAGACCCCTTGAACCCCTCCCTTACGGTAACATACTCAACATATAAGCCAGTGCACGCATTTACACAATGGCTCTCACACAAACGTACACATACACACTAACAAATAGTTACAAATTCATACTAAGACACTCATTTACACATACACACTTACACATACAAATTCATGCCAACACAAGTACATATGAGGACTGGAGTATCTCTTTAATGAGCCATGTTTAGCCTGGTTGGCTTGTGAAAGTTTTTCTTTATTTTTATTTCAACAGCACTGGAAATTTAATCTTGAGCCCAAAAAGGCTGTATTGCTGTAAACAAGTTGCCTTTTTGAATCTAAGACCTCGGATCTAAGAGGGCAGCAGGCAACTCTGGGGAAGGTTGACAACATGTGAAGCAGCTTACTGAGCTGGTTAAGCTGAAAAATGGGAAGTGGGCGTAATAGATTTGTGGATGCTTATTAGGTTTGCAAAATATGCTGTGGAGGGTTTAGATATGGCACTCCCAGAACAGGGTGATCACCCAAGTTAATAGCTTCCCCTGTACAGAGGGGGGCATAGGTTTTGTATAGCTGGACAGGTGATAGTGGATTTAATTATAATGAACTTAGATAGGGTAACCTGCCACCAAGACCCTAAATGTAGAACAGCCAGGGAGGCAGATTTTTGGGAGGGATTGGTGATAATCCAACAGTCACAGCACACATTGGTACAAAGTTACGGGTGTGTGTGGGGGAGAGATGGTTAAAGAGCTAAGGGACATTTTAAATGATGATAGAGGAAAGCAGAAATAAAATTAATGGGTAGCTACCATAGATTTATGCCAGGGCTTAGCTTTAGAAAAATGTGGAAAGGAGTGGTAGGACCAGCACAGATAAGGAATTAGCTAAATTGCAACATGTTAAAAATTGCTTAACAGAAAGCAAATTATCAAGATTGGTAGTAAACTGACATATCTGCTAGAAAATGAAAAAAGCTGGCAAGTAATAAACAGTATGACCTATTCGGTATCACAGAAACATGGTTGAAGTATAGGTATGTAAATACCTATACAGATTTTAGGAGGATTTGAACAAATTGAAAAGGAGAGGTATTGCTTCAAATACTTGAAAAAGTAGCTCAGCAATGTTTTTAGACCTGTTAAATAAAAGCTTTATGTATTGATTAGAAAGAGCACCTGCCTGGATCTGCTGATAATTAACAAATGTAAAACTTTGATCAAAACGAAAACCAAAACAGAGCACTCTGTTACTTACAAAATATATTCATTCAAAAGTAGACATTTAATGTAGAGTATTCAGCAAACACCAGGATAGGGAATGAAAAACCATGCCTAACACGTCTCACATTAAATTATCTTAAATTAGCAGGATTAGGCTAATTAGGCTAATTTAGCCCAAAATGTGTTACCGCAGCATTGGCAACAACCACGGTCACCGGAGTCACAACTGCGACAACTTCCCCACGGGCCGACAGCTTACCTCTGTATTGCTAGCACATCGTGCAAGCAACTTCTTTTTTTTACCTCTGAAGGGAAGCAGGAACGCAGCAGGGTCACATAAAAAACAGGGGTCTGTGAATAATGGATTAAATAATTATATGTATTTTTGTTTAAAATACCACACCTTAAACATCAAACTACAAAGGTCAAAAGTATTTTATATATTCATTAACTGGATATTTTCCTAGAGTTTCATAGATTTTCCTATTATTATGCTGTTTTAAAGCTTCTGTAAAGGACCATTCTCTTGGCAAAAATGAGAATACCCCCCATCTGTGGTTTCACGATGATATGCCTGGCCTTCTGGATATCTTTAAGGGCTTTCCATTCACTTTAATAAAAATGATATCTATATTTAAACATGTTATCAGTTTTTTCTACATCCTCTATTAACATAGCCTCAAACATAATCCTGATTTCTTTTGATCTTGGTGTACAATCGTGTGAGAAGGAAAGTATACCCTCCATGAATGCTATAGTTTTACATATCAGGACATAATAACAATCATCTGTTCCTACAAAATAGATTAACACAACCGCAGATGAACAACAACACATTACATAATTTAACAAAAACAAGAGTAACATCTTAGACTCTACAGGCCTCAATTTGCATGTTAATGTTCATGACAGTACAATTAGAAAAATACTAAACAAGTATGGTTTGTTTGGAAGGGTTGCTTTTCTCTCAGAAAAGAACATGGCAGCAGGGTTTAGGTTTGCAAAGTTGCATCTGAACAAACCACAAGACTTCTGGGACAATGTCCTTTGGACAGGTAAGACCAAAGTGGAGATGTTTGGCCATAATGCACGTTTGGTGAAAACCAAACACAGCATATCAGTACATGCACCTCATACCAACTGTCAAGCCTTATGGTGGAGAGGTGATGATTTGTACTAATTTTACAGCCACATGACCTGGGAACCCTGCAGTCATTAACCCCTTCAATCCCCTATAGACGTACCGGGACGTCCAAAAAACGCCCACAAAGAAACCCCTATGGACGTCCCGGTACGTCCAGCCCTTCGTGCAGCGTCAGGGACACATCCCTGCCGCTGCACGGGAGACCAGGCTGTCGTTTGACAGCCTGGACTCCCCACTGACAGCAGAAGCCGGCTTTGCCGGCTTTCTGCTGTCCGATCTCCCGCAACAGCTTCCGGCATGAAAGCCGGTAAGCTGTTACCGGTAAACTGCCCGATCGCGCAGTTGCAAACGCGCGATCGGGCATTCCCTTCCGGGTTACGTCACTGCTGACGTAACCCGGAAGGTCATCGGAGGACAGGATATCCCCTGCGGGGATATCCTGCCCTCCGATGAGGCACAGAGACGCTGCGATCTCTATGCAGGTCTGTGAGGACCTGCATAGAGATCACAGTGTGATCGGTGCAGGGGGATCGCGGGGAGGGGAGTGAGAAACCATCTCTCTCACTCCCCCTCCCGGCCTGTAACAGAAAAGCAGAAAAAAAAAAACGTTAGTCCATTTAAAAATAATATTAAAAAAATCATTAAAATAATAATATAAATAATACTAAAAAAAATTATAATATGAGCTGTGATGTCACTGTGACATCACTGGTATGTTCAGGAGGTCCCTAGGAGGACCTCTAACCATTACTGTTTAAAAAAAAATATATAAAAAATAAAAAAAATGTAAAAAAAATTAAAATTAAAAAAAATAAAAAAATAAAAATATAAAAAAAGATAATAAAAAAAATTCTTAAACAAACCTTTCATCCCATTGCCCTAGCATAACATCTAGCCAGTATAACCCTCCTGCCCCCGTTCACAACCCCCAAACCCGTTAAGCCATAGGCATAAAAATTATACAAAATTGTACACCTAATAGTATGCTCCCTGGTGCTGGGAAAGTCTGGAAAATCTATATAAATTAGGTATTTCTGAAATCAGGACAGCTGAATTGATAAACTTGGAGGGGATTTTCCATCACTTTACCTAATTTTGTGAGGATTCAGAGGGAAAATGTAAAAAAAAATTAGTTTATTTTTCTAATCTTCGCTAGTTTTTACTAAATTTCTCATTCTAAATTTTCAGCTAATCATCCAACTATGGTATCAAAAGAAAGCTCTATCTCTCCTTGAAAAAACAATATATAGTTTACATGGGTACACTATTCACAGGAAAAGAGAATCATCGCTAAACCGACATACCCCAAAAATGGCAAAATTGCTCTGGGCTTTGAGGTACCAAAAACCCCTGGGATTGAAGGGGTTAAGTTGACCATGAACTCCTCTGTATACCAAAGTATCATAGAGTCAAATGTGAGACCATCTGTCCGACAGCTAAAGCATTGCCGAAACCGGGTCATGCAACAGGACAACAATCCCAAGCACACCTCAAGGTGGTGCAATGGCCTAAAAAGTGGGCTTAACATAGTCATACAGAAAACAATTACTTCAAGTTATTGCTGCTAAAGGTGGTTCTACAAGCTATCATAAGATGAACTTAGTTTTTCACACATGGTTTGTCCATTTTGGCTTTATTTTTTTTTAAGAAATCATGACACGGTGTAATATGTCATGTGTTGTTGTTCATTTGAGGTTGTATTTACCTAATATTTAGACCAAAGAGGGTGTATTTTATTTTTCACACAACTGCATTATTTACTCCCTGGTGTTGTGTGTGCTCCATGATTATATTATAGTATTGTGTGCCCATGCTGATCCTTGCCCACTGCCGAAAGCGCCTACAATGGGCACGTGAGCATAAGAACTGGATCACTGAGCAATGGAAGAAGGTGGCCTGGTCTGATTTATTGTCTTGGTGCCAGATACCACTAGTGGAGTCCATACCTCAACAGGTCAGGGCTGTTTTGGCCGCAAAAGGGGAGCCTACACAATATTAGGCAGGTGGTCATAATGTTATGGCTGATTGGTGTATATCTTGAACTTATTAGCACATTTGTTATTGTATTATATAATTCAAAGGGATCAGCACAAAGCCAGACAGTTGCTTTTAATTTTCAAGTATTCTCTCTTGTCTGTCATAGTGCCATAATACTAGAGTAAAGCAGAGGTGGTGGCAATATTTAAGATGAGATCAAAACTTCAGGCATGTTAATGTAGACCTGTGACATTTGTGGTGGGGAATTGTTTTTAATTATTCATAATATTCTGGAATACAAGTTCAGCAGCAGCAAAATCATTAGTATAATTCGACATGGTATTATAAAGGACAGATTGTGTCATTTTAACTTTATTATATTTTAAATATAGAGGTTTACAGTACATGGGCAGACTAAAATGGTTTATCTGCCATTAAATTCTGTATTTCTATAGATCAAAGTGTTTAGTGGATGTTATTTAAATTTTGCAAATGCATTTGATATCATTCCACATAAAATGGTTACTTTACAAATTGAAAGAGATAGACAAACTGTTTTCAACCAAACTCTACACATTAGAGTGTTCGTACTCATCACTGGTAAGATACCTGTTAAAAATCGTACGTTGATAATTGATTGATCCAAAATAAAGAAGCAGAGGCTCAGCACTCAAATGGTGAGTTTATTTCACACAGGCAACGTTTCGACACACAGGTCTTTCTCAAGCCTTATTGAAGGACTTGGTGGTACCCTGGCTCGTGCACCATCTCACAACTGAATGCTGTATTCCAACCTTTGTTTCTGTGTATGATAATTGATTGAGGTCACATGCTTATATTCAGTAGCAAAATTCAATGTTATAAAAATATTTCCATTTAAATACTTTTTCTTCTCATCACTATAATTTATGTTTTTGTAGAATTCGATCACTTTCTGAAGCTCTTGACGATATTATGAGGGATCTGAATGCTGTAAAAAAACGCTTAGGAGAATTAAATGACCGTCTTTATGGAATCAATAGGACTTTAATCAGAAGAAGGTTGCATGTGGCTCCTAGAAACCCTGCGACTTCTCCAAGACGCATCCTCATTTTCCAACAGGTGAAAGAAAAGATCACCCAACCACCTCATAGACCATTTCCAGTCAAGAGAAGAGTATATATTAGAAGACGTAAAGTGAAAATCTAGGTCTATACTCAAAGACTTATCTTACCTCACGGTCATAGCATTTAGGAAGAACCCTTGCATGGTTAGTATTCCAATCCACTACATGAACTTAGACTTGGCAGAGCAAGAATGAATGCTTATCTGTAGCTCATACTTTTGTATGTATACGTTTTTTGTATTCCTTAGTTATTTTTGCCTTTTTCACTTGTTAGGAAAAGCAGTTCAAATAAACTGACAGTATTTACCTATACCGTATTTGCAGAGTTAAAGTCTGTGGCCTATAATTGGGGTTTAGCGCAGGGATGCGCAATCTGTACCGCCCTTTAGCCCTGCTCCGAGGGAAGCAGGACCCGGGTCCTCTGCAGCACAGTCGGTGAATGTCTGTGTGATGCGCGCAGCAACTTCGGCCGCTATCAGCACTTCCGCCGGGGCTTCTATGACAGAGCGCCTATAGAAGCCCCAGCGAAAGTGGTGAGTAAATCAGAGGTTGTCTACGAGCACCTCACAAACGTCCACTGGCTGCCCCAGCTAGGGAGTCTGGGGATGCATTGGTAAGTAGGGGGGTCAGAGTGGCATATCAGGGGGTCAGAGTGGCATATCTGGGGCGAGCAGAGTGGCATATCTATAAGTAAGGTACATTATTAATTATATTGGTTTTCTGTTTGTATGTAACATATGCTGACTAACTGTATAATAGATACCAAAAATGTTAGAATATATATATTCCTGTTCATTAGATAAAATACTGTTTTACTATTAAACTCATGTATTTTTTTCTTTAACAATAATTTTTTCTTTAAAATAGCCCCAAACTTTAAGGGTGTGACCTATAATCGGGTACGGCCTATAACTGATCCAATACGGTATAAATACAGACATTAAATATACCTTAAAAACAAATGTTTCTATTGCATCTTTTACCAGATTTGTAACAAGACTTGTAGAAACTTCCATAAGAGCATTATAACTTTTTCTATAACACTATTGTGCAACTCGGCAAGAGTATAGTATGTGGCTCTCCTACTGTTGTTTTATAAAGAAGTAATCCAGTATCCTTAGAGCTGTCTGAAATCACCATTTTCAAATCACCAATTCACAAAAAATTTTGAAGAGAAAATACTTAACTTCTGTCAACTAGCAGGCATATGATATTTACTATTCTGATTCCCAAATTGTCATCTTTTGGGCAGTAAAAAAATGGTGGCTTACAAAATGTGTAAATAAAGGTGGAGGAAGGTTTATAGAAAGTAACAGTTGTTATTGTTATCAGAAACCATTAACTAAAAGGTGTCTGATGGTGTTATGACCAATTCTCCATCTTAGAACTATAATAAACACCTGTTTAAATCAAAATATTAAAATATATTTTAGTATTAACATAATATGTGTGCATTATAAATTTACATTTTACACAGAAAATGTGTTGTATTGTAAATATCATGCATTAGCAATAAAAACCTTCCTGAAAAATAAGTGTCCTACTTAGTATCTGCAGTCTTTACAATATAGGTACTGTACGTTTCAACTCTTCACTGTCCTCTAGTTGTGATGTCTCTTTTCTCAAGTCTGTAAAATATTTCCAATGCATTTTTGCAATGATCAAGCATGTTCTCTCTGCAAGTACATCTACAGTTTAAAAAAAAAAAGTCTTTCAGTTTTGTGTATTCGGCTCGTGCTATCTAGTTTCCTGTTTTGACCTTTGGCTTGCCTGATTCTCCCTTGCTCTACGATTTGGTACCTTCGCTTGTGACTTCTGGTTTTGACCCCTGGCTCGTCCGACTATCCGCTCCGTGCATTTGACCACTGGCTTGGCTGACTACCCGCTCCGTGAATCTGACCACTGGCTTGGCTGACTACCCGCTCCGTGAATCTGACCCTTGGCTCGGCTGACTACCCGCTCCGTGAATCTGACCACTGGCTTGGCTGACTACCCGCTCCGTGAATCTGACCCTTGGCTTGGCTGACTACCCACTCTGTGTATCTGACCCCTGGCTCTGCTGACTACCCGCTTTGTGCTCCTGTCTCGTGCTGCGCCTTGCCGCGGCTGCTGCCACTCAGAACCTATCTCCAGCTGGTGGGAGGTTGTCCACTGTTGGGATCGTCTAAGTCCTGGACTGCTGCTGCCGGGAACTCCCCTCTCAGTAGCAGTAGTTTGGGCAGAAGAACTTCTGCGGGGACGACCTTCCTTAATAGTCCAGCGAAACAGTGACACCCACAAATTAGAAAATTTACCCAACAAATATGGTTGTACATATTTGTAGATTGCACACAAGGTCCATGTAGATGACAGTACATTGCATATCACAGGGTAGACACAATCAAGGCTTAAAGTATTTTTTCGGAAATTACCACTCTTTGTGTACTTCAGGAGAGATGTAGTCCACAAGGGCTCAGGTGTCATTTTTTACTTGAAAATTTTTTTTTATGAAAAAAAAACTCTTTAGTATCCCAAACACTGGGTTAGATAAATAAACAAAAAGTATATATTGACATAACAAAGTATTTTACTAGGGGCATTTTACACTCTTTATTCAACCTTTTTTTATCACGAATCTGTGCTAAACATTGCAATAAAAATTTTTTTTTTTCATTTTTAACAAACACATTTCATTATTTTAGTATATTTTGGTACAAGTATTAAAAAAATATTTTCTAACTTGGAATTTTGTTGGGTCCATGTCGGATTTAAGACACATTAGAGGCCCTACATTTCAATTTAAAGGTGCTGTTCCACATAGATCTTCCTTTCTAAAAAAGTCCTAGATTTTTATATTATTATGTACTAATATGGAAACCCTTTAAGGACAGATCTTTTGTTTGTAGTCTTAGTGACAGTGGCTGTTTTAGCAGTATTGCTGTTTAGCTGTAATTTTCTTTTTTCTTATTCATTGTACCCACACAAATTATATAATTATTTTTATATATATATATATATATACACACACAAGAAAAGCTTTCTTTAGATACCATTATTTTGATCGTATCCTCTAATTTACTATTAAAAAATATATAAAATATGGTGAAGAATTTAAAAAAGGACTTTTTCTGACTTTTCTTTGAAAAATCTGTCACGGTTGGCCGTGAGCCAGGGAACCGGTAAGTTCCTATTAGCAGGAAAGAAACACACACCAAAAATCCTGGCGAAGTACAAAAAGAGCTTCCAAAGGAGTGAGGAGTATCAGTATGGGCAAGTTCATCTTTCGAGACATTGGCCAGTGGGTCAGGAGACAGGTCCCAGTGCTCACAAAACATGATCTCAGATTTACAGTTGACTTTTGTGTCTAAAGCTTTGCTGAGGTCCTTGCAGACTTGGACGAGTGCACTCAAGATGCAGAGGATGGTCACATTGCCCATGCAGAGTAAGGTCTTTATGTTTGCCTTACTTCCTATGGTGATCTTTTGTCTGATGCAAATCTTTCGTCTGAAGTTTTCCAAAAGGGATTTGCTTCAATGTAGCTGTATTTCAGTAAAACTAGCATTTCATTTAGATCCACTGCATATTAACTCTTGGCTGTTGGCCAGAGCTAGATTTCCCACCAGAAAGACTAGCATTCTCCTTAAGCACTTTTTAAGGTATTTGCTGTTTGGTTTGCTATTTGATTGGTTAGGTTGACAACATGGCACGGATTTTATAAAGATGTCATGTAAATTCAGTATCGATAACAGTTTTCACACAAATAGACGTAACCCTTTTTTGCTTTAGCCTTCTTGCATATATAAAAGTTTGTCACTTTTAATTTAAAACCTTACATGTGGACAATTTGCAGCTTCCACTAGGTGGTGCTTCTTATTTTACAGCTGTTGACATCAAGAGAACTAAGTGTAAGCATAGAGTTAATGGTTTAGCATCAGGGAGAGTCCTGGGATTTGTAGTTACTTTGTGTTGTGTAATCTACAGGACATGGATGTTGGGAAGTGACTAAATTCTGCTTCTGACATTCCGTAAAAGTAAGTATTGCTTATATGAATAGCTAAAATGAATCAGCTATTGCTTTAGAGAATATTGGGAGCAATTTTCATTTTATCTTCCTGCTTCTCATTGAAATCACAGGACTGAAAGAATTGTTGTACAGGAACTAAACTATAATCTCATCGTCACATAAATGCTTGCTATTACTTTGGGTTGGTGATTTAAAAAATGCTTGATATCTTCAGTCCATAAACAATTCAATCGGCATCTGTTTAGAGCAGTAAGGAATGGAAAGTACATAGGTTATTATGTATACCAATATGTACTATCTTTGTTTCCTAAAAGGTTTCCTAAAAGGTTTCCACTAACAATCGTATAAAAACAACACACCCAATATATTGTGGCCATCCAAATTCAACACAATTAGTACCATTAACACCTGTTTTACTAACGTGTGTTATTAATAATAATATAGAGATAGGATGTCCAGGTTATATAAGAAAGAGAACCGTGATAAGGCTGTGGTTGACGGCTGCCAGTCTCTAGTTTTAATAAACAAGCCAAAGAATTGTGTCACAGTAGATCAGGAAGGCGGGTATCACATGTCACTGAATGTAGGTCAGTGTGATCTCCCTGCCACTCATCTAGCAATATGCTCGAACGCAAAGAGCCTGCACTACTTTTAAAGTCTTTACAGACACAATGTATGTACCGTATTTGCTCGATTATAAGACGACCCCCCAAAATCTGAATATTAATTTAGGAAAAAAAGAAAAAACCTGAATATAAGAAAAAAGTTTTACCAGTAAATGTTAATTCATGTAAACTATGTAGACTAGTTTTTTTTAATAAAAGCTATGATTGAGAAAAATATTTTGTTTTTATTTCATTTAATTTTCCAACCTGCCCCCCAGTCATGCACATCTGCCCCCAGGCTTGCCACTCTGCCCAGAATTGCCTTATACCCCCTATATGCGACTGTGCCCCATGATATGCCTTTTAACCTTCTAAATGCCACTGTGCCCCATGATATCCCCGGTGTGTTGTCCGGGCAGCGGGTAGACGTCTATGCGATTCGCGTAGGCAACTTCTGCTGCAGCCGGAAGGAGGTGCGGTTAGCAGCAGGGGTTGTCTGTGTCCATCGCGCAGACCTACCCCGACTTTCAGAGAGAATTCCCTGCACCGGCGCGGGGGAATTCTGATCTCCGACAGCCGGGGAAGGTCTGCGCGATGGATGCAGACAACCCCCGCTGCTAACCGCACCTCCTTCCGGCTGCAGCGGAAGTTGTCTACGCGAATCTCCCAGTGTGGGAAATATGTATATGTGTTTGCATATATGTATGTATGGATGTGAGCATGAATGTTTAATTGTGTGTGTGAGCATGGATGTATAATTGTGTGCGTGAGCATGGATGTGTAAGTGGGGTGAGATGGAGTGTGTGTTAAATAAGCTTAGAACTTAAACTGTGTTGCTGTAATGCTTCAATGTTGAGACATTTGGCAACACCAAAAACTGCAGCCGGGGCCCCATGTGGCCCTTCCTCAGAGCGTCGATGCCCTGATTTAAAAAGAGCTATGGAGGGGATCAACGATCTTAAATGGATTAAATGGTGTTGCTGAAATGCCTCAATAGCTAGCCATTCAGCGACACCCAAAATCCACCCCAGGGCGCACTGTGACCGATCTGGACAGCGGTCACAAGTGCCACTGCAAGAGATTTTGCCTCTTGAAAGGTGGCGGTATCCTTTTAAAAATAAACAAGTTTCCAAGAGGATCTCTCCAGACCCTGCTGAGAACTCTGAATACAAGTACTGCATTCAACCGTGCAAGTCAATGGAGCCCAGCTTTCTAATCACAATGTGTGATTAGTAAAATAAAATTTAAAAAATTGAAAAATAAAATAGTTAAATAATAAACAAAAATGTAGTAACATTTTAAATTATGCGGTGATGTCACCCTCAGGGGAACCATCCAGTTCCAACAAAATGTAAAAAAAAAGTAACAAAAAAAACAAACAAGAAAAGCTTAATTTTTATGAGCAAGTGCTAATATTAATGCTGTATCTTCCCAGCTGTATCTTCCCAAAATACTAGCATTTGAAATACCCATGGGGTGTCTTTGTTTAAAAAAAAATGTATGGTTTGATGGGGTAAATTAATTTGGCTGGGTTCAAAGATGTACCAAATAGCACATGGGCACAGCCTGACGAGATGTCAAAATGAAAAAAAAATGTGCACCACCCAAATCTGGCCTTTTAGCCCCTAAACAACCCAACAAATCTATGCATGGGTGGTATTACTGTACACACAAAAAACCCACACAAAATAAATTACTACCCCAAACTTAGTGGTAGAATTAGTGCAAGGAAAGTGTTAAAATACCACTATTTTCAAAAATATATGGTTTGATGGGGTAAATTGAGTTGTTCGTCATCAAAGATGCCCCAAATAGGACATAGGGACAATATTACCAGATTTGGGGGGAAAAATGGTTATAAAATAGAAAAACGCTACATGTACTTATCACCCTATAACTTGCAAACAAAAGCTAACAACACATTAGGTATTTCTAGACAAATAGTACAATCTATTTAGCAGTTTTCATTAGCATTTATAGATGAGTAAAATATTTTTCAAATAAAAGTGAGAAAAACTTTTTTCCCAATTTTTACCGTATTTTATTATATTTATATATTTAAATTAAATTATGATACCATCAAAATAGTGGTATCTAAAGAAAATTCTTCTTTTATGAAAAAAAAACAATATATAACTTATGTGGGTACAGTAACGAGAGAAGAAAATCACAGCTAAAAACACCAAAAATGTTAAAAAAAAAAACAAAACTCAGTCAAAAAGAAAAAAATAGCCTGGTCCTTAACCCCTTAATGACAATTGCCGGTCCTGGCACGGCACGGAAAAGCATGTGCTTTACGACAATTGACGTGCCAGGACCGGCACGTCTTTAAACGGGTGCAGAAAGCGATCTACTATCGCTTTCTGCACCCAAAAAGCGTTGCTGAATGCCTCGACCTCGAGGCATTCAGCAACGCCGCGATCGGCACGAAGGGGCCATCTCTGGCCCCTCCACGGGGCGTCAACATCCGCCATACTTTGTATGGCGGCGGACGCCCGTTTTAAAAGAGTTTAGGAGGCGATCGACGATCGCCTCCTAAACTTAAATGGTGTCGCTGGAATGCCTCGATCAGGAGGCATCCAGCGACACCAAACACTAACCTTTTGATGGGCTGTGACCGCTCCGGAGAGCGGTCACAGCCGCAGCTGCCGGCAATCTTCGCCATCAAGGAAGATGGCCGCCGTCCTGTAACAGGAACCACAAATTTTAAAAGTTCGCTAGATAGTCCAGACCATCTAGAGAACTTTGGCTCCACTTGCAGGTTGAATACAGGTACTGCATTCACCATGCAAGTCAATGGAGCCCAGCTTTCTAATCACAGTGTGATTAGTAAAAATAAATTAAAAAATAAAATAAAATTAATAATAATTAGAAAAAAATAGTAAAAAAACAGTAAAATGTAAAAATCATTTCCCACTGATGTCACTATCAGGGGAACCTCCAAGTTGAAAAAAAAAAATAAAAAAAAATATATATATATATAAAAAATATATTTTTGTGAGCAAGTCCTAAAATTAGCATATTAGCTTAAAACAATTCTCGCATGGAAAGAGTTAAAATACTGGCATATTAAATGCCCGTGGGGTGTCTACTTTTAAAAAATGTATGATTTGATGGGGTAAATTGAATGGGCCAGGTTCAACAACGTCCCAATTAACACGGGGGGAAGGATGGCCACACATCTAATTTCCAATTAGAAAAATGCACACGTACCAAATGTGGCCTTTTAGTTCCCCCAAAAAATGACACACCCATGCATGTGGGGTATCACTGCACTCAGGAGATGTTGCTGAACACATTATGGGGTGTCGTGTGACAGCGGCATATACCAGGAGCTGTAAATTCATACATAAAGTAGGTGTGTGTGGGAAAAATACACACACAAAAATATTACTGCAAACTTTGAAAAAATGCTGGTGGTAAAATATGTGCATGCAAAGAGTTAAAATACCAGCATTTAAAATACCCTGTGGTGTCTAGTTTTGAAAAATATATGGTTTTGTTGGGCACACTGAAATGGCCCGGCTCAAAGATGTACCAAATAGGGCATGGGCAGTGGATCCCAAATGCCAAAGTTCAACATTGAAAAAAGCGCATGCCCCAAATGTGGCCCTTTTGCCCCAAAACAGCCAGGCAAAATCATTCATGTGAGGTATCGCTGTACTCAGGAGATGTTGCTGAACACATATTGGGGCGTTTTGTGATAGTAACATATACGAGAACATTTTAATTCATACCTGAATTAAAATGTGTGTGGAAAACCAAATGCAAAAAAATGACTACCACAAAGTTTGACAAAGACTGGTGGTAGATATGGTGCATGGAAAGAGTTAAAATACTAGCATTTGAAATAACCTGGGGTGTCTAGTTTTCAAAAATATATGGGTTTATTGGGCACACTGAAATGGCCCGGCTCAAAGATGTACCAAATAGGGCATGGGCAGTGGATCCCCAAATGCCAAAGTTCAACATTGAAAAATGCGCATGCCCCAAATGTGGCCCTTTTGCCCCCAAACAGCCAGGCAAAATCATTCATGTGGGGTATCGCTGCGCTCAGGAGATGTTGCTGAACACATATTGGGGTGTTTTGTGATAGTGACATAAACTAGAACATTTTAATTCATACCTGAAGTAAAATGTGTATGACAAAACAAATGCAAAAAATGACTACCATAAAGTTTGACAAAGACTGGTGGTAGATATGGTGCATGGAAAGAGTTAAAATACTAGCATTTGGAATACCCTGGGCTGTCTAGTTTTCAAAAATATATGACTTGATGGGGTAAATTGCATTGGCCGGGTTCAAAGATACCCGAAATGGCACATGGGGGGAAGAATTACCAGATTTGGAAAAAATGGCTTTGAAATAGCAAAACGCTACCTGTACTTATTGCCCCATAATGGGTAGAAAAAAGCAAAAAAACATAAAAACATTGGGTATTTCTAAACTCAGGACAAATAGTAGAATCTATTTAGCAGGTTTTTTCATTACCTTTTATAGATGAGTAAAAGATTTTTCAACTAAAAGTTAGAAACAGTCATTTTTTTCTAAATTTTTCACCATATTTTATAATTTTTTTAATAGTAAATAATATGATACAATCAAAACAATGTCATCTAAAGAAAGGCCTTCTTGTCCTGAAAAAAACAATATCTAATGTGTGTGGGTTCAGTAAACGGGAAAGAAGAAAATTACAGCTAAACACAAGCAGCGCAGAAATGTTAAAAAGGCCATTGTCACGAAGGGTACAAAAAGTAAAATCAGCCTTTGTCTCGAAGGGGTTAAGGGGTTAAGAAAAGATGGCCTTTGTGAGGGAAAATCTTGTTTTATATCTGGTATGGTACTTGTTTTGTGGACGAATGTCATCTCAGTCATCTGACCCATGACTCAGAAAGCACTGTACCCTGTGGAATGACGTCTTGTGTACACAGTTCCGCCCTCTTTTTAACTTCCTGAATTCTGTCTCTTCAGCTCGATTTCTCCAGGCAGCAGAGTCGGGGGTCGGTCCTGTGGTTTGGAGCAGGATGGCGTTAAACCGGAACCACTCTCAGAATGGTGGCATCATTATAAATAACGGCGAGAGGTCGGTGCCCCACTATCAACGTCTTCTTTCTCTTTACGCTTCACGCATTGACGGCTGTTTTTTTTTATATTCCGCGAAATGATATATTGATTTCTCGAATTAAAAATGCCGTTATTGAGCTTCACCTGGCATTAGTGTTTCATATGTCACTGTTCTTCGTATTGCACTAGAGAACATATTGTTTAGTAATCAGTATTATTGTTATAAAACAACCTAGTATGGAATTCCGCGTCACACAGCATAGTTTCCCGTTGTTGCTTTTTGTACTCCACGCTGACATAGCACTGAGTGCAGTCATTTGGTAGGCCGTCCCTCAGTAGAAAGAGGTTGGGAATAAACGAGATCGCGGTGTTCCAAACACTAGAGACACCTCGACAAATAGATAATAGTTCCAACTGCGTATGGAGTGGGCACATAAAAGTGGTTTTAGCAAAGGGAAATAAAACATTAACTGGGATGAATATACGTTTCATTACTAAAACGGGCCCTGAAATGGAGAAAAGGATTCACCCGTAAATGTGTTTTGTCTCATGTAGTTAGAGCCTTGCGGACGGATTGTGAAAGTCTCCTCATTATGGATGACAGGGTGCTCGGTGGAAAACTCCTTCTAGGTCTAGGTCTCAGTTGCATAGCTCCTTGGTTGATAACACTGACCTGATTGTTTTTTCTCTCTCTCTCTCAGTATAATCAAGGAGTGTAAAGATGTGGAGCTTACCTTCAGTGAAATGGCACACAAGTCAGATCCCTTTAAAGGCACCAAAAAGGGGTCATTATATCTCACAGCATACAGGGTAAGTTATCACTTATACGTATAATACTTTGGCTAAACACATACTGCAAGCTTGGGGGAGGGAAATAGGAAAATGCATATGAAGAGGTTCTGCAAAATCGGAAACAAAATAATTATTTAAAGGGTCACTTGGCTATCATATGTATTAAAGTAAGTATGATGACTGGCACCCCTTTAATTAGCACTAAAAACCATAAATCTGGAGAAGTTGTATTTTGTGTGTATAAAGTGGGTTTTTAACGAATGTATATTGTAAATACTATTAAATGGGTTATTTCACAGTATGGGACAGTAACATGTAGAATTTGGCAAGGTGATTTTCTCCCCTTGGAGAAGTCCAAAGTGTTTTCTGTACAGTTCTTGTCCCGTTACTTGGTACAAAAAAGAATACTTCTAACGTGGTTTTGCTCATTAGATGAATATTTCGACACTTTTGTGCTGTTATATCTTAAGACAAGAAATATTTTTGGTGAGAAATCAGTGGGTAAACTACCAGTAGTGTGCATATTTACCACTGATGCCTTTCATTAAGTTGACTTGAGATCCCTTAAGAGTTTTGTTTTCTGTGGTGGTAAGTAAGCTACGCTTCTGACTCATAAATTCTGCCTAAATCACAATATCTGCTTATTTTTGTTATATGCTTTATCAGGAATCCTAATGCAAAAAAATCTATTGCGTATTATTGCCCCACCACAGCTATAACTCCCTATGATGAAATTTCTGCACATATTATTAAAGGAAGACTAATTCTGCTTACCATCAAGTTAAGCTGGTCAGGATTCTGTAGGAGCTGCTTTTAGAAAAACGATGGCACACACAGAAACAATTTGGAAATTGCATTCTAGAATTTGTTCTATTTGTTTCAATATCTTATTCTTTTTCTTGTATATATTTCATCATACAGGTGATATTTTTGTTTCAATATCTTATTCTTTTTCTTGTATATATTTCATCATACAGGTGATATTTTTGAGCAAGGGTAAAGATCCTATGCTGTCATTCATGATGCCGTTCTATCTGGTGAAGGGATGCTCCATAGAACAGCCAGTCTTCTCAGCAAACTACATTAAGGGGACAATCTCTGCCGAGCCTGGCGGTATGTGTATGTTTCCAGTGAGAATTAATATTGATATTCAACCAGTGGTTACTGTAGAGATACCGACAGTTGGGTAAACTCTTATTTCTATATTTTAGTAATAATGAGCTGTTGAACAGATGTTTGGCACTAGTGCAAATGTCAAATGTAAAATCCTGACCATAACAACTAGCCAAAAGTGACAAATCATGGATTAAAAAATAACTAGTTACATTTGTGAGATTGGTCAGTAGTTAAATTTACTGATTCTGCAACTGTAGGTAGACTTTATGATGAGTGGAGCCATAGGCTTCAGCTGTCTTGTACACAAACTAAACTTCCACCAAAAGTGTATATTTTTTCACACCTGCTAAGCTGAATGGGGTAACATTTTGGGGCAAAAGCCATGGCATAAGGACATAGATTTCCACGAAATCTCCCAAACCAGGCTCAAAACAAAGTACAAATTGTTATCTGATGCACTACTTGTTATGTCCTGTACTCGTTGTGCAGTGCTTCAGAATATTATTGCACTATAAAAATAGATATTAATAGTAATACCTTCAGATCAATCATAAACGAAATCATGTTTTCCTTAATCAACTCCTTTATCAATGCTGGTATTATGAGGACATCTTTAAAGAAACACATGTTTGTAAAATATATGTATATTAAACATATTAAATGTCCAATACATTACAAAATTTTATTTATTTACTATATTTCTGTTATGGTTTGGACAGTAGCTACGTTGCCCAAAAATTAAAACAGGATATGTTATTTAACTTCCTTTATATTTTGAAGTAATATTTCAAAAGGGAAAACATGATGTTGATGTCGATGTCAGTGTTTAGTTCTGATGACTGTTACTTTGTTGTGCACAGGTGGTTGGGAAGGTCGGGCTTCATTCAAACTTACATTTAACAGCGGAGGAGCCATTGAGTTTGGACAACTTATGTTTAAGATGGCAACAAATGGTATGTTTAAATGTGGCAATTCTCTAAACAAAATGATCTTGTCTCTTACAAAATCAGAGGGTATTCAATGTTAATGAGAATGTTTAACACTTCCATTCCAGCCAGTGATACGAAAGTTTATTAACTTAAACATTATTTTCTATGAGAGTTGCTGTTTTAACTTACTAACTCACAGAGTTGGAAGGGCCAACCCCACTTTGCCTAAGTCTGCTAGGTGATGGAACCATATGTAATGTATGCTCAGTTTAGCTCTTGTCACTTTTCATAATGCATAATTGAGGGGGAACATCCAAAAATGTTTCTCCTTCAACCATTCTGTTCTTTACTACAAGATGGTATAGGAAGTCAGGGTGTTTGTCTAATAGGTTACTCCAAAATAATACAGCCAAAATAGATGCAAATGGCTAATATCAAGCTGTCTAAAATATGCAAACACTAGAACTGTTTTCCAAAAGAGAAAACTGTAAAATGTAAAAAAATGTAAAAAAAAACTTTTGAAAACATTTTAATATGATACAAGTGATAACAAAAAACAAATGGTGGGGGTTCCCCTTTAAGCCAATGAATTGAAGCTATAACTCCCACTTTAGTGAATTAACTTCAGAATGATAAACAAACTCTTTTAAAACACACTGTATTTAAAACATCATTATTATGCCTACTGTGCTTAAGGATTAATTAAAACATTTTTGCTGCAATAATTGAAGTCTGTGAGATTTTGGGCTGCAACTAACGATTATTTTCATAATCGATTAGTTGGCCGATTATTTTTTCGATTAATCGGATAAAAAAATGAATGTACATTTTTCATTTATTTAAAATAATTTAATAAACAAATGATGTTAAATACAAACGCAGAATAAAAAAAAAAAACTGATAAAATGCATTTCTTGTCTTTATTTCCCAACCAGCCCCCCCCCAATTTATGCACATTTGAGCACAGGCTTGCCACGCTGCCTCCCACATATGCCACTCCACGCTGCCTCCCACATATGCCACTCCACGCTGCCTCCCACATATGCCACTCCACGCTGCCTCCCACATATACCACTCCACGCTGCCTCCCACATGCACATTTGAGCCCAGGCTTGCCACGCTGCCTCCCACATGTGCCACTCCACGCTGCCTCCCACATGTGCCACTCCACGCTGCCTCCCACATGTGCCACTCCACGCTGCCTCCCACATGTGCCACTCCACGCTGCCTCCCACATGTGCCACTCCACGCTGCCTCCCACATGTGCCACTCCACGCTGCCTCCCACATGTGCCACTCCACGCTGCCTCCCACATGTGCCACTCCACGCTGCCTCCCACATGTGCCACTCCACGCTGCCTCCCACATGTGCCACTCCACTCTACCCCCACATATGCCACTGTGCCTGATACCCCCTGATACACCACTCGATCCTCCCCAGACATGCCACACTGCCTCCCAGACATGCCACGCTGCCCTCCCAACATATGCCTTATATACCCTATATGCCTTATATACTGTATATGCCTTATACCCCCAGATATGTCACTCCATCCTCCCCAGATATGCCTTATACCCCCAGATATCTCATAGTCCCCTCAGAGTCACAGACCTGTTCGCATCACACTGACACCATACTTTTATAAATAAGTACTGGGTTAATCTTCACTGCCCCCATGATTTAGATTCCCCTTTACCTCTAACTGCGCCTTAAGTTAACTTTATTAAATTAACCCTCAGTCCTCATCACTAAATGAACCCTAAACACCCCATTAACCATAACTGCCCCTAAATTAACCCTAAACACCCCTGTAACCATAGCTGCCCCTAAACACCCCATTAACCATAACTTCCCCTAAATTAACCCTAAACACCCCATTAACCATAACTGCCCCTAAATTAAACCCCACCTCCCCTAACTTTCAGCAGCCCAAATATTAATTTTATACTTACAGTTAGATGAGTGTCACAGCCATGTGGTTCTGGCCTTCTGGGAGAAGGAAGGGGCGGGGCCAGTTGTCACAGTGATTACAGGGAGGGACTGGTAAGTAGGAGCTGCTGCTGTGAGTCACTGAAACAGTTTATATAATGAGGGGTATTTTTCAGAGCGTTTGCTCTGAAAAAACCCTCATTTTATAATCGATAAAAATCGATTCAACTAATCGATAATGAAATTCGTTGGCAACGATTTTCATTATCGATTATCGATTTTATCGATTAGTTGTTGCAGCCCTAGTGAAAAGAATTTTGTGCCTGCCCTTGACAAATGAGACGGGTAATATTTACACTGTAGTGCATCCAAATAACTCGCAATGCAAATAATAATGGGCTGTACCCGGTCTGATACAGTTGTTCTCAAAAGTTTGCATACCCTGGCAGAAATTGTGAAATGTTAGCATTGATTTAGAAAATATGACTAATCATGCAAAAAACTTTTATTTAAGGCTAGTGATCATATGAAATCATTTATTATCATATAGTTGTTTGGCTCCATCATAATAACAGATGGCACCCAAATGGCCCTGATCAAACTTTACATACCCCTGAATGTTTGGCCTTGTTACAGACACATAAGGTGACACACACAGGTTAAAATAGTAATTAAAAGTAAATTTCCCACACAAGTGGCCTTTTAAATTGCAATTCGTGTCTGTGTATAAATAGTCAATGAGTTTGTTAGCTCTCACATGGATACACTGAGCAAGCTAGATACTGAGCCATGGGGAGCATAAAAGAACTGTCAAAAGACCTGCATAACAAGGCAAGATAACTTTATAAAGATGTAAAAGGATATAAAAAAGATATCCAAAGCCTTGATAATGCCAGTCAGAAGTGGAAATTTTGGGATCTCTTGATATCAAGGCAAGGTGAGGTAGACCAAGAAAAATTTCGGCCACAACTGCCAGAAGAATTGTTTGGGATACAAAGGAAAAGCCTACCGGTAACCACGGGCTGCTCTGGAACAAGATGGTGCGGTTGTTTCAAGGAGCACAATACGACGATACTTGAACAGAAATTAGCTGCATGGTCGAGTTGCCAGAAAGAAGCCTTTACTGCACCAATGCCACAAAAAAGCCTGGTTACAATATGCCCAACAACACCTTGACATGCCTCACAGCTTCTGACACGCTGTAATTTGGAGTGACAAGCCCAAAATAGAGTTTTATGGTCACAGCCAAAGGCGCTTTGTTTGGAGAGGGGTCACCAAGGCTTATAGCAAAAAGAATACCATCCCTACTTCAAAGTGTGGTGGTGGCTCCCTGATGTTTTGGGAGTGCGTGAGCTCTAAAGGCACAGGGAATCTTTTGAAAATTGATGGCAAGATGAATGCAGCATGTTATCAGAATATACTATCAGACAATTTGCATTCTTCCGCGTGAAAGCTGCGCATGGGACACTCTTGTACTTTCCGGCACCGCAATGACCCTAAGCACAAGGCCAAGTTGGCCCTCCAGTGGTTACAGCAGAAAAGGGTGAAGGTTCTGGAGTGGCCCTCACAGTCTCCTGACCTTAATATCAGCGAGCCACTCTGGGGAGATCTCATACGTGCGGTTCATGCAAGATGGCCTGGAGGCATTTTGCCATGACCAATAGGCAGCTATACCACTTGCAAGAATTTGGGGTCTCATAAACAACTATTACAAAAGCTGTCATTGATGCTAAAGCGGGCAATACACAGTATTAAGAACTAAGGGTATACAGACTTTTGAACAGGGGTTGCTATTTCTGTATTGTAGCTCAGGGATGCTATGGTACTAAATTATTTTAATATGTTTGTGCTCTCCATAAGTTTGTCAGTGGATTAATATTTTATATTATGTTGTTATTTAGCATCCAGGGCCCCACAAAATCCTAACCCAGGATATGGATACACACCAGCTCCTGTTCCAGGGGCTTATGGACCTGGTGGCTTCCCACCTACTCCTGCAGGATATTCTCCAGCACCACCAGCTGGTCCATACCCATATGGCCCTCCTGTTATGAATGGATATGGACCAGCCCCTCAGCCGATGGCATACCCTTATGCCCCACCTCCAGGTATTTAGAATGCAATTATAATCAGATTCAATATTTTTTCACAAAAAAGGTAAACAAAAAACAAAAACCCAACATTTAATCTAGTGACTCTTACGGCATTGTAATTTTATTTAAAGTGCCATGAAACTTTTTCTTTAAATCTTCAGCAACATTTTAATGTCCATTTCTTATAGTATGTATGGGTGTTTAAACATTTAATGAGGATTGGGAAAAAGAAGTTTAATGGCTCACCCAATGGTGATACTGGGGTCTGGTGACATGAGAGTATCTAAACTGTCAGCATACAGTGTGATTTCCACCATCAATAAAAATAAAATGAATCTTGACATCTTTTTTTCAGACATAATAGTACATCCATAAGGTCTTCAAGGATTTAAAACCTGTGATGCCTTAGCAAGATGTCAACCCCCAATGCTTGTCATGGTTGCTTAAATTGGTTGATAAACCATTAGAACCTGGTTATTCTTTGGGAATAACTCAAGAACTATTACCTGTAAAATACACAGGTGCTGAGTGAATTGAATGCAGGAGGTAGTTGCCACTACTGCAACCCATCCTAGTACAACTTAAGAACTCAATCCCCAATAAAGTGAGACTCGGCTCAACAACTGTGAGAAACTCCGCTAATAGCCAAATACAACCAGTGTAGCCACATTCAGTCTGAATTTATAAAGTTACATTTGTTTAGCAGAGTTTCATTGTTGTCTCTAAACATCATTGTTTAACACATAATGAGTGATTTCAAATGGTATCTTTTTAGTGTTACCTTTTTTTAATAGTATTACTTGTACATGACTGGGGGACCTACATCAGACCATAAAAAAAAGAAAGCCAAGGGGTATATTATTACCTGCTATGAGTAACCCTAGTAATCCACCCATTCCAATCTGATACAGGACCTGGCATGTACCCACCTCCACCTGAAATGAACCCGATGTACATGGCCCCTCCACCTCCCTATCCAGGACCACCATACAATGGAGCTCCAGCACCTACTGCACCCTCTGGATGGATGGAACCTGGTGAGTCAACTTTCCAGAGTTTTACTTTGCTTACATTCCTGTGTCATGTATTTAGATAACACAGTAGATGTGTTTTTGTGTTTATTTTTTTCAGCGCATATATAAACAGAACATAAAAGTTATCATTGTGTAGACTAAAAAGGCATTTTGCATAATAAAAAAAATAAAAATTGATTAAATAAAATCAATTTTCAATTGATGTCACAGACGTGGGTTTTCCGCAATATGCATGGTACTCATGTTAGTTGGCGGGATTGTATTGTATAAGGAATATCCAGTACTGCTGCAATTTTTTTGTGTGTATATATAAGGCAGATGACTTGCAACAACATCTTTATGACACTAGATTCTGATGCATACATGGTTAAGGCAGGACTTTAGTCTGCCACAACACTGCCATTAATCTCTCCACAGTGGCTCTCTGTTTTATTTATACTTTAATCCTGGTGTTAGGATGTGGCAAACAAGATCCTTGCAGCAAGTCATTTAGCAATAATATTAATGCATTATGCATCTCCATTATTATTATTATTATTATTATACTTTATTTATAAAGCGCTGACAGATTCCGCAGCGCTGTACAAAGAAAATGATACAGATAACGGCATGAATGAAACATCCTTAACAGTGAAAGGTGTAATGCAATTGCACAATAGCTATAGATATTTTCTGATGCTAGCTTTTTTTTTTCTCTTAAGGAGGAAGCAAAGCTGCAGAAGCTGCGTCCAGTGCGTATTATAACCCGGCTAATCCTCACAATGTCTACGTGCCTATGGTTAGTAACGGAATGTTTTTCGTTCCCCTCGTTTCAGAGTGACTAGTTTGCATATCAGTATTCAGAAATACAGCCAGTGATAAACAACGAAAACATAATCTCATTGACTATAAAACCTCATTTCCAAGAGAGATGAAACATTTCAACTTACTGCCTTTACTATGCATTATATGGGTCAACCATACTGAGTTTCTGCTACAAACAAAAGGCTCAGTTATCCCTGCATACTGGAATAATTAAACCTCAACTCTTTTAAAGATAAACTATAATAATATCACATCAGCAGGAAGCTGCTGTGTTAAAATGTTTACACTGACAGAAACACTTTGTTAATTATACTTTATGAAGGGTGAGTTTGTTCTCTGGTGAGGCTAACGTGACCCTCCTTAATGCACAGTTAAATTGGTGAGATGGTTACATGTTTCTTCTCATAACTGTTTGGTGAATAAACCCTATTGACATAACATGAATGAAAGCAGGAGAAAGGGGTACAGAAATGCAAAGCATGGAACACATTAAGTGTAGAGACACACAAGCATATACAGAGACCCAAATCATTGGCAAAGGATTTACATGTCAGATTTCTGCTGTTACTAATGTTTTTTGTTTTTTTGTTCTACTTCCACAACAAATCCTGATGTCAAAAAGTGCGATCTCAGACAAGATTAAATCCCCTGCTAGCTCAAAACTTTAATTCCCAAAATTAACAGACATGATATGGTAATCTGTAATATATAATTTCTTATTCCTTCACATCCAGAGCCATATAGAGCTGATTTGGACCATTTGTAATCGGATCATTTCTGATTGAATACATCTCATACATATGCAATTAATGAGGACTTGTGTAAAAAGCTTTCACTTTGGAGTACTGATGCTCATATTGTAGCAGGGTTCAAGATAAATTTGTAGTGAGAAGCAGGTTGAAACACTCTTTGTTCTCTGCATGATAGGGATAACAAATCAAATATAGCTTTTTTCAAGTGGATGTAATTTAACCTTATTCCATGAGTTTAAAATCCTGTTAAATTACTTCAAACTAGGATTACTGGATTAGCTGTCCAGTTGATGGACGCTACTAAACATAGTACTATTTTTAGTTGTTTTTTTTTTTAATACATCCTAAGAAAATCACTGCTGGCTATAGTTTTTTATGGTGAAAACCCTGCCCATTTGCCACAATATACAGACTTACCAATGTAATATAGATATGTGTAAGCATGCATTCATGCTGTATTTGTATAAAGGTATTCTAAATGATGTGTTTTATTTTGTAGGAACGCCCACCACCATATGCTCCTACTGATGACAAAAAGACAAATTAAGACTATTAAGGATCCAGCATCTCTTTAGTAACGCATATTTGATGTGGTTCTGTGTGCTTTGTACTCTGCAACATATAAAATCCTTTTTATAATTGTTTTTTAACCGTTATTTATCCAGACCTGAACCGTGTATATTTGAGTCTCAAGAAATATTTTCTCTGCACCTATTTAATACATTATGGTAATATAATATAAATTGCTTCTGTGCGTTTCTACCTATCTCTCTACAATTCTTGTAAAAATATCAAATAAGTATTTTGCACAATAGTAACGATTAACCACATGGTGTGGTGTCTGTGGCACCAGTCAGTTTACTTTTATGCTTACACATAGTGTTTATGGTGTTTGTTTCTCACTGCTAATTACTTTTCATCCTGACATTCTCCCCATTACAAAAATAGAGATGGGCAATAGGCTTGATATCAGTAACTTAGTTTTTCTCATATTTTTCTTAGAAAAAAAAAACTAAAAAGAAAGATACATGTGAGGAATATTGCATCTTGATGAATGTGTCATGCTTTGACTAAAAGATATTGAAAGCATACATATATAAGCTTTTAAAAGCAATAAATTCAACATACCTGTAGTGACTATAACTGCCTACTATTTACAAACTCATCATAAATTAACATTAAAACACAGTAGTATTCTAATAATGATATATGTAATTATTTTCTCTGTACATTGTCCCCTAGTAACTTTATAATTCTGCACAACGTTGAATACTTGTACATTGTCAAATGTATAGTTCTGTAATTTGGCTGTGGCACCCTCTGCTGGTGTTACTTGTTATATCCAGTGAAATGTTGGGTGGGTGGCACATCAAATTTTTTTTCCCCAAGAGCTAATTCAAAGCTGTGACTCTTAGACTTTCTTATAACGTAATCTATATATAAATAAAAGTATTATTGTAGAAATATATGTCTGTGTGAATGCTGCTACAACATGTGGACAAAACCAAACATGTGCTAACCAGTTATTTGCCTGTTTTTACAGATTCACTGAGAATATCTTTATAATTTTTACTTTTTTCCCTTGTTATAAGACATGTTCACTTTAATCATCCCAAGTCATGTGCCATTGGAAAACTGGCAAAATATCTCCCTTTTAGCTTTTCTCTTCTTTTTTTTTTTGTTAGACTTTAATAAACATTTGTTGGAAACGCGCTGCTCTGAATGTTAGCCTCCAGTAATGTGGTAAAATGGCAGAACTGGAACGTATAGTATGTGTGTGTGTGTGTGTGTATATATATATATATATATATATATATATATATATATATATATAAAAATCAGTATTGTATATAGTAGTACTTCAGATTTCTTTCTGGCCACTGTAATGACATACTGTAACCTTAGGTATAGAGGCTGCCCACTTATCTTATTGGGGATGTTGTGTGTGTGTGTGTGTGTGTATAGATATGTAATATTTTTGAGGCTGATTCTATGTGTCTGTATCTGCCTAGGAGACTATAGGCTTTATCAAGTAAAGAGGGAGTTGGCAGTGACAAGGTCCTTTCACTGTCTTCATGTTATGAAGAGCTAGCCCTAGTGAGCTACTTCTCAAAGAACAACTTGGATGTATAAAATCACCTCACTGATTTAGCTATGCATTATGCAAGGACAGTTTAGCTATTCTTGTAGAGAAATTTGCCAGGAATGGACCACTTACAATGGATGGTAAAATCAGAGAGTTGGATGAGCAATAGAGAAGAAAAGGCCAACTCTAAACTGTACCTACTAGCAATCAATTATAAGATGAAAATATTTGAATATTAATTCAGGAAAAAATAAAAAGCCTAAATATAAGACTACTCTATAGGAAAAAAGTTTTACTAGTAAATATTAATTCACATGTAAACTATTTTTTCATATTTAATAAAAACTATGATTGAGAAAAAATGTATTTCTTGTTTTTATTTCATTTTCCTTGTGTTTGCCAACCTACCTCCCAGTTATGCACATCTGCCCCCTGGCTTGCCACTGTGCCTGTAAAATGTTTTTAGGTATTAAAATACCCTATATGATCATAAGTATGTGGACACCCTTCTTAATTATTGAGTTTAGGTGTTACAGACAAACCCATTGCTAACAGGTATATAAAAAATGAGTAGAATCGGTCGTACTGAGGACCCCAGGTGGCTAAATGTGGAAATATCTGTCCCGGTAAGTGCTATTATGGTGAAGTTAAAGTGTCTAAGAGCAACCACAGACCATGCACACTCGCAGAGCAAGGTTGTGGAGTGATGAACGCATTACAATCACCTGTTACAAACTCTGGAAGCAACATCTGCACAAAAGAACTGGAACAGTAAGGGGCTTGCATTTTTCCAAGTGACTTGCTTTCTCTAAGTGGCCAGTTTGTGCACCGCAGCAGCAGCAGAGAAGTTTAACACAAGAGTTGTAAAAGAGAAACCAAGGTAAGCCCTGCAGGCGACCAATAGACTCACTGGCACGCCTTTCAGGGTTAATCAATGTTTATTGAGGTTTTCACTTTTCGTTAAAAGGAACAAGGGGAAGGGTACAAAAAATCAAAAAAGGGGGGGAGAGGGGTACAGGTACAGTTCACACTGTGCGGCATACAGGTAGCACAACAGCGAAACACAGTTACAGAGCCAAATGAACACAGCGGTCGAACAGAGCGGAAATCGGTACGGCAGGCACAGGGTGTTACACAGCAACATGGCACGTGGTTACAAACGCCCCATCTCCGTGGGGACACAGCATGTGGTAAAACAAGGTGCGCGTACTTCCTGACCCAAGTAACCCACAGAAAGAAAGCCATGGCGTTGCGTGGCACGGCCCTTTAACTCATGACGGCGCACATTGGCCTGGAGAGACCAGTGGACCTAAAATTTAATAGAGGACCTTAATATCTATTTTTATTTTTCCTAAGGTAATCCTTTAAATTCATTTAGTACAGTCAGGTGGGCCAAATTTCAAATTATTTGTGTTTTATTAGTTTAGGACACCTGCACTGCCCGCTACAGATATGTTGTTATTTTAAAGTCATAGATTAGGTGAATTGTTGCCAATATGAGGTTTATATTTTGATCACAGTGGAAAGATGTAATTGTAACTGGGGGGCAGGTTGGCAAATGAAAGGAAACAAAAACAAAAATTTCTCAATCATATAAGACAACCCCAATTATAAGATGAGGAGTATTTTTCAGAACATTTGCTCTGGAAAAAAACTTGTCTTATAATCGAGCAAATACGGTAATAAAGAAATAAAAGTTTCTTACAAAAATATTGTGAAGAATAATGGAATCACTGTTTTGTTCCACTGAATAAAATGGAACTTTTTCATCAAAAAAAATTTGTAGTAGCAAATGCTTTGATTCCAAATAATGCCGAGCGCGGGGATATGACGTCATCCCTGCACTCTGCAACAATAGCAGCGTAGTGATGAGGGAGCAGTAAAGCGAGATCTGAAGTGACAGACCCCGCACTCCCACCACAGGATGCAGGATACAGGATGGAGGCTGGAGGAAGAAGGATGGAGGAAGAGGTAAGAGATGGGGGAGAAAGGGGTGTAAGGGCAGTGTATGTGTATTTTTGTGTTTGTAAGCTTGTGTATGTGTATGGGCCGATGTGTGTAAGAGCAGTATAGTTATTTGGTAGCTGGTGTGTAAGGTCAGTGTACATGTATATGTGTGTGTAAGGGCAGTGTACATGTATATGTGTGTGTAAAGGAAGTGTATATATGTGTGTGTAAAGGCTGTGTATATGTATGTGTGTGTAAGGGCAGTGTACATGTATATGTGTGTGTGTGTGGTTCGGGGAATTGATGGACGGTCGGGGGCGTGGTTTTTGTTATATGGGAGGGGCTTGTAAAAGGCCGGTTGTGATTCTCACAAGCACCCTGTTGTGGTCCTTACTGTGATTAGTATTGTTGTTCCTGCTGTCCATTTAGTTATTGACCCTTGCTTGTCTGACGTCCCTTTGCTCCACGATTTGGTACCGTTGCCTGTAAATCCTGTGTACTGACCCGGCTTTGTTGACCTTGGCTCCTGCTTCATCCTCTGGTGTGTTTTGGCCCTCTCCGTTACTGACCCAGCTTCCTGACTTTGCTCCTCTACTGCTCTGTTGGCGCTTAGTTTCCTGCTATATTTGGTATTCACCTTGCTGCTATTTCTCAGAGCCTATCTCCAGCTGGCAGGAGGTATCTCACTGTTGGGATCATCTAAGTCCTGGACTACTGTTGCCGGGGGGCTCCTCTCCCAGCAGCAGTAGCTTGGGCAGAAGAACTTCTGCGGTGGGAACCTTCACTAGGGACCAGCGTAACAGCGACAGCAGGGACATGAGTATATGGTATACTCATGTCCCTGCTGTATACTACGGTATATTTAAAACTATTCAATGTGACAACATTGTAGGTCTGTTTCTTCCGTGACAGGACCAGATTCCAAAGAACTGCCACCTACCACTTGTATATGGATAGGTTTGGTCACTGTGGGAATAGACAGAGTTCTGACTAGGTTCACTTGCCCCTAAGCCCACCAAACCAGATAACATGACCAGCTAGTCCACTGCAAGCAGAGGAAGACAGAAAGGTAAGGGGAGCTAGGCATAAGGAGTCTGAAAGCCATAGGCAGATAGGTGCTCACCTATTGATGCTCATTGTATGGCCCTACAGTCTCAAACAATATGCCCCTGCTTCCATTGTATAAACACAGGTTATGTTTTTTTACTCCTCTTTAAACAATAGTCATTGGGCTACCCCTATTTGCATGGGTTCTTTAAGGGGTAGTGCAGGTGTGGGTGCAGACAAGGCAGCAGGTTGGCAGCTTGGATAACTGTAGACCTGTACACCTGTAGACCAGGTGCCTTTCTCTTAGCCATCTGTCGTTTGAATGACTAGGAGGATTGCGTGGCATACAACTCTATCTAGCTCATCTTTGAACGTCTCTGAGAGTCCATAATGGAATTCAACCAAAAGGGCTTGTTCCAGGTGGTCTTGGTGGCTAGTCACCTGAAGTCAATAACACATTCTTCTACAGAACAGCAGCTTTGATTTAAGACACAAAGCAAGATGGTTGCAGAAGATGCCCTCTGGGTGTCATAATATAGTGAGCCCATGCCCTGGCAGAGAATCAACATGGAACTGTTAGTACACATAAATTGATGGGCCTATTTCTGAGATTCATGAGTCAGTAGTGAAATTACTGTCTGGACTCTCATGTAATCTGTAGCCTAGGGCGGACGTTTGAGGTTAAACAGCACCGGACAGAAGGTCTAAAAGCTACGATACGTGGTCCGGTCACCAGCAGCGGAGGTTGTCTGCACGCATCGCGCAGATGTCCATCGGCCAGCCCCGCTAGACACCAGGGAGTCTGGGGGTGCATTGGTAAGTTATGGGGGGGAGTGGCACTTTTAGGAAGCAGAGTGGCATTTCAGGGGGCAGGGTGACACTTCTAGGGGCATAAAGGGGGGCAGAGTGGCATATCTGGGGGGCAGAATGGCATATCAGGGGTTATGAAGGTGTATTACGAATTAAGGGGGGACCTTAAAATGGCTATTGGCTTTCTGTTTATTTATAACATATGCTGGCAAACTGTATAATACCGGTAGATGCCAAAAATGTTAAAATACATATATTCCTGTTCATTAGATAAAATACTGTTTTACCATTCCACTAATGTATATTTTTCTTTAAAAATATTTTGTTCTTTAAAATAGCATCAAACTTTAAGGGTGCGGCCTATATTCGGGTGCGGCCTATATTCGAGCCAATACGGTTATATTAAAATTTGGGGGGTCGTCCTATAATCGAGCAAATACGGTAATCCACCCAGTTACTGTAACGTGTTCTATGGCAGACAACAAAGCATACCGTATGAATCAATCTCAATGACCAATTTTCCAGGTGACAATGGAAAACCAGAATGTAAAATCATTACCTGCATGAGTTTGAGCAAATCCATACATGCCTGAGAATCAGCTGGCCCAATTAAAAGAAAATTGTCCAGGTAATGATACCACTGACAGCAACCCTGTAACAACCGTAATAGAACAAACCATCGGAAGGCACCTGTTAACGTAACCCACTGTTCCATTGGCATCACAGAAGCCAAAAACAAGCCAGGTGAACTAGCAGTAAATGAAAAAGTGCTTCAATCTCAGTCTTTGCCATCAATAGCCCCCTGCCGCATTTCCCAACACAGCGCGATTAAAAGATGCATATGAAATTTTTCAAAGCTTAGGTCCGTTGCTGTCACATACAAACCACACTTTCAGAAAGGAAAGATGATGAATGAGCCAAACCTTTCCAACTTCCTTCTTCAGGGCAACACTCAAAGGAGACATACCGTATTTATCGGCGTATAACACGCACTGGTGTATAACACGCACCTCCATTTTAACAAGGAAATTTGAGTAAAAATAAATAAATTGAAAATAAATGACTTGGAAGCTCTGAACTTAATGTTGGAATAATATTTATTACATTTTAACATTTATTAGTATTATTATTAATTAATTAATTATTATATCTTTGAACAAAAAAACTGAACAAAAAAAAAAGTGTAATCAGAATCACTGCTATCTGGGAAACCACACACACTCAGACACACACACTCAGACACACACTCAGACACACACACTCAGACACACAAACACTAAGACACACACACACTAAGACACACACACACACTCAGACACACACACTCAGACACACACTCAGAGACACACACTCAGACACACACACTCAGACACACACACTAAGACACACACTCAGAGACACACACACAAACACATTAATTTTATATATTACTACCTATCGTTTGGGAGATCTGGTATGGGTCCTCTTTATCTTCCAGCATTTTACTTTTTGTGCTGATGCCGGGGCTGGAGTGACTTCATCACCCGGCTCCCGGCATCAGAGAGGGCGCGCGAGAGAGCCGTGCAGGGGAAGATTGTGCAGCTCTAGGATTTATCGGCGTATAACACGCAGGTAGGGTTTCAACTTCATATTTTAGTTAAAAAAGTGCGTGTTATACGCCGATAAATACGGTACTTCAAATGTGCCCCCAATGGCCCACGGGGCTAGTCTGTTGCCTTTCCATTGACTTGAACTGGCTACATAGGATGGCATTCCCTGAATTTCCTACCTCTGAATAAGCCACTACAGAACCGCTGTGGGGCAGAAGCCACCATACAAACTGCTTCAGGAGCTGTTCGCAGACCTGTAACAATTCATTAACACCCACCAAAAGATCCATTATATTCCACATTAGAGTGTTATTAGCGATAAATGAGGGCTGACCTGGGACCCGAAGTTTCCCCTACAATCCAAAAAAACTCAATGGAGTAGATGGTGTATTAGGTGGCAGACAGGAACTAGCCACAATGTTCTGCTTGTTCTAACTGCCAGAAATGTACCTACTGCCTGAGCCACCCTCGTTGTCAACTGTCATCGGAACAGAAAAGTCTGGCTGCCATGCACAGCAGCAGGGGAAGAAGGAGCTATGTACCTTCTTGAATGTGTGGATCTTTGAGACCCTTTAGTCTCTCTAGACTGAGGCTAAAAACTGCAGCATCACCAAGGGCAGGGCCAGCCCGACAATGGAGCCGAGTGGGGCAGCCGCTCCAGGCGGCACTTTTGAAGGGGCGGCACTTCGCCGCCCCAAGCCCTTTTTTTTTCTTTCTAAAGCGAAAGAGAGAGAAAGGGGCGCTGAGTGGTTGTCGCTTACCAAGCTGTCAGTACCCGCTCGGCGCCCCTCTCTCTCCTCTGCGGCGAGTCTCCCTGCTCGGTCTCGGTGCCGGCATGTAATGCTGACTGCCGGAAGATTTCCGGCACTCAGCATTACAAGCCGGCACCGAGACTGAACAGGGAGACTCGCCGCAGGACTGCTGAAAGGTAAGTACAGGGGGGGGGGAGGGACGGAGGGAGAGGAAGGGTAGATAAGGGGGGGGGCATTTTAAAATTTGCCCCAGGCGGCATTTTGCCTTGGGCCGGCCCTGACCAAGGGCCATCTTTGCCTGAGTCAAAGGATCCCTGGATGGTTCTGAAGTGGAAAGGGCCCTGTGGGATGTGTGAGGCGGGAGGACTAAGGCCTCGGTAAGTCATCACAGGCTTTGGCCCTACCTCCAATGTCGTGCTCCCAGTAGACCATCTTTTTCTGCTGTAATATAAACATATAGCTAGTATCTCAATGCAATTAATGTTTGATAAAGAGAAGACCCCTCTGGATTTATTTGAGTCCTGTGTAATACCATCCCTTGCGTGCCAAACCTCATAAACTTCCATTGGTAGATCCAGAAATAGACGGTGGCATACTCCAGGAGTAGGGAAGTCTTCCTAACTTCCATGACTACTATTATTGATTTATTTGCGATCAGCAAATTTGTCTCCTGAGGAAGCCAGCACAGCACCTGGTGAAACGCTGATTATATCTTCATCCATTCATATCATCACTTACCAGAGGATTCCTCGTGGAAGCTTTTATCTTGCTGTAGCTCACTTTGTGAGCCATCACCTCTTGTAAGTTGCTCCAATAAATAGGGGCAACACTTTTTACTTGCTATACTGTGCCATGGTATAATTTCTTTTATACAGATCATTGGAAAGGACTACATTTCAGATTGTCCTGGTGTGACGGGACCGACCTGTACCCCGACTGGGTACTCCCGCCAAACGTTGCTTCCTCCTGCCGGGACACCAACAATTAACCCCTTCAGCGCCTGGCAGAACCAGCGTTGTAGATAGAAGGGGGGGCGTCGCTGCACCGGAGCTACCTTGGCACTGTGGCTAGCCGAAGCTTAGCTACACAGCATGGTTATTGTCCTGAAAAGGACAATACAGGATCATAGCACCCCACCCCAAGCATCAGGCAACACTCATGTTGAGGGGAAAACAGGACTCTCTTTATTTGGGAACACAGGGGTATTTAAACAGTACAAGGGATTGAGTTACGTCCAATGGACACACAAGGGAATTGCGTCCAATAGACACAAGGGAATTGCGTCCAATAGACACAAGGGAATTACATCCTGCCCTCCTTTGCATATGACTGAGTATTAGCACTCAGCCCAGTAGGGGGTCTCTACTGTAGTCTGTGTAAGGGGGGAGGGGGCAGGACATGTGGCACCTGGACAGGGTAGCAAACAAGGGGAACAAAAGCACACACCATAATTACAACATATACTGGGAAATGCAGGTATCACAAACAATAACTATTACAGACGGTACCGATTAACCCGGGGCCGTCACACCTGTATACAATTTTTTCCACATCATTTAACCCTGCGCTTCCCTACCTGTATCCATTACTATTGTTTTAATAGTACTGTGAGGAGTACTAAGGAGGAGCTGCCTGTACGCATGTTGTTATAATTCATAGAAGTGCCACATTTCACACACATACACCTCGTTTGTAATAACTTCCATGAGGAGGCAGGATCACGCAAAGTCACTGGGCGACCTGCATCAAACACAGGCTAAGACTGCACGGGGTTAGTGTGTGTCTGTCTGAGTATGTTAGTGTGTGTCTGCCTGGGTATATATGTGTGTAGGTATGTATGTGTGTCTGGGGATGTGTGTCTGTCTGGATAAGAAAGTGTGTGTGTATGCCGAGGTACGTATGCATGTCTGTGTATGTTAGTGTGTGAACATGTATCTTTGTATGAGTATGTTAGTATATATGTTTGTGTGTCAGTGTGAGAACATGTGTCTTTCAGTATGTTAGCATCTGTGTCTGGGTATGTTAGTATGTGAACATGTGTCTTTGGGTATGTTAGTATGGTTGTCTGGGTATGCTAGCATGTATAGAGTATCTCACAAAAGTGAGTACAACCCTCACATTTTTGTAAGTATTTTATGTTATATTTTCATGTGACAACACTGAGGAAATGACACTCTGCTACAATGTAAAATATTGAGTGTACAGCTTGTATAACAGCGTAAATTTGCTGTCCCCTCAAATATAACTCAACACATGGCCATTAATGTCTAAACCTTGGCAACTAAAGTGAATACACCCCTAAGTGGAAATGTCCAAATTGGGCCCAATTAGCCATTTCCGCTCCGTGGGGTGTCATGTGACTTGTTAGTGTTACAAGGTCTCAGGTGTGAATGGGAAGCAGGTGTGTTAAATTTGATGTTATCGCTCTCACACTCTCTCATACTGGTCACTGGAAGTTCAACATTGCACCTCATGGCAAAGAACTCTCTGAGGATCTGAAAAAAAGAATTGTTGCTCTACATAAAGATGGGCTAGGCTATAAGAAGATTGCCAAGACCCTTAAACTGAGCTGCAGCATGGAGGGCAAGACCATACAGCGGTTTTACAGGACAGGTTCCACTCAGAACAGGCCTTGCCATGGTCGACCAAAGAAGTTGAGTGCACATGCTCAGCATCATACCCAGAGGTTGTCTTTGGGACATATATGTATGAGTGCTGCCAGCATTGCTGCAGAGGTTGAATGGGTGAGGGGTCAGCCTGTCAGTGCTCAGACCATACGCTGCACACTGCATGAAATTTGTCTGCATGGCTGTCATCCCAGAAGGAAGCCTCTTCTAAAGATGATGCACAAGAAAGCCCACAAACAGTTTGCCGAAGACAAGCAGACTAAGGACATGGATTACTGGAACCATGTCCTGTGGTCCGATGAAACCAGGATAAACTTATTTGGTTCAGATGGCGTCAAGCGTGTGAGGCGGCAACCAGGTGAGGAGTACAAAGACAAGTGTGCCTTGCCTACAGTCAAACATGGTGGTGGGAGTGTCATGGTCTGTGCCTGCATGAGTGCTGCCAGCACTGGGGAGCTACAGTTCATTGAGGGAACCATGAATGCCAGCATGTACTATGACATACTGAAGCAGAGCATGATCCCCTCCCTGTGGAGACTGGGCAGCAGGGCAGTATTCCAACATGATAAGGACCCCAAACACACCTCCAAGATGACCACTGCCTTACTAAAGAAGCTGAGGGTAAAGGTGATGGACTGGCCAAGCATGTCTCCAGACTAAAACCCTATTGAGCATCTGTGGGGCATCCTCAAACAGAAGGTGGGGGAGCAGGTCTCTAACATCCACCAGCTCCGTGATGTCATCATGGAGGAGTGGAAGAGGAATCCAGTAGCAACCGGTGAAGCTCTGGTGAACTTCATGCCCTAGAGCAGGGGTGGGCAATTAATTTTCCCATGGGGCCACATGAGAAATTGGAATGTTTTAGAGGGCCAGACCTCTACAAACTACAAACTCCGAAGCCTTGTCCATTTTGTTAACTTATGTGCTGTTTAATAAAGTTATTCAAGCCTACGTCATTGGTAGAGGTGCTTGAATAAGTAAGGCCTGAATAACTATTAGCACAGCACAGAAGTGAACAAAATGAACAAGGCTTCGGAGTGCATACCGTATTTTTCGCTCTATAAGACGCACCTGCTGATAAGACGCACCTAGATTTTAGAGGAGAAAAAAAAGGAAAAAATATTTTGAGCTAAAAAATGGGCTAAAATATTTATTACAATAACTGAATAAGCTATGAACACAGTAAGACACACACAGACACAGTAAGACACACACAGACACAGTAAGACACACACAGACACAGTGAGACACACACAGACACAGTAAGACACACACAGACACAGTGAGACACACACAGACACAGTAAGATACACACAGACACAGTAAGATACACACAGACACAGTGAGACACACACAGACACAGTAAGACACACACAGACACAGTGAGACACACACAGACACAGTGAGACACACACAGACACAGTGAGACACACACAGACACAGTGAGACACACACAGACACAGTGAGACACACACAGACACAGTAAGACACACACAGACACAGTGAGACACACACAGACACAGTAAGACACACACAGACACAGTAAGACACACACAGACACAGTAAGATACACACACACACAGTAAGACACACACACACAGTAAGACCTCCCTCCCTAACCCCCCTTCTCAGTATCTCCCCTCTAACTCCCTAACCCCCCCTTCTCAGGATCTCCCCCCCCGCCCCGGTCACTTACCTTAAACTCCTGTGTTGGAAGCGTGAGGCGTTTGTCTCGGGTGCCGGCGCTTCACTGCTGATCGCCGGCGTCTGACGTCATATGCCGGCGCCCAGCGTAAAGCGCCGGCACCCGAGACAAACGCTTCCAACACAGGAGTTTAAGGTAAGTGACCGGGGCGGGGGGGGACACCGGACTCATTGGTGAGTCACCAGGACACTCTTTGCGGGCCGGTCCGAGCTATTCAGCGGGCCGGATGTGGCCCGCGGGCCGTGCTTTGCCCAGGTCTGCCCTAGAGGGTTAAGGCAGTGCTGGAAAATAATGGTAACCACACAAAATATTGACACTTTTGTTGCCAAGGTTTAGACATTGTGTGTTGAGTTATATTTGAGGGGACAGCAAATTTACACTGTTATAGAGGCTGTACACTCACTACTCCACATTGTAGCAGAGTGTCATTTCTTCACTGTTGTCACATGAAATGATATAATAAAACATTTACAAACATGTGAGGGGTGTACTCACTTTTGTGAGATACTGTATATGGGTATGTTAGTGAACCTTTGTGTGCATGTTAGTTTCTTTGGATGTTAAAGTTTGTGCATGTCTGGGTATGTTAGTGAATGAGTGTGTTTGGGTATCTGTCAGGGTCCTACACAGGGACACAGTCTAATAGTAGAGTCCAACTGCAGGGAATACACACACTTGCAAAGCACAGTCTTGAAGGACACAAATCACACCTAGGTCCAGCACCATGGTACATAAAGATAACCAGAAGCCTACACAGGCAAGCAGTCAGATATATAACAGGCCACAACACATGCTCAATATGCAAAGTATAACTGAGCAAAGAATCTAGTCTTCTAAACAGGTAACAGGTGATCAGCACATAGTGGCTGCAGGTGGAAGAACCCTTAGTGCAGATACCAAAATAGCAGAGCAGTTAACTAACTGCTCTGCTATTTTGGAAGTACCCTTAGTGCAGATACCAAAATAGCAGAGCAGTTAGTTAACTGCAACACTAAGGATCAGCAGCACAGCCAAAGAAGTGCATTCCCCCCAACTGTCCCGATTTAGGTGGGACAGTCCCGGTTTTGTGTCTCTGTCCCGCTGTCCCTCTTTGCAGGGGTAGAGGAAGGGTAAGGCAAGATCCGTACTCACCTCAGATGCAGCTGCGGGGGGCGCACAGATGCCCGATAAGCAGCTACCGACTAGCTGGGAGATCGCAATCTCCCTCTAGTCGGCTCCACAATAGGGAGCGCGAGGTCACTGCTCCCTAATCACTACGCGCCGGCAAATAATGCCGAGCGCGGGGATGATGACATCATCCCTGCGCTCTGCAGCAATAGCCGACACGTAGTGATGAGGGAGAAGTAAAGCGAGGTCTGAAGAGACAGACCTTGTGCTCCCACCACAGGATGCAGGATACAGGATGGAGGTAGAAGGATGATGGAAAGGGGTGTAAGGGCAGTGTATGTATGTGTTTCTAAGCTTGTGTGTGTGTGTATGGGCCGGTGTTTGTGTGAGAGCAGTATAGCTGGTGTGTAAGGGCAATGTATGTGTATATATATGTTTGTGTAAGGGCAGTGTATATGTGTGTGTTTATAGGCAGTCTACATGTATATATGTGTGTGTGTGTAAGGTCAGTGTATGTGTGTGTTTAAGGGCAGTGGACATGTGTGTATGTGTTTGTGTAAGGGCAGTGTACGTGTACATGTGTGTGTGTAAGGGCAGTGTACGTCTGTATGTGTGTGTATTAGGGCAGTGTACGTGTATATGTGTGTAAGGGCAGTGTACGTGTATATGTGTGTGTATTAGGGCAGTGTACGTGTATATGTGTGTTTGTAAGGGCAGTGTGCGTGTATATGTGTGTGTGTGTGTAAGGGCAGTGTGCGTGTATATGTGTGTGTAAAGGCGGTTCATGTGTATATGTGTGTTTATGGGCAGGTGTGTGTAAAGGCAGGGTCCTGGGAGGGAGGCTAGCCTTTTTTAATTTAAAAAACTACTCTTCCAATGATGCTCAGCCAGCATCTTTGAAGTAGTATGTCTGGCTGAGCCTCATGGGAATTAAATTCAAGGTGTTGGTTATTTTTAATATGCGTGACTGTGCTGACAAAAATAAAGCATGTTTTCTATGAAGATAACTGAGCAAAAGTCAGCAAATTCGGTCCGAGATCCAAAAAATGGAGCTCATGGCAGGGGAGATTTAGGGGATTAAGTAATGGGTAGTAGAGGATGAGGATTATTCAGATATGGTATCCATTATATAAAAGAGAAAAAAACCCAAAAAACCTGTCTTATGAAGACATCCTGAATAGTCTACATAATATAATATAGTATTAACCGCAAGGAAATAGTTTTAAAATTAATCATACAGTGTATTAGAGGTAAAAATCAATTAATTTCTAATGTTATAAAAAATAAAAATATTGAAATTATTTTAAGTGTAAATTAATTAATTTCTAGTGTTATGTGAAGTAAAAATAATATTAAAGTTGTTTTATGTTAATACCCTCATAGTGTGATAAAGATTATTCACCAAACGGTATCCTGTATAATATAGAATATAGTGTGATAATGCCCTAATAGTGTTGTGGCATAGTATTACCCAAGAGTGAGAAAAATAAATAAATAAATAAATAAATGCTGACCCCATCTTATAATGGGATCCTAAATAATCTACATATAACTATTCAATATTGTTATGTAGTGTTAGCCACAAAAAATAATTTTAAAATTAGTCGATACGTTTGTGTAAACCATGTGAATCAATTAATTTCTAGTGTTATGAAAGATAAAAACAATATTGAAATCGTTTTGTATTAGTACCCCCGTAGTGTGATAAGGACTGTTCACCATACAAAATTGTCCTATGTGATATGGTCTATAAAGTAGTGATGTCCTAAGTGTTATAACGTAGCAAAAAAAAATAAAAAATACATTGTGTTAGTTGTGTATATCAGTTGATTTCTAATAATATGTGAAATAAGGATGATACTGGGACCCTTATACTTGTAACGTTCACCCTTCGCTGTATGGACTTGGTTAAACTTTGTGCCATTCATTTCATGTTTCCAGCCACTAGTGGCCGCCCTTGCCATTCAGAACCACTCAGACTGGTTATCAGGTCCAGCTGCAGTTGATCTCATGATCAAGTCAGCCTTTATAAACCTGCCCAGCCCTGCAGTCTGGGCCTTGACATTGAAGTTGGAGGACTACTTGTTTGGTTCCTGATTTGTTCCTGCCGTGTTCCAGTACCTGCCGTGTTCCAGTACCTGCCGTGTTCCAGTACCTGCCGTGTTCCAGTACCTGCCGTGTTCCAGTGCCTGCCTTGTTCCAGTACCTGCCGTGTTCCTGAGTTGCGGCCTGCGCCCCACTAAGTGGACTCCCAAGTAGAGTACCCTGCAAGTGGGCAACCTGCCGTGTGCTCTGCAAGTGGGCAATCTGCCGTGTTCCTGAGTTGCGGCCTGCGCCCCACTAAGTGGACTCCCAAGTAGAGTACCCTGCAAGTGGGCAACCTGCCGTGTGCCCTGCAAGTGGGCAACCTGCCATGTGCCCTGGAAGAGGGCTTCTAGCCGTGCCGTGTGCCCTGCAAGAGGGCTTCTAGTCGTGTCGTGTGCCCTGCAAGAGGGCTTCCTGCCGTGTGTGCCCCATCCCGTGGGCTTCCTGCCGTGTGTGCCCCATCCCGTGGGCTTCCTGCCGTGTGTGCCCCATCCCGTGGGCTTCCTGCCGTGTGTGCCCCATCCCGTGGGCTTCCTGCCGTGTGTGCCCCATCCCGTGGGCTTCCTGCCGTGTGTGCCCCAACCCGAGGGCTTCCTGCCGTGTGTGCCCCAACCCGAGGGCTTCCTGCCGTGAGTGCCCCAACCCGAGGGCTTCCTGCCGTGAGTGCCCCAACCCGAGGGCTTCCTGCCGTGAGTGCCCCAACCCGAGGGCTTCCTGCAGTGAGTGCCCCAACCCGAGGGCTTCCTGCCGTGTGTGCCCCAACCAGAGGGCTTCCTGCCGTGTGTGCCCCAACCAGAGGGCTTCCTGCCGTGTGTGCCCCAACCAGAGGGCTTCCTGCCGTGTGTGCCCCAACCAGAGGGCTTCCTGCCGTGTGTGTCCCAACCAGAGGGCTTCCTGCCGTGTATGCCTCAACCAGAGGGCTTCCAGCCAAGAGACTTTCCATGTATATATATTGTAACATCATATACAATACAATTTATAATCCGCATCTCCTGTCTGTGGTTTATTTCTGACGCCTGTCTGTACCAACTCCAAGCCATCATGCATCGTGGGGTACAGACAGAGCCCCTCGTATCCCCTGCACCTGGGCTCCTTATCAACCTGTGTCCTCGGTTCGTGACAATACTAGTACTCAAGTGATGTGTTAGGGATTATTTTCCATTCAACAATACCCTATATAATAAAATTAGTAAATAATAAAAAACCAAAAAAAAAACCCTGTCTTATGAAAACATCCTAAATAGTCTGCATATTATAGTATAGTATTAACCGCAAGGAGATAGTTTTAAAATTAATCATACAGTGTATTAGAGGTAAAAATCAATAAATTTCTAATGTTATAAAAAATAAAAACAATATTGAAATTATTTTGAGTGTAAATTAATTAATTACTAGTATTATGTGAAGTAAAAATAATATCAAAATTGTTTTATGTTAATACCCTCATAGTGTGATAAAGATTATTCACCAAACGGTATCCTGTATAATATGGAATATAGTGTGATAATGCCCTAATAGTGTTGTGGCATAGTATTACCCAAGAGTGAGAAGAAAAGGAAAAAAAAAAATATATATATATATATACCGTACTTGCCGGCGTATAGCACGCACCGGCGTATAACACGCACCCTCTGCAGGACCGGAAGTGAGGGAGACGTCGCTGCAAATCGTGCAGCTCTAGGATTTATCGGCGTATAACACGCAGGTAGGGTTTTAACTTCGTATTTTGGTTTAAAAAGTGCGTGTTATACGCCGATAAATACGGTATATATATACACATCATAACCCCAAACAATTCATAGTGCTCTTTAACATTATCTCAAACATACTTAAAAAAATCTTTAGACTCTCAAGCAACTGTTTTAAAAACACAGATGAATAAAAATGCTGATGAGCTGAACACTAAACTGGAACAACTAACTGACAAACTAAAGGCCATAGAAATAAACATAGAAGATCTACCGAAGATGAAATATGCAATGAGAGGGCTGGAAGAAAAAGTAACTAAAATGGAAGATAAAATAAGTGATCTTGAAGACCGAATGCGGAGAAATAATTTGAGGATTAGGAGTATTCCAGAATCAATAACTCAAGATAAACTAAAAATGTATCTAGAAGAGTTCTTTAAATCTATGATCAAAGACACTCAGCAACTCAATATTCAAATGGAAAGATATCATCGCTTAAACAAACCTAAAAATGCCCCTGAAGCAGCACCTAGAGATGTTATTATTTATTTCCAATCTTTTTTCCATAAATAACTCTTATTACAAACAAATAGAAAAAGGAATACAGAAGATAATACATATAAAAATATCATGATTTTTCCGGATCTATCCTTTCAGACTCGCATATGGAGAAGATCCTTTTCTGAAGAACTGAAAATTTTACGTGATCATAAAATTTTCTACAGTTGGGGCTTCCCAAAGAAGGTTAAAATTATTTGGGAGGGTCATCCTACTATTATTTATCAAGCTGCAGAACTGAAAAATTGGTTGGAACAAACCTCTTCGTAGAGTCATGACTCGTATAGTAAGAGCCATGTCCAATATGTTGGAGAGAACCTTGGAGTTTATTCTCAAGGTACTAGTTTTTAAATGTCATATGTTTTTGTTTTTTGTTATATGGTTGATGTTAATTGAGTGCAGGAGGACTGTGGACAGGGGAGATCAGGAAAAATTTCCTTTATACATCTTGTAAAAGATGATTAAAGGCGTATCAGTGAATGTTCAGGGTCTAAATACACCATCTAAAAGAAACAGAATATTTGCGTTTCTAAAAAAAGAAAAGATTGATATTGCTCTCCTTCAAGAAACCCATTGGTTAGATAATGACAACAGAAAATGGGGTGGGAGACCTTTTTCAAGATTTGTCCATGCTTCTACGACTCAAAAAAAAAAGGGGAGTAGCAATTATTTTTTCTGATTCATTAAATGTAGATATTCAATACCAAGAAAGGGATAAGGAAGGCAGATATATCATCCTAATAGTAAATATAAATGAAATAACATTTACACTTGTAAATCTTTACTTACCTAATAAGGCTCCGTCTAATCTCCTTTCCAAAATATTGTCAAAAATAGAAAAAATTAAAAAAGGCAATCTCCTGATAACAGGGGACTTTAATTGTGTTTTGGATGTTGATCTGGACAAAAAATTTATGAGACCAAATATGGTAGACAAAAGACTAAAAAAAGAAGCAAGAGCAATGAGTAATGAAATCAGAAAAAATTACCTCTACGATCTGTGGAGGCTAATGCACCCAGGCGTTAGGGAATACACACACTTCTCAAAAAGACATTGCTCTTATTCTAGAATCGATTTAATCTTAGGTAATTCTACTATGCAAAAATTAATAGGAAAAACGTATATAAAAGACAACGTATGGTCAGACCACAGTCAAGTCTTTTTTGAGTTTAATGACAGAAATTTATTTTTACCGGAAAAAAATGGCGGCTAGAAGATTCTTTGCTCTATAAGGATGCGAATAAAGATTATATTCTGGAGACAACAAAAAATTTTTTCCAAGAAAATCAAACGGAAGGTATAACGGCACAAACTATATGGCGCGCATATAAGGCCGTCATCAGAGGGCACTTTATAAAATAAAAAAAAAAACAACAGAAACAAAATAAAGCTTTAGCAGATCTCTATATAAGCTTATATAAGTTATCAGGAGCTAACAAGGAAAATCCCACTAAAAGTAAATCAGAGGAAATTAAAATGTTACAGGAGAATATTAATCAAATTAAAAAAGGCAATCTCCTGATAACAGGGGACTTTAATTGTGTTTTGGATGTTGATCTGGACAAAAAATTTATGAGACCAAATATGGTAGACAAAAGACTAAAAAAAGAAGCAAGAGCAATGAGTAATGAAATCAGAAAAAATTACCTCTACGATCTGTGGAGGCTAATGCACCCAGGCGTTAGGGAATACACACACTTCTCAAAAAGACATTGCTCTTATTCTAGAATCGATTTAATCTTAGGTAATTCTACTATGCAAAAATTAATAGGAAAAACGTATATAAAAGACAACGTATGGTCAGACCACAGTCAAGTCTTTTTTGAGTTTAATGACAGAAATTTATTTTTACCGGAAAAAAATGGCGGCTAGAAGATTCTTTGCTCTATAAGGATGCGAATAAAGATTATATTCTGGAGACAACAAAAAAATTTTTCCAAGAAAATCAAACGGAAGGTATAACGGCACAAACTATATGGCGCGCATATAAGGCCGTCATCAGAGGGCACTTTATAAAATAAAAAAAAAAACAACAGAAACAAAATAAAGCTTTAGCAGATCTCTATATAAGCTTATATAAGTTATCAGGAGCTAACAAGGAAAATCCCACTAAAAGTAAATCAGAGGAAATTAAAATGTTACAGGAGAATATTAATCAAATAGAGATGGATAAAGTAGTTAAAAATATGGAGAAATTGAAAGCCAAATTATATTATAGAAACAATAGAACAGATAAATTTATGTCTAATAGACTGAAAAAGATCAGAGCTAAGAATAAAATAACAAAAATTATAGACCATGGCGGGACTTATTTAACTCCAGACGGCATAGCTGATAGATTTAAGACATTTTACCACGATTTGTATAACTTACCAACGTCCATTTCAGAAAATGACATTATATCCTATTTGAATAATACTGACATCCCTCAAATAACAGCCTCCCAAAGGGAATTGTTAAATAAACCTATATCAAAGGATGAGGTAACTAAAGTAATTAATCATCTGGTAAAATATAAAACTCCAGGGCCTGATGGCTTTGGAATTTTTTTTTACAAAACATTTAAGTCAGAACTAGCCATTCATTTAACAAAAACATTTAACCAAATGGCTTTAGAAGGGAAGTGCCCTGACGAGATGTTATTTGCCAATATATTGCCTATTTTAAAACAAGACAAATCACCTACAGATATTGGTAACTACCGTCCCATTTCACTGATTAATGTAGACATTAAACTCTACTCTTTAATCTTGGCTAATAGGCTCCAGAAAATATTACCAACTATAATCCACCGGGACCAGGTTGGTTTTGTTCCATATAGAGATATTGAAAATAACACAAGACGTCTCATAGACATAATAGATGGATCTAAACTTACCTCTTATTACCCTGTCTCTCGATGCCGAAAAGGCGTTTGACAGGGTAAATTGGAGCTATATGGAACAAACAGTAAGAACCTTTGGGATTACAGGTTGGATATCGAATGCCATAAAAATGTTATATACAAATCCTTCTGCGAGGATAGTGGGTTCAGATATCTGCTCTGAATATTTTTATTTAAAAAATGGTACAAGACAAGGATGCCCCTTGTCACCATTACTATACATTCTATCGATAGAACCTCTGGCAATTAATATAAGAAACAATAGAGAGATTAAAGGCTATCCCATTAAAGATCAAGAAGCAAAAATTTCTCTATATGCTGATGACACCTCCCCCGGGTTAGCCCCCCCATATTAAATTTTTTTACAAAAGATCATGGCATTTGTTAGATCATTGTTAGATCAGGTTTGATCAACTGTTTTTTTCGTTAGATCTACTCTAAAATAGGCAATATTAACTACTCTTTTTCAGGGGGGGCTAACCCATAGCCAGCCCCCCCTCAACAAAAATTTCAACAAAATGTTACTGATTATGATAGCTCTACGTTAGATCAGGTTTGATCAGACAAAATTTTTGTTAGATCTAGTCTAATTACTGAGATATTGCATATTTAATGAGGGGGGGCTGGCCCCCCCTCAACTGAAATTTGGATTTTTTTTAATGGATCTTGGTAGATATTCGTTAGATCCGGTTAGATCAACTGTTTTTTTCGTTAGATCTACCACGCAGGAGGCGGTATTCACAATCCTATTTTATGTGCGGGGGGATGGGTATACATACGGGCTGGCCCCCCCTCAACTGAAATTTGGAAAAACAATTATGGATTTTGGTAGATATTCGTTAGATCTGGTTAGATCAACAGTTTGTTTCGGTTGGAGGGACAACCCATATGTATTCCCATCCCCCCGCACACTATATAGGATTGTCAATACCCCCTCTTGTGTGATAGATCTAACAAAAAAAACAGTTGATCTAACCGGATCTAATGAATATCTACCAAAATACATGAAAAAAATTCCAAATTTCAGTTGAGGGGGGGCCAGACCGTATGTGTACCCATCCCCCGCACACAAAATAGGATTGTGAATACCGCCTCCTGCGTGGTAGATCTAACGAAAAAAACTGTTGATCTAACCTGATCTAACGAATATCTACCAAGATCCATTAAAAAAAATCCAAATTTCAGTTGAGGGGGGGCCAGCCCCTATGTATACCCATCCCCCGCACACAAAATAGGATTGTGAATATCGCCTCCTGTGTGATAGATCTAACGAAAAAAACTGTTGATCTAACCTGATCTAACGAATATCTACCAAGATCCATTAAAAAAAATCCAAATTTCAGTTGAGGGGGGGCCAGACCGTATGTGTACCCATCCCCCGCACACAAAATAGGATTGTGAATACCGCCTCCTGCGTGGTAGATCTAACGAAAAAAACTGTTGATCTAACCTGATCTAACGAATATCTACCAAGATCCATTAAAAAAAATCCAAATTTCAGTTGAGGGGGGGCCAGCCCCTATGTATACCCATTACCCGCACACAAAATAGGATTGTGAATATCGCCTCCTGTGTGATAGATCTAACGGAAAAAACTGTTGATCTAACCTGATCTAACGAATATCTACCAAGATCCATTAAAAAAAATCCAAATTTCAGTTGAGGGGGGGCCAGACCGTATGTGTACCCATCCCCCGCACACAAAATAGGATTGTGAATACCGCCTCCTGCGTGGTAGATCTAACGAAAAAAACTGTTGATCTAACCTGATCTAACGAATATCTACCAAGATCCATTAAAAAAAATCCAAATTTCAGTTGAGGGGGGGCCAGCCCCTATGTATACCCATCCCCCGCACACAAAATAGGATTGTGAATATCGCCTCCTGTGTGATAGATCTAACGAAAAAAACTGTTGATCTAACCTGATCTAACGAATATCTACCAAGATCCATTAAAAAAAATCCAAATTTCAGTTGAGGGGGGGCCAGACCGTATGTGTACCCATCCCCCGCACACAAAATAGGATTGTGAATACCGCCTCCTGCGTGGTAGATCTAACGAAAAAAACTGTTGATCTAACCTGATCTAACGAATATCTACCAAGATCCATTAAAAAAAATCCAAATTTCAGTTGAGGGGGGGCCAGCCCCTATGTATACCCATTACCCGCACACAAAATAGGATTGTGAATATCGCCTCCTGTGTGATAGATCTAACGAAAAAAACTGTTGATCTAACCTGATCTAACGAATATCTACCAAGATCCATTAAAAAAAATCCAAATTTCAGTTGAGGGGGGGCAAGCCCCTATGTATACCCATCCCCCGCACACAAAATAGGATTGTGAATATCGCCTCCTGTGTGATAGATCTAACGAAAAAAACAGTTGATCTAACCTGATCTAACGAATATCTACCAAGATCCATTAAAAAAAATCCAAATTTCAGTTGAGGGGGGGCCAGACCGTATGTGTACCCATCCCCCGCACACAAAATAAGATTGTGAATACCGCCTCCTGCGTGGTAGATCTAACGAAAAAAACTGTTGATCTAACCTGATCTAACGAATATCTACCAAGATCCATTAAAAAAAATCCAAATTTCAGTTGAGGGGGGGCCAGACCGTATGTGTACCCATCCCCCGCACACAAAATAGGATTGTGAATACCGCCTCCTGCGTGGTAGATCTAACGAAAAAAAACAGTTGATCTAACCTGATCTAACGAATATCTACCAAGATCCATTAAAAAAAATCCAAATTTCAGTTGAGGGGGGGCCAGCCCCCCCTCATTAAATATGCAATATCTCAGTAATTAGACTAGATCTAACAAAAATTTTGTCTGATCAAACCTGATCTAACGTAGAGCTATCATAATCAGTAACATTTTGTTGAAATTTTTGTTGAGGGGGGGCTGGCTACGGGTTAGCCCCCCCTGAAAAAGATTGTTAATATTGCCTATTTTAGAGTAGATCTAACGAAAAAAACAGTTGATCAAACCTGATCTAACAATGATCTAACAAATGCCATGATCTTTTGTAAAAAAATTTAATATGGGGGGGCTAACCCGGGGGAGGTGCTGATGACGTTATTCTAACTTTAACAGATCCTTTAACATCTTTAAAGAGCTTAATGCTTGAATTAACAAAATATAGTGAAGTCTCTAACTATAAGCTAAACTCTTACAAATCTATGATACAATATAGAAATATAGATATAGTAACAAAAAAATCAATTAAAAAAGAACACCAATTTAACGACTCTGAAAAAGAAATAACCTATTTAGGTATAAAGATCCCCAAGAATATAGCTAGGATTATGGAAGTTAATGTATTAAAACTAATAAAATTCACTAATAAAATTTTAAAAGAGTGGAGTCAGGTTGGCCTCTCTTGGTGGGGAAGGATTAATGCTTTAAAATCTTATCTCCTACCAAAATGGACGTACCTATTTAGATTAATTCCTTTGATAATTCCAAGCAGCTGGTTAGACATGGTTCAATCTAGTTTCAATAATTTTATTTGGAAAGGGAAAATCCCTAGGATCAGTATGGATATAATGGCGAAGAAGATCTCGCAGGCAGGTACAGGAGCTCCAATTCTTAAAATACATCAGCAAACGTATGTTCTCCTTCATATTCTTAGGATGCAGCTTGATGACGCTAACCAAGAAACTTGGTATAAAATCGAAGAAGAATCTTGCACTAAAGGAGATTTAAATTATATTGTCTGGGGGATACAAAAAGAAAGTAAACAAAAAAAAATACCTATAACCAGCGATAATATGATTTTGAACCAACTAATACCTAGCTGGTCAAAACTTTATGCATGGTGACAGAGAGAGGTACAGAGAGAGGTACAGACAGAGTAGCAGAACTGGAAAGGACGGGAGCTGAGGCAGAGAGACGGGAGCAGAGGAAGGTACAGGCTCGGGAGCTGAGGCAGAGAGACGGGAGCTGAGGCAGGTACAGGCTCGGGTGCAGGTGCAGGTACAGGTACAGGCTCGGGTGCAGGTGCAGGTACAGGTACAGGCTCGGGTGCAGGTACAGGTACAGGCTCGGGTGCAGGTACAGGTACAGGCTCGGGTGCGGGCCCACTGGCAGGTAAGCCCACAGGCAGGTTCAGGCACAGGTACAGGTTCGGGCCCACTGGCAGGTAAGCCCACAGGCAGGTTTAGGCACAGGTACAGGCTCGGGTGCGGGCCCACTGGCAGGTAAGCCCACAGGCAGGTTTAGGTACAAGTCCAGGTACAGGTTCAGGCACAGGCGAGGCCCACTGGCAGGGCGGACGGGAACGGAGGCCCACTGGCAGGGCGGACGGGAACGGAGGCCCACTGGCAGGGCGGACGGGAACAGAGTACTACCGGGCCAGGCACATGTACAGGTTCATGCACGAGTACAGGCTTATGCTCGGGTACTGGATCATGCACGAGTACCGGCTCAGGCACGGGTACGGGCACGGGCACGGGCACGGGTTCAGGAATGGGCACAGGTTCGGGCACAGGCACGGGCACGGGCAGCGGCTCAGAGCAAGGCAGCCCTAAAACTTCAATGTCAAGGCCCTGTCTGAAGGGCAGGGCAGGTCTTTTAAAGGCAGGGCTTCAGTAAGTTCATGAGGCGCAGCTGTACCTGATAATCAGGCTCTGATCACTCCAGAGGGAGGAGGGTGGCCACTAGTGGTAACTGAAGTATTAGCCTGAAGTATAATTCAGCCATGGTTCAGGCAGCAGAGAGTGGATCCTGACAGTACCCCCCCCCTCAAGGAGCGGCCTCCGGGCGATCCTAGGACGGCAGTGTGACAGTAGCCAATGGTGCTGAATGCTCTTCTTGCCCGTAGAGCGTTTTCAAAAACGTGCAGGTCACCCCGGCGTACAATAGTCCCATTAGACGCCACCACACACTCTGGTGACATGGCCTTGGGTGTGCTGGCCTGGGCACTCCCACAACCCGGGGTTACAAAGGTGCCGAGTACACAGGGCTCTGAAGAACGGGATTGGGCTGTGCAGGAACCGGACCGGTTCGGGGCCGGCGTGCCAGGCTTAACAGATTTCTGCTCACGCAGCTGTTGCTCGTAGCAGTTGAGGTCTTTCCTATGCACGATTGTCCCATCGGACGCCAGGACGTTACCGGGAGCCCCAAGGGAGTGTCTAGCGGTCTAGGATTTCCTATGTACCCTCCTGTGAGTGATGGGAGTGGTGGTCCCAACCGCACAAACAGCCGTGGTGTTTTTGTTCTCGGGTGAGTATGCCATATCAGCCTCAGACGAAGCATAATGCATGTCAGACCAGTCAGGGTCGTCCGACATGGTCTGGAGATCCTCTGACATGGCTTGAGATGGCGTAGGTTCTCCTGGTGCCGTGACATGAAAAGCCTCTGGTTCACCGGGCTGAGGAAGAGACAGGGTGTGCTCCAGCTGTGACAGGTTGCTGGTGTCATATGCAGGTTCCTGGGCACAGGGTTGGTCAGTGTGGGTTGCGGGTGACTTAGCAGGTCTTCACGGACAATACGTTATCCTATGACCAGTCTCACCACAATAATAACACAAGTTGTCCTCTCGCCATTTTTGTTTCTCTTCTTTGGTGAGAGGCTCACGCTTAACACTCTTCTGTGGTGCTTTCTTGCCTTTGGTCACAGTCATAGGCTTTTGTTTGGTGCTTTCGCATTCCAACACAGACCGTACGGATTTACACAGCTGCAAAAGACATTCCCGCCAGTAATTCCAGAACTGCAGTCATCCCCGCGGACTCCTTGGTATGGCCTTGACATTCTGTCAGGACCCGGGCGAGCAGGTCTGGGAGGAGTCCATGTGCAGGGGATACGGGGGACTCTGTCTGTACCCCTTTATGCATGGTGACAGAGAGAGGTACAGAGAGAGGTACAGACAGAGTAGCAGAACTGGAAAGGACGGGAGCTGAGGCAGAGAGACGGGAGCAGAGGAAGGTACAGGCTCGGGAGCTGAGGCAGAGAGACGGGAGCTGAGGCAGGTACAGGCTCGGTGCAGGTGCAGGTACAGGTACAGGCTCGGGTGCAGGTGCAGGTGCAGGTACAGGTACAGGCTCGGGTGCAGGTACAGGTACAGGCTCGGGTGCAGGTACAGGTACAGGCTCGGGTGCGGGCCCACTGGCAGGTAAGCCCACAGGCAGGTTCAGGCACAGGTACAGGTTCGGGCCCACTGGCAGGTAAGCCCACAGGCAGGTTTAGGCACAGGTACAGGCTCGGGTGCGGGCCCACTGGCAGGTAAGCCCACAGGCAGGTTTAGGTACAAGTCCAGGTACAGGTTCAGGCACAGACGAGGCCCACTGGCAGGGCGGACGGGAACGGAGGCCCACTGGCAGGGCGGACGGGAACGGAGGCCCACTGGCAGGGCGGACGGGAACGGAGGCCCACTGGCAGGGCGGACGGGAACAGAGTACTACCGGGCCAGGCACATGTACAGGTTCATGCACGAGTACAGGCTTATGCTCGGGTACTGGATCATGCACGAGTACCGGCTCAGGCACGGGTACGGGCACGGGTTCAGGAATGGGCACAGGTTCGGGCACGGGCAGCAGCTCAGAGCAAGGCAGCCCTAAAACTTCAATGTCAAGGCCCTGTCTGAAGGGCAGGGCAGGTCTTTTAAAGGCAGGGCTTCAGTAAGTTCATGAGGCGCAGCTGTACCTGATAATCAGGCTCTGATCACTCCAGAGGGAGGAGGGTGGCCACTAGTGGTAACTGAAGTATTAGCCTGAAGTATAATTCAGCCATGGTTCAGGCAGCAGAGAGTGGATCCTGACACCCCGGTAGAGGGGTGTCCTGTCCTGAAACCCCGGTAGAGGGGTGTCCTGTCCTGAAACCCCGGTAGAGGGGTATCCTGTTCTGAAGCCCTGGTAGAGGGGTGTCCTGTCCTGTTCATGTCGGATCTTGAGTATTCCTTGTCTTGTTCTCTGTTGTACCCTGTATTATATATGTCTTGTCCGGTTGTGTTTCTTGCTCGGTCTCCCTGTCCCCTGCTCCTTGCTCTGTCCCCCTTGCTTGCTATGTTTCTCCTGTACTCTGCTTAGCTTTCATACTCCCAGCCTGCAGCATCCTGCACATGATGCTACTGCTATGTATCATGCCTGCTCCAGCATGCCTGCAGGACATCTCCAAGTTCTGGTTAACATCAGCTGCTATGTCAGGGCGCTGGTATGTGGCTGCTCAAGCCTAGGTGCAGTCGCTCTGCACCAGGCCCTGTCCTACTCCGCTACTGCGCAATAACTCCTGAACACCATCTTTGGGCGCTCTGGGACATTACAATCATCTGTATGGAGCCGGTTCCTGACAGTTAAATACTAGCCACCAGTCAGCTCCTATGCTAGCTTAGCAAAGGAGGGATCTAATGAGACCCCCTTGTGTACATGCATAATAAGGGCTCCCATAGATTTTATTGAAAGTGTCTCCCTGATGCTTGCTGGCTGCTTCAAGGATATTAATATTAATTTACTTTTAAAGTACTTTTAAATGCATTATTTGTTGATGCTGCATGGGACTCTTTTGACCTTTTAAGTACAAGCACTGTATTACATCTTTTTAAATTAAATACCAAAGCATGATGGGTAAATTGTCAAAATGGCCATTGTATTATATTTAAATAAAGGCACAAAGAGACATGGAGACAAAAGGCCACAGTGTTATTGAACATGGTGACAGTTTTATTTTAAGGCTAAATATATGAAGCAACTTATCAAATGTATTAATATAATTGGCTAACTGATGCAGTCGTGATGACTGGCTGCAGTTCCTGACAGTACTGACATAGGCGTAGCACCAGAGTAACATTCCCAGCATGGTTTGTCATTCATTAGAGACCCAGCCCTCAGTGGGTCCTGCAATTTATTTTCACTAGTGCCACCCTAATTAGCCATTCCTCAGACAGCTAAGTTCCAGAATAAAAGAAAACAGGCTAAACAACCCCTCCTACATCTGTGTCTTCAAAAATCATGGTACACCTCCTACACCTTTAGGGCCCACCCTGTGATGTCAAATGATGCCCTTTCAAGGGGGAGGGTTGTTTCAACCTACATATTAAATTGATGATCATTAGCATGTGTTTCATATACTTATTTAATCATACACATTATTATATGCCTGCAAAATAACTGACTTTTTGCAAGTGTACCTAGAAGAAGTAATGCTGTTTTAAGGCAAACCGTGATCACACCAAGCATTGATTTGATTTCGACTTTTCTTCTGTTCACTCTCTTTGCATTTGTTAAATGATAAAAATAACATATAGTATGTTTTTTAAGCCTGCCTAAAAAGTGTTTTTAACATTGAAGCTTGGACTTTTTAATTACAACAGCAGATAATATACAAAATCACTTAACAGTTTAACACATTACATTCTTGCTAAAGCACACATTTTGTATGGATATGGGCTAAGTGTAATATACAAGATCACTTAACAGTTTAACACACTACATTCTTGTTACAGCACGCATTTTGCATGCATGCAGGCCCGGACTGGCCATCGGGCAAAAGCCAGGTGGGCCGGGCCAGTCTAGCTGTAATTGAGAAAAAAAAATCCATAACGAGTTTTCAAAGTGAAAGACGGCCATCTCACTATTCGCATATTCAGTGGCGTAGCTACAGGGGGGGGCAAGGGTTATTCCTTGCCCCCCCCCCGTTGCCCCCCCACACCGAATTTGGAACCACACAACCTCGGGTGACCACATTCCCGGATCCAAGGCAGCGTGAATAGAAACACTCTTTTTTTTGACGCGGAGGAGATAGAGGGGCGCCTAGCAACCTCTCGGCGGGGTAGAAAGGGGGAAAGAGGGTAGAAAATGTGTAAGGGAGGGAGATGGGGTAGTAAGAATATTGAAATAAGTGTGAATGAGTGAGTATGAATTAATGTGTGGATGGATTGTCTGAATGAGGGAGAGACTTAATGAATTAATGTGTGGATGAATTGTCTAAATGAGCATGTCCTGGGGTGTATGTTTGGGTGTCGGTGTGGCAGAGCCTGTCCTGGTGTGTGTGTGTCTGGGTGTCAATGTGGAAAAGCCTGGTTTGTGTGTTTGGTTATCTGTTTCCTGGCACTTTATTTACAGTAGGAACTATTTCATTTTTACTTATCCAGAGATAAAAAGCCCTCCTGAATTTGTAGTGACTTCAGGGGACAACACATTCAAGGCCCTGAAATCATTTAGTGGAAAAGATCAGGTATTGTGTTATTTACTCTTTAATATTTATTTCAAGGATTAGTCGCACTTCCCATGCTGAATTACCAAGTATGACATATGTATATATATGTTTTTTCATAAAAATGGGCTGCTCAGTCTTAAATGCCCGGGCCTATTTTTTGTCCCAGTCCAGGGCTGGTTAAGTGTAATTTGTTTATTTGATCTATACCTTCAGTGCGGAGTTTCAGTTGATCTATGCATGCAAATCTGGGTTTGTGTGTTAATGTGTTGATCTACAGCTGCTATCGGCATCAGGGTCTAATATTTATATGCGCGTCAGGGTCTAATATTAATATATATGGGCGGCAGGGTCTACTATTAATATATATGGGCAGCAGGGTCTAATATTAATACATATCGGCAGCAGGGTCGAATATTTATATATATATATATATATATCGGTAGCAGGGTCGAATATTAAAGAAACTGCCAGTTCAGCTGTTATTTTGAAAGCATATTTCAATTTCAAGCGATAAATACTTATTATGTAGTTAAGAATGCATGTCTAATGCGTATATGTGATGGGCCCGTCACATAAATCAATAATAAAGGGAGGGGCTTGCTGGGGGGAGTCCTGTCCTGGTGTGTGTGTCTGGGTGTTGGTGTGGCAGAGCCTGTTCTGGTGTGTGTTTGGATGTCGGTGTGGCAGAGCCTGTCCTGGTGTGTGAGTGTTTGGGTGTCGGTGTGGCAGAGCCTGTCCTGGTGTGTGAGTGTTTGAGTGTCAGTGTGTCAGAGCCTGTCCTGGGGTGTGTGTGTTTGGATGTCGGTGTGGCAGAGCCTGTCCTGGTGTGCGAGTGTTTGGGTGTCGGTGTGGAAAAACCTGTCCTGGTTTGTGTGTTTGGTTATCTGTTTCCTGGCACTTAGTTTACAGTAGGAACTATTTCATTTTTACTTATCCACAGATAAAAAGCCCTCCTGAATTTGTAGTGACTTCAAGGGACAAAGCATTCAAGGCCCTGAAATCATTTAGTGGAAAAGATAAGGTATTGTGTTATTTACTCTTTAATATTTATTTCAAGGATTAGTTGCACTAAATTGTGGCTTCAGGCTTCCCATGTTGAATGACCAAGTTTTACATATGTATATGTATATATATGTTTTTTTCATAAGAATGGGCTGCTCAGTCTTAAATGCCCGGGCCTATTTTTTGTCCCAGTCCAGGCCTGGTTAAGTGTAACATACAAGATCACTTAACAGGTTAATACACTACATTCTTGCTACAGCACACATTTTGTATGGATATGGGCTAAACATAAGTGCATACACGCCATTTTTTCCTCTTGGGAGTGGATGGTCCTTGGGTATCTCTATTTTAAACCTCTGCATGAGTGATGTGAAGAACAGGAAAAGTTCCATGCGTGCAAGCTGCTCTCCTAGGCATGCCCGACGACCTTGAGAACAAAAAAGTATTATTTTACACATTTAGTGGACACTTTCATTTTAGCACTCAAAGGAAACTAAAAGTATCTGGGAAAAGAGCCGAAAGGTGTAGTGGTATCTGACAATATGAACATTTCATATTAACTGTGAAATCACAAAACCACACGGGTTTTCACTTCTCAAAACATGTTACACATTTGATGAAATGGGAGAAAAACCCACCTACTTCATGGTAGATATAGTATATTAGCCCTGGCACCTCAGTCCCAGCAGCCCATAAGTAAGAGGCCATCCTTACTGCATGTAGAGTGCAGTAAAGTACTTTTGTGTCCCAGTTTCCTTTCCCACAGCTCCGCTTCTTTTCTTGGCTATTCTTGTTATTCTGTCTTCTTTCTTCATACACTTCACTGTGAACCAGGTCTACCGGTACACTTATGTAAAAATTATGGAGCTCTCTTTCTCTGGCTTTTTGGAGTACTTCGGCAAAAGAGCAAAGTCACAGGCAGATGATGTCCCTGAAGGCTCCACCCTTTTGCAGAAGTGAGTACGGGAGGCCTGGCTCATGGGGAAGTGGACGAGGAAATGAGACATGGGGAAAAGCAGACGAGGAAAGAAGACAGTAGAACAAGAAGAGTCAAGAGAAGAAGTAGTGACAAAATTCATAGAATAAAATTTGTATGAATCCGAAAACACACAAGTCTAGTCTGTATTACATCTTTTTTGATCATTTATTAATTTTTTGATCCCCTGTCTTCTATTACCTGCAGAAAATGGCATGAAGGCTTCCTTTTTCACAAACTTGTCATTGTCATCCAGGAAATGCTCAGGGTAGAATTCCATTGGTTTTTTCCAGACCTTCACATCCTTAAGGACTGATGACAAGTTGGTAATTATGGTGGTACCCTATGAATGTAAATGTCAGCATTTACAGAATATATTTAAAATGCCTTAATTGATTTATAAATAACAAAAAGACCATTTCATGATATTGAGGAATGATTATGTGAGTTGGTTGTTTTTTTATTCTAAATATACATTCACATTAGGTGTAAGTGAAACATGAATGATAGGAACATGTGTCTTAACAGAACTATTAGGGGAGGTTCTTTGGACGACTTGTATGATATAATCTAATGGTAAAATTTATAGATATGCCCTTGCTATAGATGGTAATTACTTAACACTGACCAATATAGAAAATGACTATTAAAACTCATTAGATAACATGGAGATTATCTCTATCCTCTCGATGCCTACTTTCTCTATCCCTCTATAACTCAACTCCCTATCTTCCACTCTCTATGACATTGTTTCAATAAGAAAAGTGTACAGCACTCAAGATATATTAGCTTGTCATTATCATCTATCAACGATTGGTTCTGTATGTATACATAAGCTTTGTAAAATAAATCAACCTATTTAAGTCTTAAAAGCTGTGGTTTCGACTGATCTTTGGTCACAGAGAAATTTTGATATTTAAGTCTAACAAATATCTAGCAGTTGTAACTTTAACTCGACTGACAACTACAGGTTAATAAATACAGTTAGAAGCCTCTGCTTTCTATGAACACATTTGCATTAACACAAAGATAACATATATAATAAAATATTGTAGTTATTCAAATGTAATAACTACATATGAGAACTACATATTTTGATCTATGTTGAAATTCTGGAACACATTTGGAGATTTTAAATAGATATTTTACCTTGGGAATTAAATATCCTTGTATCTCGGTGTCTCTGTAAGTCATATGTGGCAAAGCCAGAGGTACAATATCCCCACATCGTTGGATTTCATGGATCACTGCAGTGGTGTATGGCATTTCTAACATGTCTGCCATTGTTGGCTGTCTTCCTCTTCCAATTACATGGTCAATTTCATTATGGACCTTCACTGAGTAAGAATATGGTATTCATTCACTGTGATAAACATATGGATATTGCTATACATATTTAATGACTTGCTCTATAGGCAGTATTTGACTATTTCACTTAATATATGTATACATATCTAATAGAGTATGCAGCATAAAATGACATATAGATAGATAGATAGATAGATAGATAGATAGATAGATAGATAGATAGATAGATAGATAGAAATTTACTAGAACTCTATGTCCCATTTAACAAACTACTGAATCATATGACTGATATGGCTTCGCTTTGATGCTTATGAGGCTTCCTTGTATAACTCGCGCACATACATTCAAGCCTACTGCATTTTTTTTTGTTTTGCATTAATTTTTTTAGTGAAGGGAAATGAGGCAGTATTCTCCATGTAGTTGATACATACATTCTAGCTAGCCTCCTGTGCTTAGCTTGGTAATAAAAATATATTTTGGTGGTCATCACTCTAAGAGTTAATCTCACATCAACTCATTTGCAACTCATGGGTAGATGAATTAAACCAGATGGGGTTTAGCAACCAGATGGCTTTCATTTATAACTGTTTTAGCGTGTGTATTGTTATTACTTAAATTACCACCAGGAGAAAAATACTCTTAACATAGCCAACAATATTTAAAAACAAATCTTATGTAGCTACTATATACTAAACAATACCCACATTGGACTTCTGGATGTAACATCATGAAGAACATGGCCCATCTCAGAGTGATTGATGTGGTGTCTGTCCCAGCGGAAAATAAGTCATATGTTGTGAATAGCAGGTTAGTCTCATTAAAGCTGCTATCAGTTTTTTCTTTTACCTGCAAAGACAAGTTTTATTTTAGCATACTGATCATCATATGGATTCATAATGCATTGTTCCCTAATTTACTATTTTTATTTGCGAGGATTGCTTTCAAAGTGCTGCTTTGAATCTTGTAATAACTGTTTTTACACATGATGATTATACTGTTAAGTAATTATTGTTACATATAAAACGTAAAAGGTTGCTTCTTTGCTTCTGCCTTTCAGTATTGGGATGAGGAAAACTGGATAATCAAGCACAAAACATCAATAGGCTTTTTGCTGACAAGAAGGTAATGTGCTCTCAAGCCAGCGTGTTATTATTAAGGAAACTGAAACAGGTTTCTTATTTGACCAAAGTTGAGTGGTTGGTTGCATCAAAGTTACCACAACTAACCATAATTGGCTGAAGTCACAAATGCTTGCATACTAACATCTGCAAGCAATATGTATAAAAGTAGCTTGATTGAGTTTATTCAGAAGCTCAGCATAGATTACATACAAGGTAAACTGAAAAGCAATTTAGGGAATGACCAGTAGCAACTTAACCAAGTACACACAGTGATAGCATTTGCATGTGGTCTATGACAAGCATTACACCAGAAATAAAAAAGTAATGAAAAATACAAAGATGATACAGCAATCACATCATACAGAAAAACATTCAACAGTTCCATAGGTGCAGAAATAGTGGACTTGCAACAGGAATAACACCTGAGGATGGGGTGAGAATATGACAGAAGTCCAAGGGCTGGGGTACCAGGAGTCAATGATTGAGTGGAGTCTTAGCAAGCTGAGGATCAGCCTGCAAAACTGTAGTTCCTGGCAAATCACATTTAATACAACACATTAAGTTCCAATCTTCTTCTATGACTCTGAGTGAGTTCCTGGAAAAAGTCCATACAAAATGGTAGGAAAGGAACTTTCCAACTATATCATCTGAAAGTAGCTTGCAAGTTGATGGTGAATGAAAAAACTGAATTTTTTTTTCTCACCGTAAATTCTTTTTTCCTTAATATAGTGGCAGTACAGAGGGTTGATGTTCTTCCTAGGGACAAGGAGCTAAAATAGAAAGGGTTAAGCCTCCCCCCAACTCCTCCTGTCACGGTCAGGACTACTTGCCAAGCCGTGACTGTGTGGAGGGCGTGGGCATGAAGGGGTTAATAGCACCAGGCTTCTGGATTTACTAACTTCACCCCTTAACAAGGCATGAATTACACCAAATTAACCCCCAAATCCTGCCTGTATCCCCCCAGGTAGTCTGCCTCCACTCATGATTTTGATACCGCATTCGTGAGAAATCCGAATTAGAACATTTATCTCTATATATATATCAACCCAACCCCGGGCAAACAACATATATATATATATCTCCTGAAGAACTTAATAACAATATGGTAACGTGTTTTCCTCTCTTAGGGTTTGTGGATATCAATACTAGAGCCCAAAGACCGACTTAGATTATGAATATTTTAATAACAAAAAGACAAAGATTACACAGTGCCACAATTACAAAAAACAAGACATACAAAATAAAAATAAAACAGCAAACAGTTCTTAAAAACAAAGGGACTTAAACACAGGACCCTCACTCACAAGTTTATCCAATAAGTAGGCCTTTTGGAACTCCTTAAGTCCAGATGTTTTCTTATGATGATCAGAGTATATCATGGAGTTTTGCTTTGAGGTCCCTGCATTGCCTCTAAATCAGATTCAGTTTCAAGAAAACATGAGGGCATGTACAAAGAAACCAATTTAAATCAACATCAGATTAACCCATTGAATGCTAACACACAGGAATTAACCACCTCTGCTGGATTACCCTTCCATGCATCCACTATATTCCATGAGTCAATCATGACACCTCCTCCTTCTTACCCCATAAGAGTATACCGGACCACCCATCCTCAGTAAGTATCAAGAACACAAAAAATATATTTAATACAGGCAACATGAGGGAGGGAAACAAGTACTGCCCAAACAAACAATTTCTGTTTTTTCCTGACAAATAGTGGCAGTACAGAGGGGATGTAGCAAGATCCCTTTTTGGTAGGGAATAGTTAAGAGGACACTGACTGGAGCACCTTGCGCCCGAAATCTGACGCAGAGGAGGAGATGTCTAGTCGGTAATGCTGGACAAATGTATTGAAGGAAGACCAGGTAGCTGCCTTACATATATCCTTCAAGAGATGCGGAAGTCTTTTCAGCCCATGACACTGACATAGCTCTTGTGGAGTGAGCTGTAATATGGGATGAGAATAGTCTCTGTAAGCCATCTGGATAGTGTGCTTGGAAGCTGCGCAAACTGATGATCAAAATACAAATAATTGATCCGCTTTGCGAAAAGGAGCGGTGTGATGTATATAGAGTCATAGAGCTCTTCGGACATCTAATTTGTGCCATAGAGTTTCTTCTGGAGATGTCGGTGAGGCCAAATCTGACAGGAGAAAAGTCAGGGCCAATAATTGCCATTTTAGGGTTGAGACATTAAAAGCTGCAAAAAAACATCTTGCAAAAATTCAAGGATGGAACTCGTAGATGGTAAAAAGCAATCCAAACCCCTGTTGTAGCACCAGCAGATGAATTTATTCCAAACCCCAAAATAAATTTTAGAGGTGGACCTTCGAACCAAATTAAGGAGGATATCAGCCATGTAACAGCCTGGCCGTCAAACTGAACATCCAAATGACTTCTGGCGAAAAGTTCCTGTTCTCCACCAGCTGGGCTGACACTGAAAGCTCCCAAAATGAAATTGCCATTCTTCTTAGCTCTGAGAACCAACTCCAATTTGGCCAATACAGGATAATTGCCAAGACTCTGGCCTTGTCTGCTTGAATCTTGAGGGGGACACAAGGTATCATCGCCACCGGAGGAAAACCATAAGCCATCCAGAACCTACATGTCACCAACAAGCCGTCCAACACCTGAGGGTTGTCCCATCTGTTACAGACAGGCAAAAACTGGAAGTTTGCTGTTTTCTCTGGTCTCCATGAGGTCGATTTCTGGCAGGCCGAATTTTAGCACTAGGATAGAGAAGATTCTTCTGTCCAGGGACCAATTCGTTTGGGACCAACGGGATCTGCTGAGGTCATCTGCAATACCGTTGTCCCTTCCCCTTATATGCGTCAGATCGTTTAGCTACCACTTGCCCTGTCTGAAGAGGCTAAATTAGCTCCCCAGCCTATTTTTGAGACATCTTGGTGAGATGATCTGTCCTCCTCCACCAGTTCAGCTGGGCTAAAACGTGCTCGGACACTGAAGTTGACATCCAGATTTTGGGTGACCGTGAGGATAGTTTCCATTCTGAAATGTTGGTATGGAATACAGACATTGACTCTTTTTAACTCCAAAACTGGGCGGAAGTATCCATCTGGTTTTGCGAACATTCAAGGAACAGTCTGGAGTAGACACCCTGAAACTCATGATGTTTTGGGATTGACTATCACACCATTTCTGACAAGAGTGAGGCATTCTGACAAGAGCTGAGCTTTTTATCCATGATCTTAGCCATAAAGCTTCTTATCCATAGGGTCTTCGAGACCAGACACTTCACCAATAGGGATTGTGGTTCTTTTTGAACCTTAAAGCTTAAACAGCTTAAACAGCTGCTTAAAGTGTTTGGAAATAAAGGGTCTCTTGCCAGGATTGCTCCATTCCCTATGCATGAGAGCTTAGAGCTTAGGTAACATAGGAAACCCTTTAGGATGTTTTCCAGGTCTAGAGGTCCCAGGTTTTGAGGCAGCTTTGAGACTTCTTTGCAAAATTTACGAAGCTCTTGTGGAGGAAAGATGGTTTCATCCTCTGAATACTCTCTAGAAGAGCCTGAACTAGTAGATCTGGAAACCTCTCCAGAGGACAAATCAGATTCAGGAGAGGAGTGTGCCCATCTACGTTTACGAGACTTATCCATTTTGGGCTCAAAAGGGCTAACAGACGCTGTTTTGAACATTTCAAAAGTCTGTGCGAGGTTGTCTTGAAATCAACCCAAAAAGACTGCATGTCTTTCTGTTTTTCTCTAGCCAAAAGCTCTGCTGAGCAGGGATTGCGTAACTTCTTTTTGCAGCTGTCCAGCAAGGGGGTGGCATACTCAGCGCACAATACATGTTTGGACTTAAAAGCAGCCTTCTTAGGAGCAGGATTTAACGCTTTATCTCTTTCAGGTTTTTCTGGAGAAACCGGACCAGACATCTACCCCCCCCCCCGAATTTTTTTTTTTGTAAAATAAATATATTTAGAAAAAAATAACAGGACAGTGGCTTTTCAAGATTAAGATCCATAAATCTTACCTTAAAACTCCTCAATCCGCGTGGAGGGGCTGGTGCCACGGATATCCAGTGCTGACAAGCCTCACTGCTGCAAACCTGGACTACACAGCTTTATATAGATTTGGATTTCGCGCCCTGAAGAAAAACTGATCCGTGCATGCTCAGTAGTGCGATCAGATCTTCGGTGGAACACAACGCCTCCTGGGCGTGCGTTCTACCGCTGTGCACATGCTCCTCCCTTACCGGCATAAGAACGGAGAGCAGTATTCTGTTCCGTAACGTCCGCCGATGCGGATGCTACCACCTCGCTCTGCTCACCACACAGGGAGCAATCAGAGGAGGGATCCCCCTGGATACAACCCTCTATGTTTTTGCCAGTTGAACTCTTCTTGTATTACATGTCTGTTGATATGTTAATGAGGGCACACCTACAGTGATTCAATATGCCTGTTGAATGCAAAATCTTAGTTCAGTCTCTCTCTGCCCACCATCCTGCATGGATGGGGTAATCGGTGGTGTGCTGGGTTATGTTGGACCTTTAGGTTGCAGGTTAGTCTTGGAAAGTGTTGCATTGTATGTTGGGCTGTCACTCATTTATTGTATGTTTGTGTCTCTTATTAAATATCTGTTAAAGTAGACAAACCTTTTTATATTTGGTTTAAACACCACACTCTCCCTGATGGGATCTGTCACCATGAGTGCCAGGCTGGTCTTAGCACCAGACATCTGAAGGGATGCCAGGAAGTAGAGTACTATTGCTAGGGAGACAGTGGCCCTGGACCACTTTATGGGCCTCCCATGGTGTGAGCAGATTGTCTGTGTACATTTTAACCTGTAATGACTAGTGACCCCCCCCCCCCCATATTTCCCCACAGGAGGAACCATGGTCCTGATGCCCAGGTTGAATGTGGGCAAGTGCCCACGAGACTGCATAGTCCAGGGGGGTAGCTGTGTCTGGCTCAGCAATGTACTTCTGCCACAGGTAGGTTTTTATTTTAATATATTTAAATTCCTTTAAACCCCTACAATCTGTAGCAAAAGAGAATTAAGGACTCAAAAGGGTTAAACTGTCTTGCATACCAGGATAGGTGGTGGGAAATAGGTGGACTCTATGTCCCCCTTAGAGTTTTTTTTATTATGTTTTAACCTATCAATTCCACATGGTATGGGATGAGAGACTGTTTATGGAGTGGTTACATGACACCTCATCTCCTTTGGAGTGTTGCAATTTGCATTCATACCTTCCAAGCAACTTGGGGGTTAGTAAAACAATACGTTGTTTGTTTTCTCAAACTCACATCAATTTGACTCAGTGTCAAGCAGATGTACATTGACTGTTACTAAATGCAAGTCCAAATGCGAGTTGTCAGTAGCAAATATGGAAGTTGAACTTTAGTTTTGAAATCTTAAAACATAATCCCATGTAACTCATTTGCACTTTGAGTCCAAACAGACAAACAGTTTGCATTTTTAATCATTACATTGCTTACCTTTTCCAGTTCCAGAAGATAAGCATCAATAAAATCCCTGATGTCATCAGGATCCCAAGTTTTACGATGCTCTGAAACCATTTCCCTTAGAAACGTCATAATATCATATTCATATTTCAGAACATAGTTTATAAGCCAAGGAATATTTGTTAGAAATGGAATTTCATTTAAAACCTAGAAGACAAAATTCACATTATCATTGTTATTTTATGCATTGCAAGAGCAATTTCCAGTCTTCATAGCTTAACTACTAGGAAGCAGACAGCCTTTTTTAAATTATTGCTATAGCTTGAAAGCCAGGTGCTACCTTCTTTTCTGTGGCGGATGCTGTTGCCAATAGGCTCCTAGCATGGAGTCTAAGGATAAATATCCAGCTTCCCCCAGTGCAAAGAAGAGCAGGAGCCCGCCAACCCTTTATTTTATTAAGGTTCCACTTTTGGCCCTCTTATAGCCGCATCAAATTCTGATCTGTGGTAGTGGAGTTATTACTATGTATAGTCCTGTGATTGCAGGGAATCAGCTAGGTAGTTTGATCTTCTGGATAGAAGGAGGATCAAAGAATTACGGTACTATAACAAAATGATACAAAATAAAATAATACAACATACGCATCAATGATATCCTAGACACTATTGAGAATATACCTGTTGGGATTTTACATGGCTGTATCGAAGGTGGTATAGATGGTTGTTAAGAAAGATTACTTATATGTGAGGCAAATAATATTTTTATAAAGATGAGTCTGATACTTTTTATTAATTATTTAATAGTCCTTCACAAATATTAATTGTAGTGACACAGAAATAGTAGCAACCACATGGTTATAATAATGCCCTTAGTGAAAACCATTCCTTGTCATAAAGATAAAGATATTGTAAAAAAAAAAGTAATTTGTATTCAGGTATAGCAACTGATACCATTGAGAGCTACCAGCTGAGATGCTAAACTATTATTCAGTACTTGAATGATTTATAAACGGAACACTAACATATTAATCAATGAATCAACATTAATTGTGTTATGCCACTTTTAACTTTTGTTGGGAGAATCATTAAGCCTAGAGACATCTCTGGTACTAATACCAGAGATGAGTCCACCGTTTGTATTAATGTTACTGAAAATATACAGTTAAAGCTAGATAGTAAACTACCTGAGCCACCAGTCCAAACTCTCTGGTTAAAGTTTTGTTCATAAGATAGAGCAGTCTTTGGAATTTCTCATCATTGTAATCAAAGCGATCTCCAAAGGCAATAGAGCAGATCACATTGCTGACTGCATTATTAATGATGAAGCAAGGATCGAAGGGTTGGCCTGTGGAAAAGAAAAACTCTGATCATTCTTATGAAATACCTCAAATCCAAAGGTTTTTTTCTGTAAATTAAGCACCATGGGGAATTAAATTACAGCGCATAATAAAGTCTTAATTTAAATAGAATTACTAGCTAATGAATTAAAATATATATGTGTATAGTTTTAATGAAGTTACAAATGCTTCAAAGCATAACTACTCACACATAAACATATAGATATAAAGTATATATATATATATATATATATATATATATATTCCAAAACTATTGTTCCCCAGAATGCCAGCATCTTTCATTAATTTACATTTTATTAGCTCCATTCTCACTGGGCACTGGGAGCAAGAAGGGTGTGATGTCACCCTCCTTTCATAATAGGGGGTCCAACTTGGTTCCAACTCACATTTGCAACTTGCAAGCAAGCAGGCCCGGACTGGGACAAAAAATAGGCCCGGGCATTTAAGCCCGAGCAGCCCATATTTATTTATTTATTTATTGTTAAAGCCCACCCTTCATGTACCATCTTTGCATTTAATCATTCACACAAATCATTAACACATTCATTAATGCAGTCTCACAAATCATTCAAGCAATTCATCCACACATGAATTCATTAATTGTCATACGCATTCACACAATTCATCCACACATTTATTCATTCATTCATTCATATACGCATTCACACTATCCCCTCTCCACATCTTATCTGCCCCTTCTCACTATGTAACCCCCTTCCCCACTTCTCACTGCACCCCCCTCCCTCACCCTACTTACCTTGTTGCCGGAGCAAGCAGCAACTGCGACCGCGCCTGTGGCAGGGCAGGATTGACTTAGGGGCTGATGGAGCTGCAGCTCCAGGCCCCCACCTTAAAATAGGCCCAGTCAGGACCAGACTGGCTGGTCCTATATGGCCACATTAATGCAGAGCCCCTTAAGCCCGCCGCAACTACCCCCTCCTAACTATCTACCCTCTCCCTCTTTGAAGTTCACTTACCTTTCAGGAGTCCTGCGGCGGGGGTGCAAGGCCTCTGCCTCCCAGCTCTGCCACTGTATGGAACAGTATAGAATGATGGGAGTTATGATGTACTTTTAGAGCATAATTAGATCATGAAAAAGACATTGGAAATGGTACAGCATAACACCCATCACTCTCACGCATTTACCAATCCACACGTACATCAATCCACACGTATACACCAATCCACGCGCATACACCAATCCACACACATATATACCAATCCATACATATACCAATCCACACATATACCAATCCACACGTACACACCAATCCACACGTACACACTAATCCACACGTATATACACCAACCCACACGTATATACACCAACCCACACACATATACACCAATCCATACATATATACCAATCCACACACACACACACACACACACACACACCAATCCACACGTACACACCAATCCACACGTACACACCAATCCACACGTACACACCAATCCACACGTACACACCAACCCACACGTATATACACCAACCCACACGTATATACACCAACCCACACGTATATACACCAACCCACACACATATACCAATCCACACACATATACCAATCCACACACATACACCAATCCACACGTATATACCAATCCACACGTATATACCAACCCACACGTATATACACCAACCCACACACATATACCACACAACACGTATATACCACACAACACGTATATACTAATCCACACACATATACCAATCCACACACATATACCAATCCACACGTATATACCACACAACACATATATACTAATCCACACACATATATACCAATCCACACACATATATACCAATCCACACACATATATACCAATCCACACACACATATACCAATCCACACATATACACCAATCAACATATATACCAATCCACACGTATATATACCAAACCACACATACATACCAATCCACTCTCACTTAATGCTTTCCTACCTTTCCTTTCTTCTTTCCCTCTTCTTCAGTTCTTCTGTCTTCTTCCGGGTCAGAGGGCACGGACAGCGGTGGGCGCGGCTTCAGTGCTGTGCGCCGGGATCTGACAACAGACCCCGGCGTACAGCAGCTGTTGCCGCGCGGCTCACAAGGGAGCGGTATCGGAGGTCTTTAACAGACCTCCGGCTCCCTTGAGTGATTACTCAAGGGAGCCGGAGGTCTGTTAAAGACCTCCGATACCGCTCCCTTGCGAGCCTGCTCCTCCAGCGGCGGACATTACTGTCCGTCTCTGGAGGAGTGCCGGGTGCCGCAAGTCGGCACCCCCTGATGAGCGGCACCCGGTGCGGACCGCCCCCCGCCGCCCCCTGGAGTGTGGCGCCCTGTGCGGTCGCACACCCCAAAGGTCGGCCCTGCCCTAAGGGGCCGGGAAGCCCCCACCAGGGCCGGGCTTAGGGGTCTGCGGCCGCACAGGGTTTAAATTAAAACATCAGGTTTTTTTTCCCAACTTTATTTAACAACCTCCATCCACATGGAGGATGTTAAATAAAGTTGAAAAAAAACCCCGATGTTTTTATTTAAACCCTGTGCGGCCGCAGACCTGTAAGGCCGGCCTTGGTGGGGACTTCCCGGCCCCCTAGAGTGGCGGACCTGCAGTTGCGGCGGGCTTAAGGGGCAGGTGCCCCTTATGCCCTGCGTTAATGCGGCCGTAGGTAGGGGCCTGGAGCTGCAGCTCCATCAGCCCCTAAGTAAATGCGGCCCTGCCGTGGCCCGGCCCACCGGGCAAATGCCCGGTGTGCCCGATGGCCAGTCCGGGCCTGCAAGCAAGTATCAGGTTGAATCGTATCCACTTGACTCTCCTGCAGTCAACTGTATTTTATTTCTTGTGAAATAGTAATATGTATTATGTAGTATTATTAATGGAACTCTGAATCCAATCGATATACATTATTTATTAATTTTTATTTCTTTATAAATTAAATTTGTGAATAGAAAGTAAACAAATGAATCATAATAAATAAATGAAGTAGGTTCCTACTTTGATCAGAGATCTTCACGCATTTTACAGGTAAAACAAATACACTTTAATAAATAATGTTCCTGCCTGCAAATGCACGGGGAAATTCGGCAGAATCCCTCTATTTGCATTTTCCCCTTTGCCCCCTCTCCAGCTATTTTCTGTTCATAAGATGTGTTTGCCTATGCACATCTCCTGGCAGTCAGCACCGGTGTTAGATCAACTAATGCAGCGATCGAATATCTCTTTCAATTCATGTGCACGGGAACCCAATCAGTGGAAACAATCATTTTTTTTAGGAGTATCAAGGATTTAAAATTGGTCCTGGTCAGGGCCGGCCCAAGACATAATGCCGCCTGGGGCGAAGTTTAAAATGCCACCCTATGTACTTCACTTACCTTTCAGCAGTCCTGCGGTGAGTCTCCCTGCTCTGCCACTCTCAACGTCATATTCCGGCGCTCAGCATTACAAGCCGGCACCGAGACCGAGCTAGAGGGCTCGCAGAGGAGAGAGAGGGGCACCGAGCGGGTACTGACAACTTGATAAGCGAAAACCACTCGGCGCCCCTCTCTCTCCGCTAAAAAATAAATTAAAAAAAAGGCGCTTGGGGCAGCAAAGTGCCGCCTCTTCAAAAGTGCCGCCTGGGGCCCCACTCTGCTCCATGGTAGGGCCGGCCCTGGTCCTGGCACTTCAAGGCCAGCAACTGTAAATAATTTAGCAGCATAAGACCATGTGTATTCGGCCTGTGGCTACACATGGGATCTGCAATAAAAGAAAAGATGGAATTGGCAGGTGATTCGCTATTTTAACTCACTGACATCATTATGCTTTATGAGGGACCTACACTAAAAAGATATTTCTGGAACAAGAGCTGAAACATTTTCTGTGTACCACAGAGTATTGTTTCTTTAAAAGCATAAGGGCTAAACCTTAGGTGCCCAAATTGTTCTGCAATCTTTGTAAAATATGTATGAGAATATGTGACCTAGCCACAATAGAGAAATGCAATGGTGGAGTATATAGGCATGCATCCTGGACATGTTATAAAACATAGCTCCCACACTGACCACATTTGTCATCTGTCATGTGTCACTTACCTTGTTCATCTTGGAATCTGGAACATAAAAATCCAACTTCCTCTGTTATCTTTTGCTCCAATGATTTCTTTCCCATGCCAAAATTCCTAAGGGTTGATAGTGTGAATCTTCTTTGCTCCTTCCAGGATGTACCATATCGTGCTAGCACCAAACCTAGATGTATTTTGTTAAATAAACATACCTTGATTTCCAGAAATTGTAACTCTTAAATGATTGTGCTGATATCTTTTTTCTATGTATATGAAGGGTATCGTATTGTCAATTATTTCCTTATTGCATAAGAAAATTACAGAATCAGACACATATTTGACTTTAGTGTGTAACATTCAATAAATTGTAATCATTCCACTATGATTTAACCAGTTTTAGCAAAATGATACCTTGGCTGTTGGGGGTATGCCCAAGCTTCTTGTATATTGGAAATCTAGGACGATCCCCGATATCCTCAGACTTGTTGATTAAAGCTTCCTTCATGACTTCAAAGCCATTAAGCACCACCACATTCTTCCAAAAGAATTGGAGACTAAAGACATTCCCAAACTTTTTACTCAGCTGTTAAGAAACACAACCAAATGTTTGTTAAATACCTTTTGGCATCAAGAGGTCACATGTAAGACATTAACTCTTATGACACACTTTAAAGTCTGACTGCATTAGGCAAATATTCTTGGTATCACATATCATGCTATTTTAAGAGTCATTATCATTGTTCTGCTAGTTGTCTTTTATATTATTCTGCATTAGGTAGCAGTTTGTCATTGTAATTTTAGAATTGTAGTCATGCATACTGCACATTTAGGACCACCTCATTAACTGAAAGTATACATTGATCATACAAAATGTATGGTGACTAAAGGGAAATATAGAGATGGCAGCATTTGCTGGTTATGTATGTGAACTCCACGAGGCATGTTAAATTGTTATTTAGTAACATTACATTACTGAAAGTATGGTGAAAGTTACTCTTCAACTTGCTCAAGCTTATTTTTAGAACAGATCTTCCTATTAGAAAAATATTATGTTATAATTGAAATCAATTAGTATCACTTTGTTTTTCAGTAACATTATGGCCCTAAGCTTTAAAACCTGTTGATCATTTGGAACTTTAATGACGCAACACAATTATTTTAAAGTTGCTCTTTTAGTAATTTATCCTTTTTACCTGTTGAATGGGAAATACATAAATATATGCACACTTCAGATATACATACACATACATATGATTTCAGGTACCAGTAAATGCACCTCCTCTCACACAACACATACATAAATACATACATAATGTGCAGCTACGCTGACATAATCATATGGACTGGCTTGAGGTCCATTTGGTAATTTGGTGCAATGTATTTCACTGAATGCTATCCCCTTTGAGATAACCTCAACTTCTAAACCCATGAGGGCCCCCATATTTTATTTGCTGTACTATTCACAATTACAACAGTACCTGCAAAAAGCATGCACAAACATCAGCCCAATAAGCAAACCAGTGGGCTATGTGCAACCTTCTAGGAAGCACCTTCAAGAAAATGAAGTCAAACCTAGCCGAAGAGGCCTGCATTACTCCACCATTTCCCATGCACACTGTAAAACAGAATACAGTTCAACTATAAAAACAAATGAATCCACTGCATTGTATCAGTACTTGCTGCTGAGCAATTTTTGGAGATTTTTTTCAATAGGGTATTCATGACTGATGCTTATGCGTAAGCGCCCAGTGAAACAAGTTTAGCTTGTACAGTTTGTTGTTTGCCAATATTCTCATGATGATTAAATATGTCTTGACTTTTCAAAAATAAATACTTTCTACTGGATTTCAAATACAACTGATAGAAAATGCAACTAGCACTTACACTCACTGGCCAATTTATTAGGCCAATCACATGCCAGCAACTCAATGCATTTAGGCATGTAGACATGGTCAACACAACTTGCTGAAGTTCAAACAGAGCATCAGAATGGGGAAGAAAGGGGAGTTAAGTGACTTTGAACATGGCATGTTTTTTGGTGCCAGATGGGCTGGTCTGAGTATTTCAGAAACTCCTGATCTACTGGGATTTTCATGCACAACCATCTCTAAGGTTTACAGAGAATGGTCTGAAAAACAGAAAATATCCAGTGAGCGGCAGTTGTGTGGAGAAACAGGAAGTTCTACTTACCAAGAGTTTCTTTTCCCTGCCAATCCCTGGTGACACTAAGGATAGACTCCTCCTCCGTACCTGAGATAGGGCAGGACTCAAAACTTTAAAAGCCCCTCCCCTCCTACTAACCCCAGTGAATACCAAAGACCACACAGGAAAAGCAATCTGATGCAACAAAATTTTAATAAAAGGAAGGGAGGGAACAAAAACTTGTCACCAGGGATTGGCAGGGAAAAGAAGCTCTCGGTAAGTAGAAGTTCCTGTTTCCCTGCCATCCCAGGTGACACTAAGGATAGATGTACCTGAGCAGAAGGGTGAGTAAACTTAAGGAGACAAAACAGCCTCAAGGACCTTCCGAGCGAAAGAGAGTCCTCCTGAGCCATCTGGTCGAGATGGTAATGCTGTACAAAAGCGTGGAGAGTTCGCCAAGTAGCTGCCTTGCAGATCTGGTCAGGCGAAATACAACATCTTTCGGCCCAGGAAGTGGAGAGTGCCCTAGTAGAGTGAGCACAGATCCCCACAGGAGCAGGTTTGCCGGCTGCCGAATATGCCAAGTTGATGGCCGCAACAATCCATTTAGCAATGGAAGACTTGGAGATGCTGACACCCCTGTTGGGCCCCAAAGAGGCCACAAACAAACGAGAGGACTTACGCAGGGGCAGAGTCCGTTCCAAATAGATGGTGAGGCATCTCTTCAGAACGAGAGTGTGAAGAGCTTCTTCTTCAGCTGAGCCAGGAGCAGGAAAAAAGGTAGGCAGCACGATCTCCTGGTTCTTGTGGAAAGCGGACTGAACCTTGGGTGCGAACTCCGGCAGTACAAAGAGAACCACCTTATCCGGGGAAAAACGGAGAAACGGTTCCTTCGTAGACAAAGCCTGAAATTCACAAATCCGACGAGCAGAAGTAATGGCTAAAAAAAGACTGTCTTCAGTGATAATAAATACAGAGAAACCGACTGAAGAGGCTCAAAGGGAGGTAATGGGAGTCTACGAAGGACGAGATTCGGGTCCCACGGAACCATCCTGGTTCTGATGGCAGAAATATGCACCCGGATAGTAGAAGGTTGAAGTCCACTGTCGAATCCCTCCTGGAAGAAGTCCAGAATAGAGGCCAAGGAACAGAAAGATGGCAAAATTCCCCTGGAACAACACCAACCGAGAAATCTCTTCCAGATCTTAATGTATCGCAGAGAGGTAACCTTCTTTCTACTCTGCATAAGAGTCTCAGCCACAGGAAAAAAAAACTTGCGCTCTCAGCAGTTTGCGTTCAATCTCCAGGCCGTCAGGTGCAACACGGCAGGGTTTGGGTGCAGGAATGAACCCTGACGCAGAAGGTCTCTCCAAGCCAGGAGCTTCAGAGGGGGAGAGAGACCTAGAGTGATCAGGTCCAAATACCAGACGCGCTTTGGCCAGTCTGGTGCTATCAGGATCACAGAGGCACGGTCCTTCTTGATTTTCTGTAGGACCCTGGAGATCAGAGCAAATGGAGGAAAATCGTAGACGAGACGGAAATTCTACTCCTGGGAGAAGGCATCTATCGCCAAGGGATGATCCTGAGGCTTGAGGGAAAAGAAGACAGGAATCTGAGCATTGTCTCTGGATGCCATCAGGTCGATCTCGGGTAAGCCCCACTGTTGGACGATGAGGTCGAAGGCTGCCGGATGCAGAGCCCACTCGCCGCTCAGGACAGGAGTTCTGCTCAGGAAATCTGCTTGAGAATTCAAAGTCCCTCTGAGGTGAACAGCGGACAGAGTCATGAGACAGGCCTGTGCCCAAAAGGAAATCCTGAGCGATATACGGAGCAGTCGAGGACTTCTTGTGCCCCCCTGTCTGTTGACATAGGCTACCACTGCCTGATTGTCGGAGCGAAGCAAAATGTCCTTGCCGGCGAGCAGATGTTCCCAGTGATGCAGAGCTCTTTCTACTGCAAGAAACTCCAGACAGTTCAAGGGAAGAAGTTTCGTAGCTGGAGACCAGAGACCCTGCACGAACAGGTTCTGATACGTAGCTCCCATCGGCTGATGCTGGCGTCGGTGGTGAGAAGTACCTTGGAGACAAGAGACCATCTTCTCCCCGCACCAAGGATGTTCTGTTGGCGCCACCAGGAGAGGGAAGCTCTGACATGCGGTGGAAGACAGACAAGCCTGGTTGGGGACAAATCTTTGAAGAACTCTCATGTGGGCCAGAGCCCAGGGCACCGCATACCTTGCGGAGACCATCTTGCCCAGCAGGGACATGCATAACCTCAAGGAGCTTCGGTGCGCAGAGCGAGCCCTGCGCACTAGGAAGCGAATCCCCTTGATCCTGGCAGGAGGAAGGAAAGCTTTCCTGGAGCAGGAATCCAGGCAAAAACCCAGAAACACTAGTTGTTAAGAGGGAACGGTGCAGGGTTTGTCCCCGTTCAGAATCCAGCCGAGATCTTGTAACGTGTTGACCACCGTGGAAAGGTGAACCTGAAGAATTGGCGCCGACCCGGCATGGATAAGCCAATTGTCCAGATAAGGAATGACTGAAATTCCCTGAACACGGAAATGGGCCGCCACAACTGCCAAAAGTTTTGTGAAGACTCTTGGGGCCACCGACAATCCGAATGGAAGGGCTTGAAACTGAAAATGCTGGACCGCTGAACCCGAGGAATCGCCACTCTCAGGAAACATTGATGAGATGGATGGATGAGAACGTGGAAAAATGCATCCTTCAGATCTAATGAAGCCATAAAGTTGTTGAGGCATAAAGTGTCGAGGGTGGATCTTACGGTTTCCATCTTGAACCAGACAAACTGGAGGTGACTGTTCAAAAAGCGTAAGTCTATTATTAGACGAAGACATCCCGGCCTCTTGGGGACCAGAAAAAATGACCGCCTTGCCTGGTCTGGAGGAAGATCAAAAAACGGTCTGAAGGTCTGGTCCGAAATTGAAGACGATAGCCGTGCGATACAATGGCTCTCACCCAAGGATCTCAGGTGAGTGAGAACCAACTGTCCCTGAAAAATCGAAGCCTTCCTCCCATCGGAAAGGAGGAGGTGTCATGCAGAGTTCTTGGGGTCTTGAAACACTTTGGGGAAGGCGAGTCTGTCAAATCTCCCCCTTCCTCGAGGGAATCTGCCTCGGAAGCTTTGTTCTCTGGACGAGGGGTTGAATCTAGAACCATGGCCTCTAGATTGTCCCGGGAAGAATTGCCAAAAGGACTGCCGTCTTTTCGTAGGAGGCTTTCGCTGAGGCATCCGATGCTTGTCCCCTGTGGTTTTCTCCAAAAGGTACTCCAGCTCTTCCCTGAATAAAGTCTTATCCTTAAAATGGATAGTAAGAAGTCTGTTCTTAGAGGTATTCTCCGCCGCCCAGGCCTTAAGCCACAAGGCCCTTCTAGCTGCAACTGAAAGCACCGAAGCTCTGGCTGTCATCCTGATGTTTTCAATGGAGGCATCACAGAGAAAATCCACGGCCAATTTCACGGCAGCAACATTCTTGAGGATAGTCTCCCTGGAGGTCTTGGAAGCAAAATCCTCTTCCAGCCAAATCTTGACTGTTCTGGAAACTGAGGCAGAAGCAATTCCTGGTTTAACCCCTTAAGGATCAGGCTTTGTTTTACCTTTTGTACCATTGGGACCGAGGCTGTTTTAACACTTTTGCGGTGTTCGTGTTTAGATGTAATTTTCTCTTCACTCATTTAGTGAACCCACACAAATTAAATGTTGTTTTTTTCAGGACAAGAAGGGCTTTCTTCAGATACCATTGTTTTAATCATATTATCTAATTTCCCATAAAAAAAATTATAAAATATGATGAAAAATGTAAAAAAAACCCACATTTTCTGACTTTTACCCCAAAAATCTTTTACTCATCCAAAAAAGCTAATGAAAAAACCTACTAAATATATTCTACTATTTGTCCTGAGTTTAGAAATACCCAATGTTTTTATGTTTTTTTGCTTTTTTCTGCACGTTATGGAGCATTAAGTACAAGTAGCGTTTTGCTATTTCAAAACCATTTTTTCCAAATTTGGTAATTCTTTCCCCCATGTGCCATTTCAGGTATCTTTGAAGCCGGCCAATGCAATTTACCCCATCAAATCATATATTTTTGAAAACTAGACACCCCAAGGTATTTCAAATGCTAGAATTTTAACTCTTTCCATGCACTTATTCTACCACCAGTCTTTGTCAAACTTTGTGGTAGTCATTTATTTTGTGTTTCTTATCGCTAAAATTGCTCTTCAGGTATGGATTTACAGCTCCTGGTATACATAACTTTCAAACAACACCCCAATATGTGTTCAGCAACATCTCCCGAGTACAGTCATACCCCCCTTGCATGGGTTTGTCGGGTTGTTTGGGAGGTAAAACGCCACATTTAGGAAGTGCACATTTTTTAACTTGGAACTTTTACATCTGGTCATTCTGCCCCCATGTCCTAATAGGACCATCTTTGAAGCCGGCTAATTCAATTTACCCCATCAAACTATATATTTTTGAAAACTAGACACCCCAAGGTATTTCAAATGCTAGTATTTTAACCCTTTTCATGCATGAGATTCTACCACTAGCCTTCGCCACACTTTGTGTTAGTATTTTTTTGGTATTTTTTTTTACACAAATTGTACTTTGGGTATACATTTATAGCTCCAGGTATACGTCACTATCAAACAACACCCTAATATGTGTTCAACAACATCTCTCGAGTACAGTGATACCACCCATGCATGGGTTTGACTGCTGTTTGGGGTTAAAAGGCCACATTTGGGAAGTGCGCTTTTTTTTCCCTATTTTGGTCAGTCTGTGCCTATGCCCTATCTTTGAGCCTGGCCACTACAATTTACCTCATAAAACCATATATTTTTGAAAACTAGACACCCCAAGGTACTTAAAATGGTAGTATTTAACCCTTTCCATGTATCAGATTCTACCACCAGCCTTTGCCACACTTTGTGGTAGTATTTTTTTTTGTATTTTTTTCACACAAATTGTACTTTGGGTATAAATGTATAGCTCCAGGTATACGTCACTATCAAACAACACCCTAATATGTGTTCAGAAACATCTCCCGAGTTCAGTCATACCCCACATGTATGGGTTTGTCTGGTATTTGGGGTTAAAATGCCACATTTTGGAAGTGCGCTTTTTTTCCCCCCATTTCGGTCAGTCTGTGCCTATGCCCTATCTTTGAGCCCAGCCACTCCAATTTACCCCATCAAACCATTCATTTTTTTAAATTAGACACCCCTTGGGTATTTGAAATGCTTTTATTTAAATTTTTCCACGTCAGGATTTTTGGGAAGATACAGCGCTAATTTTAGCACTTGCTCATAATAATAAACTTTATTTTTTTATTTTATTTATTTTACTCTTTTTGGACTTTTTTTTTTACATTTTGCTGGAACTGGATAGTTCCTCTAAAGCATAATAATTTTTAAATGTTACCATGTTTTTTTTAAGCTTTTTCTTTTTTTCCTTTTTTTTTTTTAAATGTTTTTTTTTTTTTCTTTTAAATATTTTACTAATCACATAGTGATTATAAAGCTGGGCTCCATTGACTTGTATGGTTGAATGCAGTACCTGTATTCAACCTGCAAGTGGAGCCAGAGTTCTCTAGAGGGTCTGGAGACCGTCTAGCGAACTTTTTCAACTTTATTATTTTTTTTCCCGGGCCGCCGCCATCTTGCGGATGGCGAAGACTGCGTGCAGCTGCGGCTGTGACCGCTTTCCGGAGCGGTCACAGCCCGCCCTGGGGTAAGTATTTGGTGTCGCTGGATGCCTCCTGATCGAGGCATTCCAGCGACACCATTGAAGTTTAGGAGGTGATCGTTGATCGCCTCCTAAACGCTTTTAAAACAGGCGTCCGCCGCCATACAATGTATGGCAGATGTTGACGCCCCGGGGAGGGGCCAGACATGGCCCATCATGCCGATCTCGGTGTTGCTGAATGCCTCGACATCGAGGCATTACAGCAACACCGTTTAAGCTTAGAAAGTGATCGTTGATCACTTTCTAAGCTTGTTTAAGTCTCATGACGTGTCAGGCACGTCATAGGTCGTTAAGTGACCGTTCTGCATGACGTGCCTGACCCGGCAATGGACGTTAAGGGGTTAAGGACGGCAGCAGACGCCTCAAATGATTTCTTAGCTTCAGCTTTCTTTTCCATCTGGTCAGAGAAATGACAGCCATCCTCAAGCGGCAAAGCAGTCTTCCTGGACACCCTCATAACAGCAGTGTCTACCAGCGGGGTAGCAAAAAAATGAGCAAAGTCCTCATCAAAGGGAAACATGCACTTAACTCGTCTGGACAGGTTAACCCTCTTTTCCGGGTCGTGCCATTCCTGCTTGTTAATGTCAGATAGCGCAGGATGAACAGGAAAAGACTGCTTGGAGAAGCTGGCACCAAAGAAGGGGTCACTCCAAATGCATGGCTGGCCTTACAGCGGAAATCAAAGTCTCAACCTCTTCCACCGGGAACAAAAATGAACTCTCCTCCCGGATCTCTCCTTCCTCTACCTCTGGATAGTCAAATTCAGAGTCAGATAACAAAGGCTGACGTCCCAGGAGAGCAGGGTCTTGCACTGCTGGACGGTGGTGATAGGCATCTCCTCTTTAAGCCAGGTCAAAAACTCTCTAGCCCCAGACGGCTCAGAAACTGCTACGGATCTCAGGCAAGCGGAGCAGAGCTTCTTCCTTGAATCCTGCAAAGCGTTGTGACACCCGGAGCATTGGGCATGCTTGAACTTAGCAACAGCTTTCTTAGGCTTGTCCTCAACAGAGGGCGGCTCAGAGTTATCAGGGGCCGACCAGTGGCGGAACTACAGGGGTCTCAGGGGTCGCGACTGCGGCCGGGCCCTGGAGTTCTGCCACTCAAGGGGGCCCAAGCAGGGCCGGACTGGCCCACCGGGATACCGGGAAATTTCCCGGTGGGCCCGCAGATTCGGCCGGCGGAGCGGGATTGGAAGCCGCCTCCGGCGCCAGGGGCAAGCTGGGCAGGGGGACAATTGCCCCCCAGGCTGCCCGAAATCTAATCTAAGCGACCGCTGGGTGCTGATGCAGCCGGCCGGCGCTACTATAATACTTGTTTTTTTAATTTAATATGGCAAGCTGGTCCGGCTTGCCATATTAAATTTTAAAAATGTATTAAAGCAGCGCCGGCCTATGCGATGGCCGCCTAGTGATGGGAGCAGAGCAGCGTGAAGGGTGAAAGCTCCCAGAGTGGCATATAGGGGGTCAAAAGGCATATCTGGAGGCAGAGTGGCATATAGGGGATTAAAAGGCATATCATGGGGCAGAGTGGCATATAGGAGGGTATAAAGCATATCGGGGAGGCAGAGTGGCATATAGGGGGGCATAAGGCTTTTCTGGAGGCAGAGTGCCCCATGATATGCCTTTTAACCCCCTTTATGCCACTCTGTCTCCAGAAATGCCTTTTAACCCCTATATACCACTCTGTCTCTATAAATGCCTTTTAACCCCCTATATGCCACTCTGCCTCCAGAAATGCCTTATACCCCCTTATATGCCACTCTGTCCCATTATATGCCTTTTAACCAGAGTGGCGTATAGGGGTATAAGGCATTTCTGGAGGCAGAGAGGCATATAGGGGGTTAAAAGGCATATCAGGGGGCAGAGTGGCAAGCCTGGGGCAGATGTGCATAACTGGAGGGGGTCAGGTTGGCGAATAAAAGGAAATAAAAACAAAAAAAAAATGTAGATAGAAGGGGGTAGGGATAGGGTAGATAGCCTGAGAAGGGGGGGGTAGATGGTGTGAGAGGAGGGTAGATTGGGTTGGGGGGGCCCTTAACAGATTCTCGCACCGGGGCCCTGAGGCTTCTAGTTACGCCCCTGGGGCCGACATAACTAAAGATGCAACAGCACCCAGCCAAAAGCAAACAGCCGGAACACACAAAGCAGCAAAATCCCCTACCTTACATATATACTGAAAAAAATGGCTGAAATCAGGCAGTAAGCCGCAACAGCGGAGGTTTGGCGCCAAAAATTAAAATCTTGAGCAAGAACGAGACTTGGAACGCACTACAGGAAGTGCGAAAGCCTGAACCGGAAGTCGGTCGACGCCATTATGGCCGCCGTCAGCACGCTGCAACAGCAGCATCTAGCCACTGAATCATTGACCGGAAAGCCTCCCTGGAACGTAAGAGGTGCACCGGCGTCTACCCTGGCGACTCCGCCGAACACAGCCAGCGGAGCCGCAGCCGCGACCAACATCACGATGACCACCGTCGCTGCGATCGAGGTAGGGTAGCAAGTGCTGGGCAGCGCAGCACCAGCCACCCAGGTTAAGGTGCAAGGTATCCCCCAGGAAGGGGGCTTAGCCCAGGGAAACACGGCTCAGCCTAGAGCCGGAGAAAATAACAAAAAGGATGACGAGTCCCCCCTACCTGATGTAGGCCAGGAAAAAACACTGGGGCTAGCAGGAGGGGAGGGGCTTTTAAAGTTTTGAGTCCTGCCCTATCTCAGGTACGGAGGAGGAGTCTATCCTTACTGTCACCTGGGATGGCAGGGAAAATGCCTTGTTCATGTCAGAGGTCAGAGGAGAATGGGCAGACTGGTTCAAGATTACATAAAGGCAACAGTAACTCAAATAACCACTCGTCACAGCCAAGGTATGCAGAATATAATTTCTGAGTGCACAACACATCGAACCTTGAAGCAGATGGGCTTCAACAGCGGAAGACCACACCAGGTGCCACTCATGTCCACTAACAACAGGAAACTGAGGTAACAATTCGCACAGGCTCACCAAAATTGGACAATGGAAGACTGGAACAATGTTGCCTGGTCTGATGAGTCTCGATTCCAGCTGCCTTGTGTCAATGGTTCAGGCTGGTGGTGGGTGGTGTAATGGTGTGGGGGACATTTTCTTGGCACACTTTGGGCCCCTTTGTACCAATTGAGCATCGTTAAACTCGACAGCCTACCTAAGTATTGTTGCCGACCATGTCCATCCCTTTATGACCATCTTCTGATGGCTACTTCCAGCAGGATAATGCACCATGTTACAAAGCTCACATCATCTCAAACTGGTTTCTTGAACATGACAATGAGTTTGCTGTACTCCAATGGCCTCCACAGTCACCAGATATCAATCCAATAGAGCACCTTTGGGATGTGGTGGAACAGGAGATTCCCATCATGGATGTGCAGCTAACAAATCTGCAGCAATGTCTATATGGACCAAAATCTCTGAGGAATGTTTCCAGTACCTTGAATAAAGTATGCCATGAAGAATGAAGGCAGTTCTGAAAGCAAAAGGGGGTCCAACCAGGTACTAGCAAGGTGTACCTAAGAAAGTGGCCAGTGAGTGTATAATCTATAGCAGAACACTTACACTTCCCTTAAAAGTATTGAAATCCTGGTGCAAATGTTTTTTAACCTAGAAAGATTCAGTGACTATTGCTTTGCTTGGATTTTGGCAGTTGTGCCAGTCATGACAAAATAGGGTTGTGACTGCGTGTCATATTACTACACTGAGTAACTGTCTTAGTGTGAGGCACAATTCTTAACGCCTGCATAAAACTGTCTGAGGAGTAAAAGTGGCTGACTTGTACACATGGAGGTTCCATAGGACATCATGCGATAAACAATGTTTGATAAACAATGTTTCATTTCTATTGATGTGAGAAAAAATGTTGCAAGAATAAGCCTAGGGTGTAGTACAGGGGTGTCCAACCTGCAGCCCTCCAGCTGCTGCAGGACTACATCTCCCATACTCCTCAGTCAGCCCCTTAGCTGAAAGAGCATTATGGGATATGTAGTCCTGCAGCAGCTGGAGGGCCGCAGGTTGGACACCCCTGGTGTAGTAGTTCTTCCCCCTCCTAATTTTGTGCCTGGGTTTGTTAACAACACCCCAATGAATGGGTTTGTCGGGTTGTCTCGGAAGTAAAACGCCACATTTGGGAAGTGCACATTTTTTAACTTGGAGCTTTAACACCTGGTCATACTGCCCCCATGGTTATCCCATCAAATCATATTTTTTTTAAAAACTAGACACCCCAAAGTATTTTAACTGTTGGTATTTTAACCCTTTCCAAGCACGAGATTCTACCACCAGCCTTTGCCAAAGTTTGTGGTAGTAATTTTGTTTTGTATTTTTTTCACTCAAATTGGACATCAGGTATGGATATAAAGTTCTTGGTGTAAGCCACTGTCAAACAACACCCCAATATGTGTTCAGCAACATAATATAGTAATACTGAGTACAGTAATATCATCTATGCATGGGTTTGTCAGGTTATTTGGGAGGCAAAATTTGGGAAATGCGCATTTTTTTACTTGGAACCTTGACATCTGGTCCTTCTGCCACAATGTCCTATTTGGGACATCTTCAAAGCTGGCCGATTCAATTTACCCCATCAAACCCTATATTTTTTTAAACTAGACATTCCAGGGTATTTCAAATCTGGTGTTTTAACTCTTTACATGCACTAATTCTACCGCCAGCCTTTGTCAAAGTTTGTACACACATTGTGCTTTAGGTACGAATTTACAGCCCATGGTTTATGCAATGTCCAAACAACACCCCAATATGTGTTCCGCAACATCTCCCGAGTACAGTGATACCACTTATTCATGGGTTTGTCTGGTTGTTTTGGGCTAAAAGGCCACATTTGGGAATTGCACTTTTTTTGTTTTGGTCAGTCTGTGCCTATGCCATTTTTTGGACATTTTTTAATCCGGCCAATCCAATTTACTCCATCAAAACATTTGTTTTTATGAATGTCTATCTTGTGATCTTAGATTGCTTTCTAAGCTTGTTTAATGCCATGACGTGGTGATCATTGGTCATTAACTGACCTAAGGGGTTAATAATGCTTCTGCTACCCCCTAATTTCAGGTGGAGCCGTTTTCTATCACCCCTTCCTCACCACAACTTATGTTGTGTGCTTCACATTTTGGGCCGGAAAACTGTATACAGCTTAAAGCAACAATCAACCATATCAATGTTTTTTGCAATATAAAAAGTTATATTACATCTTGGTGTAATCATAGGTAACATGATATCTAATTGACTGTTTGATTGAGCAATACAAATCTGGGCTGCTAAGAAAAAATAAATTGCAAAAATGTTACTGTGGCTACATTGTGCAAACCAAACGTGGAAATATATAGATGCAAACATCAGTGGTGTAACACAACATCCAAGGGTCCCCCTGAAGGTTGTGTTTCTACAGGCCCCTCCCGATGTATGCATCCTGTTTTGGATCTAAATGTCCAGTGTCATGTTATTGTTATTGAACATAGTAAAACAAATAGCGCTTGGGTAAGTGCATGTATATTATGGAGACGATGAGTGCAATATTGTACAAAATATGAGCCAGTGGTATATTGCTTTATGCATGCTTTGTAAAAAATACAGGCGATTTGAGACAGTTTAACTCTAGGGCTAGCTATGGGAGCAGTGGGAGGGCTGAAGATGGATGAGATCTTTTTTATACAATAAAAGTGTTTGGGTTAGTTCAGAAGAAAGTTAGAGGAAAACACTGTGAGGAGAGGCAAGCAAGGAGGCAAACAAAAAATACTTGATTGTGACCTACCTGACTCATAGAGATGTGTGGATTTTTAAAGTCTACATCCATCATATTGCCCAGGAAGGGTATAGAAGGGGGCCCTGGTGGAAAACGGGGCCAGTTTTTTCTCCGTTTCATGAAGTCCAGCAGCAGAAGGGAGGCGGTAAAAATAATGAACAGAACAATGATGTTACATAATGTCACAGGAAAGAATGACTGAATCTCAGGCAGCAGACTCATCCTGGTTTATTTTTATGCCACTAACTTTCATAAAAATCTCTAAAGTTACTTGAGCTAAACTGCTACCCTCAACGTCCACTCTTAGTTTGTGTGTTGTCTGTTTGTTTCCCTATGTTGCTGTGCTGAAATCTCTGGCACTGACAGCGCACCCAGCAAGCCAACTCCTATTTCCACTGAGCTGTACAGAGTGTTCTGGAAACAAGACCTTTGATACTAAGCACCACCCCTTATCTTCATAACTCTGAAGAATATGAAAATATCAAAAAAACAATAGCTCAATGTGTACATAAGCACCAGATGATCTATTTACTTATTGTATGGATTTATTTCCAGGTTTCTCATACATCGAGATACTGCAGGGCTTTAAGAGGATACAGGATAGAAGAGGCGGATTCTGCTCAGAAACGCTTTGTAAAATATTATTATTATTTATTGTTTTATGTAGCACCATCATATGACACGACACTGCACAATAATCACAATATTCCCATGAAAACATTGTACAGCTGCATATGCTTGGCTTCTGATACCATACATATCTACCAATCATAGACATGTTCAGACACGACTCTTTGTCTTTAGATACAAGCGCAACACCTTTTCCCTATTTTTTCGAGGTTCATGACCCAGACTTGTAGGTTTTAACCAGTTCTGAGTTAAAAGTTGCTTAATGTTCTGCGAGAATTGCTTGCACTTCACAAGCCTAAGACTTTTGAAACATCCATGTGATGTTTGTGCAGAATTCATTTCATTCTTCAGTAGCTATATAAAATACCTCAGTCTTGAGATGTGTCTGATCAGCTGCATTACTGGGGCCACTTTGGTACATGGGATGGAGGTAACGTCTATCACTGAATAAGAAGCTAACTTCAGGATTGTGTGTGTGCGATAGTCAAGATGGGGCCCCACAGGAGAGGGAAAGACAAACAGATCTATGGAGGACTGTGGCGTCATGTGACAAATCCCTTTTCGTGGGAGAGGAAAAGCATGCAGGGGCGGCTGGCTACCCAATGGAAATTGTATAACCCCTTCAGTGCAGCAGTGCAAAACTGCCATTTGTAAGTGTGGGACCCTCTCCAAGTTCTTCGATGCTAGAGTGTTTGTGTATGTGCGACGTGCAACATTCCATTTGTGTTCTGCTACAGAACTTTAGAAAGCGAATGAAGAAATGGCCACCTCCTTGTCTAATCTTTGGGAAAAAAGACAACAATTTAGGGCTTTATTTTGAAAATACTGCCATATACAATATAAATTTTAACCCTTTTACCACCAGAACCAAATCACGCGCACGCTTGGAGTAGGGTGCGTTCATGACAGGATTGAGAAATTTGGGAGGTATGTATGAGGTTACAATTCCCTTGTTGCACTGTAAGTTCAATTGTTGTTATTGTGTGGTAGAGCAAGGTCCTAATTAGAGAACATAACATGCATTGTAGGTTTCTAGGCAGATGGGAGCAATGCAAAGGCTCAGATACCGCAATCCCTCAATTTATTGCAGAGGCTCAGAATTCCCCAATAAGTGCCAAAGGCTCGTTAAGTGCAGAAAGTATTGGGACACCTGACTAGGGCTACAACTAACAATTATTTTCATAATCTATTAGTTGGCCAATTATTTTTTCGATTAATCGGATAAAAAAACAATATGCAAATGTTGTTGTTTTTTGTTTATTTAAAATAATTTAATGAACAAACTGGGTGTTAAAAACAAACAGCAGAATAAAAAACTTACAATGTCACATGTTAATGTAAATTTTCTCTCATTATCACAATGGCATTTCTCTAAACACCTTCCTATTTAACTGATAATAAAAAGCTATATTTTAAGGGTACAAAAACCCAACAACATAATATTTCTCAAACTATATTTTATTATGTAAAAAGGTTTTACTAGTAAATATTAATTCACATATAAACTATTTTTTCATATTTAATAAAAACTGATTGAGAAAAATGCATTTGTATTGACTTTTGTTTTCCAATCTGTCTCCCAGTTATGCACATCTGTCCTCAGGCTTGCCACTCTGCCCCCCCAGCTATGCTTTACACCCCCCAGCTATGCCTTCTGACCTCCAGCTATGCCTTATACCCCCTGATATGCAACTCTGCCCCCCGGATATGCCTTATAGCCCCCAGAGATGCCTTATGCCCCCTATATGCCACTCTGCCCCTCTGATATGCCTTATATGCCACTCTGCCCCCAGATATGCCTTATACCTCCCTATAGCCCACTGTGCCTTCTGATATGCCTTATATCTCCCTATATCCCACTGTGTCCCCTGATATGCCTTATACCTCCAGAAATGCCACTGTGCCCCCTGATATGCCTTATGCCTTCAGATATGCCACTGTGCCCCCCTGATATGCTTTATACTTCCAGATATGCCACTGTGCCCCCTGATATGTCTTGTACTTACAGATATGCCACATCCCCCGGTGGTATGCTACTCTGCCCCCACCCCAAGACTTGCCCCCAAACCATTTGAATCAGTTTTTCAACATTGTGTGGAGAGTGTTGTATAGGGTTGCAGCTGTACACTCGATCAGAAGAAGGAGAGTATTTCTTTATTATTATTTTGTATTCGCTTTTATTTTGGCACTGGATTTCACTCTTTGTATTCTACAGAAATCCATTCAGCAAGCCATCTCTACAGCTAAGGCAACTATGCAAGAGACTTCAGATAAGGAACCGCTTCCCATCCATCCTCTCCTTATACCTCTGACTACTCTGATGTAGAGGATTCTAACATACTGTACCCATCTATATTGAAGATGGGAATTCTGACGCTGATTTATAAGACAAAAGGGTTTTCCTTTACTTGATCCAGTTAAAATCAAGCATCCATGCTTATCCGAGTGGATACCTTTACGAAATGTATTTCTTATTATATTAGGAAACCATTAGGGCTGATCCGAGATTGGGCTCTTCGCACCGTGTGTCTGCTAGGCAACGCGAATGTGGCCAAAACCACAGAACAATGCAAGGCAGCCCTCCTTGGTATGGACCCAGCTTCAACAGACCTAGGAGCAGCAGCAGCCAATAGGCTTTTATTTGGGGACTCCTTCGTTAAGGCACGTTTCCCTTCCATATCCTGGAATAAGGCGAAGCTTTCCTTTGAGCCTTTCAGGCTTCAGGGATTTCCCTCAGAGGTCCTTGCAAAAAGGGGCTTTCTGACAGAGACCGTATTTCCCGAGAAGTGGAGCAAGAGGCAGAGGATCTTCCTTCATCCCCAAAGGGCGCTGTGGCGTGGGCAAGCACACTTCTTTCTTACCCTTGTTTCCCTCCTCATGTGGCGGGGAGAATTTCACTGTTCGCCCACAACTGGGACAAGATATCCTCCGATGCCTGGATCTGTCAAACGGTAAGGGGTTTCCATATAGAGTTTGTATCTCCTCCCTTACAGACAAAGAGGATGTTCAGGATACGCAGGTGGGTGGCGGAACAGAGATTAATGGATGCGGAACTTCAGGCACTCCGGAAATCCGGGTGGATCGGCACCGCTAGGTAAACTTCCATCAAGTGCAGTCTGGTAAACCAGTCGTCTTCCAGCATAAGGTCCTTCAGAAGATGGATACCCTTTAGACAATGAGATTGGAAGATCAACATAGTGAGATAAATACTTCTAATATTGAAGGAAAATATAGGCCGTAATTTAAAGGTAATTAAGCCCAGATAACATTTTATATTCAGTTTTCCTCGATAATTTCCACTTCTTTTCTTTAAAAAATAAAAATAAAAATAAAAAATATATATATAAGGCGTCAGCCAAGAAGAGTAAATAGTTCTTATGTTTAAAGAAGGTAAAACGTATAAATTGTATAGCTTTAGGCCCACATAAGTTTTTCTAATCAGTTCATCAACACAGAAAATATATTCATATGAAACAGTAGAAGTATAGAGTATAGATTTGAAGGCACTTATCTGCCCAATTCTGTATCAGCCAGACGTCACAGCCCGAAGTATGGAGAAAATAAACATATAAAGTATTTATGCCTTCTCTTCTTTGATGTCAGCTCTTTAATGAAGATGTATCGGCCCAGCCAAATTGAAACTCGGCTGACGCACAGCTGGAACGGCTAGAACGCGTCAATCATGGCAGTCTCGGCCGCCATACCATCCCCGGGACAAACAAATATTTGAAGCAGAGCGACAGTGGTAGGACGTCTCCCTCACCCACTCAGCAGCTCAATGTCTCGCACGGCTACTTTCCACCTCCGCTTCAGCTACCGGACCTACCGGCAGTTCTTTCTTCTCCGTATCACGGGGGTTGCAAAAGGGACACCTAGGAGCTCTGAGCGCCCAACCGTTTTTATTTGGTTGTCTTTGTTTAGCTCCCGCTCCCGCTTCAGCCGACTCAGCAGCTCCTATTTCGCGTCACACGCCGCGTGGAAGCCCATCATCCTCCTCCGTCTATGTTTAGCTCCCTCTCCCGCCCGACCGACCGACCGACTCCGCAAGCTCCTATTTCGCGGCACACGCCGCGTGGAAGTCCATCGTCCTCCTCCTACTGGTGCGTGCTACGTCACGTCCAAGCGTGCGTCACGCGCCTCATCTCCCCGTCTCTTTTTTTTTTTCTGTGTTTTGTATGTATCCAGCTTATATAGACAACTTAGAGATATCCCACTGTATCTTTTCTTATAATATCGATATGGGCTTGTCAGTTCCACATAGTGCTATCAATTTAAATATAAATATTTAAAATGCCTCCTAAACAGCAGATAATAAAAAGTAAAGAAAAAGGCGAAAAAGACTCTAAACCAAATAAAGGAGCTACGGTCTTTTTTTCACCAAGACAAACTAAAGACTGTCTGGATTTTTCTCAGGCGGATTCAATGGCTTCTATGGAGGATACTCTCTCTAGCCCTATTCGTCCTGATCCTACTACAATTGCACAAGATACATTAAAGGATGCTCTAGATGAGTTATTGAAGAACATAAAACAGGAAATTTTGACTAGCTCTACTGATATTAGGTTGGAAATTGCTAATTTATCTACAAAAATTACAAATGTGGAAGCTAAATATGAACTACTGGAGAAACAACAGAACACAACCTCAGATTTGATTATGTCCCTAGAAAATAAATTTGAAGGCTTACAAATTAAGATTACAGAACTGGAAGACCGTTCTCGAAAATCAAATCTACGTTTCAGGAATATCTCTGAATCTTATGTAATAGATAAACTGCAACTATTTATTCTAGAGTTGATTAAAGATATGAATATAGCAGAAGAGCTGCCTCCCAATCTAATAGAAAGATGTTACCGAGTGAGGAAGCCTAAAGAGCTAGTAGATAATATTCCTAGAGACGTTATTGTTGTTTTCATTTCCGCCTATTGGAAGGAAAATATATTAAAATCACGAAGACAGAATACCTCAATGAATGAAAAGTTCTCTGAAATCCAAATTTATCCCGACTTATCTCCAGCAACTAGGATATGGAGACGAACCTTTCTTCATGACTTAAAATACTTACGGGTAAAGAACATCAAATATATATGGATCTTTCCGAGGGCTATAAAAATATTCTGGAACGGCTCTACTGAGACATTTATGAACTCAAATACATTAAAAGAATGGATAAAACAGAACAAAATTTGATTTATTTATCTATTTTTTTATTTATTTATTTATTTTTTATATACTTGAATAAGAAGACAACTATAAATCTACGTTTGCATGGCAATGCATAAGAATTTTTTGTTAAATGGCTTGGTAACTAAAGCTGCTCCAAACTCAAAATGAAATCCTCACATTAATATATTGTATAATTATTTAAGCTTTTTTGACAAAGAAATTTGTATATACTCTATGGATAATAATCTATGTTCTGTGGTCTAATTTAGATATTACATTTTTATAGGGATGGTACTATATTACTTGCACTTTAAAAAATCTTTTTATTCTTAAATCCTTTTCTAATATCTATAATAAGGTTTCAGTCCCTTTTTGTCAGGTGGGGGGGTGCGGAGCGTGGCGCAGGCACCACTACACAAAGTCCAGTACGCAGTACAAAGAGGGGCAAATCCAATAGAAGAGTCGGGGTCACGGTCCAAAGGTCAAGGCAGGCAGCAGACAGCATAAACGTGGGACGAAAGCCAAATAGTCAAGATACCAGGGATTCAAAGAATACAGGGAGGTCATACGCTATGAGGAAGCTTAACAAAGAAGCATTGGTGCAGAGGTTTGTGGGGATTATATAGGGGCAGGTAATGTGTATCCACCCCTGTCACCTGATCCCCTCCCACCCTGAGTGCTACACCTGAGGGGAGGTAGACAGAGCCGTGTCTATCTCCTCCCCCTCCCTCTGGTGGCTGTGGAGAGGGAGGTTGCATCACGGGGCTAAGCCCCGCCCCCTCCTCTCCGAGAGCGCGGCGCGTGTGCGGCACTCCGTGCACGCAGACCGCGAGGCCGGGAGCGCAGCCCGCCACGAGGCAGGGCCGCGCCGTGATCGGGAGGTCCGCGGGCAGGAGTAGACCTCCTGCCTGACGGTTCCCGCGACGCGGGACCCGAGACTCGGCGTGGCGCACGGTCCTGGGACCGTGCGGCCATGTCGCGAGGAGGCCGGCCGACGGGGATCGTGGTCCGGGCGGAAGGACCCCGCAGCGAGGTAGGTGGTCCCCGCCGGGTCTGACACTTTTCCTTTTTGGATAAAAAACTCTTTACATATCTCAGGGAGAATAAATTAAGCTTCACGGTTTGAATTAGTAATGAAATCTTTATATGACCGTTCTACAGTACATGCACTATATACTATCTTCTTATCACTAAGCTTTTTTTTTTTAAATAGTGTTTTATTTTTATTTTTTATTTTTTTATTTTTTTATTTTTTTTTACTTTTCAAAAAGATAATCATAAAACTTTGTATGCACGATAACTATATATATATTTTTTTTATTGGAATTATAATCAAAGTGGCTCCAAATTTAGAAATTAATTATTCACATTACCATATTGCACAATCTTGCACTTTAAGCTTTTTGGATAAAGAAAATTGCATATATTTTATGGATAATAAGCTATTTTACATGGTTTAAATTACAAATGAAATTCTATATATGGATAGTATTATATCACTTGCACTTTATATTACTCTCTTATTTTTAAATTCTTTTCAATATATATAATAAGATTTCAATGTCTTTTTTCTTTCGGCTAAAATTTTTTTTCACATAATATACGGAGATCAAATTAAGCTTCAAGGTTTAAATTAGAAATGAAATTTATATATGACTGCACTATAGTACTTGCACTTTATTTTATCTCTTTATTACTAAGCATTTCCTAATTTTTTTTTTATTTTTTTTTTTTTTTTATTATTTTTTTTTTATTTTTTTAATTATTCTAAGAAGATAATTATAAAATTCTTGTATGCACTATAACTATATATATATACTTTTTCTTATTGGAATTATAATTAAAGTGGCTCCAAATTTAGAAATGAATTATTCACATTACTACAGTGCACAATTTTGCACCTTAAGCTTTTCGGATAAAGAAAATTGTATACATAGTATGGATAATAAGCTATTTTTCATGGTTTAAATTAGAAATGAAATTCTTTATATGGACGGTACTATATCACCTGCACTTTATATTGTTCTCTTATCCTTAAATTCTTTTCAATATCTATAGTAAGATTTCAATCTTTCTCTTCCTTTGGCCAAAAGAAGGAAAAAGGGAAAGAAAAAAGGGGAAAAAAAAGGAAAAAAAGAAAAAAAGAAAAAAGAAAAGAGAGAAAAGAAAGGATAAAAATGAGAAAAGAGAAAAAAAAGGGAGAAGATTTCAATCTTTCTCTTCCTTTGGCCAAAAAAAAAAAAATAAATTTTTTTTTTCACACAATATACGGATAACAATTAAGCTTCAAGGCTTAAATTAGAAATGAAATTTATATATGACTGCACTATAGCACTTGCACTTTATTTATCTTTTTATTATTAAGAATTTCCTAAATTTATTTTTTCTTGTTTTTTTTTTATTTTTTTTATTTTTATTTTTTTATTTATTTAATTTTGTTACGATATATACCGATGTGTCTCCGAGCTCCTTATGCCATCTAGGAAACCCATACGCTCTCCTCCTTTGGGTTCAATAAGAACCTAAGCATGTATCGAGATAAACAAGTTTTTTCTTTGATGCATATGTTTAGTTTATTTTTGTTTAGGTATAATTTTTTTGTAATATTAATTAGTCCCTTTATATGTTTTAATATGTATATGTATTTATATGCTTTTTTTCGAGATGGAGCAGGGGAGATGTGGGGTGAGATAGGACCAATTGATAAGATTTTCGGGCGAATGGTGATCCCCTTAGATGATGAAAATCAAGATCCCCTATTAAAATGGGGATTAAGTGTATTTCGGTAAATACACAGGGGCTAAATTCGCCGATTAAACGAAATCGAGTTTATTCCTGCTTACGTAAAGACAAAATAGATGTGGCCTTTTTTCAAGAAACTCACTGGCGTACTATAGATAAAATCAAATGGGGAGGTAGATTATTTCCCACCATTTTTCATGCTTCGATGTTAGATAAAAAAAAAGAGAGGAGTAGCTATTGCTTTTTCTAATAAAATACAGATCAAAATGAATTTTTTGGAGCAAGATGTAGATGGGTGCTATCCTATTTGGGTTGGGACTCTTAATAATATTAAATATACTTTGGTTAATATTTACCTCCCTAATACAGCTCTATTATAATATTTTCAAAGAATTCTAGATAAAGTAGATAAAATAAAAACTGGAGCACTTATTATGGCTGGAGACTATAATTGTTTCCTAGATGAAAAAATGGACAAAGAGACGGGTAGGAAAACGATTAATAAAAACCTAATAAAAAGGTCAAAATCCTTTCGTAAAATTATAATAAAAGCGAACCTATACGACTTATGGAGGTTGAAATTTCCTACAATGAGAGACTATTCCCATTTTTCGAAAGTACATAATACTTTCTCCAGAATAGACATGACTTTTGGCGATGATATTTTACTAACTCAATTACAAAATATAAAGATGTATGATAATGTCTGGTCTGATCATAGTTATATTATTTTTGAGCTAAAAGAGAGATGGGAGCCAACGCCATTTACAACATGGCGTCTGGACGATTATATCTTACATTCTGAAGAGAATAGTAAGTATATTACAGAGATGACTAAAGCTTTTTTTCTAGAAAATAAAATAGACCAAACAACAAATGCTATTAGATGGTGTGCCTATAAGGCAGTCATAAGAGGTCACTTTATTAAAATAAAGAAAAAAATGAGAACAAATAGGGAGCAGCCATTAAACGAATTGTATATAAAATATTATAATTTAGCCTCAAAAACTAAATTAAATCCCACATTAGAATCTATAACTCAAGTACAAACTATTAGAGATATAATTAACCAAAAGGAATTAGAAAGAACAAGATATTACATGGAGAAACTCAGAGCGACATATTATCATAAAAGCAACAGACCAGATAAGATTCTGAGTAATCAACTCAAAAAGAAAAGAGCAAATGAAAAAATAATAAAAATTGTCTCAGATGGTCGTACGAGAATTTCTCCAGAAGATATAGCGGAGGGCTTCAAATCATATTATGAAAAACTTTACAGTAGCTCAATTGAGGTGAAAGATACTGATATAGAAGAATACTTGGCAACAATAAATTTACCAGTACTATCCGAAAAACAAAAGGAAATTATGTACAGGCCATTAGAGAAGAAGGAACTAAGTAATATTATCGATAATCTTCAAAAGTTTAAAACTCCAGGTCCTGATGGGTTTACTAATTTATTTTATAAAACTATGAAATTAGAAATATTAGATCCACTCATTATGACCTTTGAGGAAATTGCCAATACGGGTACACTTCCAAAAGAAATTCTACAAGCTAATATCCTTCCAATTCTTAAAAAAAATAAGAACCCAGAAGAGCTAAAAAGTTATCGTCCCATCTCGCTAATAAATGTAGATATTAAACTATTTTCAGCACTCTTGGCACATAGATTAAAACGTATATTAGTTACTCTGATACATCCAGATCAGGTGGGCTTTGTCCCAACTAGAGACTCTACCAACAATGTTAGACGACTGATTGATGAATTGGATTACGTAGAAAAACATGGAAGTTCCCTCCTGACCCTCTCATTAGACGCCGAAAAGGCTTTTGATAGGGTCAGTTGGGGCTTCCTTAGGGCCACTCTTAAAGCTTTCGGAATTTCGGGCTGGCTATATAAGTCTATTATATCTTTATATTCTTCCCCTAGTGCACGAGTGGTTGGACATGGACTTTGTTCTACCTGGTTTGACCTAAAAAATGGCACCAGGCAGGGCTGTCCTTTATCTCCAATACTTTATATTCTAACTCTAGAACCGTTTGCCATAAAAATACGTTCTAATCAACTCATTACAGGCATCAAAATAGATAAAGAAGAATTTAAAATATCGATGTATGCAGATGACGTTATAATTACGTTAACCGACCCATTTACTTCAATGAAATATTTTTTAAAGGAAGTTGAAAAATATAGCTCAATTTCGAATTATAAACTTAATTTCGATAAAACTATTGTACAAACTAAAAATATCAGCGCCCAAGATAGAGCTAGTTTATTTAATCAGTATTCCCTAACTACAAAAGTACAGGAGTTCGAACATTTAGGGATTATTATTCCTGATAAAATCACCAATATAGTAGAAATAAACTTTCTCCGTCTGCTAAGATTGTCAAATACACTCATAAAGGAGTGGAGAAAAATTGAGCTGTCTTGGTGGGGTCGAGTTAATGCTCTAAATTCCTACTTGATGCCAAGATGGTGCTATTTATTTCGCATGCTACCATTAAAATTTCCAAGTAGTTGGTTGGCTATAATTCATACTTCTTTCTTAAAATTTGTGTGGAAGGGGAAAACCCCCAGGACCAATGCTAACCTTATGAGCTCACGTGCCAAAGAAGGAGGCATGAATTTCCCAATACTATAAAATCAATATACTGTACCATACTGCTAAAACCTACTTCGAAATATCTGAACAAGAAGTATGGTACAAGATAGAACGTAAAGCATGTGAGGCAAATAGTTTAAATGAATATATCTGGTCTTTAAAAGACAGAAACACAATAAAAAAACTCAAAAATAAAAATATGATTCTAGAGAACATTATACCAGAATGGTTAAATAATAAAAAGAAATTAGGATGTAAAGATAAACTAATTGACACATTAAAGTTTAATACTTTAGAACAACTCATTGACAATATTTCACTAGATCACTGGCAACTCGCAGGAGTTAACATCATATCAGATATAATGTCACATGGAGAGATACTTTCTTTCTCGTCTATTCAACAAACATGTGTTAGTCTCACAAAATGTATATATTAAGAAACTTGCCCTGATCTTTAGTTCAAATCAACAAACAAAACTCTTTTCTAAATGTGCTGAGATAATAAGGCTAAAAGAGGGAAATATCCCTATTATGAGAATAATCTCAGCTTGGGAGAGAGAACTCAATATTTCAATTTCAGTTGATCAATGGCTAAAACAGATTAAGAATTGCATTTTAAGGATACATGATCTCTCTATACTAGAGACGCAATTTAAAGTTATAAATAAATGGTATCTTGTTCCAACGCGTATCGCTAGGATGTTCTCATCGAGTTCTAACATGTGTTGGCGTTGCGAACACGAGGTTGGAACATACATACATATTTGGTGGTCCTGTCCCAAAATTATTATTTTTTTGGAAAGAAATTCTTGTCTTCCTAAAGAAGATAGATAATATAATAATTCCTGACACCCCGGCATCTTTAATCCTACATCTTGGATGGCCCCCTCTAACTCAGATTCAACTAACTATAACTATTCATACATGTTTAGCAGCCAAGAAATTAGTAGCTAGACAGTGGAAACAAAATGGCAACTTTAATTTATCTCAAGTGATAAATCAAATTAAATATCAGCTTACAATGGAGAGACATGTATCATATATAAATCATTTGTCCTTTAAAAAAACTCAAATTTGGGATACATGTCTTAAAATGGTCAACGGTATAAGTCCACTAAGCAGTAACCATAAATAGTCCTGTCTCGAATCCCCTTCCCTGCTCTATCTCGACTTTATATATTATTTATTATTTATTTATTTCTGTCCTAATTATTGTTTTCTGTGTTTGATGCCTTTATGGCATCTTAATGTATGTTTGTTTACAATTAAAACGCAAATAAAGTATTTTGAAAAAAATAAATAAACCATTATGCAAATGCAAAAAAAAAAAAAGAAGATGGATACCCTCCATCTTGAAGTGGCGATAAAAAACGAAAGTGTTCAGGGTCTGCAGGTTGATCACCTGATGGAAATCCTCGGTTCAGGATCTTCCTGGTCAGATATGGCAATTCAAGTCACTACCTTTCAGACTTAGCTCAGCCCCACGGTGCTTCACAAAGCTCCTAAAACCAGTGATGGCTTTGACTCCCTGGGTGAAACCAGGTGATCCGAGGTCACAGACTCATCTGAAGAGCCTGCCATTCATCCAGGTCCTTGTGACCTGTAAAATACTTGACTCTGTCTTTACTAAAATTTTAATTATTCGGTCACCAAGGCTAGAATAATTTGTAATTCTCTGTAGTCAAGGATTAGCTAAAAACAAACAAAAAAAAAAGTAAAGGCTCCACCCATACACTCTGTTACTGCACAAATTCATGGTCTAGTAGGTCAACCAAATGTTATCACGCATCTTTAAATCATCAACTATACAATATTCAAAGGCACATATTCAGAGAAAAATATCATATACCACACTGGTACTTAGCTTCCATTTTGCTTCCGTCTGGCTGAATATGTCTTAGCTTTTACAGGGTGCATGCCGCGGGACAGTGGTATCTGAAAGCTTTGTTGAGCATTTTTTGTCAGTTTTTGAGTGCGTTACAGGTAAGACTTGAAAAAGGTAATTTTATATCCACTGTATATATTTAGTTTTTTCAGTGGCATAATTTAGCGGTGGAACTTATTAGTGCCCCCCCAGTTTCGAGTTGCCACTGGCTGGAAAGTTTACCGCAACCATAATTATAGCAGTTTTAATAATTTCCTCCCTGCAAGCTGTGAATAAAAAAGGTTTCTGGACCAGGGGCCATCATACTACCTTTATCGCGGATAAATTAAGGAAGCATTACATTCTGATTGAGGGCTTCTATTTCATCAATCAACTTTTCCTGTTTAAACTTTCTTGGCAGTAAACTTCTTAGTGACATTTTGTTGGTGGAGATGGTGGTGTGCATACCTGGGAACTCTCCGGCACTCGGGGTAAAGTGCCGCTTCTCCGGATCACTGAAAGAAAACCCTGGGTCGTGGGAGCGGCGCACCTCACTCTCCGCCCATTTCCAATCCAAAAATGGTGAATCTGTCCCACAATGTCCGTGGGACAACCTACCTGCATCCTGCAAGGGGAGGGCTCAGAGGCAGGAAGTTGCCAGGTACGGTGGTGTGTAATAGCATTTACACCCTGGTGCAGTTTAGTGGTGCTTAAGTATTCGGTGTACTGTATCCCAGGGTGTATCCTAGGCCCTGTGAGCCGTTTCACCCTCTCAGCCAATATGTGGGTCTCAATAACTTTATCAAACGTATTAAGTAAGATATCATCCCAAATGCTTCTCTTTCCCATAGTTCCCTAATTGCAAGCAGAGTCTTGAGGATTGAGGTCAGGGGATGCTACCTCTAAGGACTGAATCATAGGCCTTCCTGTTATTTGGTCAACATCTTAACTAAAGTTAGCCATTATTACAGATCTATTGGAGGAAATAGACGTTTAGTTCCTTTACCCAGACTAAACATTATTTGGGCACTGAACCAACAGGAAAACCCCTCTAAAATATATGGAAAGATGGAAGTCCACCCAATGCTCCGGATGTAAAAATGCAGATCTCAAGCATAAAAAGCTATCCTCAGTCCAAAACAAGACTATCACATGCATGTTTAAATTCCCCTATTTCTAGTAGGAGGCTATTCCACAATATTTGTAAAGTAAAACATTGCTACATTACCTCTAAGCCTCTGGCCATTTAGATTTTGACCTTTTGTGCCCACATTTCTCCTTCCCTTCTATACTTAAATTGCTTTATGTATTTGAAGGTTTCTAACACATCCTCTCTCTCATTATTCCTCCTTGCTATACATATTTAGATCCTGTAGTATTTCTGGTTAATGTTTATCATATGCAAAGCAGTGATCATCTGAGTAGCCCTCCTTAATACTCTCCCCCAACGGTCAATTTCTTTCTGGAGATGGGATCTCCGCCACATTAAAATAAAACTCAAAACCGGGGGTTGGTCCTTTTTTCTGATGTCAAGCAAACCTTTGATTTTGTTTAGGTTTAAATCGGTGCAATTGAGAAAATGTAACGTTTTAAATGTTATGTATGGCTTTTATTTCAGCTTGTTCTTGATTTTGCTACAATGAAATATTACCAACACAAAACCTTGAGCAAATAGTCATGTCAAACAGGTTACGCTAACCAGTAAAACTGTATTAACATTTTTACATCAGAATTTCTTACAATTGAAAACATTTTCAATTAAAAAAAAGAAAAAAAAAAGATAGCAAAATTCTTTATTTTCTATGACTACATTTGACTATTGTCAACAATTAAAAACACATATACATAATTATAAAATATATATATATTATATATACATATGCACACCAAAACATTGAAAATATTTGCACTTTGAAGGTTTCATTCTTAATAAATAAAACTGACAATTATATTTCCAGCCAAGAAAGCAAGATTAGAAAGAAAGCAATATGGGACAAATATATTAGTCAGTAAAAATATTAGCTGCTGCTAGGCAATTCATTACCTATAGCACTTAATATACAGCAACTGTAAACTACAGTCACCAATTATATATACATATAAAAGTGTAAAAAGACTTATGTAATTTATTTTTGTACATATTCCGCTGCATACTGTTGCGTGTTCATATTATGGGAAACTATGCAAATCTTACCTCATTAAATTATGTAATGTGAAAGGCAAACTAAGCTCCTCTTAAAAGATAAACTTGCCTGGATCTGAGGATGAAAGCACCAACAGATCTCTTTAAAGCTTTCATCAGTAGAGTTGGAGAAATTGCAGTGCTGTCTTGCCAGAGACTTTTCGCAGTTCTCAATAAATCGGCTGGTAAGACAAACGCTGAAGATATTCTCCTTTGGTAAGTGCCAAACTAGAGCTTCATATTACAAGGTTAATGAAGAGAGACGGAATTATTAACCTTGCTGTTACTGATCGGCCAAATATAAATGCCCTTAGAGTGTGGCGCAAACTAATAATCAGCAAATGGACTAGTGAAATGAGATTTTCATGTTTTATGAGTACAGAAGTCTGTATGATTCAGCAGGATTATAAAAAAAGGTAAAGCTGTTGAAATTCGTGAATATTGCTAATTACCAAGTGAAATTTAACCAGGTTTGGTCATATGTTGCTGCAATAATGACTTTGGAGGTGCTAGAATGAAACTGCAACTGAAGTGATCTACATTAGATATATACATAAAATGCCCTTAACCAAGAATAAACTATATTAATTCTTATATATTAACACATTTATAAGTCTCCAATTCATGACATAAAAGGATATATAAATGTATTTTTACACAACTTGATGGTACGATTAGCTATTATAGTGGCAAACTGCTCAATTTATAATAACAGAAGCATTATGTTTCCAATGAAACACCCAACATGCATTTTTGATTTTGCAGTTGTTTTTTTCTTATTTTTGGCCCAGGGTAATAGATACCCTGATGATTGGTCATCACATCAGCCCATTAGAAGTTTAAACCAGGGCTCACCCCATAGAGCACATATTTATATTAATATAAAAGCTTTACAGCTTTTGCTATGGGAATGCATAGAGCTCAAGCTATGTGTTCTTCACTGCCTCTGTAATGTTTGCAATAACCCACAACCCTGCAGTAAATGTTGTGAACCAAATTAATCTATACTGCTCACTTAGAGCATACTAGATGCAAACATGTTTTGCTCTGAACCCTTTTGCTTTCTGAGATGATTCAAACCTGTAACATGTATATTTAAGAACGAACTTTAGTTTCTATGACCACGAAGCATTCAGGATGCATAGCTTGGTTCTATACAAGACAAAAGGCGTTTTTCAGCTACTCATTTCGTTTCATTAGGGGGCATCCAAAGCACTACTTACTACTGCAATATAGAAAAGGGGGTTAATAAAAAGGTGGTATTTAAACATCTTGGTATGTTTGATATCTACTACACAAAACGTCCATTTCAGGAGGCTGCCATTGCTGTGCCTCCACTTAGCTTAACCATCATCTGCTGACAGTCATGGTAAGAGCGACGATCCCCAACTTTCTCAAGAGTCCGTGCGGCTTCAGCAAGCATAACCACCCTCTGCCCTGGTGAGGATAAGAAAGATAAGGGAAGGTGGCGACAGGCCAGAAGAATGGCTGTGGCTCTTTCCCTCTGTCCAGGTAAGGAGTCAATTTCACCTGTTAACAAAGAGGAGAGCATTAATGTCTTTATTTATTTGTTTTAACTGCGATAAAGTTACAACACCCATAAATCTTAATTACATTTTGTTAAAGGTGTCCTGTAAACACATCCGGGAGGGCCAACGCAACATGCACAAATATCATTTTTTTGCTCAGATTCCCATTCTCTGAGCCCATTTGGTTTCACATGGGAGGAAACAGTCTTAATGAGTTGGGTCTTAAAGCCCGACATCAAACTCTTGCCTGATATTTTAAAATGGCATATTTTGTTAGGTATCTTGTAAAATAACCTTGGGTTATTTACATTCCCGGTGTTATTACAGATGTACAGATGGCCAAGCATCCCCCATCCATCGGCTAAAATAACCGATTCTCATAGTTCGCTTAACCCCCTCCTGTCATGTTTCCTATCATTCTGGAGGGCACACAGACAGCACACCGGGCATCTTCAAGTTATGATTCTACTATGGAAACAACCATATTTCTGTGTGACCCCAGTGAGATTTTATGGCACCCAAGACAGGATACCTGGCATCCTTTGAAGAGATAGTGGGGGCCAAGTAATATTTGGCCATATCCCCAATATTTATGCATTAGATAGGTGTTCTTACTTTGTTTTGTGTACTTATTGGTCATTATTCTAGCAGTAATGTAAGAAAAACCAATGTGTATGCTTTTAAGCTTTTTAGGTTGTGCTCTTCCCCATCTGTGCATATTTGCAGGTTCTGGCTAAATCTTAGGGTTGTGCAGCCCCTCCTGCCACACACACACCTCATTGAGTTAAAAGTGCAATGATTCAGCTCCTTGGTAAGCAATATAAACTTAAAAATTTAGATGGAATCCCAAATATTTTATGTCTGTGTGTTTTTTTAATCTTTTCATGGGGAAGGTGCTGAATTCTTGCTTTGTTATATAATCCTTTGAAGATAACCTGCAAGATACTTTAACCTTTACTCTGAATATAGGCATTTTACATAGCACTTACTTCCCCAAAACAAATGTTAATAAGTTGGCACCAACCTCCCTTGCTGTTATGTGCCGATCGCTTCTGCAGGCTATGTTGAAGCAGCTGGTGGGTGCGAGTTGGACTTGCTCCAGCCATTAGACGTACTGTGGCTTCATGCAGGAACAGCTGTTCAAGAAATAGATAAACATTATTCAACAATAAGTAAATAGCTACATCATAGATCACTTTCAAAACAAACATACCTTGGAGTGGGCAAGCTTGAAGGAGAGAGCCAGCCTGCGCAAGCTGCTGAGATCTCGCTGAAATCCTGTCAGGACAGAGGTGGACACATGGGTGGCTTCTCCTGATGCTGAGCAGGACTGTCTCTGCCACAGTGAGGTACGCACAGAGAGCAACAGGTCACACACCAAGAGCTGCATTACCTGGGTGTATTTGAGAAATGTTAGACAAAAAACCCAGTGTTTGTGTTTTATTTGTGACACAACATTTTGACAAATTTAACAATAGATCCCATTTCATCAGTCTAGGATCCCATTTCCTGTTCACATAATGATTTCCCACTGCCCAAGTAAGTAACCAATATCCAGTACTTTAATTTGAATATTTTATGTGAAGACAATTGGAGCCACCATACTGCACTGAAGAAACATTGCACAGAGCATGTTGACATGCAATGCAACAACAATGCACCATGGGGACAGCAAAACTTTGATGAATGGACCACTTCATCTCCATTTTTTCTTATCTGGACGCCAGTTCTGTGATGTTGAAGTACTACTTCATAAAGCGGATACTCTCTCTTCCATACAAGTAATGTAGAAAACAATGTGTGGTCATCAGTGTATGTGAATGAATGTGTATACACAGGAAAAGAACATATTCCAAGAACCGTAGGCTTGCCACAGCATTGTGTAATCACCTTGTTAAGGTCACTGTTGCCGGTGGTGCTCATGTTCAGGCTATTCCACAAGAAAGCGCTTGCTTTCTCACAATGACAGTAGGAGTTCTGAAGACCATCAGATTTTCCTACCACTGACGTTTGCATGGCTCTGCATACATGAATCACTGCCTTTACCAGAGGATTACTAAAATTTCAAAATAAAAATAATTTATTAACATATGGCAATGTCAAGTGTACTTGTTTATTGCAATAGATAAAAGAACAGAGAAATAATAATTCTACAGATTTCCTATTACATTAAACAATTACATTGTATTTTCCCTCAAGAGCCTTTTGCTTCAATAATGAAAGATTAAAAATGTTCTACGACAACAAATCTGTATTTCAATCACTCTGCTAGTAAACCAAGTCACTGCAACTGAGGAGAACATACTGTGAGTCAAGAAGCTTGGGAATCCTTTCCACATCTGCATAGTTAGATTTCACCGCAGCATCATCACCTTGCAACCAGCCAATTGCCATAGAAGATACAGAGAACCACCATCGGCAGATTGGATCCGTGCCTACAAAATATGAATAAAAAATAATTATTTTTTTTTTATTTTTTTTTTTTAGTGAAGAGGACCTAACTTCAGACTTATGCAGCACATTACCAGCAGATGAAAACATGGTAGAAGATGCCCCAAGTGGCAGGGAGGTGATGCTGCCCACAGAGTCTGCAAACATGCAGAGAAGCTTCAGATACTCTTGAGCCATGGAAAACTCACTGTAGAAAATATGATGATGAGAAAAATGTTAGTTATAAAGCCCTAATATTATAAAACTAAGATTGTCTCAGCATCTCTCTCATGTAAACAGAGTTAAGCAGATACCTTTTTTCCTCATCACTTAATCCTTTATTGGTTTCTGGTTTTGCCAAGGAGTACAGTGCTTTCTCCAACAAGAATTCACAAAATGATCTGTGGATCTGAGCTATGGGATCAGCTGCAGAGAAAAGAAATAAAGATGTCTGACTTCGCATGTTCTTTACAATGCATTTTGTTAAACCAACCACTCCAAAAAAATGTACTATACCAAAGTCCTAGAAACCAATTTAAAACGTTCTATAAATTTACTTACATAATCGTAGGTATGTATGATGTATACATTTAGGAGAGTTACAGGACTATAGAGGAAGTGATGGTCTGAGCTAGAGAGAATAAAATAGTCATGCAAACGAGACATACTACAAGTTACCTGGGTTTCTTGCAGAGGTGTAAAGAGACTCCTTCGAGACACACTTCATCGTCCAGTTACAGTTGATGAAGAAGTTCTTTCCAAGTGGGTGTGAAAGCCAACGTAAGCAATCTGGGAGAGGTGGTCTCTCAGAAGAGCCAGTTCTCTGTGCACAGCCGAGGAAGTAAGCCTGTGTAAATAAGAAAGGGAAAGTTTAAAAGATGTCAAGTTGTGGGGAGGTGAGAAGGGAAAGAATTTAGGGAAAGTAAATTTGCCAGATAATGTTAGACAAGGTTAAGTTTCGCAACAAGGCACCTCAAACAATTACACAGACATTTAAAAATAAAATAAAAAGTTTACGGGTGGCTTTAAAATGATGAATTTAGTTATAACAGCTCTTTAAGTTGCTCATAAAAAAAAAGGACTTACAGACAGGAAAGACCATCTTCCTGGGAAGCTTGCTTTCATCTGCACAGCTGTAGTTAGGTGTATTTCAGCCATCAAACTTACTGGTATCTTGTCACCAGCGCACTCAGCCAAATTTACAGCGCACAGAGCAAGGTTTAGTCCTGAGTAGCTCCAATTGGAGGGTAGCTTCCCTACAACAGCAAGAGGGAAAAGTTAATATAAAAGGAACTGGAATCTCATCTTTTCGTTGCTAAAAACCTAAAACAGAGACAGCAGAACTGTATCTAGGTGCAATGCCCACAATGAGTGTCTCATCCAGACTGTTTAAAACAGCTCCTCATTATATATCCACTCATTCTTAGCAGTTCATAAGCTTAAAGAAAATCAGCTGCCCGTCTGTGGTCATTATCCCAGCTCTGTTTCATAACTCAAAGCAAATGCACACATTTTAGTGTTCTTCATATATTTTAATCCTCCTTTGTACGAACACGTTTCCAGCAACAAGCTTTACCTGTCAGATACAGTTGATGCAATTTGTGGTACACAAGAGCAGCATCCCGTGCGCTGGTCATAGCCTCATCCTGAAACTCGGCTTTCTTGTAATAACCAGGGGTGCGTTTCAGCAGCCAACGTACAAGGCTCATCTTCTGCAGACTGCAGCGGATTATGTTCCAAGAAAGACTGCAGGCAAGGTCAAAACGGGAAGCAGGCAGTGACCGTCCTAACACACACAGGCAGGTCTGCAGGTTAACTGCTGCTGCACCAAAATCCCCCTGGCAGAAGAAAAAAAAACTCAATTAAGAAGATCAGAATAAAAATAAACTGATTAGTTTTACATAAATATTGTGAAAGGTTAAAGTAAAAAAAAAATCAAAGTAACAAGCATGATTTAGAGAAGGATAAATGCAATTTATTAATCTGTTTATAGCCTAAATATATAAAAAAAAAAATTCAGATTTGCTTACATAATAAAATAGTGTAAACCACTAACATACCCGCGTAAGATCCAGATCAGCCTGTTTTCTGTGTCGCCAGAACTTCATCGAAGAGCGTGAATGTGTTCGTGTCACTGGTTCTCCATGGATTAGCAACTTCATAAAGACACTGAGAACAATCACACCATTTGCAAGCCAAAGTATTAAAGTGGGGATAAGCCAGTCAAGCCAACTGCCAGAAAGACCTGCACATCATATGGGGAAAATGCAAATTTGGTAAGTTAACAGCTAATGAGCCAAGTATATATAACTTTACATCTTATTAAGTGATTGATCGTGTGTAGAAGTAAAAAACAAAACAAAACAAAAAAAACTATGAGCATATTACGTTGTAGTACAAGGTAAAGTAACTCTTTAACTATGACACATGGAAGTAATGTGGGATAGAATTGTGTTCAGTGCTCAAAAAAACCATAATAATCAAAAGGAAAAATGATCTTAAGTCTGAGCCTGTCAACATGCAACTTGTGATGAGTCCTAAAGTGGAGGCAAGATGAAAATGTGAATAAGTGTAAATATAAAATGATGGTCTGTTGTACAGGGGCAATGCTGTAGAGAAAGCTACACTGTATTGGAAGACTGAAAATGTCTAAAAGCAACTGCAGGAACTGCTATAACACAAGCTTAAGTTTGTTTTGTCTATTAAGCAAGAGAGAATACAAACAGCATAGTTAACTAGGATGGCTCTGTTCCCTTTAATGTTTCACATAAATTATTTATTTTATTTAGTACACATTGGTATCCTCTGTTAACCCCTTCAATCCCCTATAGACTTACCGGGACATCCAAAAAACGCCTATTAAGAAACCCCTTTGGACGTCCCGGTACGTCCAGCCTTTCTTGCAGCGTCAGGGACACATCCCTGCCGCTGCACGGGAGACCAGGCTGTCGTTTCACAGCCTGGACTCCCCACTGACACCAGAAGCCGGCATTGCCGGCTTTCTGCTGTCCGATCTGCTGTAACAGCTTCCGGCATGAAAGCTGTTACATTTCAAACTGCCCGATCGCAGGGGATATCCTGTCCTCCGATGAGGCACAGATGCTGTGATCTCTGTGCAGGTTTGTGAGGACCTGCATAGAGATCACAGTGTGATTGGTGCAGGGGGATCGCGGGGAGGGGAGTGTGAAACCATGTCTCTCACTCCCCCTCCCGTCCTGAAACAGAAAAGCAGAAAAAAGTTTATTCATTTAAAAAAAAAAAATAGTAAAAAAATCATTCAAATATTAAAATTTTGTAAATAATAATAAAAAAAAATAATGTGAGCTGTGATGTCACTGTGACATCACTGGCATGTTCAGGAGGTCCCCAAGAGGACCTCTAACCATTTTTGTGTAAAAAAATTTAAAAAACCTTACATCCCATTGCCCTAGCATAACATCTAGCCAGTATAACCCTCCTGCCCCAGTTCACAAGCCCCAAACCCGTTAAGCCATAGGCATAAAAATTATACAAAAAATGTACACCTTATAGTATGCTCCCTGGTGCTGGGAAAGTATGGAAAATCTATATAAATTAGGTATTTCTGAAATCAGGACACCTGAATTGATAAACTTGGAGGGGATTTTCCATCACTTTACCTAATTTTGTGAGGATTCAGAGGGAAAATGTAAAAAAAATTCTAAATTTTCAGCTAATCATCCAACTATGGTATCAAAAGAAAGCCCTATCTCTCCTTGAAAAAACAATATATAGTTTACATTGGTACACTATTCACAGGAAAAGAGAATAATCTCTGAACCGACATAGCGCACAAATGGCAAAATTGCTCTGGGCTTTGAGGTACCAAAAACCCCTGGGATTGAAGGGGTTGAACAAATTGACATTTGCTTTGAAAACGGCAGATGAAAGGTTTGTTGCACATTACCAGACATATCGATGCCCAACATGCTCCTTCCTGTGCCATGCTGCATGGTGATATCAGGCTTCTGGCCATCCTCAGAAGGTAAGAGGGAAGTTAAGGGGTTAAAAGACAAACAGAGGAATGTCATGGCGCAGAGAAGCATCCGAGACCTGTCCAACATGCCCAGTGCTGATGGAGAGTCTGGCTCATCTTTAACCTTAAAAAAAAAAAAAAAAAAAAAAAACACAAAAAAACAGGACAACTTAAAAAATAGCATAATGTAAACGGTTTTATCAAAGAGCAATATGAGAGGAGAAATACAATGTAACTGAGCCTATAAGAACAAACAAAAAGGAACCCAATGTATCTTTTAAAGACAATTCCTATAAAATAACATAAAAAAGGACATACTTTCTCATCATCCAGCAGTGGGCTCCCTGGCTCAGAATCAACAGAATATGGGGAGAATACAGCAGGCGATCCAGAATCTGATGGTGGTGGGGACATCATCAAAATGTTTTGGTTGAAGTCATCCATCTTCATTTCTATACTTGTGTCCACCAGGCTGCTTAAATCAATTCCCTTTAGGTATTCTGTGTAAGAACATAAAGCCATTATTGTGACAAACATTTATATAGACAGACAAAACCAACAAGAGTCACAGAGTCAATTTAGTCAGAATAGATCTGCAATAAGTGAATTGTGTATGCAGTTTTCAAATTACATAATCCATTTTTTTTTTATATAGAAATTCCTTATATTTGAAATATGGAAATATAGCATAAAGTTTATGTATTTTGGTTTTAAATAATCAGATTTTTAAAAGGAGCTTTAACCTCTAAATAAACTGTAATCTATCAAGAATGGACCATTAGCATAGACAAATCACACAGTGGCATAACTACAGGGGTCGCAACTGCGACAGGGTCATTGCCTCTAGGGGGCACAGGACGACCTCTGCCACCACTTGTTCCGCTGCAAGTGGTGGTAGGGGGTTGTCCTGTGCACCCTAGAGGGGAGACGGCATGGGAAGACCGGAAGGTATTGGGGTCACGCTACAGCTACTCAAGAGGTGAGACGTACGCGGATGCAGGCATGCAAGCATGAATGTCTACGCAAAGCACGTGAGCATGAATGTGCATGCAAATGGCGTGAGATGGTGCTCCCTTACATGCAAAATAATGAAAATAAAACCCTGTACAATGACACAAGCTAATGCAAGACACACCAGTTTTGCCAACTCACTATTTTTCTGGTTAGCCAACTTCAGGGCCATGTTTTCTTGGCGCAGTTTTTGGTTTACTTGTTGCAGGTATTTTATATAATCGATTGCTTTCTTCAGGACTCCTGATTTGTGCATCTGACAAACACACACAATATAGCAATTACAATAAAATAAACTACGTCTTTTGAAATATATAGCAACCACTACTCTGTGATAGTAGAATTTATATATCCAAAGTAACGTAAAAAGGTTGTGAAGTGTTTAATTTTGTTTTTTTATGGCGGATAAATGCTTACAATACATGAAACTGTTACAGCCCCTTTCTCTTTAAAATATATATCATCACTATAAATTAGAGTTACCCGGGAAAAAATTTAAAGTCTCTTCTTAAACCAAGAAGCTTGTTAAAAGGTGGTTTTCCACCTTTTCAAGCTAGGGTTAGGGAGTAAACTTCTCATAGCTTCCCCACATGGTTTTAAGGTGTAAAACAAATGCCCATAAGACTATTATTTTTACTACTATAGGCATCCATTGTACACATGAGCACTAAAGACTGAAAACTCTCTAGCATTGTCATTATCTAAAACTAAGTAAATCAGGCTGGATTCTTGTCAGCTTCATAATTTTAGTATATGAATTTGTTCAGCTCAACCACTTTTGTTGCTAACTTGAAACAGGACTACATTGTTAGGTGGTAAGCTAATAGAGGGATCAGTAGGATTTATAACAGTTGCACCCACCTTAGCATCAGTGCCCATGACCAGGTCTTTTAGCTCAATAATTTTATCATTAATGGATGATCGGTATCTCTTCTCAATGATGTTATGTGTAGTCCGTCTCTCCCCTTCTTTTGGAACTTCTGGTTGTTTCAAATTACCTGGCACTTGCTTGAATTGCATCTTATCCTGACCCATCATGACTGGCATGGTCGTCAAAATAGTTCCACCACCACCCATCAGGGTCTAAAATGAAGAAACGGTGAATTGTAAAAAAGGTGTCTTAGACATTTATAATTTTGTGAACAAACTGATTATTCGGTTTTGTGCCAAATCACAATATACAGTTCACGGATTCAACTTCACAAATTTTCTGTGGCTCCCTACTGCTAGCACGTAAGTATTTGGCTGTTAAAACGTAGCCATATTATATATATTAAGAAAAGGCTTGCTCGGATAATGGAAAAAAACATATGATAAGATCAGAAAACATATACAGATATTTTCTTAACAGATGTCCGTGTAACCCCTTAAAGACAAGCCTGTTTTTTCTTTTTTTTGTACCCTTCTTGACCAAGGCTGTTTTAACACTTTGTGGTGCCCATGTTTAGCTGTAATTTTCTTCTCTCTCTCATTTAGTGTATCCACACAAGTTATATATTGGCTTTTTTAAAACAACGGCTTCCTTCAGATACCTTTGGTTTTTTTTTTCATTAAATCTAAATTTCCTATAAAAAAATTAAATGGTGAAACACTGGAAAAAAGTACAGTGATACCAACCATGCATGGGTTTGTGAATTATAATGCCACATTTGGGACATGCGCTTTTTTTTCTTCTTCATTTTGACATTTGGTCAGTCGGCGCCTATGCCCTATTTGAGACATCTGAGAAGCTGGCCAATTCAATTTACCCCATCAAACCAAACATTGTTTTTTTGTTTTATAAAATTATAGTGTTTTTCATGTCCGGATTTTTGGAGAGATACAGCAATGATTTTAGCACTGTATGGTTCACCTGATGGTGACATCACTGCATAATTTATAAATTTTACTACATTTATATTTAACTATTTTTATTTTGTTAAATATTTTACTAATCACATTGTGATTAGAAAGCTGGTCTCCACTAAATTGCATGGTTGATTGCAGTACCTGTATTTAACCTGCAGGCCACACTGGGCCCCTGCTGCCGATTTCGGTGTTGCGGATTGCCTTGACATCGACGCATTACAGCAACAATATTTAAGCGAAGATTGCTTTCTAAGCTTGGTAAATCCCATGAAGTGCCAGGCACCTCGTTGGTCATTAACCGACTGTTTTTGCGTGACGTGCCTGGCACGTCATTGGTTGTTTAGGTGTTAAAAGGTGACATGAGCAAAATAAAAGTAAATGTATATCTCTGTACCTCTCAATGCCACATTACCCTATACATCCCAAAAATTACTATCTCATTCTGAAGGTTGCTTATGGGGTGGGAGGTCATGTCATTGACTCTCCAAACACAATGCAGATAAATAAATTTAGGCTAGCAGAACATATATGGTTAACCAAACGAACACTACTTATGCAATATAAATGCTATAGAATCATCACTGGCAGTTAAAGAATACACAACACCTTGACCTATATACATGGTGATAAGGATTCAAGGTAAGTTGATAAATCATTAATGGCTTTTATAGCAAATGTTTTCTAAGCAGCGCTAATCAGATCTTTACCCCCATTCATGTAGATAATGATAATGCAGATCTAAGAAATGCCTCAAAAGTCATGGCCAACTTTGATGAGGTGGGGGGGGGTGGACAACAGTTTGGTGACATTGGTTTACGTTTTAACTCTTTCAGGAAAATCCAAGCAGGGCTTCATTGAGATATCCCTTTATCCAGTGGGTGGGCGCATCCAGGTTTCTTTTCCCCCTTGGGGTCGGGTTCAGCAATGTAGAGGGTAGCTTTCCACCTTTTCACCGTGCTAGTCATTTTGCCAGCCCATATGAAAAGTTACACACACACATATATATATATATATATATATATATATATATATATATATATATATATATACACATATATATATATACACACACACACACACATATATATTTTAGCTGCATGCAAGCCTCACACCACAATTCTTATACTCACAGGTACTTGCAGGGTTGTAGTCTGTAATGGAGCAGCAATTGTTGTTATTCCTGGGTTCTGGACAGCAGTCATGACAGGACTACCATCTGCCTTTAATGCAGTCAGTACCAAGGATTCTGTTTTTATAATTTGTGGCTGCACCAACACCTGGTGAAAACATAAGCACATGAGGATGCAGTAACTTAAGAGTCTATTTTTTTTTTTTCTTACACATGTTGTCCCAAAGTACTGTAGGGCTGTGAGTAATGCTGCTACCACTAAAACCAAGGTTCTCATAAAACTGATTTTTTGATCAATTTAAGCGAAGGAGATTAATAGTACGCATAATCTGTTCAGCGCTACTCCAATGGCCTGTGGTATACAAAAGAACAGTCAAGTATTCTACTAGTTGACATGCATGGTGGTTTAAACACTGATATATATATATATATATTCCAAGTAGAGAGATTAAAACAAGTACAGGAACCTGTTGAACTTGTGGAGTCACAGTCTGAACTGTAGCAGGGGTCAGTGTCTGGATTGCACTCTGTGCAGTTGGCGTCAACGTTTGGATGGTACCATTAGCAGACTGGGTAAGCACCCGCTGGGCTTGTACTGCCTGCACTTGCTGCTGAATAGTGACTGGTTGCATCTGCTGTGTTGTCATCAGGCTCTGAACTTGTGGCTGCAGCACTAAAAATTGAAACAATAGGATTTAAAGCTATACCTCATCTACGTGGCATACAAAATAAAAGTTACACAAAAGATATTTTAAAATGTAAGAGGAGCTGTGGCCTTTATGAAAATCTAGAATCTGGCTTTTTAAGAGAATAAATTATTCTGATTTTGATTTTCTTATCTTCTGTCATCATAAAATATATTACTCTATAATAAAACAGACTTGAGTAACTACGGGCGTACAGTGAGAGCCAGCATGTGGGAGTTGCTTGGTTCTGGGTGGACTCTTCTTGTATCTCTAGGCTTTAGGGGCAGCAGCCACTGACCATATCTTGGAAGGTGGCACATGTACTAACGCGTATGCATGCACATAAAAAGCAATGTCTTTATAACAAGGATTCAGAATTAACACTGATAGTGCCTGCATTGCATGATGGCAGTCTACACTGCTTATCAGGATAGGTGGCCAAATTGAAATGCCATAAATTAGTTTTAGGTAAAAATATAAAACAAACAAACAAAAAAAAAAAAAAAAACAGACTTCATTTGTTAAATATGTTCATATTGGAAACTGAAATGCACAATTAAATACTACGGGGGAAGTCAATGAGAAAATGGAAGGGCTTGACACATCCGAGATTCTTTTTTCTGGCGCTTCGCTGTGCAGAACTACGCAGGGGTGCCTCCTCTGGGGGACAGTTGGGGAGATCATTGATAACAGCCCAGAATAAAGAGTGCCACGTCTGTTCAGATTGGAGGATCGGGGAGAGGATGTCACCGGACGGAGCGCCATATTGCTTTCACATTAGGGCAAAATGACGGTTTATGTTTGAGGAGATGTGGACAGACATAGAAGAAAAAAAATGGAAGATAGAGGAAGAAGATGAGGAATTGGTCATCAGAGAAGGTGAGAATGAGTATGAGATGAGAGTAAATTTGGGCACGGGACAACATATTTTGCTCCCAAAATAAAGTGCCCCTGAGTTTTGTAGATTCAAAGCAAATTTGCCAAGCTCTGAATATATATTATATCCCCAACAATTTAACCAGAGCTTTTTATAGTATATACATTTGTATGCATAGAACATATATACATTAGGTAAAGAGGGCTCTATTCACAAGCTTACAATCTAGAGGGCATGGAGTGTAGAAATACATAAAGGTAGAAAGATAAAAAAATTTCACTACATGAGAAATATAATTATCTGTTTGTAGTAATGGCGGTAATTTGTAAACTACATTCGCATAAAGAATCAAACGAAAAATACAAGTCACTCTCTTACCCTGGAAGCTTGTGGTACCGGCATTTTGGTAGATAAGAGGCTGCTGTATAAATCGAGTCTGGGGGGCTGAGCTGAAAGTGGGTGTTAGCATCAACGTCTGCTGTAGTTGTGGCTGAGGGGGAGACTGAAGCAAGGGTCGAAGAGGTGGAGCGGTCCGCTGTGGTGTTGACTGGGTGGGTGACTTGACCGTTACAGGTGGCGGCTGAGATGCTGTGACCTGGTAGGATTGTTGATGTACTGTATTATAAGCCTTGGATGCATCACCTCCAGTGCTTCCCTGGTAGGTCTGACATAGTTGTTCCTCAAAGAGATCAGGGAACTCTCCAACTTGGTTACTAACAAACTGAAGCATTTCTAGAACAAGAAAAATTAAGCAAGACTCGTTTAAAATATGGAAGACTTATACTTTGAGGGGAAAGGAAAAAAAAAAAAAAAAAGGAGGGGGTGGGGGGAGTACCCGTAACCATGCAAAGACACTCTCCTGTCACCCAATACACTGCCAGCAGCCTTTTTGTATATATATATATATATATATATATATATATATATATATATATATATATATATATATATATATTTTTTTTTTTTTAATTTATTTCAATAACGTGGTAAACTCAGACGAGTAGGCCATTAAAAAAAACCTGATACAAAAAAATGCTAATAGCGACTTTGCTTTAAATTCAGAAATACTATTAATAATGAAATAACACTAATTTATGACAAGAATAAACATGGGAATTCACTTATTGTAGATTACGAAGCACAAAAGATGGAAGAGTCAACATTGCTAAGGTTTATTGACTTGTATCATTTTACACGGAGAGATACTACGAGTGACATCAGCACAGAGCAAATATACGCTTCAATCTTTTCAGGTTCATTGAAACGTTTTGCAAAATGATCTATCCAGCCTGGACACCCATTACTATCCATTGTTTATGAAAGGCCACATAATGCAACAATCCATATACCGTATTTGCTCGATTATAAGACGAGGTTTTTTTCAGAGCAAATGCTCTGAAAAATACCCCTTGTCTTCTAATCGGGGTCGTCTTCTAATCAGACCTCAAATAGAGTCTGATTAGGAGACTAAGATCCAGATCCCCCGCACCGCTGCAGGGGACCTGGATCCTCCTGTCTCACCCCCCCCCCCATCATACACACACTTACCGGTGCTTCCTGCTGTATTGCCGGGGCAGCGGGTTGACGTCTACGCGATCCGCGTAGACAACGTCCGCTGCAGCCGGAAGGAGGTGTGGCTAGCAGCGGGGGTTGTCTGCGTCCGTCGCGCAAACCTTCCCCGACTGTCAGAGATCAGAGTTCCCCGCACCGGTGCGGGGAACTCTGATCTCTGACAGCCGGGGAAAGTATACGCGACGGACGGATACAAACCCCCGCTGCCAACTCCACCTCCTTCCGGCTGCAGCAGAAGGCGACGTCAACCCGCTGCCCCGGCTGGAAGCACCGGTAAGAGAGGGCTGAGAGGGGAGGGGAGGGGAGAGTGTGTGTGTGTGTGTGTGTTAGTTAAATGGGGGTATAGGGTGTGTGTGTGTGTGTGTGTGTTAAATGGGGGCATAGGGCATTTCTGGAGTGGCGTTAAGGGGGCATTTAATAGAGCACTCTGCCTCCTGAAATGCCTTATACACCTATATGCCACTCTGCCCCATAATATGCATTTTAACCCCCTAAATGCCAGAGTGGCATATAGGGGTATAAGGCATTTCTGGAGGCAGAGTGCTCTATACAATGCCTTTTAACTCCCTTAATGCCACTCTGCCTCCTGAAATGCCTTATACCTCCCTATATGCCACTCTGCCCCATAATATGCATTTTAACCCCCTAAATGCCAGAATGGGATATAGGGGTATAAGGCATTTCTGGAGGCAGAGTGGCATATAGGGGTATAAGGCATTTCTGGAGGCAGAGTGGCACATAGGGGGTCAAAAGGCATACCATGGGGCACAGTGGCATATAGAGGGTTAAAAGGCATATCATGGGCCACAGTGCCATATTGGAGTGGCAAGCCTGGGGGCAGATGTGCGTAACTGGGGGACAGGTTGGAAAATACAAGAAATAAAAACAAAAAAAATATTTTTCTCAATCATAGCTTTTATTAAAAAAAATAGTTTACATGAATTAACATTTACTGGTAAAACTTTTTTCCTTTAGGGTCGTCTTATATTCATAATATTAATATTCAGATTTTGGGGGGTCGTCTTATAATCAGGGTCGTCTTATAATCGAGCAAATACGGTATATACACACGCCAGTCTTGCTTCATTGTAACACAAAATTACATAACAGAGGTTTAGTAGGAAAAACACATTGGTTGACAATTTAGTAACCTACAGTACTAGCTGCTTAGCGTAATGAGACGAGTAATTTTCCCATTTCAATATTTTATCTTGCAGGAATCTGTCTAATAAAGTGATTGAATCTTCATGTTGCTTAGAATATTGTGCATTAGTAGTAGTCAGGGCAGCACTGGAAAAATGAGTATACAACGTGGTCAATGTTCACTGTACAAAAAAGAAAGGACCATTTATCCAGTACCAAAAAAAACATTAGGAAAAACTAATGCTCCTCTAGATGATTTATTGTAAATGAATCAAACTACCCAGAGGGTGTAAAAAGAAAAAAAATATTTGTTAAGTTCACAGTGTTGCATACAAAGTTTAGGATTTTACAGAATTTATGGGTGTTGCAATGAGTGAACCATAAACTAAAATATTACCGTTTAGCTATTCAATTTCTAAAGCGGTGTACAAAAAAAAAAAAAAAAAAAAAAAAAAAGCATTACAGTAAAAGCATTTAACCTAGGAAAGTGAAATTATTCCATTTCATCTGCATCTTATGTGTGCCTTTTTTACGTTATTTTAGCATATTTTCCCATAACAGCAAGCTAACCAGGTACATGTATTTCCAAAAATAATAATAATATATAAATAAAAGCAAGTGTAAACATACAGCTTACAAAAAAAAATGCCCAGCAGACAAATAAATGGACCTTTCTTCTTTTTTCCCATTTAAGCAAACATTTTATTAGATATACACTTTTGGAGGCATATAAGCACTTACTTGTGCTTTCTAAAGCGCCTCTCTCTTACCTTATAACTAGCCCTATGGCATTGCTTTAAGTAAACAACCAGAGAGCATGAACACAAAAACGTGCAGCATGTTTTCAGTAAATATTTATCAAAATTTGGAGTTCATGACTGATCTTTGAACCAAAGTATGGCTTTAACCAAATCACCTTAAACGGTCAATTTCATTCCCTAGATTACCATGAAGATTCAACAGTTACAATGGACAGGAGTTCAGGAATCTCCGGATAGTAGAATCCCAGCATTTTTTATATAATTTATTCTTATTTTAATTGGACTTGTATGGTTTCACTACTTTCTAAATCACTTATTTTTCCTTTTACACTTTCCCTACCAAGCATCCTTGATGCCATCTTATCAAAAAGAACACCTTAACCTTCCAGGATATAGGAATCAACCCACAAACAATGAATTTGATAAAAGAGATGCTGGACTATGGGTTACATTGTGTTTCTTGTACCATTTCTGAATATTTGCACACAAAATTGTGCAGATCGATCATTTGCCTGTTAATCTTCAACAAAACCATTACATAGCCACACAAGGTCAGTAATCCCTCAGTTCAAGGCTCGCCTTTGTGGAATGGGATCATGGAAGTTCTTTTATCTCCTCCTACAATGAGCTGAGAATACACGTGCTTGTGTTGAAAATATTACGCTGTATAATATCAGCACTTTAAGTACACAACATTACACTAAATATTACATTAAACAGAATGTTACCCAAACGTCTCATGAGTAAAGATGGAAGCACACCAACAGTCAACTTTCCTTTCACTCGACATCTCTAAGGCTAGAACGACAATTGTAAATAAGCTTCTTTTAGGTCGGCACCAGCAGTAAGTTATACAAAGGGAAGTGCCCCTACTTTCTGGATGCAATGTAAGCAAAAACTAGTAAGTCAGAGGCACAGAAACAATATACCAAACACCCCCCCATTTGGCATTGTTTGGCTCATACGAAGAATTGGGTACCACCAGTGAACAAATAACCCTCTTATTATTCAAATTGTTCAAAACATTCAAACATTTACATAAGTCCATCAAGTTTAACCCTTATACCTAACATTCCTACTCTTGATCCAAAAGAACGCAAAAAATAACCCTTTAAGCTACTTCAAATTCTGCCATCAGGGGAAAAAAGGCAATCGGATTTCTCCTTGTGAAACATAAACCTCATCCTAACACGTTTTATCGACAAATACAGCATAACGCAGAGCCGATTTAACCTACTTATTTCTTAAATGAGAAATATCTACGAGCGTGGAGATGTGGAATTCCCATTTGTGTTGTTTACAGATCTATTATATGCCTTCTTGTTAAATAAGAACAGGCGGAGGAGAAGGGAGTGAGGCTTTGTCAACATAGAGCTGTTTGTCATAGATTGTGGCTACAGAAAGATTGCAACCCTCTCTTACCATTTTGTCTCAGACATGTAATTTCATATATACACAAATCTCACACTCAAATAACTTGATTTTATTTATATTGTAAAATTAATCTGATCACCTTAAATGAAATCGCCCCAATTTTTGCTTACTGCCTCTTTACATAAATGTTGCAAAATATACACACACACATATATATATATATATATATATATCTCAAGCAAATTCTTGTGGGGGCAAGATCCAGGCAGCATCTTCCATAATCATAACAGCAACTAAATAAAACTATTACGGTAAAGAAACACAGGGGGGGGAAATGGGTTGATGTATCTTTATTTTATAACGAGGAAACGTATGATTCTGTGAGTCAGGAGCAGAAGGGATGGATACGGTACTTTACGAGGGCGGTGACCCCCAGGCAGCCATCAATATGCAAAAAGTTTACAGATCAAACCGATCCATCACGATGTAAAAACCGGTCATCGGTTTCTAAGCGATGCCCCACTATTAGCCCCGGCGGACACACCGAAAGGATTATAACGCGCTAAAAATGCTTATTTAACTTTCCCTTCTACTCGAGAACTACTCATGGCAATACTAAGAAATGTCACCCTCGACATTCGGTAAGGAAAGGGTTAATTAGTGTTCGTCTGACGATACACAGGACGAACATTTACTAATAATCATACTGCTGTTCGCTAAAGTAGGGTTTATCTGTGAATTCGAATTGCATCACGTTAAATCATTCATAGCGAATACGTCAGGCAACCTCCCTCAGAGTCTCTCCGGTGACAGTTCCAGCTCCCATTAGAAAGTAATAGAGTAATATCTCCCACCCATTATAACAATCCGCATTATCCCGCTTAAAACCCGTCATAGCATTTATTTAATTTCGCTTCCTTTATACACCATATGACATCACTTACCATCAATGTCTCCAAGGGTGAGTTCGTCGCCCAGCTCAGTCAGCGTCTCCATGTTTTCCATAGCCAGATCTGTCGTATCCATAGAGCAAGTAACAACTTACTGGGCTCAAGCTCCCCAAGGGAGCGTGTGCCTTGTCCCGACTACTGTCACTCCCTTTACCTCACACTCCTGACAGCAACGAAAGAGACGCCATGTTCGCCCAAAACTCCCCACCTTCCTACACTGACGTCAGAAAGTTGCGTTCCACATCTGACCACACGGAAACAGCGAACGTTTCAAAGCCAGGCCAGAGTGAGGTTTGAAACGCAACGCCCCCACCCCACTCATGATGAAACACCTCCATGACGCCCCGGCATGCGGTAAGCCCCGCCCTTTTTACTGAACAAACGCGTGCTGGATGTTTTGTTGTCAATGAGACCAGGCGCCAGTAGCCAATGAAAGAGCTTGGCAAGCTGTGGTGTGATAGTACGTCACTGATCAGGGGATACATATTTGCATGTGAAGGGCAACCCCCTGGTGTCTAACCAAGCCCACAGTGCATTGTATGACAGCTGTGATCGCATCCTTAACCCCTTTAATGCCAGGTGCCAACCATAAATAATTTATTTTTTACTTTGTGTGCAACACATGTAATGGTACACGCCTCTGGGTATTGTTAACTGACGCCAACGAGGGTTTAAGAGAAAACATACGTGTGTATGTTATAGTAACAAAAATAAGTATAGGTAACGACGAAACTAAATTAAGTAAAACAGCCTTGACGAATATCCTATTTAGCGTTTTTGTGGTTTGAACAGGATTCTGAACCAGGTCACATCTACTTTACTGCATTTCATCACATGTCCTAAAACTTTTTTAAGGGGCCCAGTCCTAGTTTATAGGTTTCCTCAAGTTGTTGAGGCTCAGCCGATGAGGAAAGTGGTTATACATGGTGTTGAGAGCCAAGCAGTGTCTCTGTTTTTGTGTATGTTCCTGTGTTCGAGTGATAATATCAGCCATTTTTGTCTGGACACACGTACAGTACGTTTCGTGTGGTTGTATGGTGTAATGCTTGTAGCCAATTATACCAAGATAATAAATAAACAACAACTGAAACATTTTTTGGATGAACAAAGGCCACGGCCTTTTATTTAGCTTATAACAAATTTATTTAACAATAACCAATCAAAAACAACTTTGTATCAATAACTTGTGACTGAATATCAAATAACAAAAACTCTTGGCCCACACCACAGAGTTATCAAATAATTTAATCAAGGCCAACTACCCAAGAAGCCGGTCAGCCAGTGGCGTCTCCAGCTTTCATATTTAGGGGGGCACATGGGGGCCAGGGCCCCTGCTGCCAATATATATATAAATATTAGACCCTGCTGCCGATATATATATATAAATATTAGCCCCTGCTGCCGATATATAGAAATATTACACCCTGCTTCCGATATATATTAATATTAACCCCTGCTGCGGATATATACTTATATTATACCCTGCTGCCAATATATATTAATATTAGCCCCTACTGCCGATATATATTATTAGTCCCTGCAGCCAATATATATAAATATTAGCCCCTGCAGCCAATATTTATTGATAATAGGCCCTGCAGCCAATATATATTAATATTAGCCCCTGCTGCCGATATATATATATATATATATATTAGACCCTGCTGCCAATCAAAATATTAATATTAGCCCCTGCTGCCAATATATGTTAATAATATAATATATATATAATATATAGCTGCCAATATATATATATATATAAATATTAGTCCCTGCTTCCGATATACCGTATTTGCTCGATTATAAGACGAGGTTTTTTTCAGAGCAAATGCTCTGAAAAATACCCCTCGTCTTATAATCGAGGTCGTCTTCTAAGCAGACCTCCGCTGGGGCCAGGCTGCTTACCAGTGCTTTGGTTGCGAGCAGCTTCTCTTCTACCAGCGGCAGGAGAACAGGAAGCTAGAAGAGTGTCACATAACTCTGCCTCCCCCTCCTTCCTCTGTGGGCGGAGCCAGAGATTGCTCGCACAGCCGGGCCCCTGCAGGGTGGTGGTGGTAGCATGGCATAGGGAGGCTGTACTCACACTCCTATCATCCCCAGGTTCCAGCATGTACTGGCTGCCTTGGCTTGATAGGAGTGTGATTACTGTTAGCAGTTATATATATATATATACCTCCAGAAATGCCTTTTAACCCCCTATATGCCACTCTGCCCCATGATATGCCTTTTAACCCCCTATATGACACTCTGGCATATAGGGGGTTAAAAGGCATATCATGGGGCAGAGTGGCATATAGGAGGGTATAAGACATTTCTGGAGGCAGAGTGGCATATAGAGGGTTAAAAGGCACATCATGGGGCAGACTGGCAAATAGGGGGTATAAGGCATTTCTGGGGGCAGAGTGGCAACCCTGGGGCAGATGTGCATAACTGGGGGGGCAGGTTGGCAAATAAAAGGAAATAAAAAAATATATATTTTTCTCAATCATAGCTTTTATTAAATATGAAAAAAATTGTTTACATGAATTCATATTTACTAGTAAAACGTTTTTTCCTATAGGGTAGTCTTATATTCAGGGTTTTTGTTTTTTTCCTAAATTAATATTTAGATTTTGGGGGGTCGTCTTATAATCAGGGTTGTCTTATAATCGAACAAATACGGTATATATTAATATTAGCCCCTGCAGCCAATATATATTAATATTAGACCCTGCTGCCAATATATACAAATATTAAACCCTGCTTTCAATATATAAATATTAGACCCTGCTGCCAATATATAAATAAATATTAGCCCCTGCTGCCAAAACATATATAAATATTTGCCCCTGTTGCCAATATATTTTATAGTGAAAAAATTGGACCCTACCCAAGCATTTCCTTGGGCCTGCTCAAAGCATGCAATCACTCCCTCTGCTACCACACCGAAAAAAATATATTTGCCACACTGACTGCAGATCAGGGGAAGACCGTGAGAGTCCGTCCTGCACCGTGACATTGAGAGGTCCTCTACTTTGTAATCATCCCCAGAGTCCCTTTGTCCCCTCATTCACTAAACCATACCGCTCTTTTACTTACACCCTGTAGTTCAGGTATAGATCAAATAAACAACACATAGAAACAGCACATGCAACTGAATAAGACAAAAAAAAAACTGTATTTGCAGGTATACATAAATAATGTATGGAAACATAGCATTGCAGGTATAAACCAACAGAACACACAAGCCCAGCATTGCCGGTATAGATCAACTGGAAATCAGTTGTACACTCAGCACTGAAGGTAAAGATCAAATAAACAACACATGGAAACAGCACTCCAGGTATTGATCAACTGAATTTTACACACTATTTGACATCCAAACAACTATAAATCATTCTTTTTTTATCACATCAATTAAAATCCCAGAAATCAAAAAAGTTAAAAGGCCCAAATAAATTAAGGAGATTAGACATAATGGAATCAAACATTTGCTACTGCAAAAATTTTTAGATGAAAAAGTCCAGTTTTATTCAGCGCAACAAAACAGTGATAGCATTATTCTTAACAATATTCTTGAAAAGAAATATGAAACTTCAACAAAACTTTTAGCCATTAATGCAACACAACCATCTTAGCACTGCGTCACCAAATGAACACCTCATCACAGATAACAAAATGCATACAGCTGCATATAACTAAGCTGAATATCACTTGGTCTGTTAAGGCCTGTGAAACCAAAGGGGAATAGTGTCCTGTATAATGAAATCAAGAATTGAGTATCACAAACTCTGAACTCTAAGTTTCCTTTTTAATAATATATTCAGATTGAAACAGAGTAAATAACACAATACCTTTACTTTTCCTCTCACTGATTTCTAGGGCTAGAAAGTTTTGTCCTCTGAAGTGACCACAAAATCTGGATAAATTAAAATTACAAAGTTCTATTTAACCCTACAGCAAGTAAAGTGCCAGGAAACAGATTACCAAACTCATATCAGGACAGGGCCTGCCGCACTGACACCCAAACACATACACCAGGACAGGCTGTGCTGCCACATGGACCCCCACATCAGGATGGGATAACCTACTAATAGTATAAAAAATGCTTTCCACATTGCTTGGTGGTTGTGTGTATTGCCCCCTTGTGTATTTGTGCCCCCCCCAGCCACCCCCTTTGTGCATTTTTGCAATACACCCTTGTGTATTGATTTATTTGATGCCCCCAGCCAGCCCCCCTCCCTTGTGTATTGATGCACCATCCCCTTGTACTGGTTAATATAATGCCCCCCATACCCGTGTGTATTAACCCCCCCCATTTGTGTATTGATATATGTGACATCCTTCTAAGCACCCTGATGTGTAATTATGTTCCCAGCCACCATCTTTTTGTATTATTTAATTTCCCCAATGCAGGCCCCCCCTTGTTAATGTCCCTCCTTCTGTCACCTCCACTATTTATTTAAAATAAAATACTTTTTTGCTGGCCTTCATTCTTCCACTGTAACACCGCTGCACTTCTCCCTCGTGCGCTTGTCCCTGTCATGCAGTGACAAGCAACTGTTCCGTAAGAGCCCGCCCCTTCAAAGGGGCGGGACGAAGAGCCTCAGTCAGTGATCGGCATGCCGGCAATCCATTAAGCGGCCAGCAGAAAACAGCCGCTTTGAAACTGTCAGCCGCATCAGCTGCAATTGGAGCTTGGTGTGCCGGCACACCGGGAAATGTCCCGGTGGGCTGGGTCATTAGTATAGCGTTTCGATTGGGGGGCACAGCAGAATGTAGGGGGGGCCATGACCCCCTCTGGCCCCCCCATGCCGACACCACTGCGGTCAGCCTGTCACCGAATAAACCCCAACTGTTCACTCTCTTTACAGAGAGCAACTTCACCCCAATAAAAGCCACGATAGAAAATATAATCATTAATCATTCTCTTTTTTTTCTTTTTTTTAAATTAACATATCATTCAATCTTAAATAAGGGAGGGCGACAATTCAGCAGCTCTTCCATGCTGCTTTCCGTGGCACTGCTGAAAACTGCTCCTCACCAGACTCAAAGGTCAGTGCAGTCACTTAGCGCTAGCCTAGGGTAGTGAACGGACACCTCAGGGACACCTTCTTTTATATCTAAAATTCCCGCCCAAACTCTAGCACGAGCTGTCCGCGAGCGCAACTAGATGCAAACGCACGGGCAAACTAAGCGGCGCAAGCTGCTCAGGAGCGCATCTACCACAAAAAAGGTGTGCAAAACTAAGCGGCGTGAGCGCATTCCAGGACATTTTCCTCTGCTTGACCCCTGGAACTAAACCCTTTCAGCCTCACTAGACTCCCCAACAACCACATGTAACCCTGTGCTATTCTCACAGGGTTTTTCTCACTTGTTGCTTACCGGCACATGTGAAATGATCCCCTAATGTGTGCGAGATGTATAAACTCATAGGAGGGAATCAGTTACTCAGTTCTACTTTGCCACGGACACAGGGCATCACTTTACATTTGCTCAGCAGGCCAAATTGGAACACGTGTGTCGGGGTGTGTGGCAAGAGGCAGTATTGGCGGTATTGGCCACCCTACCTTCTTTCCCGAAGAGTCGCCTAACTTGCTGCCCCAACAGGGGGAGTTCTGTTCAGCAACAACCCCAAACTCCACTGATTTTTCAGCTCCTTGGTCAGTCAGGGGAAATCAGAGGATCTCCTTAACCAGCTTATGATCCCCATAGCCTGCAAAAGTAGGATAGCTACGAGGGACGTGTGTGACAGATCATTTGTTTTAGAATATGGCCACCAGCTGGCTGCAACAGTCCACACAGCAAAAGTATAAGAGCATATCCAACAGGAGGATATATAAGTCATTTTCTGGCTTCCATTCTTAAAGTGTCGGGACCATTTTAGTCCCTAATCTATCCCTGAAGGTCAACAAGGTCACCCTGGTGTATGTCAGCCACACACAATGGTACCTTGGTCCTGTCAGTAAAAGCTACCGTAACAATTATACTTCTGAAAAATTGTATTCCTACTTTCCAATGTCCCCCAAACATTTGAACTCGTCCAAATGGGACACTTTTGTTTTATGGGTGTCTCTAGGTTGAGAGTTGTATTACTGTTCAGAGCCCATCAGCTCAGGATTGTTCCCCTATGGTCAATGATGCCGGCTTCTGCTGCCAGGGGGGACAGCCTGGTCTCCCGTGCAGCGGCAGGGATGTGTCCCTGACGCTGCACGAAGGGCTGGACGTACCGGGACGTCCATAGGGGTTTCTTTGTGGGCGTTTTTTGGACGTCCCGGTACGTCTATAGGGGAATGAAGGGGTTAAAGATAAAACAAACCCAGAGGTGAATAGATCATAAAATGTATCTGTACACCAGACACTAGTGGTAAAATAATTTATAAAACTAAAATGAAGATGTGCTTTCCATAGTTCCTGGAAGAATTGATATCATTCAGCATGACATTGTAACAAAGGCAATAGAGTTATCGTGTACTGGAAATGTTGTACGTTGCAACAAAAATGTCAAATCGTAGAATTGCCTGAAAGCAATCACAAGATAGTATTATGGAAATGATCCCTTGACGACAATTGACGCGCAAGGCACATCATGGGGTTAAACAAGCATAGAAAGCATTGGCTTTGTAGTGAAGGCATCCAGCAACACCAAAAAATGTTGGGGCCCTGTGCCATCGCTCCTAGGACTGGTCATTTCACCATATGGAAAAGCTATATGCATTTCAATAATGACTGCGCCCTGGGGTTAAAGTATTTAGGAGGCCATCAACGGTTGCTTCCTAAGGTCAGCCAGTTTTGCTGAAGTGCATATAGCCACTTGTTAGAGACATGCTGCCTCTAACAAGATGGTGGTGGCAATTCATAATAAAAAAAAAAAAACTCCCAGAGAGTCTCCCAAATGTGACCTTTTAGCCCCCCAAAAACAAACAAATCTACCATGGGTGGTATCCCTGCACTCAGGGATATATCAGGAACTATACATTTTCCACTATATTTTATTTAAAAAAAAAACCTTCTTGTCCTGAAAAAAAATCAGTATACAACTTGTGTGGGTACACTAAATGAGAACAAATTACAGCTAAACACGAGCACCACAGAAATGTTAAAACAGCCATTGTCACAAAGGGTACAAAAAATAAAACCAGCCATTGTCACAAAAGGGGTAAACTTTGCTACATAGCAGAAATACCATATACTGTATACAAAATAACTTTAAATTAAGCAAGGGAATATTTATCAGATGGCTGCACACAGTAGCGTACCTAACGGGGGGCGGGGGGGGCGGTCCGCACCGGGTGTCGCCTCATCAGGGGGGTGCCAATTTGCCGGCACCCCTCCAGAGACGGACAGTAATGTCCGCCGCTGGAGGACCAGGCTCGCAAGGGAGCGGTATCGGAGGTCTTTAACAGACCTCCGGCTCCCTTGAGTGATTTTTTAAAATCACTCAAGGGAGCCGGAGGTCTGTTAAAGACCTCCGATATCGCTCCCTTGCGATCCGCGCGGCAACAGCTGCTGTGCGCCGGGATTTGTTGTCAGATCCCGGCGCACAACACTGAAGCCGCGCCCACTGAACCGGAAGAAGACAGAAGAACTGAAGAAGAGGAGCGAAGAGGAGGAAAATAAGCTGTAAGGAGAAAAGAGGAAAGGTAGGAAAGCATTCAGTGAGTGAGAGTGGATTGGTATATGTGTGGATTAGTATGTGTGGATTGGTATATGTGTGGATTGGTATATGTGTGGATTGGTATATGAGTGGATTAGTATATGAGTGGATTGGTATGTGTGTGGATTGGTATATGTGTGGATTGGTATATGTGTGGATTGGTGTATGTGTGGATTAGTATATGTGTGGATTGGTATGTGTGGATTGGTATGTGTGGATTAGTATGTCTGGATTGGTATATGTCTGGATTGGTATATGTCTGGATTGGTGTATGTGTGGATTGGTATGTGTGTGGATTGGTATGTATGTGTGTGGATTGGTATGTGTGTGGATTGGTATATGTGTGGATTGGTAAGTGTGTGAGAGTGATGGGTGTTATGCTGTACCATTTCCAATGTATTTTTCATTATATAATTATGCTTTAGTACATCATAACTCCCATCACTCTATACTGTTCCATACAGTGGCAGAGCTGGGAGACAGAGGCCTTGCACCCCCACCGCAGGACTCCTGAAAGGTAAGTGAACTTCAAAGGGGGAGAGGGTAGATAGTTAGGAGGGGGTAGATAGGGAGAAGGGAGTGAGACGGGGGGATAGGGGGTAGATAGGGAGAAGGGAGTGAGAAGGGGTAGGTAGGACAAAAGGGAGTGAGAAGGGGTAGATAGGGCAATCATACTCCTATCATGCCAAGTCTGCGAGTACATCCTGGAATCTGGGTATGCCTGGGCATGATAGGAATGTGATTGCTGTTAACAATCATATATATATATATATTAATATTGTTATTTAAATGTTTTGTCCTATTTTGGTGTGTTACTTACTTTAAATACAAGTGTTAGATTTTTTTTTATGGTGTGTGGGGGGGTCATATTCGGTTTAGGCCAGGTAAATGCTGCATTTTCGGTTTCAGTCCAGAATTCGTTTCGGTGCATCCCTACTACTAATGAAGTGGTAGGCCTACACCACATCAATGTTTGGCTTAGTATATAGTGATAGGAGTTATGCTGCACTATTGTCAATGTCTGGCTCAATGTATAGTGATAGGGATTACGCTGTACCACCGTCAATGTGTGTCTCCGTATATAGTGATAGGCGTTATGTTGTACCACCGTCATTGTCTGCCTCAGTATATAGTGGTAGGTGTTATGCTGTAAACCGTCAATGTCTGCCTCAGTATATAGTGATAGGTGTTATGCTGTACCACCGTCAATTTCTGCCTCAGTATATAATGATAACAGTAAGTGTTATGCTGTACCACCTTCAGTGTCTGCGCCGGTATATAACGGTAGAAGCTATTCAGTTTTAAAGTGTGTATGTGGGGGGGGGGGTGCCACATACAGGATCCGCCCCAGGTGCCAAATACTCTAGGTACGCCCCTGGCTGCACAAATAAATTGCATTTCAGAATTTCTGTGACTGGTCGGAGGATATTGTCAAGATATTGTTTAGGTGAGAGACTCATCTATTGTCACACAAACTGGGATCATCTAATGCCAGATACTTTATGTTGGAAGATATTTATATCATAATTTGTAAGCATATCATTATTATATGTCATTCATATAAAACTATCTTGTTTTCTCAAATATCACAAATTATTATATCTTTTTATACTGAGAACAAAGAAGTGCTTGGTGAAACTGGATGCCTTACCAGGTATGTTCCACTTAAATTTATGGCCTAGCAACTCCTGGGCGGAGGACTTTGATGAGTAAGAATAGCTTATCTCAGTGAAGGTCATACAATGTGAAATGTGAATTTCAGAGACTAGATATCTATAAAATAAAATTATATCTATACTTTGTCAGATGTGTTTATCCTCAATTATAAGAGTATCTTATAATTCTAAAATATCTCTATTTTGATGGATGGAATTCCGGAGACACAAATTCTGGACCAAGTTCACCACAAATCTTTGATAGATGGGTAAAAAATCTTTATGGCCTCTGACACAGCATTCGCCCTGTTTTTGAGTTAATGGTTTAATTATTACGGTTCATTTACTCATTAGACAAGAGCTCCTCTTGGTGGTGAATTTTGGAAAATGTGTAGGATCTACTAAATCACATCAGTAAGATCCTCATAATGAGTAACACCCATTATTTCTTATTGGAGTGTTTTAACCAATTGGAGTGAATTGTAGAGATACGGTTTGTCTGTAAAGAGATTATATAAATACAAAGACAGGATCATTCTCTGATATTAGTTTCTTTTTTAATTGGTTGCTATTGTTAACATTGCAACAGACTAGTACAGTAAGATACTTTACTTGTGTATGTTAATGTAATACTTGATAACCAATCCTTAACACATTTTATTATATGTCATGCTATATTTTTATATAAGTTATTTTTTCTGTTTCACCCTTTTGTTTTTTTTACTGCACGCAGATTATATTTTGTAGATGTCTACAAAGCCTGCCTGCAACACATTCCTCAATCTTCCCCACAACAACTGAAGCCTAAGAAAACCAACAAACTATTGGAAAACGATACACCATAATAATCTACTGATGTTTTATGTATTATTGATTTCCTGTTTCTGTTCCAGAATTGCCTATTACTCCTGTCTGTGCTTGATAGACCATGAATGCCCATACTGGGTTATATTGGGTTTTCTTTGGTCATGCCTGTTTGTACATATGTCTGTTATATTTTCTATCTTTCTGCTCCACTAACCCTATATCTCATATATCTGCCCTCTTACTGCCCCTGTCCCCTCTAACAGCACTTAACACTCTCTTTTACAACCATCAAAACACTCCTCCATCTTCCCCACAACAATGCCCTCCCACCTCCCCTCTGTTGTCTTAAAATAAAGACCTATTACAGATGCCAGTAGAGGGCACCAACCAGTGGCGACTCCAGAAACAATATATAGGGGCACAGTCAAAACTGGGAGGCATTAATAATTTTCACTGAAAAAAACATAGATACGGCGTAAATAACACACTAGGACAGGCTCTGCCACACCAACACCCAAACACACACCAGTTCAGGCTCTGCCACACTGAAGCTGCTTTGTCATTAACTCCCCCTACTGTATTTTTGTCCCCTTGTGTATTGATGCCCCAGCCAAGTCCCCCTTTAGTACTCCTTAGCTTTCTCATGGAAGATAATACTAATTAGGTAATATTTGCTTAAGCAGCTTGTAACGGGTTCACCAAGAGAGCTGTAGTAACTCCCAGAGATCACCCACATGTATCCTCCTGTTGTCCCCGAAATCACTTCCAGCACCAGTCAGCATGCACACCTTGGAACCCTGCTATGTGCACCCAATAAGTAGACACAACTACCTTGAATACAGCAGGAATGAACAGTTTATTCTTGTAAAACTCATATAACCACAGAACTTCATTAACATAAATCAACATTGATAAACAGGTACATGTTGACAACCCAACCTTTAATCCCCTTTAGCTACTGAATCTCTCCCCTGGCAGCCATCCTGTTAATGGGATTAGTTTACACAATGGAGTTCCTGCCTGTTTGGCAGCCAGGCTGGAGCCATTTTTGAGTACCTTGTGGCCCTGTATGACAGGTCATTCTGTCACACAGCTATATTCATAAAAGCTTCTTTGTTCTCAATTATAGAGAGAACAAAGACAGAAAAAAAATTCTTTATATGATTAAGGAAAACAAAATAGTTCTGACTCCATTTTGTGCTCATATAAAATACACAAATATGGAATACCTGTTTTCCAGCCTAAAATATTTGACATAATCCCCCTTTTAGATTATGACAAAGCTAAATCCAGTTTGCTTTAGAATTATCTAAACAAACATCAGATGACATATTAACGACTTCAAATCATTGTATCCGACATGGGACTTGCAGGGGTATAATTTATGGATTGGAACACTCTTGCTCCTGTAAAATAAGTAATTAATGAAAACTTTACAATAAGAATAATTAACCATATTAGAATTATTACAATCAGCAAACCAAAAATTTTTCCGCCGTTGTATGACCAATCCACATGGTGTATAATACTGGTATCTTTTTCTGTGTATTTAAAAGTGTCGCCAGAAATATTATTCTTCCTGATAGACATCTGTATAGTATGTTAGGCTTATGGTCAAGTAGATATAGGAGATCAGGATTAATGGGAATATCAAGGTTTTGAAAAGCATCAACCATTTGAACGTCCCCTTCCCAAACATCTGTACCAACAGGATACAAAGTAACCTCACCTATGATAATACGTGAGTCCTGGGGTACCTTGATCAATGACACAGAGGATGGTAAGGCTATCACCTTTCTAGTCACTTGATCTCTCCGAAATATACTCATGTTTTTATACAGAGTACTGACCAACCATTTATCTTTCACCAAAATAGCATGTACTGGGACATTGCCACGAATTTTTGTCATAGTTACTTGACATTTTTCAGAACCATGTTTAATATATTCAATTCCACATAACGCATTGGTAGAATCATATATAAAAGGATTCCCCTCACACTGAAAATGATTGTCCTTAAATTTGACACAGTTTGTCAAAATAGGTACAGAAAAAAAACACGGTTGAAAGGCCAAATTTTGGATTTTAACATGGATCTCATCCTTCCATGTTCCGACATTATGTACAGTTTTCAACTGAAAGATATTCCGTGGTGTAACGTATGGAATTGACAATAGGAAACATATTTCCATACGCTCTGGGTCAATATAAAGAGGAAGCGCGCTTCCCATTTCATAGGCAAGATTCAGTTGCAGGGGTTCTACTGTATCGCCGTCAACTTTTGTAATCATTTTACGAACGATGTCGTCCGATACAAAATATAAAGGAATGTGTCCTCTTGTCAAGTCAGTCATTCCAGATTGCACTTCATCCAAAAATGAAACTGTGTGGAATAATATCGGGTCGCGCATAAACAAAAGTTCACGTTTGAATTGTTCATGACTTTGGTTCAGATATATGGAGTGAGATATTAGCTTAGAATGCATATTCGTGGTTACAATGGTATCATTCACCTTAACTATTTCATCTACCAGATACTCTCTTTGTCGTTCCATTTCCCGATGAATAGCATTGATTTCTCCTTTTAAACCTCGAATTTCATTCTCCAAAGTCTGAACAGAAACAGAATTTGCAGCAGACATACCTGTTGCAACGACTGCATCTATGGTTGTACATACCAAGGCAACAATTAAAGCAACAAGGAATCTTTTAGCTCGATGATTCATGGTAATGGAACTTGATACAAACGGCTTCCTGGCTTGTTCCAAAATTTCCTGAACGCGTCTTTGTGCTCTTTCAAGATGCATCTGGTACCAGGATTTTAATTCAGGGAGCTGCATCGATGAAACGTACTCTTTTTCGATGGAGATCTTTGGGTCTAAGCAGACAAACACACATTGTGTGTAAGGATGAATCCAGGAGTCTCTTGGATCATGATGCCAGAGGATGGTCCAGGCTCTGCGATCGGTTCCATCTGTATCTCGTGACACAGGAGTAATACGATCCAGACGATCGCCACATCCTTCTTGGACATCTTTCAGAATTTGAATGCTTGTCTTAATATCCAAAAAGAAAAATAGTGTGAGTATACATACTTGTAATATCACTTGACATTAAGACATATCTATCCAAGCTATCTATCTATATTAATATAGTTGCTGGATGGTATGGAAATTAATGAGATGGATATACATGATCGCATAACATAAGTCAAGTTGTATACGATACCACATTGTTGATTTGGATCTTCTGATTCCAAACAGATGTTCAGTCTTCTATCTCAGGATCATTATCTATAATTCTTAACTGAGATCTAGGATGACAAGCACTCAATTGGTTAATATGAACCCATTTTTCAACAAAATCACCATCTTTAGGAATCTTGATTTTATAAGCTACTGGTGAAATCTTGTCAGTTATGACATATTGACCCTTCCAAGAAGGTAGAAACTTCTTTTCCTTCACTTGGTTTCAAGCAAAGTTATACAGATAAACTTGGTCGGAGATCTCATATTCTTTCTTGGTAGTCTTCAGATCATAATAGGTTTTAGCACTGACTGCTGCTTGTCCTAGATTATTTTGTGCAAAAGCAGATGCATGTTGGAGATGTTTACGTAGATTTTCAACATACTGATGGGTTGTTGCAGCGTTGATCAAATTATGATCAGATGTACGATATAGCAAATGTTGTGGTAAAACCATGTTCCTGCCTGTCATCAATTCAAAAGGTGAAATCTTAGTAGCAGTACTAGGTGTAGCTCTAATAGCCATTAGAACTAAGGGCAATTTAACATCCAGTCCTTGCCAGATACTTTTTGAGTATATTTACTATGGACTTCCACAATCTGACTCGATCATCTGAGGAAGGCCAAATCTGGAAAATACATGATTGATTAGTAATGATGCGCACACAGAACCAGTGTTCTCTTTACATGGAATACATTCTACCCATTTTGTAAACATACATGTAACAGTTAACATATACTTGTTACCTCTTGAGGATCTAGTTACTGGTCCTATGAAATCGATTTGTATGTCAGACCAAGATAGAGACAGTCCTCGTTTCTGAAGTGGTGCACGATGAGTTGGAGCATGAGGTTGGAATTGCGGACAAATCAAAAATCCTCGTCAATAAGCTTGCACATCTCTTAGCATATGCGGCCAATAGGCATAATCACGCAGTATTTCATAGGTGATCTTATCCCCACGATGACCAGATGTAGGTGCATAATGTGCATGTTGGAACATTAAACCTCTAAAGGCAGTAGGAACTACCCATTGTTGTATCCCATGTTTGGATGTTCTGATCAGCAATCCATCCATCAAATTGAATTGGACTTTATATCTCATTAAGATTTGCAAGTCTTCATTATTTTTACAATCATCATCGGTAATAGGATTGGCAATAGGATCTTTTATATACTCATAAAATCGACCAATAACAGGATCGTTATTTTGACTAGTGATCAGATCCTCAATAGGAAATTCTTGACTCCTTTGTGCAATATTAAGATCCACTTCATTTCTAGCTTGCTGTCTAGTTATGGCTTCAATCTGAATTGATCCAGTAAGATCATCAATGTTAAAAAGTTCTCCATTGATGGCTGTCTGTTTTGCTAATGAATCAGCCAAATCATTATCTTCTTTATCGATACTTTGTATCTTAGAATGGCCTTTGGTTTTCTTCCAGTAAAGGGTCAAACCATGTTTGGTTACCAATTTATCAATCTTACAAAACAGCTTACCATGCTTCACAGGTTTATTGTTACTTCTCAGCATTTGGTTACGTTTCCAATTAGGCAGATACTCGACAAAACTGTTGCGCATATAGTTAGAATCTGTTAGGATAACAAATTATTTAATACCATATTCAGTTGCCATTAGAATTGTCTTACATACGGCACAAAGTTCAGCTGACTGCTTTTAGGACCAATGCTGTATTCTACAGATATATTTGGATAATCACCTATCCAGGTGATTCCAATACCTGCAACCAATTTCCGTTCATTATCAACGGTGATTTGATATGAACAACCATCTATGTATACACATGATAGTGGTCGACAATTTTCCTCGTCATAAGCTTTATACGGAGAAAGTAATTGTTCCTCTAGGAAATCACCTCCTGTAGAGTTACCATCTAGAGTTAAAGCAGCACAATCATGTAGATCTGCTAGTCCTTGGGCAACCACATTTTTCTTATTTTGATTATAACAGACTTTTAACAGCCATCCCTGTAAGAATAAAGTCCATGCAGAAAGATTACCGTCTCGTATCCTGTCGCTCTGCAAATATTGTAGAGGTTGGTGAGCATTTTCTACAATAATCTTCTCGCTGTGGATATAGCTCTGAAAATTTTGTAATGCCCACACTGTAGACAATAAAGCTTTCTCACAGTTGTTTCGACAGGTGACAAGGTTTTGCTAGCATATGCTATGGGTTGATATGACCAGAATTTATGTAACCAAAAGGCATCCGGGTCCAAGTATACTGCTGTTTTCCAAATGTAAAGGCCAACTTGTATTGGTCCTCCTTGTGTACCGGAATAGTCCAGTATCCCTGGGCACAATCTAGGGCAGTGAATATTTTGGATCCTTGCATTTGTACCAATTATTGGTCTATGTAGGGTAGAGGCCATCCAGACATATACACACATTTAGCTGTCTTAAATCAGCTCACAAACGTCATTGACCATTAGGCTTCAGAATTCCTAGGATGGGGTTACTATATGAACTGTGCTTGATACATATGGGTGGTAGATTGGGATCAGTCTGGATTCTAGCGACATGAAGGTTAGTAAACCCACAATCATATGAATCTTTGGCAAAGATCTCTTGGAATTCCATTAGGATTTCCTTTAGCTGTTGACGTTCACTGTCATTAGAGCACGCATCAGCCATGGATATCTGTTCTTCCACCCTTTCCTGAAATCCAGGAAAAACTTCAGGTTGACCTATTTCGAAGGATTCCTCAAGTTTAGAGGTTAGCTCCTCTTCAGGTGGATTGATCTTCTTTTGGTCATGATATTCTTGTAATTCCTGTTCATCGATTAGGCGGTCAAAGATGATGGAGGATTCTTCAATCCTGCACAAACCTTCACCTATACTGAAAGGATAAACAGACTGGATAGTGAATAAACCTTCTGGAATAGAATTATACAATTATTCTAGTCTTGATGTTCGAATAATTGGAATTTTAATAAAGACAGGAGGCGAATATTTGCTTAACACTTCCTTTACTTCTCACCATAGCAGCAAAGGATAAAAATAGTGAACCAATCACAAAACAGAAACAGAATAATATATATAGCTGTCAGGAACCCTCTATCTTCCTCTTTCTGCAGCTGCGAACATAATGAACAGGAACGGACGAAATGCCAACGTAACATCCATCAATTGATGATGAAGAAATCGCAGCCAACAATCCAAATGAGGCGAAATTTAAACTGCAAAAAGAAGAAAATTCGTGACAGCAAACATATATGATATCTTATATGAATAAAACGTAATTCTGGAAAATTATAATGTAATCCAAAATATGAATTTACCAAAAAATTTTATGATACCACAAAACACATATATATATATATATATATATATATATATATATATACATATATAGATACAACCTTAGGAAAATAAACAAATAACCTAAGGGAGGGAGGGAGGGAAATATTCGCCTCCTGTCTTAATAATAATTTTAAGGCAAGACAGGAGGCTCATATTTGCAATTTTAATGCCTGGACACCAACGACTGAACTGCCGAATCCACAGGCTTAAAATAAAACTCCCGAAAAGTCGAAGCTCGTGACCAATCAGCCGTCCTGAGAATTTCTGTCAAAGAACCTCCTGAATTAAAAGCGGAAGAAGCAGCCGCTCCTCTAACCGAATGCGCACCAAAATGACTAGCAATACCAGCCAAAGACAATAGCCAACGGATCCATTTAGCTAAGGTAGGATTAGAAACTGGGCGAAAAGGTTTGGAGTAAGACAACAGGAGTTGAGAGTTAGCCGACGAACGATGAATTGCCGTAAGAGCCAGGTAAGTGCGAAGACATCTCGCAACACAAATCTTAGGATCCGCTGCCAGGTACGGGTAAGAAATGGAGGATGAGAACGTTTTAGTACGTTTCCTCAAATTAAATTCTACACATTCCGGAGAAAAAACAATGGAATCAGCCTCTAAAGCGCCAACATCAGCAACTCTACGAAATGAGAGAAGACATAAGAGCATGGCAAGTTTAGCTGATAATTGCCTCAAAGAAAGAGAATCATTATCTGGCCAATTACGTAAAAAATTCAGAATTATAGAAACATCCCAAAAAGAGTCGTAACGAGGAGCAGGAGGTCTACTTAAACGAATGCCTTTGAGTAGACGACATACCAGTGGATCCCTACCAATAGGTCCGTCTGAAGAACCAACATGGGAACCAGAGATTGCGGAACGAAAAACATTAATGGAACGGTATGCCTTACCGGAAGAAAATAAGTAATTCACAGGGGCTGTATGAGGATCAACTTGTTGTCCCACACACCAAGACAGAGAGGAGTTACCAAAACAATTGTCACTTGCAAAGCAAGAATCCGTTGTATGACCCTGGGAATAAGAGCGAACGGAGGGAAGGCATAAGCCCCCATGACTGGCCAATCTTGAAGAAATGCATCCGTCGCTAGAGCTTCCGGATCCGGGAGCCAGCTGAAAAACTGTGCAATTTGGCAATTTGTCCTGGAAGCAAAAAAAGATCCAATGTCAACGGACCCCTGCGACTGTTGATACGTTGAAAAACTTTTCGATTTAGTGTCCAGTCGCTGGCGTCTCTCCAATGTCTGGATAACCAATCCGCCATCTGATTCTCTATTCCCGGAACATATTCCGCTAGAACAGAAATGTTGCGGTCGAAACAAAACTGATAAATGTCTTTGGTTAGGTCTGCAAGACGTCTGGACTTGGTGCCCCCCAAACGGTTGATATATCTGACCGCTGAAAAATTGTCCATTCTCAACAGGAGGCAGCAATTGGAACAATCCTTGGCTAGACTGCGAATAGCAAAAGAGCCTGCAATCAGTTCCAGGCAATTGATGTGAAGAGAACGTTCCTCTAGAGACCAAACGCCTCCCGTGGCCTCTAGAGAAGAAACTGCTCCCCATCCTATCATGCTTGCATCCGATTCTAGGATGAAATCCGGGCGAGATCCGAAAATGGCTCTGCCGTTCCAAGCCTGCATGTGAACAAGCCACCATTGCAGCTCCTGACGGACATCCACCATGAGACGTACTATTTGATCGTAAGATGGGTAACGTTTCAAATAACTGGCTTTGAGTCTCTGTAAAGCTCTGTAATAGAGAGGACCTGGGAAAATGGCCTGAATGGAAGAAGAGAGAAGTCCCACAACTCTCGCCAATTTTTGTAGAGGGCACGACTGCATGCGTAATAAGCGTCGAATCTCTTGATAGCCGAAATCTTCGAAGCTGGGAGACGAAGTACTGCTTCCACGGAATCTATTTCGAAACCCAAAAATTTTATTGTCTGAGTTGGAGACAACTCTGACTTTGGAACGTTCACCAAAAAACCTAGATGATGAAGAGTATCCATCACAAAAGACGTCTGCTCTGCCAGAAGATCCGGATCCTGAGAAAATAGTAAAATGTCGTCCAGGTAAATGATTGACCTTATTCCTCTGGAGCAAAAGAAAGCCATGACTGGACGAAGGAGCTTGGTAAAGCACCAAGGGGCTGAGCTGAGACCGAAAGGGAGACAACGGAACTGCCAAAGCTGGTGACCCCAGTAAAATTGAAGGAACTTCCGAAAATCTGGATGAATGCGAATAGAGAGGTAAGCATCTTTTAGATCCAGCCTTGTAAACCAGTCGCCTTTTTTCATGAGATCCCGAAGGAGATGAATACCTTCCATCTTGAAATGGTGATATCTGACATATTGGTTGAGAGCTCGTAAACTGATTACAGGACGAAGATCCCCCGTTTTCTTTTTTACTAGAAATATCGAACTTACGAACACTGGGGCACCTGATGCCCGCTCTATTGCACCTTTCTTTAGAAGAGAAGATAACTCTTCTTCTATCAAATCTGCCGTCCTGGATGCCCTGAAAACCGGACGGCATAAACGCTGTACTGGAGGAACAACAAAATCTATGCAATACCCCTGGACCGTATGGAGGATCCATGGGTCTAAAGTAATCAACTCCCAATTGTGGGAAAAATAAGATATTCGACCAGCAACTTGTGGAAGGGAAGAATGGTAAACTGGAAGAGAACTTACCGGTATTGTAGCGACCTCTGGCGAACGCTGAAGCTCCTCTGCCTCGGAAAGCGCCGCGAACCGTCGATGGTGTGGAACGAAAAGATCCCCGGAATGTTGATGGCATCTGGTTTTGAGAAAACCTCGGGCCTGCTTGGTAAAACCGGCTGGAGATCCGGCCCCTAGATCGTCCAGCCCTGGACAAAAAACGTGGATCCGTCTGGAACACCTTTCTCATGGATGTTTTGGCTTTAGACCAGGAAGACATCACAGAGACATGGCGATTAAGCTCTTTTACAAAAGAGTTGCCAAACAATAAACCGTTAGCTGTAGAACCTAATTCTTTAGACCCCAGCTCAGCCAAACGTGCGTCCATTCGTAATAAAGCAGCCTTTCTGCGTTCCGTTGAGATAGCCACATTAGTATTGCCTAACAGGCATATGATTCTGAAGGCCCAATCACGCACCAGTTTGGGGTCAAGGATAGAATCCCGCAAATAAGCTCTGTCAGCTAAAGATAAAATTTGTGTAATAGGCCCAACTATATCAAGTAATTTATCTTGAGCCGACTTGAGGCCTTGTTCTAATCCCTTGCGGGGATCCCGTTTATTATTAGACAGGAGAGTGACCACATTAGGATCAAACTCCGGTGTCAAAGCCACTGGTAGCACCAGGCGAGGGCATTCTGCCCGCAATTTGTTCCGCACCTCTTTCTCCAAAGGGCGTTGTAGCCATTTTTGTAGATATTGAGCTATATGCTCAGGCGGGGCCCACTCTGTAGCCCGAGGATGACGCATGACAGTGGGGTCAAAAAGCGCCTCTCCTGCAGGGTCCAACACCGGAGTGTCAGCATTCGGAGATGAAATGGGTTGAGATACAGTAGCCTCAGTATTTTTTAAAGACTGACGGGGCTCGTCTATCATGGACTCACGGACGAAGCGTGAGTGTTCTCCTCTGGACGGAACCAGATTAACTGAATTTTGAGAATCATCCGATGAAGTGGCATGCCACTCATCAAGTAGTGTCATAACACCGTCTGGCTTATCAGAAGCCATGGACACCTGACCCGACTCCCTGAGAGTATGAGATGAACTAGCATGTTTCGCTCGCTTAGCAGGAGCCTTACCCTTGCCTGCAGAGACACTTCTACCCTTCCATGGGCGTTTTCTTGAGACAGAATCATCTGATAGATCAGAGTCATACACATGAACCTCTTGCAGAGGATTATCAAGGACAGGGTCTAATGGGATAGAACCCAGAGACTGAGCAGCTAAGGGTAGTGACAATTTTTCAGTCATTTTTTCCATAAAGACTTCCATAGAGGAAGTAAACTTGGATTCCAACCAAGACATCAAAAACTCCTGAGAAGGATTAGATTCCTCAGCCATGATGATACACACCAATAATATATATATATCAATACAGGGACTCAGCCTGTAACAACTCAACTTTTTTTTTTTTTTATATTGTAAAAACGGCAATAACCACGGGCTCACCGTGAGGATCACAAATAATTACGGAAGGTACCCGAAGAAAAAATAACAAAATACAATGTAAAATATGAGCCGAACAGATCATGAACTGTCCAAAGAAGAAGCGTTGTATAACTGCTACCACGCGGGAAAGTAACCGCACAGTAGCAGAGAAAACCAAAAGGTGGCGGCGAAATCTCGCGAGAGAAGACCGCACAACTAAGGGAAAAACGATACCGGGAGAAACCAAAATGGCCGCCGCGAATGAACACGCAGTAAGAAAAAACAATAGACAGCGGAAAGCCGAAACCGGCGAGAAGCCGGCACTAGAAATCAGCCGAACGAACCGACAAAGGTAAGTAGAAACCCGGAAAAGCCAAAGGCTGATAGAATAAGCACTGCAGCAAACGGAGAAAACAACTAACACCGAAGGAGTTATAAAAGGAACACTCCTGATAACGGAGAAATCCAAATATAGGACAATCCATCACAAGCAAAATAAGTCATTCAAAACTTAAAGAAATAAACATAAACCTAGGAAAAAATATATACCTCTAGAGAAATATACCTAGAGAAAATATATAATAAATAATAAACAATAAGTCACCAATGTGAAAATCACCAAAATGTATGAACAGCCAATGTAATGAAAGGAGCTGACCTGTATACTTGAGGTGAGCAGCAAAGAAAGAGGAAGATAGAGGGTTCCTGACAGCTATATATATTATTCTGTTTCTGTTTTGTGATTGGTTCACTATTTTTATCCTTTGCTGCTATGGTGAGAAGTAAAGGAAGTGTTAAGCAAATATGAGCCTCCTTTCTTGCCTTAAAATTAAACATTTGTTCCACTATTTGTTCTTCTGTCAGGTATTCTTCAGGAATGAGACCTATAACATGATTTTGGAACCCAAAAGTATAATATTCTGAATCCAATGCCAAACCAACAACCGTACCTTTGGCTAAGGTAATATTATGAGGTGCAATGTTGTTTATAACAACATAAATATGGTTTCCGTGAATATTTACTATTGGTGTGGGTGTTACCATGAAACCTAGCTGCTGCATCCGGTTGGATAAGCAGATAAATGCATTAGGATTTCTCAATTTCTGGCCTTTCTTAACCTATTGTAACGACTGAATGAGGAGGACCCAGGATGGCGGAGTGAGCCAGGCAAAAAGAAACCAGGAGTAGCCAGGATTGCTGGAACCAAGAATCAGGTCTGGTAACCAGTAAAGCAGGAAGCCAAATCAAATCCAGAAGAGTAGTCAAACAAGCCGAGTCAATACCAACGATCAGAGAACAAGAGCCAAATCAGAAAACAGGAGCAAAGTCAGCAAGTCGGGTCAAACGAAGAAATAGTCACAGCAACTCGCACAGGAAAACGGCAGAATACACCAACCAAGGGTGACCCAGAAGAGGAAGTCCAGGTTTAAATAGGGAAAGGTGGAGGTGTGTCCTACATTAAGGAGGTCACCCGAGGTTATAAGAACACGTTACAGATGCAATATTATGTTTTGACCACACGGTGAGCTGTGCTACCTGTTTGCCGGTGAAGACGCCAACCGGGTAGCGGTGGTACACGCTGCCCGGGAAGCCGTCTGAGGAGGAAACGTTGCGGGACCGGCCATGGCGCGGGACCGGAGAGGCAGGTAAGTCCTTACACCTATATGGGTAGAAGAAAGTTACTACTCCATTGTGGAATGGTTACATCTCCAGGAACTTGAATACCGACTGCATATGGCAATAACTGTGCCGATTTCAGTGCTTCATCTTCATCCTGAAATTCACAAGGATCGCCTTTTAACCTGGTCCAGAGATTAGAATTAATCAGATCCAGATGGATAGCAAAGCGATGTATGACATCATTGCCCACATAAATCTGGTAACGGGGTTCGTCTAACACCGGAAACAAATGTTTGGCTGTCTTATTTCCAATAGAAATGGATAACAAACATTTTGCAATAATATTTTGGTTTTCTGATTCGCCGTCCAGATTATGGATCCACCTGTTTTGGGGAGAAAGATACCGGATCATTTTAGGATTAGCAATCTGTTTTAACAGATTCTTGCTAATATAGCTGTTTTCACTCTCCAAGTTCAGCTTGGCATTCTTACTTCTCCCTAGATCATTCACTTGAACAGGAAAAAAATAATTTATTAACCCTTTCAATTTTATCAAGGAATTGAACATGATCTGCTGACTCCACAGACTCCCCATAATCCCTGTGAAGAGAAATGGTTAAAACATCGCCTTCCACTTTTGGCGTTTAAAATCTGTATTGCTAGATATTGGAGAAAACAGGATTTGCCAAATTGGCAAGAGATTAAAATGCAAATAAATTTACAAAGTAATGTAGAAAAATATTTTTTTCTAAAAGAAGCTAACTCAAGAGAGAGGTATGAGTGCATTTGGCAGAAATGGTTTCAAATAACAGATTAAAAATTCCCTGTGCATTAATACAACCACAGCACTGCTCCAACGGCCTTTGTTTTAGATCTATTTTGGCCTTGACAATTTATAATCTCCCTCTCCTCCCAAAGAAACACTGAGTGTTTGAATATTTAAAATTATTATTCTTTAATGCTATGAGCTTTAAGGGAATACAACAAATAATCATATATGAATGTCTATGTTTCTATGTTGTTATGTACCATATGTATTTTAATGTTTTGTCCTTTTTTTTTATACTCTTGAAAAAAATCTTAATAAAGAATGAGAAATTTAAAAAAAAACAAAAAAACATCGCCTTCCAGAGAGACATTGCGGATCCTCTCCGGCTGAACTTTTATGGAATGATCATCTGCAGGGGAAATAAAATCATTAACCTATAGAACAGTAACATCAGATGACTGACTATTCATAAAATGAATTTCAATTGAGTCCGGCCTTTCCTCAATCACATGGCAATTACACCTGGATTGCTGATGGGATTTATCATATGGAATGGGTACTTTAGTTTGTGACCATACAATCCCATTCACACAATCTATGATTACGTTAAGTCTTCTGAGTAGATCTATACCCAAAATCAATCGGTCATAGGGGAGATTTACCACTATTACCGGGTGTCTCAAGGTCTTATTACCTATAGTAAACTTTAACCAGGTAGAACCTATGACATGAAGGGAATTACCTCCAACACTCAGTAGAGTATTTGGAAAGTCTCTTAGTTTCGGCTTTTTTGCTGCTAATTCCATTACCTGTTGAAAGTACACTTTTGACAATATAGTCGCCTGTGACCCAGTGTCTATTAACCCCATGAAGGGTTGTGGTAATGAGTCCTGTATGTCTACAGAAACATAATATCTTCCTTCATGCTCTTCTAGTTCACATAGAATATGTCAACATATCACTTGTCTTCCATATGTCACCTGTCACAGCAGTAGTTCCAACCTGTACTGATGTATGCACATTCTTACCCACTAGTTCTTCCTTCTCATGAACGTCTTGACCATTTAAGCTGTTACTAGCGGTAGGCATCTCATCGCTTAACTCCTTCAGAGCCGGTTCCTGGGAACTAGGTGCTTTTAAAGACAAGTTAGCTTGCAGACCCATTTGGTCTGACTGGAATTTAGAAGAAAAAGTTACAGACACGTCCCCCCTAGCCAGAAGTGGAGGGACCACATAGGTTTTACCATCATTAACACAGTCATCTGATAGATGGTAAAGATCTGGAAGTAAAACAGGGTTAGGAATTATATCATCTGATAACCGTCCCTGTACTGCCACATCGGCTTTAACTATCCTATGATCTATTGTGGAGGAGCTGGCATTGTAGCAGGACCTACTCCTAAAAAAGGATTGGTGGTTACTGTAGCCATAGTTTGATTTAACTTAGTAATTTGCTCCGTTAACAATTTGATTTGGTCACTCATCAATTGATGAGCCGGCTAGGCTTGGAGTTATTTGGCTGAGACTGTTGGGAGTTATCATACTCAGATTGGCTAGATCTGTCCCTTTTGGTCCTGTAAAATGTCCTCCTTGCCTGAGGGTTTTTATTCCACTGGGAATTACCCTTCTTCCACTGTGGATTCTTTTTGGCAGTGGGATTTTTTCCTTTTGTATCCTGGGATTCCACATTAAGAGTTTTAGGCCTGACAACGGGTGAGGCTGTAGCCGATTCCTGTTTCTGAGGTTTAGGGGATTTAACCACCTCAGCATAGCTTCTCTTTTTCTGGGATTCTAGAAGGACTTGGGTACTGTATACAGCGTCATGCATTCATTAACAACCCAATCTAATGAGCAATCGCTATCATAATCTCTAGCAAGATTTGTCCATATTGGAGAAGGCATTGCATAGAAGAAAAGATCTCGGAATTCTCGAGAGTCATATCTGGGTTTACGTTCTGTAAGAGAATAGGCGTTCTTTAGAACAGTTTAAAACTCTCTAGGACTTTGGTGAGGCCTACATTTGAGATTATACACAGTCTTTTTAGCATCTGAGACAGTTTTATACTGTCCAAACTCTAACTTAATCTCATATTTCACCTTAGACCAAGATAGGGTTTGCATACTTTGTAAACCTTCAAAGTAATGTCTGTGATGATTTGAAAAAGTCCACGACACATAGTACTTCTTGTGGGTGTCATCATCCATTCACAAAAACTGCATTGCCCTTTCAAATGATTCTAAATGGTCAGCAATATTAGCTGTGCCTTTTTTAGAAAATTCGGGAACAGTCTCCTTAAGGAATTTAATTACCTTAGGGGCATCATAGACAGGTACGGGTAATTTCTTAGTACCCTTTATCGCTCCTTTAAAGTTACGGGAGCGCCCGTCTGATCTGTGTGTTTTGGCCGTATTGGCACCTTGTAACATCACAGAGGGTTCACCTGAAACATGACCTTCTGAATAAACGGAAGATTCACTATCACTTTTATCACTATCCTGATTCTCATCAGAGTCATGTGTATCAGAAAATGTAACCTTATGATTCCGTTGTGATTGGACAGAAGCCACCTGATTAACCTGTTCTTGTATAGTTTGTAATTGCTTACTTAAACCTATACTCTGTTACGGTGGTGTGGGTTTTAACCCCTTCATCACCTTCACCATACAAAGATAGCACACTTTGCACACTATCCTGGTTAGACAATTGGGCTTGGAGTTCTCGTATCTTCAGTTATCAAGATCATACTGACAATCCGTTTCCCTGCTCTTAGCATCAGAGTACTGGCCATGAAGTGCAAAATACTTATCAGTTAAATCATCAAACCTTAGTTTCAACTGTTTGTACTCTGCCTGGGTATCATTTAACTGATCCAGGGCTGCTTTAGAAGCTTGCAACTCTTTTTGGAGACTAGACACTTCTTTTTCTCTAGTTTTACAACCTTGCAACAACCAAGAAGCCAATACAAAAAAGTAGGACCAGGATGAAAAGATTAACCCTTCTTGCTCCTTCAAATCTGATGTTTGAACAATAGCATTCAAAGGTCCAACCAAGGGTGATCCTTCAGACCATTCACTTATTAGGGTCATTTGTACATCATCCTTAAGGGATTGGAGCCACTCTCCATAAGTCTCTTATTTTCATATTTTTATGATAACCTCTCATAATATCCTGTTTAATATTATTAACATGCACCAGCACTTCTTCTTTAGATACTAAAACATCTTCACTAGAAGTAGCACTCGATTTGGTGGACACAGACATGTTTTATGCACCGATCACTTATGAAATACACAGTACTATATATCAATAATTTGAATTATTACTTTACGTGAAATATCTCAGCAGTGCCTCCAAGTATGTTAGGGATATTAGTGAGACAAAATAGACAAAACCAATATTTTATCACATATGCAAAATAATTATTGTAGGACCACATCCACAATATTAACACAAAGATACCCTATATTTTATCTCTGATCCTAAATTCTTTCAAATCGGGCCAAAAATTATAATTCAAATTAGATATATATATATATATATCACCACGATAGTCAATCAAAAATATTTATTGTATAAACACAATTTATAAAATATCTAAGTCATGCAGTGCATAATATAAAAACCAAAAAATTCTTAACATGTCAAAATGAATTAAATCCAAAATACAGTATAATATCGATGAGTTATCAAATATGAATTATTACTTTGAGTCTAACACACACAAAATGCAACAGGTGAAAAAGCACGTGACATAAACATTTTAGCTTGATCAATTATCACCTTATATAACCAGCATTTATTATCAAACCAATTAATTTCCACTCCACTCAGCAACCAAACATCATAATAATCAGGGTGGTTACAAAAAGAGCACTCTCTCTCTCTATATATATATATATTAGTCTTACTAATATGACAATTAAAAATAACTTAATAATGTCTTAAGAGTATTAGTGAAATTTTTAATAGATGCAAATAATGTCAAACTTCAGTTACAGGTAAAAATACCTTTTACATCATTGTCATTATCATGGGTTATAAGCTGCAGTCTCACAAGCTGTCATATACAATAATGCCACATACTATTTCCCAGAAGGGAATTCTATATTGAAGTAGACAAAATTCATTTCTATTGAGAATAATAAAACCATTATATTTACCACCACTTGTTGCTGTGGTCCAACTGGTTCTTGTAGATATCAATCCAGGTTCAGTGGGAAAATTAAGTGGAAAGAAATATAACTTTCTTAAAGTTATATATGTTAGAAACTCAAAGTAATTCTAAGAGTAAAATATGGTGCCAAGATCTTGTGAGGTTCCAAAATTCCAATTGTCTGGGAGTAAATTTGTATCGGTCAGAGTCCGTATCGGTGAGTCCCTAAATTATTTAAAACATAAGCTTTTAAAGACAGGGCTTATTATCATATTCTCCACCTATTGATTGGAATTCTCCAATCATAATGGTGGGTTTTACCCATTATAATTAGGACTTCTTATCATAGTTGTACCATTGTATCATTGTATTTCCACCATTAACCTCTAAGAGACGCTCTGGTCTAAGAAATAACTTTAAGACAATTACACATAAGTTTGGAATTTATCCTTGGTCACCCATATCTCTAGACCTTACCTCCTAGGTAGTAAATCAGGTTTTGGGGGTCTTACAATGTATCCCCCATTTCAATTTACATTCCTAGAGATATGCAGCTTCTACTCCTTAACTTTCTCATGGAAGATAAGACTAATTAGGTAATATTTGCTTAAGCAGCTATATTCATAAAAGCTTCTTTGTTCTCAATTATAGAGAGAACAAAGACAGAAAAAAAAATCATTATATGGTTAAGGAAAACAAAATGGTTCCGACTCCATTTTGTGCTCATATAAAATACACAAAATATGGAATACCTGTTTTCCAGCCTAAAATATCTGACAATACTGATATATGGCTAAGCAGCTGACAGAGGAGCATAAATGCAAGGGCTTAGGCGTTAGTTTCATGGGTTCACCGTTACAAGCCCAAAAGCAAGCAGCAGAGTATGCAGAGGAAGCATCATCTCGAGCAGCAAAGAAATTCAAGACGGAGCCGTCAGCAACAAAGTTGATGTTGACTGTCTTCTGGAAAAAGTTGGTACGCCTTCGGGAAAATTGCATTGCAAAGGAAGGCAAAAAATTGTTATTTGTTCTTGAAATTAAAAAAAAAGTCCAGAAACGTTTCAAACGTCCCTCATACACACCAAGTGTACTTTTCAGTTGTCCAGTCCCCAGCGCATATTTGTGCCTTTATGAAGTTGAAAAATTGTATTTCATATGGATAGTGTTTAACAGATAGGACTCTATTTTCTTTCTTATGAGAAGTAACATACGCATACAGACTTGTTTACATTTCATTGTTATATTCTGATGGCTTTCGGCTTCCACTTAGTATTGACCTTCGAGAGATGCTGCTTTAGATTCTCGCAGTATTCATATAGCAATTTATTTCCTCCGCTTATTTTGTAATGAAGGGGGCAAGTAATTCACATGCAAAAAGAACCACTAATGGGTATAATTTTCTCTTTCTTGGCATAGAGGAGCTAGTCACCGTCTCACAAATGTTCATTAAGTCATGAGCTTTAACTGCATAATTCACCAAAACACAATCACCAAACGGTTACCTGGAGGGATTGTAACTCTTCAGACAGTAAATTCCATATTAACCTAAACCACTTTTAAGCCGAGTTGGCTTGACTTTTTTAAAAATAAAAAACTTTACATACAAGTATGCAATATTTTATAATAAACACCCCCACAAAATATAGACCTATTTTATTCACAGCTTCACATATTCAGAAACATTAAGATTGTATAATCTGCTCAAAGAAAGTACATGGCACTATTACACATTAAAATTCTGACACAAACCCAAAGTACATGATCAACTTAAAGGCATATGTAAACCACAAACATTCTTTCTCTTTTGAGGCTTCTTTACTGTAAAAGCAGCATACCTTGTGCACATAGATGACTGACTAATAAATGTTTGGGTGGCATTCAGGAGATGGTTTTCTGCATGAATGACTAGCAGCACATAAAGTGATAAAAGCAGTCTTTCAATCTTCTAGCCATATACATTCCAATATCACAACTGCCATAAATCTGTTAACTGCATCTGGTGATGCACCTATATCTGTTTACTGCAACAGAGTGAAGAAACCTTTCGAATCTTATTTGCATACCATTACAAATATAAAGTAGAACAAAGGAATGCATTCAACCAAAATATTTAGCCTTGTCTACAAAACTACAGGACACAAATGCCCTTTTCTGGTTCTAAAAGACACCCAAATAACAAATGTATCTTTCTCCAAACGTAACTGCTTGAGTCATAGCCAGATTATAAACTACATCATCACATTATACTCCAAATGAGCTAACACCAATATAACTAAATATTTATGAGCAACATTAAACAGTGTTCCAATTAAATGGGACGTGGCAAAAACAGCTTCAGATAACCCTGTCAGCGACTGACACCGTTTCCATTGGGTGTTTTTCTAAAGGTGGGCATGAATATGAGGTTCAAACTGTTTCAATCCAGAATAGAGAGCACAAAAGGACAATCATTAATCAGTGTGCCTAAGGCACACACTTGCACTACAGCCCAGCATTCCTGCATAAGCTAAAACTTGTTCTCACTTTTAACATTATAAAATAAGTTATATTATATTATATGGCCATGATCCTATAGCCTAGTCCAGATATTTTAGGGTGGGAAACGGACACCGATTATGTTTTTTTTTTTATTGTTTTTTGTTTTTTTTTTAAGAAGATTAAAATAAAATAAAAAAATATCAGCCCTTGATATGTTTAAAATATTGTAAAGGATCTATATTTACTTTTACCTCTCCTCACAGAATGACTCAAGCAATTGCATACATTTTTTTGATCCCACTAAAAAGCAGCTGTTACCTACTTTCTCTAATAATAAATGTTTACACCAACAAGGAACAAATGGTGGTACTAGACACTGATGTGTAAAGTAGTCAGTGAGCTGAGCATTTAAATTTCATTAACGTAAAAGGTACAGGCAAGCCATTTTTTGTTTATTTTTTTAAATGAGTATTCTTTAAAGTGAAGATTAAAAATTCCCACATTTTCCCCTTGCTGAGCAGAGCAAACTCTATGTAAAACTCTGAGTTGCTTAGCTTTATCCCTATTGGTCTTTTAGCCTGCATATCATTCCAACTGATGCAGTTTTGGTGAATGAATGATGTAAACAGTTTGTCTCACATAAGCCTAGACATTTTTGTTTTTACTGTCACTTTTATTATGTAAGTAAAGGGCCAACCTTTTGCCCATGCACGGTTTGTCGACGCAAGAATAATTAAATCAGTGGCTGCTTTTCAGTACATTCAACAGTCTAGCTTATTTTTTCCTTAAATTAAAATATGGTTTTCCCAATAAATAAGGATCCTTTCTACACAGGTTGGATATCACCAATGATTACAGTGTGTGTTTTGAACTCTGATTTTATATTAAAAAAAACAAAAACATATCAAACGTATTAGTCATGATAAGAAACAATTTTATGTTGAATGTTCCTGGAATATAAGCACTCATTCTGTAACAGGCCAGGTTTCCATGTTGGCAGGTGACATACTCCGGCAAGGCTCTCATATTATCTTCGGTTTGTCCTTTGCTCAACGGACTCTTCATTGGCTTTATAACTCTGATCGGGATCTGGTGATCCGAGGACCTTTTCTAATCTCCTTTCTCTTTTCATCCTTTCGTCTTCTCTTTTCCTCTTCTTTTAATGCTTTCTGGAAGGCATCTGTGTTTGATAAAAACTAAACAAAAAGAATATTCAGAAAATCATCAGTTACTGAAATCACTTTATAATAGTGTGCCATGGTCAAATTCGAAACCACTACATTTATTGGTTGATATGCAACTAGTTAACATCACCTGCATTTTTCCACAACTATAAATATTACAAAAAGTAATACAAGCCAAAGCATTATGAAATTTCAAAATGTACCTTATATATGGAATATGTAAATAAAACGGCAACTACATTTATACAAAATTACTGTAGTCTTATATGCACCAGTGTATAATACACTTGTATAACTTTACACTCAATTTTGTAGGATTTTTTTTTATAATTATATATAAAAAAAGTATATTTGATCTCTCTCCCGATTAAATATTTACCTAAGAGTTAGGAGCAATTTTATAAGAACTATAGGTGAGCTACACCATACTCATAATGATGTACTGATTAAGATGTTCACTGAGGGCCCAAAAATCAGCCAGATATATCATAGCCATCTCTTTGATATGAAAGATTTTTTCAAGTCTAAATCAATAGCGCAAAAAAAAAATGGGAGAGAGACTTAAGCATAGAGTTTGATCTAGCGACCTGGAACAAAAGTTATAGTTAATTTAAAAAAAAAATTTAACTGTCAAAATCTTAATCGAACTTCAATATAAGCTTTCTTATAGATGGTATTTAATTCCAGAAAAATTAAACAAATGTTACCCCGTCCAAAGAAATACTTGTTGGAGATGTGGCTTAGACAAAGGCACTTATATCCATATATGGTGGCATTGTTCTAGCCTATGCCCTTTTTGGATTATGGTTAATAACATTTTAGTGTATCTGGGGAAAACTGTTTTGAGGCAAAATAGTGAAATTTTTCTTCTCCATCTAAATTGGCCTAGACTGGATAATATAAAATCATATTCGCTTTCCCATGTTTTAGTTGATGCTAAAATAACTATAGCTAGAAACTGAAAAAGCAAAAAAATTGCCCTCTATTCTGAGTTAAAGCTCAAATTGAGTATCAACTACATATGAAAAAAGGTCTATTTATGGGGAAATTTAATATATTGGCTGATAAAGCCTTAAAGATATGGGAACTTCATTTTTAACTAGGGCTGAAACAACTAATCGATAAAATCGATAATGAAAATCGTTGTCAACGATTTTCATTATCGATTAATCGAATCGATTTTTATCGATTATAAAAATTATAATCCGACCTCAGAGATCGGATTATAACACTAGAATCCAGATCCCCCGCAACACTGCAGGGGACCTGGATTCCCCTCACTGTCGGCCGGTCTCTCCTCCCCCCTCCCATACATCACTCTGCCTCTCTACCCGGCTCCGTTACTGACTTCATAGAAGCCTCAGCTTAAGTGAAGGGCAGTAACAGAGGCTGTCTGTGCGCATCGTTTAGACCCCCACCGGCTGACAGAGGATCATCCTCTCTGTCAGCCGGTGGGGGTCTGCATCGCACAGACAGCCTCCGTTACTCACCTTCACTTACGCTGAGGCGAAAGTTCCTGTCAGTAACGGAGCCGGGTAGAGAGTCAGAGCGGTGTATGGGAGGGGGAGGAGTCAGAGGGGTGTATGGGAGCCACCCTCCCATACACCACTCTGGCTCCTCCCCCTCCCATACGGCACTCTGCCTCTCTACCCGGCTCCCTGGTGTCTTGTGAACCTCCGTGGCTGACAGGAGGCAGAGTGGAGTATGGGAGGGGGGAGGAGGCAGAGTGGTGTATGGGAGGGGGCAAAGTGGTATATGGGAGGGGGAGGAGGCAAAGTGATGTATGGGAGGGGGAGGAGGCAGAGTGGTGTATGGGAGGGGGGAGGAGGGAAAGTGGTGTATGGGAGGGGGAGGAGGCAAAGTGGTGTATGGGAGGGGGAGGAGCCAGAGTGGTGTATGGGAGGGGGAGGAGCCAGAGTGGTGTATGGGTGAGTTATAGTGGTTTATGGGGGGTATTATGAATTTCAGGGCATATAGGGGTATAAGGCATATCGATATTAGGTATATCAGGGGGGCATAAAACATATCTGGGGTAAAAGGTATATCAGGGGACTCAGTTGCATATGACTGGCATATAAGAGGTATAAGGCATATATGGGGCAGAGTGGCAAGCTGGGGGTCAGATGTGCATAACTGGGGCAGTTTGGTAAATAAAAAAAATTTAAACAAGGCTTTTTTCTCAGTTTTTATTAAATATGAAAAATAGTTAACATATGAATTATTTACTAATAACTTTGTATTAAAACCTAGTTTGAGAAACACTGTTTGGGTTCTTGTAGCTTTTATTATGTCAGTAAAATAAGAAGGTGAATAGAGAGGCCATTGTGATAAAGAGATGAAAGTGTAAATTGTACGTTTTTTATTACATTATTTTAAATTGAAAAAAAATTAATTTTATCCGATTAATCGAAAAAATAATCGGCCAACTAATCGATTATTAAAATAATCGTTAGTTGCAGCCCTATTTTTAACTTTTTTCTCTTTTCATCCCCTGTGGCTATAATTCCATCAGTTCGGAGTCGCCCTAAGCCAATCCCTACATCTAACTGCTGAACATAATTTCTTATATATATATGAGAATTTATTGGGTCAACACTAAATATTTAAATTACTACTTTGCGGTTTGTCTAAACCTGTGTGTGTGTATGTTTTTTTACGTAATAAAAAAAAAAGTATATAACGTGCACCCATCCGATTGGGTCACTGGCTGAGGATTGTTGACACTGATCAATGCCCTAAAGAGTCTTTGAGCAGATAATTCATTATGTTAACCCCTTCAGTACAGAGCCGTTTTTAATTTGTTTTAACATTTCTGCAGGGCTCGTGTATAGCTGTAATTTCCATCTCTCTCTCCTTTAGTGTACCTAGACACTAAGTACAATAAGTACAAGTAACATACTGCCATTTCAAAACTGGTCATCATGCCCCCATGTGGTATTTGGGACATCTTTGAAGCTTTACTCCACAAAACCATTTATTTTTGAAAAACAGACATCCCTGGGTATTTCTACCACCAGGCTTTGTCAAACTTTGTGGTAGTAATTGTTTTGCATGCCCCCACCCATTGAACTTTAGGTATGAGTTTGTTGGATTGTTTGCCTGGTAAAAAGGCTACATTTGGGACACACGCAATTCAGTTTTTGAACTTGGAAATAAAGCATTCTGCCCCATGTCCTATTTGTGACATCTTTGAAGCTGGTCAATTTAATTTGCTCCATCAAACCTTTTATGGTTGTAAACTAGACAAGCCAGGGTATTTCAAATGCTAGTATTTTAACCCTTTCCATGCACTAATTCTACTACCAGCCTGTGTCAAAATCTGTGGTAGGTATGGATTTACAGCTCCTGGTATATGTTGCTATCAAAAAACACCCCAATATACGTTCAGCAGCATCTCCTGAGTACAAGGATACCGCTAATGCATAGGTTTGCCTGGTTGTTTGAGGGGCAAAGGGCCACATTTGGGAGGTGCACATTTTTCAGTGTTGAAGTTTAACATTTGGTGATCATGTGCCCATGAAAAATAGGACACCTCAGGTTATTTCAAATGCTGGTGTTTTAACCCTTTACACGCACTAATTCTACCACCAGCCATTGTGTATTTAGCTCACAAGCACCCATGACTCCATTTTGGCAAAAGCACACAGAACAGCCATTTTGAATGGTCAGTGAACACAGCTTGATAGGTTTACTGTTCTAGCTTACTCTTTTCACAATCACACATTTAAGTTTTAGGTGACACTTTTGTGCACTTTGGATTTGCATTTTACGCTTGCCAGTTTGTTAACTGCAACCCTCAAAGAATGTAATTGAGATGTAAATTGATTAAATTCAACATCGTTAAAACAAAAAAAACGAAGCTGGGTGCTAGCAGGAAAAAGGGACAGCATAAACCCTCTTGAAGCATACAAACACAGAAAAGAATCCCAGCACTTCCAATCCTTAGGTTACCTTATTCAGAGAAAGCAAAACAAAAAAGCAACATTCGGCTTGACAAAAGCCCCCGTTTGGCCGAAACTTTGCTTTTTTGTTATGCTTCCTAAAGATTGGAAGCTGTTTGGAGTGCTAAGATTTTTTTCTGTGTTTGATTAAATCCAACATGTCCATTAACTCATCTCAACTGCCAACTTCATTCAACAACCCTATACATTCAACTCTTACCTCCATGTTTTCAGTCTTGAAGGGATTTCTGTAATCGGGTGACTTCTCACTGATTCCCAATTCTTGAGACATCTGAAAGAAAGAATTAATGGTTCAGTAAACCACCTTGTTGAAAGACTAAATTTACCCTATGACAATACATTACTAAAATTGGAAAAAGTGATGCTGTGTTTAACACACATCACAAGCAGAACTGGTCATATATCAATTATAAGACTACCCCAATTATAAGACGACCCCCAAAATTTGAATATTAATTTAGAAAAAAAAAATGAAAAAGCCTGAATTGAAGACTATGCTATAGAAGAAAAGTTTTACTAGTAAATATGAATTCACATGTAAACTAATTTTCATATTTAATAAAAACTGATTGAGAAAAATGCATTTCTTGTTTTTATTTCCTTTTGTTTGCCAACCTGCCACCCAGTTATGCATATCTACCCCCTGGCTTGCAACTGTGCCCCCCAGATATGCCTTATACCCCCTATATGCCACTCTGCCAACCCAGACTTACCAATGCATCCCCAACTTTCCCCCCGTGCTTCAGACGCCCTGGTGTCTAGTGGGGGCAGCAGGTCAACGCCTGCGCGATGCGCTTAAACAATCTCTGCTGCTACCTGGCACTTCCACCGGGGCTTCTATGACTGAGCACCGGAAGGTTGCGCCGGTGCTCCATCATAGAAGTCCTATCAGAAGTGCCAGCCAGCAGCAGAGGTTGTCTGCACGCCTCTTGCAGACTTTCGCTGGCTGCCAGAGAGGAGGATCCAGGTCCCCTGCAGCGCTGCAGGGGATCTGGATCTTATTGTCAGACCTCTATTTGCTTATATTTGAGCAAATACGGTACATATCAGTCAGAAACAGGATAGTCTTACATAGTGCACTATAGGTCGATAAAATAATAAAGTTGAGATAGCTTTGACCTTAATTGTAACTTTTTAAGTAATTGTTTTATTTAATGGGGTACCTCAGGGATCGGTTTTGGGACCAGTAGTTTTTAATATTCTTATTAATCTTAAAGGTCTTAATATGATACAAAGGTCTGCAACAGTGTAGACATTCTGTGTGGAACAACTCAAACGGCGAATGACTTAAGTAAATAAGAAGAATGATCGGGAATGTGGCAGCTGCAGTTTAATATTAATTAATGTAAAATAATGCACTTGGGACGTAAAAATCCTAAAGCAGAATATGGCATTGGTGGCAGGGTACTGTGAGTAACAACGCAAGAGAGTGACTTATTTTTGATGACTTAAATGTAAGCACACAACGCAATGAAGCATCTCAGGAAAAGCAAGCAGGAAAGGTTAAATGATGTTAATATTTATAGCTTGAAGGAAAGAAGATGGGGGTAGAAACACTTTACTTAAAGAGATTTAACAAAGTATGAGGTCATGGCCTAAAACTTGAAGGCCAGAGGCTTAGATGTAACTTAAGGAAATTCTACTTTATTCAGAGGGTAGTAGATAAATGGAATAGTCTCCCAGCAGCAGTGGTGGAGGCTAATACAGTGAGTGAATTTAGAAAAGCATGAGATAAGACATAAATCTTTACTCGCAATAGGACCTGATCAAAGACTGATAGGGGTTTAAACCCCTTACATCATGAAAAATGGGCCGAACGGTTCTTATCTGCCATCAATTTTAATAGATAAAAGCCATTTATCATTGAATATAGTACATGTATTTACACACACTATACGACCAAATGTATGTAGAAACCTGGCAATTACACGTATATAAAACTTGTTGAACACCCCATTTCAAAACCACAGGCATTAATATAAAGTTGCAGTCATAATAGCCTCCACTGAGAAGGCTTCTCACAAGACTTTGCTGCGTGCTTGCGAAATTTTGTGAACCAAAATAGCCTTTGTGAGGTCAGGCTGGATGAGAAGGCCCGAGTTACAATTGGTGTTCCAATTCAATGGGGGTTACAGCCGGGACTCTGGAATCCACACTCCAAACCATGTGTTCATGGACCTTACTTTGTGCACGCCTGTTGGAAGCAGGTGTGGCTGAAACACCTAAACTCAATAATGAGGAGAGGTGTACATATAGTTTTAGTCATAGTTAAAGCATTATCTATACATTAGAAAATGCCAACTCGTCCATTTTGTAGAAGAAACTACATAATGCACATCGCTAAAAAATAAAAAACATTGCTATGCATTGAACAACAAGCATATATATAAAATTCCACTTATCCGTAATAAACGCACATGAACCACCTGCTGCTTCTTCTAAGGACATATACGTATTTAACAATACATAAAGCTGGGCTACTCAAGAAAAAAAGTATTTTCATTACTGAATTTTAGCTGAATGAGATGCATTTAACTAAATGAAGTTTAGAATAAACACAGTTTCAACAAACCTGTATCATTGGTAAACTAGCCTGCTAGACAGATTAGCATGCTGGGTAATCTTTATGGAACACGAAGAGGCTTCAATAAATCTGCATATTTATGTCATATAAGTTAACATGGCTGTGAATGTGATTAGAAGTACATGCAAATGAGTACCAGGCCAAGAAGCTGAGAGTGAGGTCCATCGTTGAAGATTCCACTCAGGTTACAGAATCCAATACCCCACCGGATCAGATTGTTCCAATTGGAGTTCCGGTCAAAGTAATGGTGAACTATTTTGGGGAATCTCAGGACTACATCACCAAAAAATGCAGAATTCTCCACAGTATGTGAATAAGCTGAAACAGATTTGCAAGGTTTAGAAGAATAATGATGCTAAAGAATAAGAGGTTGTAGGGTATTTCATAAAAGTAATTGATCAGATCGCATCTAGAATGTGCAGTGACGTTTTGAGCACCAGTACAAAAAAAAAAAAAAAAAAAAAAAAAAATACTGGAAAGGAAATAAAATGAGTTCAGAGAAGGGCTAAAGGGCTAACAAAGTGATTAAAGGAATGGAAAAATTCAGCTATGAAAAAAGGCTGCCCAAATTGGGATTGTTTTCTCTGGAGAAAAAACATCTTTGTGAGGATATGATAAACCTTTACAAGTATGTTCAAGGTTAACACAAAGATCTTTTTGGAGATCTATCTATAGATCACTCCGTTCTTCCACATGAGGAACATTTGTCTAAAACATACAGAAGGTTTCTTTACCTATAGGGCAGTTAAATTGTGGAATAACCTGCCATCTAGCTTTTTTTAGCCAATTCAATCAATGTATTAAAAACTTTGGATGTTTTTCTAGATATGAAATGCACACAGGGTTATCACAAGTAAAGGTAGATAAGGTTATGTTGATCCAGAGCGAGTCCGACTGCCTTGGAGTCCAGAAGGTTTTTTTTCCTTTGAGATTATATTACGGTCTCAGGTTTTCTTTGCCTTCTTCTGGATCAACTAGTAGTATGGGTTATTGTAATGATTTAACTTGACGGACTATATGTCTTGTTTCAACCTATTAACTATGTAACTATGCATCTCTTCTAGCATAAAACGAGCATTAGAGGGTATTCTGTTTACTTCTGAGCACTTATAAAAGCACACATCTCACCATCTTTTATTTTGTCATCCTCTGGAAAGGGACCATCTGGTTGTACTCCTGCTGCAATCAAGACAGCTCGAGAGTCCTCTAGCACCTGTAAAATAAAGTGTCAGATACTAAAATGCTAATGCATTCTATTTGCTATTGTGTGTGCATGAAAATTTTACTGTGGTAAAAAAAAATACTCTCTCAGAAGATGTCCCCCAACCCCCCCAAAAGAAAAGTACCTGGAATAAAAAGAATAAAAGGCAGAAGTACCTATAAGTGAAAATTATTTGAGATTAAACTGTGATGCTCACCTTGAAAAGCCCTTTTAGCATTATGTCTATGATTTTATACTGCTGGTTGATATCATTAAGATCAATCAGATTATTTAGGGCATTGATCTGATCCTTACGCTTCACTTCAAAAAGCTTTTTATCTGCAGACTGTTAAGGTGTTACAAGTTGAAATGTACATTTCTTAAAGCTAACCAAATTTACAGTACTGCACATCATGATTTTTGCAGTTTTTTTGTACTCTTCAATACTAGCAGGCCTCAGACTCATTGGTTTTCCCCAAATAAACCCCCTAAGTAGATTAGATATACACACACAACACACTAGTGAAAACCTGACATTCTTGCTTAGGCAAGCACAGTAGGAGCATTTTCCCTGTGGGCTCCCATTCTACAGTTTATATATTTTCTATATGTTTTATTTATATATTTTATGAATTATGCTTGATCAATCATATACATGTTAACTTATGATGAATTATATTTAATTAATCTCAGAGTTAATAACATAACCTAGGATTCTTGAGAGTAAAGTGAGTGAAAGTCACACAAACCTCCTTGGGGAAAAGACAGTTACAGAATCAAAAGACTAATCTGTTTTAAACAAGTCATAAAGTTTGCAGTGGAATTAGAGCACTACCTGTGAAGTAGCCTGTCCCTCGTACCATGATGCTTCTGTTACCACAAGTTAAAACTTTTTATTAATACAGATTAGTCTGAACTAGATTTGAGCACAGGCCAGTTTTTCATGTTCGTCTTTGTGTTCTGTTCAGGCGAATATTCGTGTACATTCTTCGTGTTCGTTTTTTTTTTTTTTTTTAATAGAAGGGGTTAACCTTTGGCGCCGGGATTTAAAAGGTCCGTATCAGTGACTCTATTGGTCACCAGCAGGGAGCTCCTACATAGGTTGATGCCAGAGAAGGCCCCTGCAGAAAACCAATAGAGTTGCTCGCACGGACCTTTAACTCCTTGTGCGAACCTGCGGATTTCCGCTCCCGTTAACACATGCGATGCTGCATAGATAAGGTAGATGGGGAAGGGACCAGGGAGATTAGCAAAAGAAGATGAACACGAAGATTCTTCGTGTTGTGTGTCTTTGTCTACGTTTTGCCGTTGCCGTGTTCGTTTCTTCGGTATTCGGGCTATACAATGGAAAAAACGCACCCTTCGTGTTAGTTTTTATATTCGCCCGAATACGAATGCACAAGTCTGGTCTGAACTATTTACCATTTCTTTATCTAATGTGACCATGAACTAGAATATAACAAAGCCTTAACAACCCAAAAGAGAGAACTGAATTACTACAGTGCCGAAAGGATACAGATTTCAAAAGCAGCATCTCTTTTCTGTTTGTAAGTGTCTGATGTGCTTGCAAAGGACAGCAGTATGGCCACAAGGAAACTCAGGACATAGGCAGGGTCCATGGCAATGCCTTTAAGAAAAGATAAGAAAAAAAGCACAATAATTACCAAAGTGACTAATAACTCTTCAATCTGGAAGCATCCCAAATATTTTTTTTTTGCCCACAGAGAGGTTTTAATATTACAGTACATAATGAAAGAGAGTTAAGATCCACATAGAAAACACATTTTAAATATATTATATGATAGCTGTGTGGTCCCTTTAACTTTTAATGTTGTCCATTTTGCAAATAAATGGGGAGATTCTGCAGGAGCTCCCCATATGCATTTGCCCCAAGCCGCAGATATCTAGTCAGCACCAGCGATGGCTCTTACATAGTTATATAGGCTGAAAAAAGACATGCGTCTATCAAGTTCAGCCTTTCTTATATCTGTTAATTTGATGCCGTTAGTCCAAAAGAAGGCAAAAAAAACCCCAGTTTGGCTCTTTGATCTTTCGAGGAAGCCAAGGTTATTCTTAAAGATTACTGGCACATATATTAGTTTTCAGAAAAGGTTATGTTTATTTGGGAGCGCGTTTAATTCAGTGTCCTAAAATAAAAATGGTGATTTTACAGTATGCATTGTAAAGGTGCCGAGCTAGCCACATTAGCATTTTTATCAGACTGCTCTTTTATCTGAAATATTCAAGTTATCCAGCTTCCCACCGCGCTGCAGAATCTCTGAAACGCTCATGAGTCACTTGAAACACTCTTTTGAAACAATAGTACAAACCCGTTCAGACAGTTAGAATGACACTGCAACAGATACGTCCCAACAGAAAACAATTAAGAAGTTAAACACAACTCATCTCACTTTATGAAACTGCCGTTGGCGAAACAGAGATTACTGCTGCCCCACCAGACTGCTAGAAAGAAACACAGAGCGTGTAACCAGCTTACAGATATGCCAAGCATTTTGCAACTGAGTTTTACATCCCAGGAAAATGTGACGAGGGCTTTTTATATATATATATATATATATATATATATATATATATATAGTAATCTGCGATATACAGATTTATTTTACTCCATGCATTTATCTATTGGCTCGATACTCTTACACGAGGAACCAAATGCTACAAACATTTTTTCCATTTAACAGTACATAAGAAATGTATACACTATTACTGCAACAAGCTGTGGCCCATCCAATAAAAGACTTGGAAGAGGCCCATCACGCAGCCATCTAAAGCAGCAGTAAGGTGACCTCTGTGACTGAGATGCCTCAAGGTCCTCAGATTGCTGTGTAATTAATTATTGCACTGAAGAGCAAAGACTCAAACAAGGCACACAATGACTGGTGGCTAGTGGCTAGTGGCCTAGCTGCCCAGCCTGTTAGAACCGGCTAACAATGAAGGGGTTTGCCATCTTCTGATTTGTTGCGTCTTTAAAAGCCGTAAGAAAATGGAAGTCTCCAGTGTTTTCGTCGCGGTCTGTTAGCGCCCACCTCATGCATTTATGTGATAGAAAAATGGCTTTGTTTCTTCTTTCAAAACTAAAAACAAAATTAGACAAAATGTACCAAATCTATACCATCTATATCCTTTGCTGCTGTACATCATCAAAGAGAACCTAGCATCAACGCAGCTTCCATATGGCAGAAATAGGGAGACAATCATACAAACTCCAAATGAGAGGAAGAAAAGCAGATGGCTAATATTAGTGATGGATACTGCTTCGTGTATGGAATATACAGAAATGTACCATGTAGGATTTATTAACATGGACATATATACAGCAGTTTTATTTGTGCGGGGTCCAGGTTCAGTTATCGCTTAATTCGTCTTTATATAAAAAAAATGGAGACCAGTTAGTCTCTGGATTCATTTGGGATCATTTATTAAACGCTACATGGGGTTCCACGGCCTCGCCGAATGTGCCGGACAGGCTGCTTCATTGACAGGCGCGCATTAAACAACGGAAGTGCTCGGAAAGACCGCTATACACCACAGCAACGTCTGCTCCGTTCATTTCCATCCATGAGCCGAGGCTACCTCCTCGCTCCAAGCCGTCATTACCAGACAGCTTGCAAATAATATACATTTGCAACCTAATTTACCAGAAACGTAAAGAATGACGTAAGAGAAATGATACCAAAAATATAGATTTTACGGGATACGAAAAAATGGAGTTGTCACACATGCTGTGCATGTAACATATGTGATGTCTGCCTATACCCGTCCATGTATGAGCGGAATCTCCAGTCATTCTTACCTCTCCGCCTGCAGGTCAATGAAAGCTGAATGCAGGTCAGTGATTTTCACTCCCATCCACCAGTCATGCCGCTTATTTTCAGGTAACCCTTTTCTGTGCAACATCAGTCGCCAAACAAAAAATCCTTCCTGGCTGACGTCACTTCCTGCAAAACAACCCACAGTGCCATGTTCTGTAGCTTTCCGTGAAGTCTCTGGTTCTCTATCTTCGAAATGATGGTATGGCGTCACCCGCTCACGTAACTGCCGCCATTATAAGGCTTTGAGCCGTGAGGGACGTTGGAGGCTGGAGAGAAGCAGGAATAGAGGACGGAGGAGGAGGTGGTTTATTGAATATTGCGCTGTAATTTCTAAGTTCAGGCTGGCCGATGATATGCCTGACTGTGCTTCTGCTGCATGAAGGCAGCAAGTGGTAGAGGAGCGTGATCAGACATATCACCCGTGTACTTTACTGTGTGCTTTGTGGAAGATGTGTACATGTAAAAAATGTTATAGTATTTCTCCTTACCAAGACTGGCATCTTGTGGCCTGGATGGCACGTAACCCCGCCCCCTTCCCCGTTAACTTATTTAACCCCTTGACTGCTAACGACGGCATGGTGCCGTCGCTAGCAGTCCCAGTCAAGTGCTAACGACGGCACCATGCCGTCGCTAGCACTACCTTACCTTGATGGAGGTCTGTGGACCCCCATCACCACCTACCCCGGCGATCTGCCCCTCATATTGAAGGGCATCACTGGGACCACCCGATCCGGCCGGTGACGTCGCGCGTAACGACGTGATGACGTCACCGCGCAACTTTATTAATAACTGACAATTGTCAGTTAAAGCGGTATGGGGGCATGCTGCTTAGATGCCTGTATCTCAGGCATCTAAGCAGCTACAGACCCCCAACATATACCTTGCCTAGAGACATCCTCAGGGCCGGCCCTATAATGGGGCAGACTGGGGCAATTGCCCCAGGCGGCACTTTTCAAGGGGCGGCACTTTGCCGTCCCAAGTGCCGCTAATTTGTCAGCTGATGCGGCTACCGGCGCCGGTTTTAACATAAATGTAAAACCGCCGCCGTTTAATTACTTTCCTGCGTGCAGCGTGCCGATCGGTTCGGCTCTTCGTTCCACCCCCTTGATGCGCTGTGACGCTCAAAGGGGCGGGCTCACGCAGAGCAGGTTCCCGTCACCGCGTGACAAGGAGAAGATCTCGAGCGAGAAGAGGCTGAAGAGCACGTCGGTGGAAGAAGAAAAAGTAAGTATTTAAAAAAAAACTAAAAATTGAGGTGATAAGCGGACCGATGGAGTCGCGGACAGACATTCATGCCCCTAGAGGGTTGCTGTGGAGAGGGGAGTCAGGGGACATTAACAATTGAATATCATTGAAACGTATTTGCGGGCCTACTCTATTTCAATCTGAATATTTTATGAAAAAGGAAACTGAAATTGGTTCTTTGGAGCAGTTGCTGTTTGCTTTGTACCACCAATTTTGGTTCCCATTTCATATTAAATAGAATATCACCAATATGGAAGAAGGGGAGTGAACACCACCTGCACACATTTCAGACATGGTGCCACCATGTCTGAAATGGTTGCAGGTGGTGTTCACTCCCCTTCTTCCATATTGGCGATATTCTATTTAATATGAAATGGGAACCAAAATTGGTGGTACAAAGCAAACAGCAACTGCTCAAAACAGCACAAATGTATGACCTCAATACCTCAGCACATGAGAGGTGAGCTGTCAGCTCAAGTGTTAAGCCTGTTAAAATGGCTGTTTATGGAGGTTATCATGAACCTCTGAAATCACTGTTTTTTCCTCCAAATATGTATAGGATTTTTTGTAAATCTTGGCCTTGGAGCAGGTTTAATGTTAACATACACTGGCTGTGCCTTCTGTTTTTGAGGTAACTACAGCTAATAGGGCTTGTGGTTATCTGTTTTATCTGGTTATCTAAAGAAAGGCCTAATTTTACAGGGTGGGAAGGACATAATTTTAAAGGACATATTCATGCCCCTAGAGGGTGGCTGGGGAGCGAGGACACAACAGGGTGGTTAGGACGATCTATACAGAAAGGGGGGGTGATACACATGGGTATAGGGGGCATTATAATTAACCAGTACAAAAGGGGGGGCATCAAAACACAAGGGGGGCATCAAATAAATCAATGCACAAAGGGGCCTGGCAGGGGGCACAGTCAGATACACACAATAAGCAGCAATGTGGAAAGCATTTTTTATGCTCTTGACAGGTGTCAGTGCCTGTCCTGGTGTGTATTTGGTTATCTGTTTCCTGGCACTTTACTTACTGTAGGGATAAATAGAACTTTGTAATTTTTATTTATCCAGAGACAAAACGCCTTCCTGAATTTCTAGTCACGTCAAAGGACAAAACTCCAGACATCAGTGTGAGGGAAAGTGAAGGTATTGTGTTATTTACTCTATTTCAATCTGAATATTTTATGAAAAAAGAAACTTAAATTGGTTCTTTGGAGTTTGTGAAACACAATTGCTGATTTCATTATAGAGGGGACTATACACCACATATTGCTCCTTACTATACTTACTATATCTTTGTTTTTCTCATTATGTATTTGCACCCCATGTGGAGGAGTATGCCTTTTAACCCCCTATATGCCACTCTGCCTTCAGAAATGCTCTGCGGGGATCTGGATCTTAGTCTCATAGTCAGACCTCATTTGAGGCAACATAGATTATAAGACGAGGGGTAATTTTTAATAAATCTATTTAAACTATTTATATAAATAAAGCTATATAAAAATATGGAGTTTGCAGTTGCATGTAAATTATCACTTCCTAATTTTAGTTTTAACTATCATGATATAACATAATGGATGTAGGACAGTTTTTGCAGATTTTTTTTCCCCGAAGCGGGGGGGGGCAGCATTTCACACTTCGCCCCAGGCAGCACAATGTCTTGGGCCGGCCCTGGACATCCTAATTAAATTATCTAAACATAAACTAGTTTAACTTTAAAAAAAAAAAAAAGTTTAAGTATTCTAGCTAAATGATCACTGTGGTAGCCAATGTTACCACGGTGATCAAATAGCAATGAAAAGTCACATTCCTTTTTAAAAATGGCCGATACAAAATTTTAACCCCATGATCCCTTTGATCATTAGCCAATGGTAGAGGAAGGCAATTGTTGAAATCCTGATGAACTGCAAATATTATTAAAATCCGCCATTTAGCCTGTGCGGTACGTGAGTAACCATCTCATCGCTGGAGCGCCTTGCATTTTTTACTGCAAAAACGTATTTTTGCTGTAAAAGTGATTTTTTTTCTCCCTTTACCATCATTTCTTTGGGATTGTAAGGGGAAAGAATGGTGTGTGCTTCTGTGAGTGAATGGAGATATGAAAGGCGTGTGAATGGTCAGTAATTAGGGTTGAAGCCTTGACGTGGCATTACTGCTCACGTAAGAAGTTAAATTATGGCACAAAAAGTACACATTTGCAAAAACGACACCCCTTGGCGCATCAAATGAGGGGCTGCATGTGTTTCTAGTACAAACCTGGAGTGCGCAAGACACAAATGAACATGTCGCTATGGTTAGAAAAAACATATTTTCTAGCCAAAGCGACATATTCCATAATTTTTTGTGCACTCAACTTTTGTCCTAGAAATACATGTAACCCCTCATTTGAAGCTCCAAGGGGTGTAGTTTCTTGAAATGTATGCTTTATGTACCCTAATTTAACTTCCCAGATGTCTAGACCACTTTAACTTCAGATATGGCAGATTGGAGAATCTTGTTAAAAAATTGTCTTAAAACATTTAGGGGTGATGCCTGCATTTAGACAGCTCTAGACAGCTGGAAAGTGAAATTATGGTACATAAAGTATATAGTTTCAGAAACTACACCCCTTGGCGCATCAAATGAGGGGCTGCATGTATTCGTAGCACAAGACTGGAGTGCGCAAGACATAAATGAACTTGTCGCTTTTAATTTAATTTTTTTTTTATTTTTAGAAGTGTGATATTCACTTATTTGTTGTGCACGTCAGATTTGTGATACAAATACAACTAAGACCTCATTTGCTGAAGCTGGGGGTGTAGTTTCTAAAAATATATAGTTTTGTTGGCATATTTTAACATCCCGAGTAGGAAGTGAAAAATTACACTTTTTTCCCATTTTTGGCTTTATTTTGCAAACCTAATAAGACATAAACATATAAAAATTGTATATTTGGTATCTGCTGGGTGTGCTGAAAAAAACAATATATGGTTTGTATAATTTATTCCCAAGAAATGTACTTCTAAACGCGTTTAAACGAGAGATGCACCAAAATGCCGAAAACCAGTTTAGCACCAGGGTGGGAAATGGCTTAGCAGCCAAGGGGTTAAATGCTGAAATACACACACTCACTGTAACAGGCAGACACTCACAAAAACAACCTCACACACATCACTCCAATCCAACCTATTACACAAAACACCTTACTCAACCACACTTATAACACATCATAATGCACTCCCATCACACCTATCGCACATCTTTGCTTTGATATATTGACATTGGTACACATGCTCTAGAGAGTAGTTACACCAGTGGATCATTTTTGTGCTTTGTTTATTCAGTTTTTGAAATATAAGACTGGATAGTGTGCTTTCTGCAAAATTGAATTTGGGTTAGTATTTTACAGGCCCAGGTGGCTTTGCAAGTGGGGGACGGTTAGGGTGTGATATACACACTACACGCAGATTCACTCTTAAGGCACTTATTAAATGGCAGGTCTTTGGATGAATGACAGGGCTCGGTTTCTAAGCAACTGCAGTATTTCAGTAAAATTTGTAAATATAAGTGACAGAGCATTTAGGAGAAAACAAGATGGCCGGTTTATTTTACTTCTGTCTACATGATGCAATGCGTATCTGGAAATCATTTAAGATAAGACGCCTAGGTGGAACACCACCTTTAATCGGAAAATAAACCCTTGCAACCTACTCTATGCTATCCGGCCAACTTACGTAGTAGCCTGATACAGTGTCTGATTATTTGGATATTTTCTGTATTTGTGACAATGTATCTGAAATTATATAATTGTGTATATAATGGTTATTCAAGAAGTGAGAGTGCTAAACGACCTGCGTCAGCTAGGATGTACCTGGGACTGCCCCTGAAAAAGCATTGTATAGTCCAGTGACTCTAGGCATTAGTGCGTCCCAAATTTTACATCACTTCCTATATTATCTTTCAGGACTGAATAGTTCCCGAATGTTTCTATATCTATCTTTTTTCATCCGTGATTTCTGACTGATACTCCAATGTAGCATTTCCTTGTGTGTAAAATACATTGCTGTATAAAAAACCCAGTTCTACTTCATTTTGCAAATAAACTTCCTCAGTGCTAGCTCTACCTATAGGTAGAGCCTCCTCTTCTGTGGACGGGCAGGAGGCCGGGGTCTGTTAATATACCGGCCAGTGCTCAGCTGACTGGCGAATCATTCCCCACCACCACGGACCGCATGGGGGTAGCGCGGCAACTGCATCAGAGACCAGTTGAGAGTTTGTGTGGTACGTGAGCTGCATGAATGCGTGTGTGTGTGTGTGTGTGTCTGGGTATCTTGGTGTGTGGCTGCCTGGGTATTTTAGTGTATGTGTTGGTTAGTGTCTGCCTGGTTATGCATGTGTGTCTGCTTGGGTATGCATGTGTGTCTGCCTGGGTATGCATGTGTGTCTGCCTGGTTATGCATATGTGTCTGCCTGGGTATGTTAGTATGTGCATGTGTCTGAGTATGTTAGTATGTTAGAACATGTTTCTGTCAGAGCATGTTAGTGTGTGCGCAAGTCTGGGCATGCATGTGCATGTTTGTGCGTGTATGTGTGTCTGGGTATGTTAGTATGTGTGTGGGTTTATGTCAGTGTGTGAAGATATGTCTTTAACCGGTACGTTTGTGTGTGTGAGTATTTTGGTGTGAGAGCACCTGTCTGTGTGAGAGCATGTGTGTCTTGGTATTTCAGTTTGTGAACATCTGTCTTTTTCGTTGGTATGGGTGTCTGGGTATGTAAACATGTGCATTTGGGTATGTTAGTGGAAGTGTGTTTGTACGTTAGCGTCTGTGTGAGTGCCCCTCCCAAGGTCAGGCTCTGGATCCACCCCTGGTTTAGCAGGGACGCTACACTCACCAACATGAAGCAGTGAGATTAAGGCCTCGCTCTCCCACCACAGGACCTCAGCAAGGTAAGTGATGGAGAGATAGTGTATCCTGGGCGGTGTCCCTCACATTTCTCCCCTTTCCGAATGGGGCTGACCGAGGAGTTGACTCCGTAGTCAGTCAGTTCATTTAGCCCATCAACGCCCTCCCAAAACTAGTGCCCCAAACAGCCTGCCCCTCCAAGAGCAGTACTCACCCGCTTAACCTCTGCCTCTCCCGAAAAATATAACTGCTGTTGGAGGGCTCTCTGCCATAGTGACCTTCGAACCAGTTGCCTCAGATTCTGGTATTGTTCTGTAGGCAGAGCAGTGGTGTAGCAGGAGAGGATGACCCGCAGTAGCTCCTGGAATTCTGATGTCACATACATGTCCTTCTCAAGGCGACCGAAGTCTGCCGTCCTGTCGGTTAATCCCTGTAGAAAGGAAGTCTCCCTCAGACTAAGAAGCAATCCTGCCGCTTGCCACCAATGTCATGGAACTGGCTAGTCCGACCGACTACCTCCGCTGAGTTGTGCTCCCTTAGCATTGGACAACACACTTTCCCCAGTCACTAGCCGAGACTCAGTGTAGGGTAAAACCAAAAGAAAGACTGATTTATTTTAGACACACAGGGCTGGATATATCCAGCAAAACACACATTAACATAAAAACAAGATATTGGGATACAAACCGCCCCTTAAGGACCGGGCTCGTTTTTTCTTTTTGTACCCTGTGGGACCGAGGCTGTTTTAATACTTTTGTGGTGCTTGTGTTCAGCTGTAATTTTCTCCTCACCCATTTAGTGTACCCACATAAGTTATATATATAATTATATATATGGGTTTTTTTCAGGACAAGATGGGCTTTCTTCCGATACCATTATTTTGATCGTATCATCTTATTTACTATAAACAAAAATTAAAAAAACATGGTGAAAAATTGAAAAAAAACACATTTCATGACTTTTATTTGAAAAATCTTTTACTCACCTAAAAAAAGCAAGTAAAAAAACTAGCTAAATAGATTCTACTACTTGTCCTGAGTTTAGAAATACTCAATGTTTTTATGTTTTTTTTGCTGTTTTTTGTAAGTTATAGGGCAGGGGCGTCCAACATGCGGCCAGGATCACAACAGCCCTGCTGCTTACTTGTGGGAGGGGCTATTCTCTGCTCCAGTCCTGCTTCCTCTGTGCCGTGCCCCCTGCTGAAGTCTGTGAGCAGCATCGAGAGCTGTAGAGCAGGTAAGGGGGTGGGGAAGGTTGTGTGAATGAGTATGTCTGATTGAGGGAATGAATGAATTTGTGTGTGTGTGATAGCATGGATGTGTAAGTGCTGGAACCTAGGCATGATGGGACTGTGATTGCTGTTAGCAATCACACTCCTATCATGCCAAGTCAGCCAGTACATGCTGAAACCTGGCTAGCTGCCCCCCTTGTGTATTGATGCTGCCAGCAGTATGGGGTCTGCACTTACAGCCACCCTGTACCAGCATGTATTGGCTGATTTGGGATGATAGGAGTGTGATTGCTAACAGCAATCTGCTAACAGCAATCACAGTCCCATCATGCCTAGGTTCCAGCATTCATTGGTTGCCTGGGTATAAAAAGAGTGTGTTTGCTGTTAGCAATCACACTCCTATCATGCCAAGTCATATTGTTGTGTTACTTTTAATAAAAGTGTGGTTACACACTAAAATTGGACAAAAAATACAATGCCCAGCCAACCAGTACATGCTGGAATCTGGGTATGCCTGAGATTGCTGTTAACAATCATAATATATATTTTTTTTGTACAATTTTGGTGTGTAACTTACTTTTATTAAAATTGTGTGGGGGGTCACTTTCAGTTTCGGCTAAGTGAACCCTGAATTTTCGGTTTTGGTCCAGAATTTTAATTTTAGTGCATCCCTAAAATAAATAGAACTATTTTATTTTTACTTATCCAGAATCCTGAATTTGTAGGCCCAGAAATTAAAGGCCATATTTTCTCTCAGTGAAAAATGAGTGCGGCCCTCGCACGTATACAATTCTGATGAAGTGGCCCACTGCAGAAAAAACTTGGACACCCCTGTTATAGGGCAATAAGTACAAGCAGCGTTTTATGATTTCCAAACCTTTTTTAACAAGTCTGGTCAGTCTGCCTCCATCTCCTCTTTGGAACATCTTTGAAGCCGGTTAACTCAATTTAACCCCGTCAAACCATATATTTTTGAAAACTAGACACCCCAGGTTATTTCAAATGCTGTTATTTTAACCCTTTCCATGCAACAGTTATACAACCACACTTTGTCAAACTTTGTAATAGTAATTTTTTTTATTTTTTTTCACACAAATTGTACTTTAGTTATAGATATACAGGTTCTGGTATATGTCACTGTCAAACAACACCCCAATGTGTGTTCAGGAACATCTCCTGAGTACAGCGATACCCCACATGCATGGGTTTGTCAGATTGTTTGGCTGGTAAAGGGCTATTTTTGGGGCATGCGTAATTCAGGTGGTCATTTGGTCATTCTGCCTCCATCTCCTCTTTGGAATATCTTTGAAGCCGGTTAACTCAATTTAACCCCATCAAACCATATATTTTTGAAAACTAGACACCCCAGGGTATTCCAAATGGTTGATCGCCTCCTAAACGCTTTTAAAACGGTTTAAAACAATGTAAACAATGTAAAAAAAATACATTTAAAACAATGTATGGCGGCTGTTGACGCCCCGGGGAGGGGCCAGATATGGCCCCCGATGCCGATCTCGGCCTTGCTGAATGCCTCGACATCGAGGCATTACAGTAACGCCGTTTAAGCAAAGAAAGTGATCGTTGATCACTTTCTAAGCTTATTTAATTTTTTGACGGTTCAGGACCGTCAAAGGTCATTAAGTGACCGTTTTTCCGTGACGGTCCTGAACCGGCAAAGGTCGTTAAGGGGTTAATCTGCCTCCTAGAGACAACAGGGTCAGTAACGGGATTACAATACAATAGGGTCCCAACCTCCACTATTAGTGGCCCAAATCAGTTCCAGGGATGGCCGGGGGTAAATGTAGTGGAGGAAAGGGGGGGGGGGACTGATTTATACAACACAATGCACCATGGGGTGGGGGGGTCTGATATTAAACTGAAACATTGTTGGTCACTCCCTGCTTGCAGATTCTGGCTGTCTGCCGGAGATTATCCCCTCAGCAAGTGATGGGATGATATACTGCTGGGGGTAGCCACAGAAGTCTTTACAAAATCAGGGCCCATAGTCAGTAGGGAGGAGGCTGGTTGTCAGGCCTCTCCAGCGGCCCCAGTGATGGAGGTTTCCGTCACAGGCGGTATACATGAGGGGCGGCAAAATTAGGTTTTGCCTAGGGTGACAAAAATCCTTGCACCAGCGTTGAACTAATTTTATCTAAACACCTGGAGGCTGCCCTTGTTGTAAGTTATGTGATATTTTGAGTGACTTTTGCTGCTAAAAACACTACACTGAGCTGATCTTTCTGACTAATGAACTCCTTTACTCCATAGACGTTTCTCAGTCAGAGATGGTTGGGACTGAGCCGTTCTTTAATTTACTACAGGCAATATGATGTTTGTCACATACACTGGGCTGATGCCAGAACTAGGAAACATACAAGTAGCTAATATGCAACTGCATGGCATCATTATATTATTCAAACACTCAAACTATTTACAAAAATAAATAAAACTGCAATATTTTTTTTTAAATATTTAATCGGTTACTATTGTTATTAGCTTTCACAGTCTGTGGTATTGTGAACAAATGTGATTCTTAAAAATAAAGTCTATACGTCATCTTCATTTAAACTGAACAGTGTTTTATATTTCTTTTTTTTTTTCTTTACTCTGCCACATGGGACACAGACACGATTATTCCATCCACATATCTAATAAGAGTTTGTAGAAAGGAAAACAGTGGTAATGCAGCACAGATCTTTTTTAAAGCACTTCATTGAAAGCCAGAGTAAAGTGCAAGTGGCGTAGGCTAATCATGTGCAAATGGTGTGTCAGAATTAATGTTAATTATTACACATTGTCTTTAACATTGTACAGTATAGTTATTTTCAGAAATGAAAGCATCAAGAGAATATGGCAGGGACAATTCTCAGTTAATTACAGTCCATTATACATTTTCCCAAGAGGTATAAACAGCAATTAGAACACCTTCAGATTTGGAATACTTCTGGTTCATTGGGTCACCTTCATTTAACAAGTTTCATGACAAACATTAAAATAAGATGTTAAAGGTAGCAAGTCATAGGTTAACATGTGTTCTTTACATAGAATGACTATATATTGGTATTTCTACCTTATGGTTTTTCCTGTCGGGAATGCAGGTAGAAATAAATGAAAAGGATACAGTATGTCTGTGGCTGTAGGCTTCTGAATACAACCCATTTTTTTGAGAAGTTCCTGGACAGACTCTCTCATATCTACTTCATTGAAATACTTTGTGTTCTGTAACTATAGAACATCTAATGTTACCGCGATTACCAGCTTTACCAAGGCGTTGAGAGAACACAGTACACATACTGGGGAAATTATATATAAAATATGTTAATTTATAATTATACAAAATTGCATTTATGATACAAACTGATAATCTCTATGTATTACCGTATTTGCTCGATTATAAAACGACCCTGATTATAAGACGACCCCCCAAAATCTGAATATTAATTTATGAAAAAAAGAAAAAGCCTGAATATAAGACGACCCTATAGGAAAAAAGTTTTACCAGTAAATGTTAATTCATGTAAACTATGTGAACAATTGTTTGTTAATAAAAGCTATGATTGAGAAAAATATTTTGTTTTTATTTCCTTTTTTCAACCTGCCCCCCCAGTTATGCACATCTGTCCCAAGGCTTGCCACTCTGCCCCAGAAATGCCTTATACCCTCTAAATGCCACTGTGCCCCATGATATGCCTTTTAACCCTCTATATGCCACTGTGCCCCATGATATGCCTTTTGACCCCCCTATGTGCCACTCTGCCTCCAGAATTGCCTTATACCCCTATATGCCACTCTGGCATTTAGGGGGTTAAAAGGCATATTATGGGGCAGAGTGGCATATAGGGAGGTATAAGGCATTTCAGGAGGCAGAATGGCGTATAGAGGGTTAAAAGGCATTTCTGGAGGCAGAGTGGCATTAAGGGGGTTAAAGGGCATTTCACAGAGCACTCTGCCTCCAGAAATGCCTTATGCCCCCCATTTAACACTCCCTCCCCCTCCGTCCTCCAAACTTACCGGTGCTTCTGAGTCGCCGGTGCTTAGTCCGGGCAGCGTGTAAAGCTCTATGCGCTTGAGCGGAAGTTGTCTACGCGAATCGCGTAGAGCTCTACACGCTGCCCGGACTAAGCACCGGGGACTCAGAAGCACCGGTAAGTTGGGGGGGCATAACACAGGAGGAACTAGGTCACCTGCATCTGAGTTCCCAGTGCTTAGTTCGGCAAGCGTGTAGAGCTCTACGCGATTCGCGTAGACAACTTCCACTTGAGGACCGGTCAGTTGGGGGGGGCATAACACAGGAGGATCCAGGTCCCCTGCATCGCTGCGGGGGATCTGGATCTTAGTCTCATAGTCAGACCTATTTGAGGTCTGATTATAAGACGACCCCGATTATAAGACGAGCATTTGCTCTGGAAAAAACCTTGTCTTATAATCGGGCAAATACGGTACTATCTTTTGTTTCATACAAACAAAACAATGCAGCATCCAATGAGCTCTATAATCGCTATATTTTGCATATTGTAAGCTATGGTTGAACTGCGACAGACCTGCTCCCATTATCATTACATTTGGTTATTTTCATCTCTACACAGCAAAAAATAACATACAAAATAAGTATATGCAGGTCCGTCACGACAAGATGTCCCTAGAGGACCGCTGACAAAATAAAATAAGTTAGCAGTTTTGCACCTTTATTTAACCCCTTAAGGACCAGGCTGTTTTTTATTTTTTGTACCCTTTGTGACTGAGGCTGTTTAGCCTTGTTGCTCGTGTTTAGCTGTAATTTTCTCCTCTCCCATTTAGTGAACCCTCACAAGTTATATATTGGGTTTTTTTCAGGAGAGCGTTCTTCGGGTATTATTTTTTGATCATATTATCTACTTTCCTATAAAAAAAATATGATGAAACTTTTATTTGAAAAATCTTTTACTTGTCTAAAAACGCTAATAAAAAAAACCTGCTAAATAGATTCTGCTATTTGTCCTGTGCCTCCACACAGCTGAAGAAGGTATTCCGAAACGTGTCCTGTTTTTTTTTTTGGGCGCTCGCCTGGCCAGGCACAATACTCTCTCAGTATTTCCCTTCTATATATTATCCCTAGTTGGGGTTGAAGGAATTATCTTGTTTATTTTTTATTTATTTTTTACATATATTTGGATTATATATATACTGAGTATTTTACTTTTTGATATTTTATTATATACCATTTATTGGTATTTTTGTATTTATTTCCGTCTTTATTGTGCTATATATGTATGTATATGTATTTATTAAAATATTTGTTTTTATACTGGTCTTAGCGCTGTCTTTTGAGTTTATTTTTGTTTTTATAGGTTTTCCCTATTTGTTGGTGAGTCCTTTATTGTCAAGACTAGCTGCTTTGCTCTATTGGTTATTAATTATTGTTTATACAAAATCCCAATTTCCCCGCCTCCATATATGGCTGCTAATTATAATTGATATTATTTCTTTTATATTATTCACATATAATTATCATTAATTGGTGTGGGATTTCTTTTCTTTTTTTCTCTCAAAAAATATTTCTTTCACAATAAATTAAGCGCTGTAGTTTTTTGCTGAGTTCAGAAATAACTCAATGGTTTTGTTTTTTTTGCTTTTTTCTGCAAGTTATTGGTCAATAAGTACAAGTAGCGTTTTGCTATTTCAAAACCATTTTTCCCCCAAATCTGGTCATTCTGCCCCTTGTGCTATTTGGGATATCTTTGATGCCGGCCAATGCAATTTACCCCACCAAACCATATATTTTTGGAAACTAGACACCTCAAGGTATTTCAAATGCTGGTATTTTAACCCTTTCGTGCACTTATTTTACCTGCCTTTGTCAATTTGTGGTGGTATTTGTTTGTGGGTTTTTTTTCACACACACAGTCCAGGGATGGACTGCACCTCAATGAGGAGGGGGCTGCAGTGCTAGGGGAGAAAATGGCTAGGGGAATTGAGGATCTTTTAAACTAGGTTCTGGGGGGAGGATAAAGATAGAAATGAAGTGCTAGCTAGAGTAGACTGGGAAGAGGGTCTAGCTATGGGAAAAGGGGGTAAGCGCACTGGTGGGGTTAGCACAGACAATATGGTGTTGGATAGTACAAAACCTGCTGTCAAGAATTATTTGTCAACTGTTACAACAGAAATGGGTAGTAGGTCTGCAACTAACGATTATTTTAATAATCGATTAGTTGGCCGATTATTTTTTCGATTAATCGGATAAAAAAATGCAAATTTTTGAAATTTAAAATAATGTAATAAAAAACGTACAATTTACACTTTCATCTCTTTATCGCAATGGCCTCTCTCTCTATTCACCTTCTTATTTTCCTGTTATATAGTGTCAGTACCACAGGGTGTCGCTTTTCCTAGGGACAAGGACCTAGAATTTAAGCGGTTAAGATTACCTCCTAACCCCTCCTACTCCTCCCTATAAGAGCCCCGGCAGCCCCAATACCTCCAGTTCTTCCTTGTCCCTTGTCAGAGACGGACCTTACTTTTTTTCGTTGGTGGGACACACGGGTTGTGTCCGGGGGTTCCCTCCGATTGCTCCCTGGGTGGTGAGGAGAGTGAGGCGTACCGTCCGCATCGGCGGACGTTACGGAGCTGTTTAGACGCCACGCTCTTATGCCGGCAATATTGGAGCATGCGCACAGCGGTGGAACGCACGCCAGAGGGCGCTGCGTTCCACCAAAGAGTACTGGCACGCTACTGAGCATGCGTGACACAGTTTCTCTTGTTCAGGGCGCGAAAACTAAATTGTTTTCGCATATATAAGGCTGTGCTGCCCAGTCTGACAGCAGAGGAGCTTGTCAGCACTGGTATTTCCGTGTCACCAGCCACCCCACACGGATTGAGGAGTTGTAAGGTAGGATTTGGTTAATCTTAGCCCTTCAAATCCTCTGCCCTGTATTTTTTTTCTTTTTTATATTATTAGATGTCTGGTCCGGTTTCACCAGATAAGCCGGATAAGGAGAAATCTATTACACCTAATCCAAAAAAAAATGTGCCACTCCTTTGCCGGATGGTTGTAAAAAGACATTTTGCAATGCCTGCTCCGCTGAGAGTTTGGCAAAACAGAAACAAAAAGACATGCAGTCTTTCTTAGGTTGGTTCCAGGACAACCTGGCACAAACGTTTGAAACGTTTAAGGCAGCAGCAGTTAAGCCTGTGGAACCCATAAGAATTAAATCCCACAAACGTAAAAGGGCATCAGTTTCCCCTCATTCTGATTTGTCCTCTGGAGAGGTTTCTAGCTCATCCTATATGGCTTCATCTAGCGAAGAGTCAGAGGATGAGACCAATTTTCCTCCACAGGAACTGCATAAATTTGTTAAGGAAGTCTCACGGCTTTTTCAAGATTCAGACCTGTCGGCGCACCCTAAAGGGTTGCCTATGTTACCTAACATGCAGAATCTCATGTATATGAGAATGGAATAATCCAGGCAAAAGAGCCTTTATCTCTAAGCACTTTAAGCAGCTTTTTCACCTTCAGGGTGATGAGAAATGGGAAGATATCCCTAAAGTAGACGTCCAAATAGTCCAGCTTTCCAAGCCTACTACCATTCCCATTAGTGAAGTGGCTGGTTTGAAGGACCCTATGGATAAGAGGGCAGAAACGTCCTGTAGACGGGTGTTCCAGTCATCTGGGTTCCAGTGCAAGGTGGCGTTATCTAGCGCATCTGTGGCTAAAGCTCAAGGTATCTGGTTGCAGTCCTTAGAGGGTAGTCTGTCAGACTCTATGGATGAAGGTTTGTCTAAGCTATTTAAAAACCTTAGGCTGGCTAATAGCTTCCTGGTGGAAGCTGCAGAAGAGAGCCTTAAGCTATCAGCCCGTAACATGGGTTTGTCTTCCGTGGCTAGAAGAGCCTTATGGCTACGCTCTTGGGCAGCAGATACTGCTTCCAAATCTACACTATGCGATTTACCCTTTGAAAGAACCAAACTATTCGGTTCTCCCTTGGAGGACTTGATCATACACATGTCAGATACAAAAAAGGCACTTCCTCAGGATAGGAAAAGCAGATGGAACAAACGATACCAGTTTAGACCTTCCAGGCCCTTTCAACCTGTGTTCAAGGCTCAAACTTTTCGTAAACAACACGAGAAGAAGTTTCAGGAACATCCTAAGAAACCAGAGGGCAGGAAGTTCTGACGGTGTTGGAGGTCGTTTGCAATGGTTCCTGCCAGAATGGAGACAAACCACAAGCAACTCCTGGGTCCTCAGGATCATTGCGGACGGGTACAGGATACATTTTTTTCAGAATTCCACGTCCTCTGTTCCTGATTTCGTTTTACCCTTCTCAAGTGAAGAACTCAGCACTGTTTGCCGAAAGCCTTACCCTTCTCAAAAAAGGTGTCATAGAACCTGTTCCAAAGAATCAGGAATTTCAGGGAGTCTATTCTCGTCTCTTCCTGGTCTCAAAACCAGATGGGTCCTTCCGTCCAATTTTGGATCTAAAGAGAGTCAATGCCTGCATTCCTTACCGTCACTTCAGAATGGAATCCATTCTCACGGTTACCCATCTGTTGAGACAAGGGGACTTTATGGTTACACTAGACCTAAAAGATGCTTATCTCCATGTGCCAATCACCACAGCTTCCAGGAAGTATCTCAGGTTTGCCATAAGAGTCGGGACAAGAGTTCGTCATTTTCAGTTCACTTCTCTCCCTTTTGGCCTGTCGTCAGCTCCTCGGATTTTCACAAAACTTCTAACCCCTATTGCAGCAGCTTTGCGGAAAGAGGGAGTCACAGTCGTCCCTTATCTGGAGCTCCTGGCACATCTCAGGTTTACGACCCGATGCTTGGAGGATCACGGCTGGATCATAAACCACAAAAAATCCAACCTTATTCCAACCACGAAGATCCAGTTTCTGGGGCTCATCGTGGATTCCGTCTCATCGAGACTATATCTACCACGTTCAAAGATCAAAAGAATAAGGAAACAGGTTTCTTTTTTACAACAGAATCCAACCCTTCCATTCAGGATGGCTATGAGTATCCTGGGCAGTCTTACAGCTTGTATTCCGGCAGTAAGCTGGTCCAAGGCACAGTTGAGACCCCTTCAATGGGACATCCTGCAACAGTGGTCCAGGAGACTGGAGGATCTGGATGTCACCTTTACGGTGTCCAAGCACATTTTACTCCGGCTGAATTGGTGGAAAGGGAAGGGGCGATCTTTTCTACCACGTCATTGGGTCACTCTCACCACGGATGCCTCCAAGGTAGGCTGGGGAGCTCATTTGAACGGCCTCTGCAGTCAGGGCAGCTGGTCCTTAATCGACCAGACCCAATCATCAAACTTTCGGGAACTGAAAGCTGTGTTTCTGGCGCTCAAGACATTCGGTCAAAGATTACGGGGAAAGCTGTGAGAATTCAGTCCGACAATGCCACCACAGTCTCATATATAAACAGGCATATATAAAATCTCATGCTCTGGGCCCAAAGGAATCTAGAGGATTTAGCAGCAACACATATCAGAGGAGTGGACAACGGTCTGGCAGACGATCTCAGCAGATCTCGTTGCTCCCAAGCAAACTGGTCCCTGGACAAGAGCATCTTCTCTCTCCTGGTTCAAAAATTCGGCCTGCCAGATATAGACCTTATGGCGACCAGACAAAACAGCAAATTGCCAATTTTGGTCTTTCAAGATGGCTTATGTGTTTCCTCCAGTGGCCATGATTCCTCGGATCCTACTCAAGATTCGGGTAGACAAAGCCAGGGTTTTAGCTATTCTCCCTTATTGGCCGAATCGAAGTTGGTTTTCGGAGCTGCTCAGCATGGCGATTTCAGTGTGGGAACTGCCAATTTCCTCCCGTCTTCTGGAAAACAAGAACCTTTCCAGGGATGTTCTTCTACGATTCAGATTGACAGCCTGGCTGCTGCAAGGATGATCCTCCAGGGCAGAGGCATTTCCAGTTCTATGACAGAGGTCCTCCTGAGTTCAGTACGAAGATCTACGTCTACTATTTATCTTCGAGTCTGGAATAAATTTCTTCACTGGTGTGTTACAAAAGGTTTGGATTTTTCTTCTCCCTCAACAAGTTCCATTCTGGACTTTTTACAGGAAGGTTTTTCAGCGGGTCTCACTGTCTCGACCCTTAAGGGACATGTTTCAGCCCTGAGTCATTTTCTCCTGTCTGAATTGGCTTCACAAGTTCTCGTCAGGCGTTTCTTTAAGGCAGTCACCATTTAACGGCCACCCAGACGTTCGCATTTTCCTTCCTGGGATTTGACATTGGTCCTTCAAGCACTCTGCTCCGAACCGTTTGAACCTTTAGAAGATGTGTCTCTCAAGTTTTTATCTCTCAAGACGGCGTTTTTGGTAGCCATTACCTCGGCAAGGAGGGTCAGTGAGCTTCAGGCTCTTTCCGCGGCTCCAGAATTTACGATTTTTCACCAAGATAAAGTTGTTTTGTAAGGTGCTCCAGGCGGTTACCTCGTGACTATATTCCCCACCCAGAGGGGGCATCTTGCTATATCCCCGTGGTACTGACACTATATGACAGGAAAAATAGTAATTTTACTTACCGTAAATTATTTTTTCCTTAGTATAGTGTCAGTACATATATCCCTCCCTGTACGTTTTTGTATTAAAATAATTTTTTGCAAGCTATCTTGTGTTCTTGGTACTTTCTGGAGGTATTGGGGCTGCCAGGGCTCTTATAGGGAGGAGTAGGAGGGGTTAGGAGGTAATCTTAACCGCTTCAATTCTAGGTCCTTGTCCCTAGGAAGAGCGACACCCCGTGGTACTGACACTATACTAAGGAAAAAAGAATTTACGGTAAGTAAAATTACTATTTTTACTGACATAATAATAAAAGCTACAAGAACCCAAACACAGTGTTTCTCAAACTAGGTTTTAATACAAAGTTATTAGTAAATATTAATTCATATGTTAACTATTTTTCATATTTAATAAAAACTATGAGAAAAAGGCCTTGTTTATATTTTCTTTTATTTACCAAACTGCCCCCAGTTATGCACATCTGACCCTCAGCTTGCCACTCTGCCCCCATATATGCCTTATACCTCCTATATGCCAGAGATTCCACTGTGCCCCCCCAGATATGCCACTCTGAAATTCATTATACTCTCCCTATACACCACTCTAACTCCCCCAGATATGCTATTCTGCCTCCCTGAAATTCATTACACCCCCATACACCACTCTGCTACCCTGAAATTCATTATACCCCCCATAAACCACTATAACTCACCCATACACCACTTTGCCTCCTCCCCCCTCCCATACACCACTCTGCCTCCTCCCCCCATACACCACTCTGCCTCCTCCCCCTCCCATACACCACTCTGCTTCCTTCCCCCCTCCCACACACCACTCTGCCTCCTCCCCCTCCCATACACCACTCTGCCTCCTCCTCCCTCCCATACAGCACTCTGCCTCTTCTCCCCTCCTATACTCCACTCTGCCTCCTCCCCCCTCCCATAAACCACTGGCCCCTCCCCCCTCCCATACACCACTCTGACTCCTCCCCCTCCCATACACCACTCTGACTCCTCCCCCCTCCCATACACCACTCTGACTCCTCCCCCCTCCCATACACCACTTTGCCTCCTCCCCCCTCCCATACACCACTCTGCCTCCTCCCCCTCCCATACACACTGCCTCCTGTCAGCAACGGAGGTTCACAAGACACCAGGGAGCCGGGTAGAGAGGCAGAGTGGTGTATGGGAGGGGGAGGAGCCAGAGTGGTGTATGGGAGGGTGGCTCCCATACACCCCTCTGACTCCTCCCTCTCCCATACACCACTCTGCCTCTCTCCCGACTCCCTGATGTTTTGTGAACCTCCATTGCCGACAGGCACTTTCACTGCAGCTTCATAGAAGCCTCAGCGTAAGTGAAGGGCAGTAACGGAGCCTGTCTGTGCGCATCGTGGTCTGACGTGGTGGGATGATATGCATGACTGGTCAGTAAACTTACATGCAAACCCTAAACTTAAGCCCAGTATTAAGGAAGATGTGCATGATGACAGTAGTAATGTGGAGACGCTGTGGGTAGAGATTAACCTAGATAGTAGAAAGAGTCACACACTACTTGTGGATGTATGCTACAAGCCACCCAACATTAGTAATGAGGCGGAAGATCAGCTGCTATTTCAAATTGAAAAGGCTGCAAATAGGAATGAAGTTTTAATCATGGGAGATTTTAATTACCCAGATATAGATTGGAATAGTAGAACTTGTTCCACTAAGGGCAGCAAGTTTCTGAACCTGCTTAATGACCAATTTAAGTCGCAATTAGTAGAGACCCCAACCAGAATGGATGCCTGTCTAGATCTGGTAATAACTAACAATTAACTAATTAATTATCTCAAACATTAAAGTAAGAGAACACTTGGGAAATAGTGACCATAACATGGTTTCATTTGAGATTAATTCCAAAAAGCAAATGGGTAACTGCTCTACCAAAACACTTAATTTCAGAAGGGCAAACTATAACAGGCTAAGGTCAACCATGGAATGTATAGACTGGGATGGATTGTTCTCTGGGTTAAACACAGAGGACAAATGGAATACCTTTAAACACACATTGCAAAGTTACACAAACCCATATATACATATGGGAAACAAATACAAAAGTAACAAATCAAAACCAATGTGGCTTACCTGGAAAGTAAAACAGGAAATAAGTAATAAACAATTGGCATTTAAGCATTATAAAAGTGAGGGATCGGTAGCATCATTTATTGCATACAAAGATGCCAACAAAGCCTGCAAAAAGGAGATTAAAATGGCTAAACTAGAAAATGAGAAACTTATTGCCAAGGAAAGTAAAACCAATCCCAAGAATTTTTTAAAGTATGTAAATGGAAAAAAGTTAAAGGTAGAGAATGTTGGTACGTTATGATCTGAAACTGGAAATTTGGTTAGTGAGGACAGAGAGAAAGCCGACATCTTAAATGCTTTTTTTTCTTCTGTTTATACCAAGGAAGAACCAATGATGGAGCCCCTGCTGGCTAATTTTAAGGAACCGTTGCAGCAAACATGGGATTGGCTGACACAAGAAAAAGTGCTCAAGCAATTAAATACTGTTAAGGTAGACAAGGCCCCTGGACCGGATGGTATACACCCTAGGGTACTGAAGGAGCTAAGCCTAATTCTGGCCCAACCATTATTACTAATCTTTAGGGATTCTTTCAGATCGGGCATAGTTCCATTAGATTGGCCCGAGGCAGATGTTGTGCCCATATTTAAAAAGGGATCAAAATCTTAACCGGGCAATTACAGGCCAGTAAGCTTAACATCGGTAGTGGGGAAATTATTTGAAGGGTTGCTAAAGGTATACATTCAAGATCATATCTTGATCCATAATCCAATTAGTAGAAGTCAACATGGATTTGTGAAAGACCGGTCTTGTCAAACCAACCTATTAGCATTCTATGAAGAAGTTAGTAAAAAATATAGAGCTGAGGGTGGCTGTAGATGTGATTTATCTGGACTTTGCTAAGGCATTTGATACAGTTCCACATAAAAGGCTACTCTATATATTAACAGAAATAGGCTTAGGGGCAAATGTCTGTGTGTGGATAAGAAATTGGCTAAAAGATAGAATGCAGAGGGATGTTGTGAATGGATGTTTCTCAGCCTGTACACAGGTATTAAGTGGAGTGCCTCAGGGGTCTGTCCTCAGTCCTCTTCTTTTTAATTTATTTATAAAGGATCTCCCAAGCTGCATTGAGAGCCATGTCACAGTTTTTGCTGATGACACAAAATTAGGCCGGGTAATTCAGACTAATCTTGATGTTTCTTCTTTGCAGAAAGATTTAGACAGAGTTGGGGACTGAGCGTGCAAGTGGCAGATGAGGTTCAATATAGAGAAATGCAAACTTATGCATTATGGTAAAAATAATAAAAATGCAACCTATTCTTTAAATGGAATATCCCTGGGGGAAACTACCAATGAGAAGGATTTAGGAATAATGGTTGACAACAGACTTGACAACAGTGCGCAATGCCAGCAAGCAGCTGCGAGGGCCAACATGGATTTGGCATGCATAAAAAGAGGTATTGATTCAAGGGAGGAGGATATTATCTTGCCTCTTTACAGGTCATTGGTAAGACCTCACCTTGAATATGCGGTACAATTCTGGGCACCGGTCCTTAAAAAGGACATAATGGAATTAGAAAAAGGGCAAAGGAGGGCTAGGAAATTAATAAGGGGATTGGGAGATAGTAGTTATGAAGAGAGACTAAAAAGAAATTATATACGCTAGAAAAACGGCGTCTCAGAGGGGATATGATAACATTATATAAATATATGCAAGGCCAATATAAAGAGCTCTTCAGTGACCTGTTCATTAACAGAAATATGCAAAGAACAAGAGGTCACCCTCTGAGACTGGAAGAGCGCAGGTTTCATAGACGACAAAGGAAGGGATTCTTTACAGTGAGGACAATAAAGGTATGGAATTCACTTCTAAGGGAGGAGGTGTTATCCAATACATTAGACACCTTCAAAAGGGGCCTCAATATTTTCTTAGAAAGGCATGACATACAGCAGGGGCGTCCAACATGCGGCCCGCGGGACCTCGGGGTGCGGCCCGCGTGAGATCGGCAGCCAGGATCACAAGAGCCCTGCTGCTTACTTGTGGGAGGGTCTATTGTCCTGCACAGAGGAAGTGGGAGGCTACGCCCCCTGCTGAAGTCTGTGAGCGGCATCGAGAGTTGTAGTGCAGGTAAAGGGGTGGGAGAGGGTGTTTGAATGAGTATGCGTGATTGAGGGAATGAATCTGTGAATGAATGAATTAATTTGTGTGTGTGTGTGATAGCATGGATGTGTAAGTGCTGGAACATAGGCATGATGGGACTGTGATTAAAAAAATTATATATTATGATTGTTAACAGCAATCTCAGGCATACCCAGATTCCAGCATGTACTGGTTGGCTGGGCATGATAGGAGTGCTGTCAACAATCATATATAAATTAATAGTTATTGTATTTTTTGTCCAATTTTAGTGCGTTAACACACCACAATTGGACAAAAAAAAAAATCAACAATATGACTTGGCATGATAGGAGTGTGATTGCTAACAGCAAACACACTCTTTTTATACCCAGGCAACAAGTAAATGCTGGAACCTAGGCATGATGGGACTGTGACTGCTGTTAGCAGATTGCTGTTAGCTGTTAGCAATCACACTCCTATCATCCCAAGTCAGCCAGTACATGCTGGTACAGGGTGGCTGTAAGTGCAGACCCCATACTGCTGGGAGCATCAATACACAAGGGGGGCAGCTAGCCAGGTTTCAGCATGTACTGGCTGACTTGGCATGATAGGAGTGTGATTGTTAACAGCAAACACACTCTTTTTATACCCAGACCAGTAAATGCTGGAACCTAGGCATGATGGGACTGTGATTGCTGTTAGCAGATTGCTTTTAGCAATCACACTCCTATCATCCCAAGTCAGCAAGTACATGCTGGTACAGGGTGGCTGTAAGTGCAGACCCCATACTGCTGGTAGCATCAATACACAAGGGGGCAGCTAGCCAGGTTTCAGCATGTACTGGCTGACTTAGCAATCACACTCCTATCATGCCTACAGCAATCACAGTCCCATCATGCCTAGGTTCCAGCACTTACACATCCATGCTATCACACACACACAAATTAATTCATTCACAGATTCATTCCCTCAATCACGCATACTCATTCAAACACCCTCCCCCACCCCCTTACCTGCACTACAGCTCTCGATGCCGCTCACAGCAGGGGGCGTGGCCTCCCGCTTCCTCTGTGCAGGACAATAGACCCTCCCACAAGTAAGCAGCAGGGCTCTTGTGATCCTGGCTGCCGATCCCCGAGGTCCGCATGTTGGAAGCCCCTGGTATATGTGCAGTGGCGTCGCTACAGGGGGGCAAGGGGGTTGCCCCCCTGCCGAATTTGGAATAAAGTCGCAATGCGACTTTAAATCCCGTCTTTTTTTTTTAATGAGGAGGAGAGAGAGGGGTGCCTAGCAACCGCTCGGCGCCCCCCATTCTCCTCTACGAGGCCTCTACCTCCATCGCGGTGCCGGCATTTCATGCTGAGCGCCAAAATATGACGTCATATTTCAGCGCTCAGCAGTGAAGCAGCGGCCACCGCAGCAGAGAAGGTAGACTGAAGCCTCGTGCTCCTTCGCTGGACCTAAAGGTGAGAGAACTACAAAGGGGGAGGGTAGATAGTGAGTAGGGAGGGGGGTTAGAAAGAGATAAGGGAGGGAGAGGGGGTAGAAAGTAATAAGGCAGGGGCGTCCAACATGCGGGCCAAATGCGGCCCGCGAGACCTCGATGTGCGGCCCACGTAAGATCGGCAGCCAGGGCAACCGATCTTATGCGGGCCGCACCTCGAGCATGTACTGGCTGACTTGGCATGATAGGAGTGTGATTGCTAACAGCAATCACAGTCCCATCATGCCTAGGTTCCAGCACTTACACATCCAACCAGTAAATGCTGGAACCTAGGCATGATGGGACTGTGATTGCTGTTAGCAATCACACTCCTATCATGTTAAGTCAGCCAGTACATGCTGAAACCTAGCTAGCTGCCCCCCTTGTGTATTGATGCTGCCAGCAGTATGGGGTCTGCACATCACTTACAGCCACCCTGTACCAGCATGTACTGGCTGACTTGGCATGATAGGAGTGTGATTGCTAACAGCAATCACAGCAAGCACAGTCCCATCATGCCTAGGTACCAGCATTTACTGGTTGCCTGGGTATGATAGGAGTGTGATTGCTGTGTGGGCAGTGTGGACGCCAGGGCTGGCTTTAAGGTGTGCAACCTGTGATCTATGCCTGTAATTTAGGGGGTTTTAAATATACCTTTTAATTACGTGTTTTTATGTGAATTCCAATTGATCTATACCTGCAAAGCTGGGTTTTTGCGTTATTCAGTAGATCCATATCTATATATTTCCATACATTATTTATGTATTCCTGCAAATACAGTGTTTTTTTATGTCTTATTCAGTTGATTAATACCTGCAATGCTGTTTCCATGTATTTATTTGATCTATACCTGCAGTGCTACGTTTCATATACTATTGTATACCTGCAAATACAGGATTTGTATGTCTGATTCTGTTTATTTGATATATACCTTCAGTGCTGAGATCACAAGTAAATTTCAGTTGATCTATACATGCAAAGCTTGGTTTGTGTGTTAATGTGTTGATCTATATATATGGGCAGCAGGGGCATCAATACACAAGGGGCAAAAACACTAAGGGGGGTATAAACGACAATGCAGTGTGAAAAATCCATTCTGATGTAGACGTCTGTGTGACGTAGATTGTGTCCTGCTGTTTGTGTGTTTTTGGTTATCAGTGTAGCAGAGGCTGTCCTCGGGTGTGTGTATAGGTGTTGGTGTGGCAGAGCCTGTCCTGGTGTGTGTTTGGGTGTTGGTGTGGCAGAGCCTGTCCTAGGGTGTGTGTTTGGGTGTCAGTGTGTCAGAGCCTGTTCTGGTGTGTGTGTGTGTGTGTGTGTGTGTGTGTGTGTGGATGTGGGTGTGGCAGAGCCTGTCCTGGTGTGTGTGTGTGTGTTTGGTTGTCGGTGTGGCAGAGCCTGTCCTGGTGTGTGTGTCTGGGTGTAGGTGTGACAGAGCCTGTGTTGGTGTGTGTGTTTGGTCATCTGTTTCCTGGCACTTAACTTACAGTAGGAATTATTTAATTTATATTTATCCAGAGATAAAATGCCCTCCTGAAGTTGTAGTGACTTCAGGGGACAAAACGTTCAAGGCCCTGAAATCATTTAGTGGAAAAGTTATTTATTGTGTTATAATATTTATTTCAAGGATTAGTCGCACTCAATTGTGGCTTCAGGCTTCCCATGTTGAATGATCAAGTATTATTTTAGCCCAATAACAAAAGTATAATTCCATAGCACATTACTTTTGGAAATTATGAATGCCCCCCCAGTTTGACTGTGGTCTCTTGTGTGCCCCCCTATATATTGTTTCTAGAGTCGCCACTGTATATGTGATATTAAGACAAACATGAATCAGGACAGAAAAATGATACCTCTTACAAAACTGCACATGAAATATTTTAGCAACTAACCTGCTGCAAAAAGATCTTTAAATCCACAATAGCAGTAGCCGTAAGTTCTGATAATGTAAGTTTTGATGCCTCTTCAATAATTTTTTTTATCTCAGATGCTGTAATAATATTAGCGCTCTCATATTTCAGAAACTAAAAAAATAATAAAAACATTTTGCAATTCTTCTAGGATATTTACAATTGTTTAAGTGTCAGCCCTGTCCTTTATTAGGAGGAGCAGCAAAGCACATTGCGATACACCACTCATTATTTCCTTATTTGGACAGTGAAAGGACTGGTTTGATTATTAATCATTAGCAAGCTTTTTAATTATTTGAATTATTATTTATATTTTTAAATCAGTCCAATGGCTATATTTTGCTACCGAAGAAACCAATGTTAACTGGCTTTAAGGAGTATTTGTATACCCCACACCAAACTACAGCCACAAAGTAATGCTCAGGCAAAATAAAATCTCAAAATCAGTTTTTCAGAACTCCGTAGATGTGTGACTTAATGCAACAGACCACATTATACTTCACATGACAGAGATTCCTCAGATGTTTAAGACTATATGCATTAAGGCTATTATGAATTTTGAAGTGACGTTCAAAATATTGAAAAATGTTTGGAATCGGCACAGTCCTCAAAATAAATTTCTGGCAACTCTAAGTGTACACTTATTCCTTAAAACTAGGTGAATACAGCGGTGCCACATAATGGTAGATCCTTACTCACAAGTGTCATAAATCGAAGAATTCCAGGCTGCAGGAAACCAGTTTCTAATTCAAGTGAAGTAAGAAGCACAAATCGGTTCCACGGCTGTGATGCCACATGATGAGCTAAAAAAAAAAAAAAAAAAAAGGTCTTTATATATATATATATTATAAGTTAAAAAAAGAATAGCGGACAAAGAAAATGATTTTATATATCCAGGCTACGGAGTCAAAATGTGTTAATAATCAAATATAGTAAAAGCCCTGAGCCAATATCATCAACCGATTGGCTCAAAACACAACCTTAATTTGCAGGCAGGACTCTGGAATATGGAGACAATATGGAGACAGCATGAGAAGTATCAATAAAGCTGAAACCAGATTGGATTAAGTGACAACGCTGGCTCCTGACTAGATGAAAATATTTGTGTTTTTTGGATGTGGCCCATGTTGATTTTATCCTGCCGATATATACATAAAATATTGTTTCCCACAGCACACAGCTTATCTTAAGGAAGTAAGGCATTTCCATCTTGCTCATAAGATCCACCACACTTATGCTGGCTTTAGTGAAAGATTATTTATCTGTGTGATCTAAGCTGGTTCTCCTATATCTTAACCAAGCCCTTCTATGAATTTTACATCAACATTAAAAGACAGCATATACAACGATAAATCAAAATGTTTTAAATATAAAAAGAGGGACTCACCAAGATTGAGATCTCTGGCATGCAGAAAATCTAACAGAGTTTCGATACAACTTATGGCTGCGTGGACAAGTAAAAAGTCTTTCTGTTAAAAAACAAAACAAAAAAAAAAACCAAAAACATAAGCGAATGGAATCACTGTATTCCTCTATTCTACAAGGATATACAAGCTTAACTTAAGTTAAAACATGTAAAATGTGTTGTAGCGTATATTGGCAATCTAAACAATGTGTTAAAAATAAAGACAAAAACAAGTAAACCTGGTACAGGAGTTAACGCACAAATATAGTCTATGCCATCAAAAAGTTTAGTGTGCCTTTAAACACTACAAAGCACTACTGAATCCTTGCTTAACAGAGATGTTCTGACTCTGTAGAGAGTCGGCAGCAAGCGAAACTGAGCATTGGCAAGGAGGAAAAAAATGTGCAAACCTTACAATTAATATAAGTAGTGCTTGCTTAAATGTCTTCTAAAGAAGCACCTATACTACTGATACTACTATCTGGATCATGTGTGCAAAAATTAGTATGTGTTATAGGGCAACTATTTTCCTTTTTTTTTCTTCTTTATTTTACTAATCACATTGTCATTAGTAAGCTGGGCTCCATTTGGTTGAATGCAGTACTTCTATTCAATAGCAATAATATTACAAGTTATGGATATTAGATTAATAGGGACAGAACGTTGATCCAGGGATTTATTCTGATTGCCATATTTGGAGTCGGGAAGGAATTTTCCCCCTGGTATGGGGCAATTGGCATCTGCTTCATAAGGGTTTTTTTGCCTTCCTCTGGATCAACACAGTAGGGACACAATATGTATATAGGTTGAACTTGATGGACTTTGGTCTTTTTTCAACCTTATGAACTATGTTACTATGTTACTATGTATTCAGCCTGCAAGGGGAGCCCAGAGTCCTCAGGAGGGTCTGGATAACTCTCTTAAATCAGGCATCCGTGGCCGTATTATATATATGGTGGAAGTTGACGCCCTGGAGAGGGGACACACGGGGCCCCTACTCCAGATCTCGATGTTGTTGAACGTTGTAGATCGCGTTCTTCATCCTAATGTGTCAGGCACGTCAGTTGTCACCAACGTGGTGTTTTTCCGTGATGTGCCTTCCACATCAATTGCCCTGAAGGGGTCAACTGTGTTGATATATAATCCTGATGATGCCACTCCCATTGGCAGAGTGGAGCATATGATTTGCATATTGGTTTAATTTTGCAAGCGCTACAGTACAGGCTCCTGCTACCTAGAAGTCCACTAGGTGGCTCATTATTCAGATCTGTCTGGCAATCCAAAATAATTCAATAAATTACTTTAATACAATTTGGACTTTTCTGACTTTAAGTCAGAAAAATTGGAATCTTGGTTATGTTTAAGCCATATTGCTTAAATCTCTGGGGATGGGGGGCAATGCCTTGTTGCAATGATGGTAGAATTCCCACCAAGTATCCGAATTGTTCTGGGAAGCAGCAAAAGAGTAAACATGGAATATTTATAATGTACCTGTATCAGTAGATTCTGTAAAGCAGCAAGTAGGTAAAGAATGCTCTTTACATTCAGGGGATAAAGAGCAGATTCCCTTTCAGTCCGTGACCAATTGCTGCTTTCTGAATGTTTAATCTTCAGCAGAGCTGAGGTAAATTTTTGCTTCAACAGGATTTTTAATAGCTGAATATGGCTAACTGAAGAGAGAATTAAATTACTGTTCATTTGTACTTTAAATGAAGAATCTTATTAAAGAAAAGTTCATACTGATAAATCTAAAACAAAGAGTAGTCATGAAATGTTGGATTCAGTATTTAACTGTGTGTTTTCCAGTTAGGGGAGCATGTAACTCAGTGACATTACTATGTATTAAAGAGGCACAGCCAAGTGATCTTCCGCTGTAACATGTGCCAAGTTGGCTCCTCTTTACACTTAGCAATAACGTGAGGAAAACATCAAACATTTATACAGAATCAGTGCACTGAAGTAGTGCTGTTGGAAATGGGATATATTTTCAAATATTCAAAAATAATACAAAGGATATACAAGCTCAGAACTTAAAGTTAAAAAATGTGTTGTATCGTCTATTTCCAACCCACAGCCTTAAACAAAATTGAATCTAGCGTACCTATAAGCATGGATGATTTCTTTTTAGAGTGGAATGAAATTAAATGTAGCATCTTATCTATATCCATATCAAATGATCTGTGCACCTGTTAAAATAACCATATTAATTTAAAAAAAAACTATTAATAATAACATGGATGCTTTTCTGATTTAAATTTGTTTCAGGGGAAACATACTAGATCAATGACAATTAGAGCATTGAATTTATATATATAAACAATTTATCGTTAAGTGTAAAAAAAAATAGTTTTACCTCAGATACAACCATTATTCCCTTTAAATATTTAAATGTTTCTATCATATCCCCCTGTCACATCTTTCTTCCAGGCTATATAGGTTAAAATCCTTTAACCTTTCCTGGTAAAGTTAATCCTGTAATCCATAAACCATTTTAGTTGCCCTTCTCTGAACTTTCTCCAACATATCTATATCCTTCTGGAGATACGGTCTCCAGTACTGTACACAATACTCAGTACAACGGCTCAGTACACTCTTTCTACTGCTAATACCTCTCGATATACAACCAAGCATTCTGCTCGCATTACCTGCTGCTCTACTCAGGGGCGTACCTAGAGTATTTGGCACCAGGGGCAGATCCTGTATGTGTCCCAGCATGAGTCAACTTCGTCCCCAAACAGCCCGGCCTGTGCCACCTTTGTCCCATAAACACCCTGCCTGTGTCATCTTGGTCTCCAAGGCTCAAACATCCTACTTGTGCCATCTTTGCCTTTCCACAAATCAATTTTACATCTATCATACACACGAACACTTTAACAGTCACTCACTAATTCACACTTTCATTCACATAATTAATTCACACAATCATTTATTCTCTCCCATTCACACAAATTTACACATTCATTAATGCATTCTCACCACCTCATTAATTATCTCCCTCATTCAGACAATTCATCCACACATTCATTCTCTCACTCATTCTCATTATCTACCTTTCCCCCTTTTCTACCCCTTCTCACTATCTACCCCCCTCTTCCTCCCTTCTCACTATCTAACCCCCTCTCTTCTCACTATCTACCCCCTCCTCACTATATACCCCCCTCCCTCCTCACTATATAGCCCCCTCCCCCCTCACTATATAGCCCCCTCCCTCCTCACTATCTACCCTCCCTCCCTCCGCTGCTTCAGTGCCGAGGGCCGAAATATTTCGGCGCTCAGCATGACATGCCTGCACCGCAACGGAGTTAGAGGCCTCGAGAAGGAGACTGAGGGGCGCCGAGCGGTTGCTAGGTGCCCCTCTCTCTCCTCCGTGTAAAAAAAAAAAGTGACGAGGCTGCCGGGGATCCGGGACATGTGGTCACCCTAGCCTGTGGCACCCCTCTGACGAGCGGCACCCGGGGCTCTACTGCATTGTCTACCTACCTTTAAATCCTCAGAAATAATTACCCCTAAATCCCTTTCCTCACATGTTGAGGTTGGGACAGTATCAAATATTCTATACTCTGCCCTTGGGTTTTTATGCTCTCGATGCATTACTTATCCACATTAAATGCCAGTTGCCACAGGTCTGACCATTTTTCCAGTTTACCTAAATCATTTGCCATTTGGCTTCTCCCTCCAGGAATATGAACCCTGTTGCAGTAAAAGTCTTTCAAAGACATTAGATAAATAAAGCATATCTGTTTTTTTCTTACATAAGTAAAATGTGACATATCAAAAACTAAAATAAATAAAAGTTGCAGGACCCAATAAAATACATAAACAGCTACACAGAAATGTTCTACCAAATCACTTCCATGTCATGCCCGGAAGAGAATTTTGGCACAAAGGGGTTAATAGTGTGATGAGGAACGGTTTAATATTCCGTTTTTCAGTTATTCTATGTACAAAAGTATTATAGGAGCTTTACATCAAAGAAAAATATGCTATAGGGGCAGAAAGGGATGTAACCATAATTTGTCTCATTCCTCTTCTATTGCTGGTTATAATGCATGTTTGCTCATTTGGTTAATAAACTATATGCTTGAATTCATCCATTGAGTAAAAGTGCCTTCTCTGTATCCTTGAACCTGTTAACCCCTGCCTATACACGCAGGTATTTCCAGTCCTGGGTTAAACACTTTGCTACTCAAATGTATCAGAAGTGTATGTGTGCGTGGGCCACACTCATTTTTCACTGAGAGAAAATATGGCCTTTTAGCTTTATATTAATATTTATATTTTATATTAATACAGGGTTAATTTGGCAAAATGCAGAAATACAAAAACCCACCGAAAATAATCATCCACAGGGGCCCTGCCGCTTCCCTCTGTGTTGCTCAGCAGCGTCTATTGCTCCTTCGAGGGGACGCAGGAACCCAGCGGAGTCACGTGAATGCGCGTCACCTCACGTGACTCCGCTCCTGGGCAGGTCAAGAGAAGTTCAAACAGACTGCGCGCAAAGCAGATGGAGACAGCGCTCCAGCGTAAGTCTGCGAGAGGCACCGGAAGAGCTGCAGTTCAGGTAAGGGTGGGGAAGGGTGTATGAATGAGTGTATGTGAATGAGGGAATGAATGTTTGTGATGAATGAATATGCATGTGACAGCATGGATGTGTAAGGGGGGGCAGGGCACAGGGAGGCTGTAGGTTATGTGCATGTATTGGCTGCATGTGCATGATAGGAGTCTCATTGCTATGTTAAATATATATATGATTACTAACAGCAATCACACTCCTATCATGCCCGCGCATACCCAGATTCCAGCATGTACTGGCTGACTTGGCATGATAGGAGTGTGATTGCTGTTAGTAATCATATATATTTAATATAGCAATGACCTATCCTGCACAAGCAGCCAGAGTAGCAAAAGCTATCAGAAATTACACTTCATGTCACTTCACAGCCGGGCAGCCGCTTTGAATGTGGTCTGCTGGCCCACGGACCGGCAGACCACCGCGTGAGTAAGCAGGACTGGCCAGTCCGGTCCTGCTCACTTACGCGGGCCACATCTCGAAGTCCGGCGGACCGCATTTGGCCTGCGGGCCGCACATTGGACGCCCCTGTACTATTAAATTAAAAGTATTGTGCTGTTCCCTTTTTTTTAGGCTTTCTGCGTAATAGAATTTTTCTACAAGACGAACACCCTGACTCCTTATCACTCCTATTACAGAATTGTGTTTCAGTTCCTTGACTTCACTATACATTATGACACGCCAGCCATTGAGAGCCTCTGCTGCAGGAAGAGTTTGTCCGGGCTGTATAATCAGCAAAATATCTTCAAACTCTTCTCACAAACTGCATTATGCATTATACAGGGCCATCTCAGCCCTTCTTGCTGGAGAGATCTGCTACAGATAGCCCTTCATAATGAATAGTGAAGTGAAGTAGTTAAAACCAACCAGCCGCAGCATCTATTGGGCTTCCTGTGGCATCACTGCTCGTTGGGCCGGTTAAATGGAGATTTATAATCTCCCAAAATGGCCCATTAACACTCTGAAGGGCTGTGCCGTGTCGAAGGGCTGTGCCGTGTCGTAGGGCTGTGCTATATTGCTCTTGCCCAGTGCCCTTAAAGGGCAGAGTGCCTGAAAATGACATCAAATCCTGGCTCTGAGCAGTAAGGGCAGTGAAGCGGAGGGGCAGATAGTGACACTGCCCTGGGTTAGACCTAGAGCGGCAACGATAAAAAAGCCAGTGCTAACAACTCTCCCTTTATTACCATTCAGCATTACACAACATTAACCTGAAGTCATCTAGGTGTGCAATACATTAAAAACAAAACTTTTAATATACATTTTTAGGGAATAATACCAAGATGGGCTCCTCGTACTATAATCGTATGCTAACCTCCAAGCTGTAGATGTGCTGAAAACTAACAAGAGAAGATGTGATTAAGTTAGCTGAGCAGCAGATGGTCTCTGATAAGTCACCGTGTGAGTCTTCCCATGTGAGTTCTAGAATCTTCTGGATTAGTTCAATAAGAGAAATGCTTGACAGAAGCATGGCTGTTGCTTAATATCCATGAACACAGAAGAGAAGAAGTTAATTGGTTAGCTAATTAGTTTTACTTTGTATAATTTTATCATAAAAAATGCCTACATGAGTCAATAACAAGCAACTTAACAATATGGAATCTATACACTTTGCTTTAAAATATCAATACTAATCCACAAAAGCACAGATCCATAGGTTTAGCTCTTATATGGCAGATTTATATCTACCTCCTAAGTAACCCGGTACAAATTACCACTTAACATTGATAAACAACCAATGCAATTTGAGTTTTTACCTCTCATTCTGCAGCTTGAACTCGATTGGTGAAGGCTGCAGTACAGAAAGTTGAAGGCTGGCTGTAGAACGCTCACGCTACATGGATTGCATTTTCCAGATAAACTGCTTACTGCAAGCATTAAAAATGTCTTAATTTGCCTTTCTATTTACAATCAAACTGACAATAAAGAATTGAAATATGTTTTCTGCAGATAAATTACCATACATTTACAGTACCGCGCAAAACTTTTAGACGTGTTTGAAAAATGCTGTAAAGTAACAATGCTTTCAAAAATAGCCATACTTGTATATTTTTATCATTTAACAAAATGCAAAGTGAGTGAAAAAAATAAAACTCTAAATCAAATCAATAGATGCTGTGACTACCCTTTGCCTTTAAAGCATGAATTTTGTGAATGAATTAAGTTTTTTAAGTCACACAAAAAAGAACCCTGTAATATGGGCTCCTACTGACAGGGGAGAGCCCAGGCTGTGTAATGTGTAACAGTGGGGGAACCATTTACGATTGGACATAATATGTCCTTATTACACTAAAGGGTTAAGAGTATTTTGCAGTGGTTATTGGTGATAAATACAATTGTATTACATTCTTTTACAAGAGAATGGCAGTTAAATAAATCTGAATCATTTTCTTTATAAAATAATGATGATAAAAGAAAAATCACATGGTGCCAATAGATACATTTTAATATTCAAATGTTTCATCACCATGATAAAGAAGCTTAAAGTTGATGCTGTCCGTCAAATTTTCAGGATTAGTTTTCAACTGCACTGTACAAAGAAGGCTGAGAATTGACGGCAGGTTCTTGTCTGCTAGGGAAAAATGGATGTTTGGAATAAGAATAGGTCGTTTTGGCTTACCAATAATTTGCTAGTAGCTACCCATATTATAAATCAGAAAATGTGTTTTCTACTATGTTTACAAAGTTTTCTACTATGTTTTCTACTACTATCTAGACAGCCCCCCAGTGTCCCCTAGAACGTAGGGAAATACAAGAATTTATGGAGAATCCTTAGACGGATACGTTTGTTTCAATGACCGTTGGATAGAGAAATTCCCATGGATAAACACAAGTCTGTAATCAGAATTGAAGAAAATGTGATTTTATCTCACTTTGTTCTTTATCTAAGGACCTGGATGCTTCCACTGTTGTCAGTGATGTAATCTTTTGGGGTATTTTCCAAGCCCAAACACCACACTGAGTAGACTCTATATGGAAATACTATAGGGGTACTTTTTCTCTCCACCATAGACTTTCATCAGTCAGGGTGTTAATGCGTAGGGGATTCCCACCAGGCTATTTTAATTGTTTACCACAAGGCAGTATGATCAGGAAAATCAGGATGTTTATTTAGTACATAAGATAGTAAGAGACTAGAGCTAGAAAATATACAAACGACTAATATGCAGCTTACAGTATGCAAAAAACATCACCCTATGTTTCAAAAATACAGTATTAAAACTGATACTAGAAAAATAAATAGTGGGAGTTCCCCTTTAAGAAAAGGCCAGTGTATAAATTCTCTTGAATCACAGTCTAATTAAAGATGTTACATTATACTGCAAATATCTACACATTAGTGTTACAAGACTACACTACCTTGTAAATGTATATCACCACTCTGTATTAGTATCCTCTGTAACACTTGTAAAAGTTGGCTTGAAATCATACCAGAGATATAAGAGTTGTTACTTTCTGTTAAGAAATTATTTAATACCAAAAGCACTTGATGAGACAATACTATAGATCCTCTAATAATGAGATCCTAAAAGAAAAAAATATATATACATTTTTGTTAGAACAATATATATGTTTAGACTTTTGAGGGCCAGGGGTCAGGACAAACTTTCACAATTTTGCCATAATTCTATTGAGGCGACAACCTTATAAACATCTTACACTTTACGTAGGGGAAGCAACTGCTTATAATTTCTTTTCTGTAGTGTTTTGCATTTGAAGACCATATTGGAAGATATTTGGCTACCAGTATATTATATCATAGTTAAGCCTAATTTGTAGCTTTGATGGCATTTTGGTGTATAACAACTCTCTCTCTCATTTCCACTATCAAAGGGTAATGCCAACTGTCTGAATGCAAAGTTGAATAGTCTTAGTCTTCACATTGAAACACTGATTTCAACTCTTGAACACTACATACCAGGAAAACTTTAACCGAGTTTGGATTGCTCTGCAAAATACTTTGCAACGGCAGGAAAGTACACTCATTATTCGTTAACAACGAGACACTGCAATCTCCAGATGATCTACCATCATCATTTGAACCCTTATAAGTAATCCAGAGCTTAATGATTTTGCCGCCATAGTTTTCAATCAGCTGAGGATACCGGAAGAAGAACTTGAGAAAAAGGGGGTGATGGAAATAGAGAAGCTGGATATCAGGAACACTCTTTAGAATTGTACATAATAGATTCACAGATATCTACATTGGAAGAAATAAATAGCATTAATATAGTGTTGTTGATTTAAGAATTTATGATATCAATAGGTTGTAGTAACATTTGTAGAACAGTTCTGTGTTATTTGAAAAATTTATTTATTAATTTATATAGCACTATTTTACTCTACATTTCTGTACAATAAGGAGATACATCACATAACAATTTGAACTCACAGAAACAAGAGGTTAGGAAGACACTATCATGAGATCTCATTTTGACAAAACTAATGTGGAGAATATGAAAGTAAACCAGAAATGGCATGCGTGGAAATAAATATTTTTTGAAAATTGATGAACTTTTGAAACTTTTCTTGATAAATGTTAAATCATGGTTTGTTTTTTTATTTCAACATCATATTATTATCATCATGATGTTTTAATGATATAGATTAAATCTCATCTCCTGTCATGACTGTGGTGACTGGATTAGGTGGGAGTCTGTTGCAGACAGCTGTCTAATGTAGCTTTAGGCTTCTTCCTTGGTACCATCTAACGGAACAGGACTGACAACAGACTGCGGAACTGTCAGCAGATGGACTGGGGAACTGGCAGCAGATGGACTGGGGAACTGGCAGAAGACGGACTGGGGAACTGGCAGAAGACGGACTGGGGAACTGGCAGAAGACGGACTGGGGAACTTGCAGCAAATGGACTGGGGAACTGGCAGAAGATGGACTGGGGAACTGGCAGCAAATGGACTGGAGAACTGGCAGAAGACGGACTGGGGAACTGGCAGCAGATGGACTGGGGAACTGGCAGCAGATGGACTGGGGAACTGGCAGCAGATGGACTGGGGAACTGGCAGAAGATGGACTGGGGAACTGGCAGAAGATGGACTGGGAACTGGCAGAAGATGGACTGGGGAACTGGCAGCAAATGGACTGGGGAACTGGCAGAAGATGGACTGGGGAACTGGCAGCAGAAAGACTGGGGGACTGGCAGCAGATGGACTGGGGAACTGACAAAACTCAATACTGCAGTGTCAGGAAGTACAATGCTCCAGCAGACCCTTCATTGCCTGCCGGGCCTCAGGTGTGTCAGCAACCAGTGGCAACCTGAAAAGGGACAGAAAGCTAAGTACCACTGAATCTGTAAGGGAACAACCCGCCGATATGGCCAGGCGTCTACTGATCTCAATAGGAGCCCTTTCCTGCTAATTCTACAGATGTTTCTCTAATTATTATTATTTATTATTGTTTCTCTATTATTATACAGAAAGGATTTTCTGGGGTAATAAAACCCTAAATACACTGCAAAAACTGGTAATGAAATCCTAACTCTTAAAACTTAACCTTTATTAATACTATACTAAAAAACTAAATGTAGTATCAGCTATATCCAAGACTTTTGCCTCTCACAAGATGGCAGCACCCTTTCCTCCAGACCCTTCTGAGAACTCTGGGCTCTCTCTGCAGGTTGAATACAGACAGGCCATTTTCTATTGGATAAATAGAGAAATATTCCCACAGAAACACTCCAACCTTGTGGAAAGCGTTCCCAGAATAGTGGAAGCTGTTATAGCTGCAAACGGGGGATATATATAAATGTCTATGTATTTAGAATGCGATGTAAAAAATGTCCCTGTTAGTGTAATAGGTGTCCCAATACTTTTGTCCATGTAGTCTATATCAATCTGGCTACACTTGGTGTTTTGTGTTTTCTTTTCTCGAAAAAAAAGTTGTAGATTGTTGAAAACTCTACATAGGATGTTGACTACCCTACATTAGCAAAACTTATAGCTTTCTCAGGCATATTCTCTATATTTATCCTGCATTGGTTTACTATTATTTTCCTACTCTTATTTTTGAATCTCACCAGGATATCAAACAGAAGGATGAACCTTATTTCATGCAATTTAGGCAGACACCAGGGTCATAATGGGAACAAAAAAATGTAAAAAACAAAACAACAGGCCATGAATGATTGTGTGCTTTCTGTAAATGAAGCTTAAGCCCAGGCCCACTATGCTTCCACCTCTGTGTGCCCTATGGATACAAGCCTGATTTGTGAAGGTCAGCTTTGGAGGACAACATGGCCCAATAAATGTATAGGAAAGGCTAAATTGTGACTAAAGGCTTATTAGGGTCAGCTATGTATATCCATAGAAAACGTGTATAAAGAAAGGAACATGATTACTGTTCCAGTTCAGGGGAGCCAGTAGACTGGAAACATTCTGGAGCACTAACATACACAAACATATGTTTATTTTTAAGTCCTTCTGTTCTTTTTGTAAATATCCAGTGTGAGGCAAAATATGGACCATACAAGGCTAATTTTTAACACATCATTTTTACATTTTATTGATTATTTCATTAATTTTTTTAGATCAATAAGTCCCCAAATAAAGCTCAAACTAGGGTTTATCACATGAGACTTTACCGTACTTAGATCTTCAGACTTGTCTTGACAAACTGCCAAAAGATAAAATGCAGCCCTAATAACATATAAAGAAATATGGCCAGCCCGGCTCTGTGTACAATGTAGAAAACCTAGCACTGTACAGAATAAATCTGCCTCCGGTATAAACCTGCCATAGAAGAAAGTAAACATATCACAAAAAATAAATATATTCTTTCATTTATGAACATTACGTAAAGCAATGTTTTTGACAAATGTATTGAGCATGCAGATGACAAAGACCTATAAACCCATGGCTTCAACAAATTAATGTGCTATCTACTTGTACTAATGTGGTAATTTAATGGTCACAGCATATTCTTAAAAAACTATGTAGAAAAATTGTGAGATCAGTTATTCAGTGCATTTTGTCAAAACAAGAGGAGGTATTAGGGGTTTTTGCCTTTAATCCAAGAATATATCACTTGAATTAATAGTCTTTACAAATATGTACATTTTAAGATAGATCCATGTTTCAGCCTTCTGTAATCTGATTGTGAGATACAGCAATTTAATTGTCAAATTAATTTATTGGCAAATATTTAAATGACAACATTTATGGAGACATCTGAGGGCAAGTAGATGTTTCTAATCTACCAACGTTTGCATCATTTGTTCAATATTTCTCTTTTAACATGCTCTATGTATCCATCTCAAAAACACATGGTGTATCATATGCAAATATCCAAATAAAGAGAAATAAATGCAAAGCAATGTTTTTTTCATGCGAGACTTCGTTATTGTAGCAACCATCACCACCACAGGTTTATAGCTGATAAAGATGACTACTAGTGAACTTGAAATATAACACCTGCAATGTTCTGTAAATCTAATCATTTGCACAACACACGTTCATTAATTAACACATTATATCAAATTGCGTTTTTTACCTGTCCTCCATAACATAAGCAACACAGAATATAACTAGAAGGGAATGCTGTTGGTGCATCAGGGAATTATGATCACTTGGTGCTTCCAGTAAAAGGGAAAGGCTTTCAGGAACACTGCCAGTCAGGTGAATTAGACTCTTTTGTAGTACATCAGATACCTCTGTCAAAAAGGTAACATGCCATTTAGACAATAAGCAAACCAAGCAGAAAACACATATTCCAGGTTTCACATAATTCACAAAATACACACGAGGACACACAGTCCATCAAATGGTGAATTAATGGTAATTCTCTTCTTTTTTGTGTGCTCCTGATAAATGAGGATGATAACTAGAATTTTTAGTCGTATCCTGGGAGATTGAAAATCTAGTACATTCGCAACTGATGACACAATGAGACAGACAGACCCGCCTGTCATGATTCCATACCAGATAATTTTGTTAACTTTCTCCTTGGAAATCTCAAGCTCTTTATAACTAAAATAAATGCGTACTGGGAACTAGTCTATTTAAACCAACTCCAACAAACCCTCAGTGCTCAGTTGTTTTGTTGCCTCCAGTGAGAACACTGAGTTTATGTGCAGTTGGACCTTGGACTTCGTTCAGTAGCGACCTTGGACTTCGTTCAGTAGCGTTACCTTGGATATACTATGTACTTTACTGAGACTTTGCACAACTACTGTGGTTCTGAAAACACAGATGTACCTAAAGCTGAAGGATGAAAGAGACATGGAAGGCAATTCATCTGCATTGACCACTAACTTTAGCCAATTGCACATGTAATACACTGTATTCATCCTGCAGACCTAACACTCAAGAAAAGTTCCTAAAAGTAACTGGTTCCCAATACCAAATTTCATAAACATTCACAAAGTTTCTATACTCGGAAAGAGTATCAGTGGAAAGCATTGACAGATTGCATTTTAATAAAGGATTCTTACCTTTGAGTGTTTCAGCTGGTGCTTCAGCAGCCACTGCCCATAGTGTACAACACAAGCTACCCAGGAATTCAGAACATGTCTGGTTCAGTTGAGGATTCCTTGTAAAAAAAAAATGTATGGTAGAGAACATACAATTAACAATTCACCGTGCATCTTTTAAGGTCGATGAAATAATGCTACCTGTTCCTTTAATTTCTTGCTTTGTAATAGATAACAGATAAGAAATATAAATAAGTCTATGACTATAGGAAGGGTGACATAAGAAGAAAATGCCGTTCACAAACAGCTAGATATAGCTGAACAGCCTTGATCTAGAATCCTAATGTTAATCCAGCATTATTAATACTCATTCAGTCAATTCTATAAAATGTGCCAGACTGGAATAAACTCAAAACAATAAACATGGGACATCCAAGTTTGTTTCTTAAGCATAATATATAATATTTATAAATGCACTACTATATCGTGTTTTGGTTAATACATTTCATTTCGCCTTTTCCCATTGCCTCACCTCTGCCCTGAACATAAAGCCATCTTCACTTCCAGTACCAGCCTGATGAAAGAAGCAGAACCTGTAAAAGTAGAGGCAATCAATATGTATCCTCCATCCTACACAATGAGTAAAAAGTTCAGCAAACTATTATTTTCTTCTTGGTGGCCGTGTTATAATAGCATTTTTTGTAACAAGCAAATTGTGGAACAACATTGTTTTCATGAATTATATAAAACGTACAATTTTGTAGACTAAACTCAGAAACTTAACAAAGCTAATGTTAGTAGTGAGAGATGCATTTTAAAAGTGCATGGCTCTACAAACGTCTAGATATGTATAAGAATCACATATTTTTATGTACACAATGGCAACTTTACATACCCAACTTAATGGCAAATGATTCCTTCATGCTGGGTACAACTGCAAACATACTGCATAGAACAGAAAAATAAATCTCCATCACTGATGCAACTGGGGCTCTTTCGTAATATTTCTGAGAAAAAAAAATGAAACTAATATTAAAGTCTATTATATATAGACTGGATCCATTTGCTTTTGTTGTTTGTATTTTGCCTTTTTATTTTAGGTATAATGTTATTGTCACGGCCGTCCCACCTAAGGTATCAGGCCGCGCACTTCCCAGGTCAGCTAGAGGGTCTCCTCCACCTTCAGGTGCATGTGTACATTTTTCACAAGCGGTACCCACGAGAATAGCAGGTACTCCATACACTTTGTGCTCCCCTGGGCACGGTAATAGGAATGCCCGCCAACACGCAGGCATGCTCATGGCGTCACCGGTTGTGCTCTAACCCTAACGGATACCCCTATGAAACAGCACTACACAGGACCAGCGGTGCTTGGTTATTCCAGTGCCCCAGTGGTAGTGTCCCAGCACCCACTGTTCCCTTTTTTCCGCCTGCAGAGTATCTTGTATTTTTTGATCTCCTGCCTACGATTCTCCTGTCTTAATAGTTTAGCGACCGTGATACTTGCCGACTGCCCCAACCTTCGCCTGTTTGATGTTTGTGAACCTGAGCCACTTGTCTTTTGGACCGATTCACCCCACTCTTATCTACTCCCTAGTATACTAGGTTGGTTGGACCAAGAAGGAGGAAGCTACTGCAGCATGGATGAAAAGTGTCTCAAGTAAGAGCTCTTCTCTTTTTCATTTTGGAAGAGTGCATGTTAGAGTACAGGAGCTGCCAGGGACTGTTATTAGACTATCCCTTTTATAGCTGACAAATAAATCGTAGTTGCCATGTTGCATATTTGTTAATTGTTGATCAGAGAACAATTTTCTTAAAAGCTGCTTAAAAAAATAAACAAATATTGTAAAATAAAAAATATCAGATCACTTCTAGATGACAAGGTCAGGCCACTGAAATTGATTGGTGAATAGGGCCAATAATCAGTGACCTGACTAGGGCTGCAACTAACAATTATTTTCATAATCAATTAGTTGGCCGATTATTTTTTCGATTAATCGGATAAAAAAAACATATGCAAATTTTTGGTTTATCTAAAATAATTTAATGAACAAACTGGGTGTTAAAAACAAACAGTAGAATAAAAAAACTTGACATTAACATCTGCCATTGTATCTCATCACCTTCCTATTTTACTGACATAATAAAACAAGCTATATTTTAAAGGTACAAAACCTCCAAACATAATATTTCTCAAACTAGGTTTTATTACTTAAAAAAGTTTTACTAGTAAATATGAATTCACATTTATTCCTTTTATTTTCCAACCTGTCTCCCAGTTATGCACATCTGACATCAGGCTTGCCACTCTGCCCCCCAGTTATGCCTTATACCCCCAGAAATGCCACTGCACCCCCCCGATATGCCTTATAACCCCAGATATGGCTTATCCTCCCTTTATGCAACTCTGCCCCTCTGATATGCCTTATATCCCCCCATATGCCACTGTGCCCCCTGGTATGCCTTATATCCCCCATATGCTACTGTGCCCCCTGGTATGCCTTATATCCCCCATATGCCACTGTGCCCCCTGGTATGCCTTATATCCCCCATATGCCACTGTGCCCCCTGATATGCCTTATACCCCCTATATGCCACTGTGCCCCTGATATGCCTTATATCCCCTATATGCCACTGTGCCCCGATATGCCTTATACACCTCTATATGCCACTGTACCCCATGATATGCCTTATATCCCCCTATATGCCACTGTAATCCCTGATATGCCTTATACCCCCCTATATGTCAATCCCAATCAAACAAATAGTGATGGGAAGTTCAGATCAGTAAAGTGAATCGGATCATTTCGAGTCGATCCAAGGCACCTTCCCTGGAGCTTCTATGACTGAGCAGCGGAAGGTCATGTTAAATGAAAACTATCTTTTTTTTTCAACAGAGACTAAATATACTTTAAAGTTTAGTAGCACTTTACATCAGTCTAAAACAGAAATACTGTAGACTTCTGTTTTATATTTGGACTTGAAAAGTTTGGAGGATTGTCAGCACTTGTGTATTTAAAGGCTCTTAAAATTCATTGCTCTTTATCTACAAACACTGCTAATAAAATTGATATGTTCTATTAACTTCCATGAAATATGCACAAGGTGTACAAAGTTGTTTCTGGTTTTATCGATTATCTCTAGAAAGTTATTTTTGTTTTTAATCTTTTTAATTATATTAATGTTATCATGGCCTCCCACCTGTATATAACTTGTAGTGGAACAAGCGTTATGAATAAATATAGCTTTATGTAGTTTTATATTCATTTGTCAAAAATTCCCAAATTCTTGCAGCTTCTATATCAGGGGCGTCCAACATGCGGCCCGCGGGCCAAATGCGGTCCGCGGAACCTCAAGGTGCGGCCCGCGTGAGATCGGCAGCCAGGATCATAAGAGCCCTGCTGCTTACTTGTGGGAGGGGCTATTCTCTGCTCCAGTCCTGCTTCCCCTGTGGGGAGAACGAGAGAGGCTGCGCCCCCTGCTGAAGTCTGTGAGCGGCATCGAGAGCTGTAGACAGGGCCGGCCCGACAATGGAGCCGAGTGGGGCAACCGCTCCAGGCGGCACTTTTGAAGGGGCGGCACTTTGCTGAGATTTCCGGCGCTCAGCATTACAAGCCGGCACCGAGACCGAACAGGGAGACTCGCCGCAGGACTGCTGAAAGGTAAGTACAAGGGGGGGGGGGGGGCGGCAGGGACGGAGGGAGAGGAAGGGTAGATAATGGGGGGGGCGGCAGGGACGGAGGGAGAGGAAGGGTAGATAAGGGGGGGGGCGGCATTTTAAAATTCGCCCCAGGCGGCATTTTGCCTTGGGCCGGCCCTGGCTGTAGAGCAGGTAAGGGGGTGGGGGAGGTTGTGTGAATGAGTATGTCTGATTGAGGGAATGATTCTGTGAATTAATTAATTTGTGTGTGTGTGATAGCATGGATGTGTAAGTGCTGGAACCTAGGCATGATGGGACTGTGATTGCTGTTAGCAATCACACTCCTATCATGCCAAGTCAGCCAGTACATGCTGAAACCTGGCTAGCTGCCCCCCTTGTGTATTGATGCTGCCAGCAGTATGGGGTCTGCACATCACTTACAGCCACCCTGTACCAGCATGTATTGGCTGACTTGGGATGATAGGAGTGTGATTGCTAACAGCTAACAGCAATCTGCTAACAGCAATCACAGTTCCATCATGCCTAGGTTCCAGCATTCACTGGTTGCCTGGGTATAAAAAGAGTGTGTTTGCTGTTAGTGAACCCTGAATTTTCGGTTTTGGTCCAGAATTTTCATTTTAGTGCATCCCTAAAATAAATAAAACTATTTTTTTTTTTACTTATCCAGAATCCTGAATTTGTAGGCCCAGAAATCAGTGAGAGGAAAAGTAAAGGTTTTGTGTCATTTACTTTATTTAAATCTGCGGCCCTCGCACGTATACAATTCTGATGAAGTGGCCCACTGCAGAAAAAATTTGGATACCCCTGTTCTATATATATATATATTTTTTTTATTTTTTATTTAATGACAGTATTCTGTTTCACTCACCGTAACGGTGGGGATGCAAATTGTGTCACAAATTTCTAAGAGGAAAAAGGAAAACTTCTCCAACGTATCCTCACTTTCAGACATTGGTGCAGTGAATGCATTCTCCTGGGCACAAGGATCACTCTGACAATCTAATGCTATTCTTAATAAGACAAAGGGAATCAACATACATTAACCTATAAAACACTTTTTTTTAAACAAATCTATATGACAAGTTCTAGAGATTTCCATCTCTGACATATCTGCTTCCAACAAAAGTATAGCTACGGCATTTCATTCAAATTCTCCATCATTTCTCATGATCTTTCAGTAATGATCATGTCTGGTGGCACTGGAAGTGACATGATTCCTGGGCTCTATGTGTATTGCTTTTGAATGCTGCACATATACATATATTACCAGAGAGTGTTTTATGTTAAGTTACCCATAGAAGTCATTAAGTTATGTGACATGGCAGAAAGGTGACAACAAATAACATTGCATATGTTTTCGCATATATGGCCCCTTCTTTAAATCGCTTAATGCTGGGAACCCAATGTGGAAAAGAAAAGGCTGAACTGAAAGTATAAAATCCAAATGAAATATATTGTTGATCATCTCAGTTATTCCCGATTTCAAACCTTCCAATTCCTTAAAGTCCCACAATATATGTAACCTTGTTCCATGCCACATCTCCAACAGGTGAGTGTGTTTGATACACAGAACTTTTGAAGCATAATGGGGACAAAGTACCACCTAAATATGATCCTATAGTGGATCTCCCATATATTGATGCCATGTATAAATTTCTTAACCAATTTAGTTCCTTGTATCTAGTCTTGTTCTTATTTTTCCTAAGACTTATCCTTATGTTGAGACCTCAATAGTCTGATTGCCTTTTTCAATGTGGTACATAAAGCAACAGAGAACTGACCTAAACTCAGCAGTACTCACAAAATATCAACCAAAAGCGTCAACAGCAGCGAAGGTGCCATTATCGGCTTCATCAAAACTCTTTTATCCCTGCCTTTAAGCAGGTCTCAGTGCAAGCAACAGGTTATTAGTATAACTATGGATCAGTTTGTCATCATTCGGGGATAATTGTCTGATCCTTGTTTAAATGCAAGAATGGACATTGTGATGCCACCCCACCGGTGTCAATCCCTTTAAAGTACCCACTGCTGTCAGTTTCACAAAATTTCAGAACACGTCAAGATGCTGTTTTCAGAACATCTTTGGCCATTAAGTGCATATTTTATTCTTCTTACTTTTGTTTTATATTTCATTGTACTCCAGTGTCACTCCAACAACCAAATAGTAAACAGCCAGCTACAGGTTTATCTAAAACTAGAATTGCAGACCTAAAGCTAAATATATTTTGTTCAAAAGAACAGCACTGATCCAGATTTGTTTTTCTTACCATTACATCATATAAGAATCTGTTTTATTATACTTTACATTATTTTATATTGAAGACTTGCAAAAAGAAATTGTCTTGTAAATAAATATGCATACTTAAACAGCTTAAACAAAAAGCTTACCTACAAGCACTTTGAAAAGCTTGCAATGTGCTGGTCAGAAGATGTCCTTGCCGAGCAAGATGTCTGACTTGATCTCTATTTGTTGAATGAAACTGGATTTCAAATAAAAATAGATTCTAAAGTACAGAATCAAAAGACTTATAATACACATGTATTTTAGTATGTGTGACAACAACAGTATGAAAAACCTAGAAAACCAAATATAATAGAGAACTAAAATGCTGACATATAAAACAAAGTATACAAAGAAGACACGCAAAAACTAGAAATAGAAAGAGAAAGGTTTGGCTTTATTTTATTCTAGCACAAGCCTTCCAATCGTACACATGAAATAAATAGCCAGTGATCATATCACTGAAGTATCTACTCAAAGGGGAACTGTCATTCCATGTATATCTTGTTGGAAGGAAGAGAGAGAAGAAGTGTGACAGAAATATTAAATACATAAAGTACATCAAGGCAGTTATTTTCAGAGGAGATATGTTATGAGAAGAGGTCATGCTCTAAAACAGGAGGATTAGAGGCTGAGGTGTAATCTAAGGAAGCTTCTACTTTGGTGAGGGGTTAGCAGATAAGTGGAACACCCTTACAAGTAGGTAGAGGTTAATTCATGGAGTGGATTTAAACATGCATGTGACAGGCTTAAAGCTACCCTAAATATAAGGTCTGTGGTTTTTACAGTAGGAAATATCAGCCAAAAGATTCTTATCTGCCATCATATTCTTTGTTTAGCAAAAGTTAGCAAAGTTAGCAGTTTTCTGTGATGTTATGTCCCCTTTATCTCACCAATTTTGGCCAGAACATATCAGCATTCTATCAAAGAGGGGAAAAATATTTCCTGTTTAAAGTTTGTCAACAGAGTATCATCTTAAGGCATAACTCTTTCTCAACATCATTATTTTAATTTGTGTTGGGAGAGGTTTACTAGTTAAAACAATTTAAATGTTTTATTCATTACATTATTTTGAATTTTACTCTCATGATATAGAATAATTTACCTTTCAATTACACTTTCAAAAATTAATGAAATGTATAATGGGATCATTTTCTCTCTCAAACAGTTGCCTGCATTTGATAATATCTGAATGTTCCATGCCTTCTCAGAGGACAACTGATATAAAAGGTATTCACAATGTGGATACCTTATACAGCAAAAATGTTATTTAATTCTATGTGTATGTTGTAATATATCTGCACAAAATAAAACTCACCACCCGCCTCCTAATCATGGCTGGAAAAGGATTGTCAGCACATCGTTTAAGTATCTCAGTGACCAACTTCTGCAGTTCTCCATACTGTACAGGAGTAGTGAGGTGATCTTTCCTTTGTACGCAACAGGAAGAAAAGATAATAAATAGGACAAATTACTTTAATATTATTTTAATCTAACATACAGAATTGTCAATGCATAATACCATTCAGGGCCATTTACTAAAACAGAATTAATAAGAAGGTTTTTATTTTTCTGCACAGATGGCTTCTGTTTGACTTCATTCCATCTGTTACTTATAATAATTAAAGTGAAAACAGATATGCCCAATGCTGCCAACTGGATTGTATTGTATCACCTTAGTATTCTCTGGAAGTATATTGGTCCTTTGATCACTATAGAGTAAGCCATGATTGATTCCCAATGTAAGGTGTATTTTATGTAATAAAATAGGTCTCAAATATTAGTTTCATTACTAAAATGCCAAAAAATGTGCAGGGAAGATGATAATAGTGCATATCTGCTGCAAAACTCTATAAACTTGTCGGAACAATGCTATAAACCTTAGAAATCCTGAAGCACATTTAATGGCTTGAACTGCAACTTCAAGAACTTGGCAGTTAACAGCCTCCAGAAGAACATCAGTAGCAAATGTAAAAATTCCTGGATTTGTAAACAACTTGATTTCTTTGGGTTGTCTGTAATGGTCACAAGATAATTAAATTGTAAGTACAACATTCCTGAACATTCCTACTACAATGACAATGCACATATATCAGCCAATGCAGTTTTTTGCCTGTTTCTTGCTGCCAGATGTACCGTTGCCCGTACGATTGACGATTCAATTCAAAATCCTGACCCACTTTCAAAGCTCCTCATAGCAGTTAAATCTCTAACTTAGATCTCCTTCCAAATCTCGATCTCTCCATTCATCTGACGATCTTCATCTCTCCTCTGTTCTGAGTTCCAGTACTCAGGCAACCTTATAAGATTTCTCCCTGACGCTCTCCCTGTGTCTTCAGTCCTTTAAAATATCCTCAAGACCTACTTCTCAGGGAAGCCTGTCAGCTGATGGGTTAACTCCCTTCATCCCACCTTTCCTAATCCGTGCCAATTCGATTTATTTTATCAAATCGTACATTTTTAAAACACCCCATGGGAATTTAACATGCCAGTATTTTAACTCTTTCCGTGCAAGATTTTTTTTGTGACGATATAGCGCTAATTTTAGGACTTGCTCATAAAAATAAAATAAATGTCTTAAATATATATATTTTCAGACTTTTTTTTTTACATGTTGTTGGAACTGGCAAGTTCCCCTGATGGTGACATCAGTGGGGAATCATTTTTTACTTTATTTATTTTACCGATTTCTATTTTAGAAAGTTGTGGTCCATTGACTCGCATGGTTGAATGCAGTACCTGTTCTCAGGAGGGTCTGGAGAGACCCTCTTGGAAAGGTGTTTATTTTTTTAAGGATGCCGCCATCTTGTGAGAGGCAAAATCTCTCACAATGGGGCTTGTGAAAGCTCTACGGAGCAAAATCTCTCGCAATTGCGCTTATGAACGCTCTCCGGAGTGGTCACAGTGCATTCTAGGGTGGTTTTTTTGGTGTCGCTGAATGCCTCGATATAGAGGCATTTCAGCGACACCATTTAAGCTTAGGAGGCGATCGTTGATCAGGCGTCCATCGCCAAACAATATATGCCGGACATTGGCATCTGGGGGAGGGGCCCACGCAGGGCCCCTGCTGCCGATCTCGTTGTTGCTGACTGCCTCGATTTTGAGGCATTACAGCCACGCCATTTAGGTGTCAGGGGAAAGGGCACCAGGCAGACAGCCAGAATGGTTACCCTTGACAGGACAGGGGGAGTGGAGGATATAGTACTCACCTAGTTGTGCGTGTAGAAATAGGAGCGTCCTATTCAATAAACCCCAGTCTATTTCTCACCTTACACTGCCTGGGTGAATGAGAGCTATAATTACTTGGTTGTCTAGTGAATTATTGGCAAGGAAGATCTACACGGCGGAGAACGGTTCTCCCTCACAACATTTATATATTAGATGATAATGTACATCGTGTGATTTCACCTTTCAAGTATTTCTGTAAGCAGCAAAAGTCCTTGCTTGTGCAATTCCACGTTGTTCATTTTCAGTACGTCTTTTATACTTCTTAGGAGAGCATCTATGCCTATGCAATTATTAAAAGATTACAGATTACACGGCTACCTTCTGTTTAAAAAACTATTTCATCAGAATTAATTTTTTTTTAAGATTTTGATCTACTAACCGTTTAGTCAAAAAAAATATGTAATATTAGTTTTAATTTTTTTTAAAATAGTAATGCTATTACAAGGACTTATAATGTTGTTGTACATACCATACACTGTGTGACATTTAGAGAAAAATAGTCTCTCTTCGGTCATAAGCAGTAAACAGCAATATATGGACCAAATCAGGACTTCACTGGTGCTTGAGAGATGCTCAAACAGAAACTCTGCAAATTGTTAATTTATTATTAGTAGATACCAGCATATGTCCCTGTCAGTAAAATAATGTGCACTATTTCTTTCTATTTATTTCTTGACTTTTCTCTACCTTCCTCTTCCATTCATTCTTTATTTTCTTTAATGTTCTCTGTTTCTTCTCCCATTCTCTCTACCCCTTTTTTCAGTGTTGAACATGTACATGTATAGAGTATTTAGGTACATCAGGGATCTATATTGATGATTTCAGAAAGCCTCATCACAGAACAAATACTAACAATGATATGAATGAACAAGCTAGAGATAACAGATTATGTTCCTTTATTTTGAGGTAAGAGTTATTTTATGGAAAAACTGCCTGTGTACAGGACAACTATCTTGGATTGCAGTTTTTGTCAAGCTACCTGTGTGATAGCTTTCAAAGTAATGGCCTGGTTTGTCTGGAAAGTTTACCAAAACATCTATTAATTTAATTTGAAGCCATCAGTTTAGTTTACATATTAATCTATACATTTTATAAGGAATCCTCAACTTTCTGATGCATACAATGGCAAGGTTGTTACAGGCAGTTAGACGGTAGTTGAGCTGGCATTCCCAGGGACATGACAAGCAATTGCAATTATGAAGAGATTAACAATGAACCGTAGCAAATATATATGATACATATAGGTATAATATGTCTGAAGAAGGGACCTAAAGAGTCTTGAAAGCTTGCAATCTGTTATACATCAATTAGCCAAGAAAGCTATCATCTATACCAAATTTGTTTTCTCTCATTAGCAATAAACATGGCACGAATAAAGTACAGTGACAAACACTAAAACCCTGTAAAAGATAAGGAGGTTGCTTCATAAAATACGGTAGTATGTAGTATGTATAACAGTGCAAAGAATAATTCAATCTGTGTATTAAGTATTTGCAAGTTTCTCCTGCAAGATGGCATACGTTGGCAATGAATACCGTATTTGCTCGATTATAAGACGACCCTGATTATAAGACGACCCCCCAAATCTTAATATTAATTTAGGAAAAAAAGAAAAAGCCTGAATATAAGACGACCCTATAGGAAAAAAGTTTTACCAGTAAATTTTAATTCATTTAAACACTTTTTTTAATAAAAGCTATGCTTGAGAAAAATATTTTGGTTTTATTTCCTTCTATTTTCCAACCTGCCTCCTAGTTATGCACATCTGCCCCAGAAGTGCCTTATACCCCCTATATGCCACTGTGCCCCATGATATGCCTTTTAACCCTCTAAATGCCACAGTGCCCCATAATATGCCTTTTAACCCTATATGCCACTGTGCCCCATGATATGCCTTTTAACCCTATATGCCACTCTGGCACTTAGAGGATTAAAAGGCATATTATGGCATATAGGGAGGTTTAAGGCATTTCAGGAGGCAGAGTGGCATTAAAGGGGTTAAAAAGCATTTCACAGAGCACTCTGCCTCCAGAAATGCCTTACACCCCCCATTTAACACTCCCCCTCCCTCTTCCAAACTTACCGGTGCTTCTGAGTTGGGGGGGCGCATAACACAGGAGGATCCAGGTCCCCTGCATCTGAGCCCCCTGTGCTTAGTCCGGGCTGCATGTAGAGCTCTACGCGATATAATCGCGTAGAGCTCTACACGATACAATCGCGTAGAGCTCTACATGCAGCCCGGACTAAGCACCGGGGACTCAGATGCACCGGTAAGTTGGGTCGGGGGTTAACACAGGAGGATCCAGGTCCCCTGCATCTGGGTCCCCAGTGCTTAGTCCGGGAAGCGTGTAGAGCTCTACGCGATTGTATCGTGTAGAGCTCTACACGCAGCCCGGACTAAGCACCGGGGACTCAGAAGCACCGGTAAGTTGGGGGGGGGGTTAACACAGGAGGATCCAGGTCCTCTGCATCGCTGCGGGGGATCTGGATCTTAGTCTCATAATCAGACCTATTTGAGGTCTGATTATAAGACGACCCTGATTATAAGACGAGGGGTATTTTTCAGAGCATTTGCTCTGGAAAAAACCTCGTCTTATAATCGAGCAAATACGGTACATTGTTAATAAGGCGAGATAATGTTACTAAAAGAAACATAACGCATGTAGAGGGTTTCAGTTGTTTCCAGTTTGTTTCATTGGAAGGTGTTGCTTATACTTATTTATTTAATGTAACTGTATTACTGTGATTTACACCGTGTACTATAGTTACCATGACAACGAACACCCACAGCAGTACAACATTTAGGGAAAGAGCATCTTTTTCATTGTTAAGTTTCACGAATAAGTCTAGTGACTGCAGGTTACCTGGAATATCAGCTAGGATAAAGGATGGTGCATATTTTCTAGTCGAATGTACAAGGATAGCAGTAATGCATTGTGTACTGGCAATCTGTAATAATTCTTCTTTGCACAGTAACACCTGTAATAGGAAGTATACCTGTATGAATATAACATTTTAAGGAAATTGGGAGCCTTTTGAACTTTACTTCCTATAAGTATTACCTTTTTTAAAACTAGGGGCAAAGGGTTCAGTGCTTGTAAGGTAGGGGTGCTTTCAGAATCCCCCTGGTATCCTGATTCACTCATAATCACACTTACAAAATGTTCAGAATTTAGCAATTGTTTGAGTAATCCTGAAAGAAAAGCAATTAACATTGTTCACAAACATAATGTTAAACATTGAAATACAACAGTATGTATAAAAGGATTAAAATGCACTTTCCAAACAAAGGGAGGGCGCACAGTTACCAAGGGAGATAAGATCAAAATAAAAAACACTATATACTATATAGTGCACTTACAGACACAATATTGTTCAAAGTGTGTCACACAATCTTACAGGTACACCTGTAGTGTAATGAAAGTATTGCAAACAAAAGAAAAAAATCACACTTAGACTATAAAATGTGTACAAAAGCTGAACACAAAATACCTGTAACCTTCTATATATTCTAAATCCATTTTCAATCTGGAGCATCTGCAGGATACAAAGCACCACTTTAAAGCCACTAACGTCTGAAGTAAGAGCTGTGAGATGATCAGTAGAAGAGGCGTCAATCCAATGAAATAATGAAAAGAAAAAGGATCACTTGTTGTATTTCGCTTAAGGCTTCTTCGGGAGTGATTTAGAACGGTCTCTGGTATGTATGCTTTGTATCCGGCAGACATTCCAGATTGAAAACAATTGAAAACTCAGAAGTTGCTAGTGGTTTGTGTTCAGCTTCTGTTCAACTTTTATCCTGTAACTGCAATTGTAATCCTCTGTTTGCAAAATTACATTTGATTACACTATGTTTGTTCTCATTTTGCTGGTATTATAGGCACCGGTGGACATATTATTGTGTGGCACACTAGTGTGTCTGTAAGCCCGCTATATATAGGACTGAATTTCTTTTTATCATTACTACCTGCACTTTTTTGGTCTTTTTTATCTCCCTCTGTAAGTGTGAGCCTTTTTTATTATTGGGAATTCCTATATTTGGAGTAAACAAAGGAAGTACTTAGAGAGACAGTGTCTTTCCAGGCAAGTATTTTTCATTCCTACTTTATATACACACATTTTTGTTCTATTTCTAAAAAAAAAAGGATGCATCCAAACATGTGTTAATTGGCATTGGTGTACTACATTTAAGATGTTTCAAGAAATCATTATACTTTAGTGCTATTCAGAACATAAAGGGTTTAATCCTGTAGTTCATAACAAAGGAGGTGTAAACCCGCATAATACATGTTTAATCTGTGCTACAAAAAGCTGCAACTGAGAGAATCCATTAAAATTAGACACTTAGAAAATTTACAAAAGTATTCAATCTCAAAAAAAGTTATTCTGAGCTAAAAAAAAAAAATGCATTGAAATTCATGTAACAGTGAACCTTACCTATGCAGTTTATTTGCAGTTCCTTTGTCAGTGCACTTTCTAAAGTCGCCAGAAAAGGACCGCATAGGTTGTCAATGAAATGATTAGAGAGCTTCTCTGCAGCCGCCGGTGAGGAGTAAAGCTTGCCATACAAGTAACAAACAGCAGATTTGATTGATTCGTTAGGATACATCAGTCCACGTGGCATGCACTCCACGAGGTTGCCTAAATCAGAAAAATACCAACAAATCTACATGACTAAATTAACAGATGAACAGCAACTGTTTCTATTGGAAATATTGTGATAAATAGGTTCCAAAATCCATAATATTTCAGACTGGAATCAATGAAAACTTGATCCACGTGTGCTAATCCAAAATCTTATATTGGTTTTTGCTTCCCTGTGTTTTTACAACAGTGCAAACTTTGGTTAATTAAAACTAACATTAAGGGATGGCTAACACTGGGAAACAAATAAGCATAATGGAAACTTACAATGTTCGGTAGAAAACATGTCAGCAAGATGCGGCATTGCATTTACTAGCTTTCCCAAGAAGCTCAACACAGGCAGTATTGCTATGATACTTGATGTTTCTAACAACTGAAATAGAAATAAGATTTTAATGCACTAAAACAGGCTTTCTGTTTATTGACAGATCCTCCTGAACAATATGAGCTTGTATCAGAATATCCATAAAAAAAATCACCGGTGGCTCTAAATGCAAAATTAGAGTTAAAATTTAGGATGGGTGTTCAACATTATTATTATTATCTTTTATTTATATAGCGCCAATAGTTTACGCAGCGCTTAATACAATACATAAATTCAAGGGATATGACAAGACACGAATTGACAGACTAAGACAAACTGATACATTTGGTGGAGAGAGCCCTGCTCGCAAGCTTACAATCTAGAGGGAAATGGGGTGACAAACATAAGGCATAGAGAAAGGGTGAGAGGTAGTGTGGTGGTTGTATCGATGACAAGGAAGTTCTAGCAGCTAAGAAGTGGACTTTGAGATGTTTCTTGAATTTTCGGGAGGGAGGGTGAATGCTGAAGGTTCCTTGGGAGTAGATTCCAGAGATATGGGGCAGCTCGAGTGAAATCTTGTAGACGGGAAAAGGAAGAGGTGATAAGTGAGGAGGAGAGCCTTAGCCCATGGGAAGAATGTAGGGATTTCGAGGAGGTCAGAAATGTATGGAGGAACAGTATTATGGATGGCCTTAAATGTCAGAACCAGGATTTAATTCTAAAGGTAATTGGGACCCAGCGGAGGGTTTCACAGAGGGGGGAAGCAGAAGAGGAGCGACGTGCAAGGAAGATGGGCCTAGCAGCAGCATTTAGGGCAGACTGTAGAGGAGAGAGTCGAGACAGTGGAGTGCCAACCAGAAGAGTGTTGCAGTAGTCAAGACGGGAAATGATAAGTGAATGAACCAGAGTTTTTGTGGATTCTTGGGTGAGGAATGGGCGGATACAAGAGATTTTTTTTAGGTGCAAGCGGCAGGATCTGGCGAGGGACTGAATGTGAGGGATGAAGGAGAGGTTTGAGTCAAGGATGACCCCAAGGCATCGGGCCTGGTTAGTAGGCGAGATAGTTGTGTTGTTAATGGTGATAAGAGAATTCAGGTAGTGGAGTGGAGATGGAGGGAGGGAAGATAAAGAGTTCAGTTTTAGAAAGATTAAGTTCCAGGTAGTGTTGTGACATCCTTGAAGAAATAGCAGACAAGCAATTGGTAATACGGGACATGAGAGATGGAGTGAGATCAGGAGAAGACAGGTAGAATTGGGTATCATCTGCATATAGATGATACTGGAGGCCAAATGAGTTGATTAGTTTGCCAAGAGAGGAAGTATAAAGAGAGAACCAGCAGAGGGCCAAGGACTGAACCTTGGGGGACACCAACCGACAGTGGAAGGGGCGATGATGTCTTGCCAGAGAAGTTAACAGAGAAGCAATGGTTAGACAGATATGAGGAGATCCAGGAGAGAGCTGTATCTCGAATGCCTATAGAAGCAAGTGAGTCTAGAAGAAGGTGGTGATCAACAGTATCAAAAGCAGCAGAGAGATCCAGTAGTATTAGAATAGAAAAGTGACCTTTCGCTTTGGCAGAGAGCAAGTCATTGGAGACTTTTGTTAGAGCTGTTTCAGTAGAGTGAAGGGGTTTGAAACCAGACTGTAGAGGGTCAAGGAGGGAATTAGAGGAGAGGAAGTTAGTGAGGCGATTGTACACAAGGGAGCAGAGAGATAGGGCGGTAGTTAGTCAAACAGACGGGATCTGAGGAAGGATTCTTTAGAATGGGTGTGATTAGCACATGCTTGAAGGCAGATGGTACAGTTCCAGATGATAGAGAAAGATTAAATAGGTGGGTAAGTGATGGACCAAGGTATGGACATAGAGACTTTGTGAGGTGTGAAGGGATGGGATCAAGGGGACAGGTTGTTGGGTGAGAGGAAGAAAGAAGAGTGGCTATCTCTTCATATTAAAATTCACAAACTTCAAATTCAAGTAGGCCCAACTAAATAATGATATTACTGAGAACACATAGATCTACTAACAATACCAACTGTAAAACCCACTGGGTGTTATGTAATGAAGGTTATGCAGCAATCACACAAAACACGAGGGGACTCTTAAAACTGTGTTTGTGCCAATGTATAATAGGTTTGTGTGTAAGAGGACCAGTGGGTAGGTGACCTGAGCTGCCTAGGATGTCCCCATCTCCCTGATAGAATGGGCCCACAAAGAAAGAGGAACAACCCTTAGTTGAGCAAACATGATTGTTGGAAGGTCACCAAACAGTGAGTAGTGGTCTTCTTGAAGGCTGCCCAGCCTCTACTGGTATTGTGCTAAAACCTTTGCACAATACTGTAGGTCCATTGATAGCTGTTTTTACTGTCATTATACTGTCTACTAATATTTTATTGCTTGGTAACACTTTTTTTTAGTTAAGAAGTTTTTTTTGTATTTTCTCTTGTGTTTTTATTATTGTTTCCATGTTTGTCTTTAGACATATATATCCAACACACAATATTCTAGCACATCTAATAGGGCCGCGCCATTCAGGGAGATTTGATAAAATGTGTTGAGCATCTGTTGTATCATTTTAAAAGAAAATGTTGCAAAGACAAATTGAAATACCTGTTTATGGCATTCATCCAACACAAAATGAAAAAGATGCTCTAATTTTAGTTCGACCATCAACTGCACCAAAACTAAGGAGTAAAACAGAAGGTCAGTATATGCCCTTGTGGCATATGTGATAATATTCTATAAAAAAAAACTCAAAATACAGAGAAATAAGCTGTAACAAACATCAGCCTAGAATATTAGGTGAAACAAACGAAAAACAGAACAAAATAGAGCAAAAGCTAATAAATACAAGAGTTATGTTGTTGCACAGAATGAATGTTCATTCATCATTGTAGAGTTGTACAATGATGAATGAAGTCAGGTAATTCACTACAAATTATCTTACTATCTGTAACCAGATCCAAGACAGGCCCATCTTCAATACTCAACAACATCCCTGAAAGAGATCAAAGACAATGCATTGGTTTTCTGTCTTTAACAACCTAATTCATCTCTTCTATTCTAAATACGTTTTCTATAATGTTGGAATTTATCTTGGAAAATATTTGGTAATATTAGGAAAAATGTAAGTAGAACAAATCTACTTTACAAATTGTTTTTGTACATCTGATTATGTTGCTACCATACATTACCATAGTAACATATGTCCATTGTTTATTCTTAAGCATTGATTAATTTGTGCACCATATGAGGCAGCAAAAATGGTTACAATGAGTGCCAACCCTGGTACTTCTAAGTATGGATGACTGCCTCTTTTAGCTAGCAAGGTCTTCTTATTGCACAATCTAAGTGAATTGTGATTTTATAAATGATAAATATAGTTTTATCACAGTAGTAAATAAAGTATTATGTTCATGGCTCAGCATCAGTCTAGTGGAGAGGACCATAAAGACAATTATCTTCAATACAGAATGATTTGCATAACAGTAAAAAGGCAAAACAATGTAAAACACTTAACATAACATGTAAACATGAAGCAAACTTTAGTACCATTAACAAAGACAAATTAATATAGTTTTGAAAAGCACGATATAGGTACGGATACAACCAACAACTTTTTTTACAAAATTCACCCCTTTCTATTTTACCAAGCAATGTCTCTATGAAGTGTGTACAAACTCTTCCATCACTAGTCAACAGTTCTATAACAATGGATGAACTATTTTTCAAAACCATCTGGAAGGTGGACAGTACATGTTTCTTACGAATGACCTAAACAGAGACAAGAATCGTAGATTAACGAATGACATGGTTTCCTAGAAGACAAGAGCAGGTGTGAGGATATTATAAGCCACTAGTAGTATCTATATATCTATCTATACTATATCTAGTATTTAGTAGAGGTGGTAAATACAACCCCCGAGGACAAAAAGTGGCACAATAGAAAGGAGCTAATGGTTGGTTTGTATAGCCTTGGTTGGCTAGTATGTACAGAACTTAGGGGCCTGCAATAACATTTTAGAAGCCATGGCTTTGAGATGAACCTATACTTTGCCAACCATGTCTATTATGATTCAGGCTTTGCAAACTGTAAATCTGTAAAGTATGCTTACTTATTACTGGGCTTGTGTTATTGACGTTGTTTTATCATCTTGTATATACTGGTTAGCAAGTATATTTAGGAACTGTGGCATTCATATCTCAAAATCACACAGTATAACTTTATGGGAGTAAAAATTTTTGTATACATTGCACCAGTCAATTTGCTAGCAAATGTACAGATCAAATGGTATCCTACACAGTCTACTGTAGCTTAGTTTTATTTTTCCTGGCTAATAACTACAAACATGACTGCAATGTGTACAGCACTCTAGATGTTCTCTGTAGTTTCAGAGCTTTCAACGTGGACTTTTTTTACAACAAAAAAGATAAGGTTGTGGCCGAATGCACAAACACTTGCTATCCACTTAATACCACTAATGGAAAATGTCCTGTAAACATATCACATTTGCATACATACTATATTTCACTGACACAAGATTATTATTATTTTTATTTAAAGTCTTGATTATGTGCATAATACTGTAACTTTAAATTAATATTTTTGAGCAGGATTTTATTATCACTTATGTATTATTTATCTTTCATTATTATTATTATTTGAGGCTTGTCAAGTTGTTTTCCATTACTTATCTTGTAAGTGTATACTTGTATAGTTTGGGGCCTTCATAATTGACTAAAGGCGTGGTGAATACATCAGTTTTATTATTGCCAAGTTACGGTATATTTTTTTAATAGTCAAACATTCAGAGAAAAAAAATATTTTGTGTCAAGCCTGCACTAGATATATTTATACATGGCATATCTGATGTCTTAAAAAAATCCCTTTTTAATTTTTTATTTATTTTGTTCGCAAAATAGCGTATCAAATTAGTCACTGTACTTGAATAATTTAGTTGGTTTACTTTAATCTAGATTGCTTAAATTATTACAATGTTTAATGTTCCGTATAATACAAAGAAGTCATTCTGTGTATGTACTCGGCACTGGCCTCTCGCATGGCAATTTAACCCAACAGACACCCATCATTCAACAACATGAAAGTGTGTCAGGAAAAGGGGTACATTTACTCACTGAGTGTTAGTGTGTGTTACATGGAGTGTGTATGTTAGTATTTATTTGTATGAGTGTGTAAGTGAGTGTATGTAAATGTGCTAGTGTGCATATTTGTTATGGGGGGGGTAAGAGGTTAGTGGAGCTAATTTACTTTACCTGTCCCCCCCACCCCGGACAATTAGGAGTTAAGACAAACGCATTGTGAAGGGGGGGGGGGGTAAATGGCCTTTATTATTTCCTACTACAGTGTTGTGTCATACTACATTCGACAACAATTTAAAATGTTATTTGGGAATAAATTGGTTACCACTGAAAGGAATATACTCTTCAAATACCAACTAACACAGAGGTGAATCCACGCTATTTAACAATGAGCCTTGAGGTAATTTAGATTCGCTGCTCATTAGCGAATGGTAGATTCGCTAAAAAAATAAAAAGTGACCGTAACATCTAATCATTAGGTCGGGCTGTAACCATCCTAAAACTTTCATGTGCCTCGACTTTCTTCACCGGGATTCTCACCGCAACGGCCTCGTCTTCCACTATCTCTATAACACAGGCTAAGCAAACAGCCGAATCTTCGCTTTCACGACCAGATAACAGCCAGCTGGTGTCATGACGGTAGTGAAACCGCTCATATGTCAGCAGCTCTGCCATGGCCATGCTATTATTGGACAAGAACACTAAACTCAGGCGAGATCTATTAAAAAACATACCTTCCCGCTCTTTCCCCGAACCTTATACTGAACGGTGATTGGTGTATCAAGTAGTCTGTTCGTTGATTGGCTGAACTGCGCAATAAAAAACAGTTTCGCCCTCGGCATTTCCATGTTACTACAGGTGATGCTGGTTTCTGCGGCGCTTCTATACAGGAAATGCACATAAAATACATTTTAAATACCTCACGACATAAAATGGTTATCCTATCATTTATTTATTAAATAAGGTGTGCGTTTTCACTTTAAATACTCAACAACTGATTACTAGAGAAGGCAGAATGTTTTGCAGATCATTGGCGGCAGTTATTAAAAAACGTCTTGTGCCTACGTCACCAACACCGAACTTTAATGTATTTTACAGAATCTATGCACTTCTAAATATCAGATAATCCGGTTCTTTTTAGTGATCCGGATCCGGATCCGGAGTCGGTTCACTAGACTGAACGATTCGTTTGTAGCGGTTCAGTCTGTGAATCATCATGCAGCTGTAACCTGATCCTAGAGCTGTGAGTCATCTGCAGAGCACTCTGGGGTCAGGTTACAGCTCATTAATTCTCACAGGAACGATGACTCATAGAGTCAGAGATTCGTTCAAAGAGTCGAATGAACCGAAGAGTCGAATGAACCGAAGAGTCGAATGATTCGAATCTTACAGGGATCCGGATCTTACAAGGATCCGAATCTTACAGAGATTCGAATCTTTCAGAGAAAATCACTGATACCATACTTTTATAAATAAATACATTAATAATGTTCACACTGCCCCCAGGATTTAGATTCCCCTGAGTTTGCCCCCCTTTACCTATAACTGCACCTACAGTTAACTTTATTAAATTAATTAAATTAACCCTCAATCATCAGCATAAAATTAACCCTTATACCCCATCAACCATAACTGCCCCTGACATTAACCGTAAAGATCCCATTAACCATAACGGCCCCTGAAATTAACCCTAAAGACCCCATTAACCACAACGGCCCCTGAAATTAACCCTAAATACTCCATTAACCATAACTGCCCCTAAATTAATTGCATGTACTCCAGATAAATTACCTAATAAATTGGTATGGTTGATGGGGTCTTTAGTGTTAATTTGGGGGCAGTTATGCTTAATGGGGTGTTTAAGGATAATTTAGGGGCAGTTATGCTTAATGGGGTCTTTAGTGTTAATTTAGGGGCAGTTATGCTTAATGGGGTGTTTAAGGATAATTTAGGGGCAGTTATGCTTAATGGGGTCTTTAGTGTTAATTTAGGGGCAGTTATGCTTAATGAGGTGTTTAGGGTTAATTTGGGGGCAGTTATGCTTAATGGGTCTTTAGTGTTAATTTAGGGGCAGTTATGCTTAATGAGGTGTTTAGGGTTAATTTGGGGGCAGTTATGCTTAATGGGGTTTTTAGTGTTAATTTAGGGGCATTTATGCTTAATGAGGTGTTTAGGGTTAATTTGGGGGCAGTTATGCTTAATGGGGTGTTTAGGGTTAATTTGGGGGCAGTTATGCTTAATGGGGTCTTTAGTGTTAATTTGGGGGCAGTTATGCTTAAAGGGGTCTTTAGTGTTAATTTGGGGGCAGTTATGCTTAATGGGGTCTTTAGTGTTTATTTGGGGGCAGTTATGCTTAATGGGGTGTTTAGGGTTAATTTGGGGGCAGTTATGCTTAATGGGGTGTTTAGGGTTAATTTGGGGGCAGTTATGCTTAACGGGGTGTTTAGGGTTAATTTAGGGGCAGTTATGCTTAATGGGGTGTTTAGGGTTAATTTGGGGGCAGTTATGGTTAATAGGGTGTTAAGGGTTAATTTTAGGGGCAGTCATGGTTGATGGGGTGTTAAGGGTTAATTTTAGGGCAGTCATGGTTGATGGGGTGTTTAGGGTTAATTTAATGGTGAGGGTTAATTTAATTAATTTAATAAAGTTAGCTTAAGGTGCAGTTGCAGGTAAAGGGGAATGTAAATCCTGGGGGCAGTGATTATGAATGTATTATTTATAACAGTATGGTGACATTCTCTGAATGATTACAATGCCAATGAAGGCAGAGAGTCGTTCAAAGATCCGGATCTTACAATGATCCGGATCTTACAATGATCCGGATCTTACAATGATCCGGATCTTACAGTGATCCGGATCTTACAGTGATCCGGATCACTGTAAGATTCGGATCCCTGTAAGATCCGAATCTTTGAACGACTCTCTGCCTTCATTGACATCACTGGAGGCAGGGGGGAGGATTCATAATGAAAGGGGCGGGGCCAATCGTTAGTGTGCCTGCACGGAGTTACTGGAAAACAGTAACTCCGTGCAGACACACTGAGTGATCCGAAGATCCGGATCATGAATCGGATCATTTCAGTGAACGAATCGAAATGATCCGATTCACTTTAATGATCCGAACTTCCCATCACTATCTGAGATACGAGAGCCCTACTAAACACTCCCCTTATTCTCGTCACCGCCCCCACATTGGGCGACACTAAACTAGGGGACGGGGGAAAAAAAACCCAACGTCATAGCTCCTCCCCATCCGGATTCGAACCTCGCCGGAAACGCACAACACGTTTTAGTCGCATTGCTCTTTCAAGCTATTCTTTAGTATTCCTCCGTGAAGCTTCCGGGCCGAGAGGGCTGTGTTGTGTGCTCCCTTGATTTGGCTGTCGCTCGATCGCAGATATGGTGAGTATTGCGATAAAAGGAGGTAGTGTTACCGGGCTGACATTCAGCCCGTGATTGGATAGCTTCCGAGGAGGAATAGCAGGGGAATGCCCGATGTGATACTCAGAAGTAATTGCTTCTGTAATATTTTGGCCAATGTATTTTAAACTCTTGTTGCACCCCTTATTTTGTTATATAGAATATATTAGATGTTTTGGGTGTTTTTCACTTTGCGCATTGTCGTTCTAATTATTTTACGGCACAAACTCTAACGTAGAGCTTTTATCTGTTTCTTAACTTTAAATCTGTTGCGTGGCGTTGTGTTAACACGGTCTCCTTTCCTCCGAGACCCGTTCCCTTCCCACGTGCTTGCAGCGGGTCTGACTGCACCGTCCCTATCCACATGCAGGTTAACCATTAGTATGCCACCTATCGGTAAACTCTGTGCCAAGTAACCTTTACTCACCGATTACGATTAACGTTCAAACAATTTACTTGGGGTGCGCGTTGATATAAATAGTGATAAGCCCGTTTAGCTTTGGAGACCAGGGCCTGTTGTGTGGATGAGTTCATTTAAAAAAAAATTGAGTGGTGTGAATACATTTCCAAAGCTCAGTTTTTGTTTTTTATTGTAGACTGAGGCAGAAGTGAACCCCAAGGCCTACCCGCTGGCAGATGCCCAGCTTACAAAGACTCTGCTAGACCTTGTGCAGCAGGCCTCAAACTATAAGCAGCTCCGTAAAGGGGCCAATGAAGGTAAGTTTTCAGCTTTGACTCTCAATGTTTCCAGTAATGTGCAAGGGGTTACTATACGGGACATTGCCTTATTTCTATTGGACGACACGTGTTACTGAATGCTTTATTTGCCTTTATGCCTAGTGCTTTTGAGATACCCTAGAGATATGCATAGAGCATTAGATGCTGCAGCCTCTTACACACCACTGATGCATTACTAACACACTAAACACAACCCCCACGTTTATGATTGTCTCTGTTCCATTTCTGATTGCGCTATCGGCGCAATGTTTAGTGCGGTGATATCATGAAACCAGACACAGCTTGACTATCCGTCCATGATCTTTACATGGTAAATCACAGAACTTCTGTGTCTGCACACATGGGTCAGATTCTCAATTCTGTAATAGCCAATAGATGTGTTTGTGTAATTCAGTCTATCTGGTTAGTTGAGACTGTTGGTCCTGGGTATGATCAGCTATACAAGCATTCATTCATAGTTGGCTGAACATAATATATTGATAGAAATTTAAGTCCTAATATATTGGGCAGCTGCAAATACACGTTTAGCCATAAAGTACCGTATTTGCTCGATTATAAAACAAGGTTTTTCTATCAGAGGAAATGCTCTGAAAAATAACCATAGATTAAGATCCAGATCCTCCACAGCACTGCAGGGGACCTGGATCCTTTGCGATGTGTGCAGACAACCTCCACTTCTACCGGGCCTTCAATGACTGAGAACCAGCATCACATGACCTTCTGGTGCTCATTCATAGAGGCCCTGGAGGAAGTGCCAGCAGCAGCGGAGGCTGTCCGTGCGCATCGCGCAGACCTTCACCTGCTGCCCCTGCTAGACACCAAGGAATCTGAAGCACAGGGAGATGTCGGGGGAAGGGTAAGAGTGGCATATGGGGGTATACAGGCTTTCTGGAGGTAGTGGCAAATAGGAGGTTAAAAGGAATATCAGGGAGGCAGACTGGCATATAGGAGGTTAAAAGGAATATCAAGTGGCATATAAGGTGGTATAAGGCATATCTGGGGGCAGGTTGGCAAATAAAAGGAAATAAAAACAAAAAATGCCTTTTTTTTTTCCCCAATCATGGTTTTTATTAAACATGAAAAAATAGTTAATATGTGACTACTAGCAACTTTTTTTTCTTTTAGGGTGGTCTTATATTCAGGCTTTTTCTTTTTTCCTAAATTAATATTATGATGGTCGTCTTATAATGAAGCAATACGGTATTTTCATTGTGTGAATGAGACATTTTAACTTGGCTTACATGAGACATTCAATAAGTTGTAAAACTAGTTTCATTCTATAGCAATGCGTTTGTGAAGGAATTCTGTTTGATGGTTAAAACTGGTTTCATTACTCAGTGTTGTGTCAGATATCCATCTTTACCTGTAATTCTCTTTCAACAGCTACAAAGACCCTAAACAGAGGTATAGCAGAGTTCATAGTGATGGCAGCAGACGCTGAACCCCTTGAAATTATTCTACATCTCCCTTTGCTGTGTGAAGACAAGAATGTGCCCTACGTCTTTGCACGCTCCAAGCAAGCTTTGGGTAGAGCATGTGGAGTCTCAAGACCAGTTATTGCCTGTGCAGTAACCATCAAGGAAGGTTCTCAGCTGAAGCCTCAGATCCAGTCTGTCCAGCAGGCGATCGAGAGACTGCTGGTGTAGCACAATGTTGAAAGATGTTGTCAGTCATTATTCTGACATCTAAGACCTGAGTTCTGTTATCCCTACCAATCTTATCAGGTTTCATAATAAAATAACATTAGTCTGGCAGAAATTGCATTCACAGGACTGAAGCATTTTGTATCAAATTGATTCTCTATTTCTGTTTTCCTGATCTGGAATGCAAAGCTGCATTTCGTTTCAGTGATGTAACATTTTGTTTTAATGTTTTCGGTAGTTTTGAGCAAGTAAAATATTTTTGTACCTAAAACACCTTATGGTTAAATGTACCTGTGGGAAATGCCAGGCTTCATTTTTTTTTCTTCATCTTGACCTATTATATGTATTTCTTAATAAAATATACATGTAAAAGATTCCATGTGTTAAATTTATGGATTTAATATGCACATATTAAACTTCTATGATCCACATTTGCAAGAAAAGAAGGGTGCCTTTAACCCCTTCGCGACCTTTGCCGGTTCAGGACCGTCATGACATGAAGGTCACTAAATGACCTTTGACGGTCCTGAACCGTCAAAAAGTAAAATAAGCTTAGAAAGTGATCAACGATCACTTTCTTCGCTTAAAGGGCGTTACTGTAATGCCTCGATGTCGAGGCATTCAGCAAGGCCGAGATCGGCATCGGGGGCCATGTCTGGCCCCTCCCGGAGGCGTCAACAGCCGCCATACATTGTATGGCGGCGGATGCCCGTTTTAAAAGCGTTTAGGAGGCGATCAATGATCGCCTCCTAAACTTAAATGGTGTCGCTGGAATGCCTCGATCAGGAGGCATCCAGCGACACCAAACAATTACCTCTGGGTGGGCTGTGACCGCTCCGGAGAGCGGTCACAGCCGCCGCTGCCGGTGATCTTCGCCATCAAGCAAGATGGCGGCGGCCCGGGAAATAAAACAATAAAGCCGAAAAAGTTCGCTAGAGGGTCTCCAGACCCTCTAGAGAACTGGCTCCACTTGCTGGTTGAATACAGGTACTGCATTCAACCATGCAAGTCAATGGAGCCCAGCTTTCTAATCACTATGTGATTAGTAAAATATTCAAAAAAAATAAAAAATGGAAAAAAAAATGAAAAAAAAATGTGCTAACATTTAAAAATTATTATGCAGAGATGTCACTAGATGAACCATCCAGTACCAGAAAAATGTGTAAAAAAAATATATTAAAAAAGTATTAAAAAAAATAAAATTAAAAAATAAAGTTTATTATTTTGAGCAAGTGCTAAAATTTCTCAAAAATCTCAACAAAGAGTTAAAAAAAAAAGCACTTCAAATACCCAAGGGGTGTCTAATATATAAAAAAAATGGCTGATGGGGTAAATTGGAGTGGCCTAGCTCAAAGATAGGGCATAGGTACAGACTGACCAAAATGGAGAAAAAAAAGCGCACTTCCCAAATGTGGCATTTTAAATCTGAAACAACCCGACAAACCCATGCATGTCGGGTATCACTGCACTCAGGAGATGTTCCTGAACACACATTGGGGTGTTGTTTGACAGTGGCATATACCAGGACCTGTATATCTATAACTAAAGTACAATTTGTGTGAAAAAAAAATTACTATTACAAAGTTTGACAAAGTGTAGTTGTATAATTGGTGCATGGAAAGGGTTAAAATAACAGCATTTGGAATACCCTGGGGTGTCTAGTTTTCAAAAATATATGGTTTGAATGGGTTAAATTGAGTTAACCGGCTTCAAAGATGTTCCAAAGAGGAGATGGAGGCAGACTGACCAGATTTGTTAAAAAAGATTTGGAAATCATAAAACGCTGCTTGTACTTATTGCCCTATAACTTACAAAAAACAGCAAAAAAAACATTGGGTATTTCTAAACTCAGGACAAGTAGTAGAATCTATTTAGCTAGTTTTTTTACTTGCTTTTTTAGGTGAGTAAAAGATTTTTCAAATAAAAGTCATAAAATGTGTTTTTTTTTCAATTTTTCACCATGTTTTTTTAATTTTTTTATAGTAAATAAGATGATACGATCAAAATAATGGTATCTGAAGAAAGCCCATCTTGTCCTGAAAAAAACAATATATAACTTATGTGGGTACACTAAATGGGTGAGGAGAAAATTACAGCTGAACACAAGCACCACAAAAGTGTCAAAACAGCCTCGGTCCCACAGGGTACAAAACGAAAAATGAGCCCGGTCCTTAAGGGGTTAAAAATGTGATATTACATTTAATACATAAACATATGCTTTTGGGAAGGTTTGATTGTATGTAAGATAAGCTTCCTGGTTTTACAACATGAATGCGTGGTAATGCACTACAGACAGTTAGGAATCAAATGCTCCAATGGAGATGGGATGATATCCAGAGGGTAAAAAACCCAAAGCAAAAGGTACTGTTTTTTCACAAAGATTCTTAATTACTGGGTTATACAGGAACTTTCTGGGGTTTCTGAAAGGTACAAGGGATTTTGGGATAACTAGAGGACTGCAAGAGTCCTTGCCAGAAAAGAGAGCGCGGTGAATAGAGGTGTCTGGATCAGGAGACTGAGCGAAGCTGCGCAAGATGGCTTCTGTAAGAATGCTGTGAGCTGAGAGGCTTCCCAAGGATGAAGGCGAAATTGAAAAAAAAAAACCCCACATTTTAATGCTTAGGTATCACTTTTATTTTGCATTCAATTGTTATGTTTTATCATGTAGTAATAGTGTTAAAGTGGATGGGGGCAGTGAGAGGGCAGCTATAAGAGATAAGGGGTTAGTGGAGCAGAAAGTAAGTAGTGACAGGCATCACATAAATTTTACCAAATAAAATGGGGTACTACGCATTTCTTTCAGTGTTTAACAAGTAGATCGGAAGGTCCCTGGGTATCATTGGTGGATTCCTGCCAAAGAAAGTTTACTATGCACAGCCGCCAAGGACACAGAACACATTTTCTGAAAACCATGTTTTTTGTTGGTAAAACACAAAAAAAAAAACCCCAGAATTGCTCAACAGTATCTCGTGTTAAATGGGTGATAAGTACTGTGGCATGGTTGCCATTCAGTTTAAACTCACAGTGCAGAACAACCAACAGAAACTTGTGGCATGTTGGGGAGGGACGGTAACATCTACATTATGGCAATTTATAGCTATAGTTCCATAGCTGGAGCAGAATGTGACAGCCCCGGGTTAATCTGTGCCGTCTGTAGTAGTTATGACCATCAGGTTAATAAGTGGCGCTTATATCCCTTAATGTTTGATTTGTGTATTTCTTTTATATATTTGTCTGTGCTTTGTTCTCCCTCCTGTCCTACCCTATCCATGTGCCTCATGCCCTGCCCACAGACTTTAACCAACCCGACCACAGCCCTCTTTTATGGAGGTAACCCATGGGTGGTGGGATACAGACAAGGGGTGGTTCGGAGAGGGAGTCTCCGGTAGATTCCCAGTTGCTGCGACTGCCAGGAGAACGGAGATCTGCCGGTGCAGTTATCATACGCACACCGGCTATCTCGCGGTCTGTCCCGGGGAAACTTTGAACTGTTGTCGCCCAAGGTCCCTTCGGCTGATCGCGTCGCTTTTTGGACAGGATACCCCCAGGACCCCAAGCTATCCATCAGCACCCCGGGATCACCCCGGGAATGACGGCTAAAGTCATACAGACTCCGCGGGGCTTGGTGGCCTGAATGTGGCGCCGGACTGTCTGGGCAGGGGGGGGAAGATGTGGACATGATTTATGGTCTTTTTCTCACCTAACCTGTATATAAGCCTGTGTGTTTCCCCAATAAAGTGTTGTTCTACCTCTGGACAATTAGTCTCGTCTAATGCTTCAGGGACCCGCTATGTCACCTATTGTCCTTCTCAGGACAATCTCTGCACTGCCTGTAGCTGCATCTCGGAGAGCTGCGGGGCTACGATCGGAGAGACAACGGGCCAGTTCCTGAACGCTGCCTCGCTAGTATCGTCTAGCACTGGCAGCGGTTTAACCCTAGGCATGCCCGTCACACAGAGATAGGAAAGGCATCACCAGGACCCTGGGACATGGTGAAAACTTTACCCGCCAACAATGGTACTGAAGGGCTAGAACAATGTGAAATGCATAACTTATGAATTAGCTTTTCTAATACACAATTTTTTGGCTTACAAAAAAACACCACACGAAAAAACAAAATCCACAAGTGTTCGAGTTCTTTATTCTGAAAAAAATACAAAGAACAAAACTTACAAAATGCCATATCGGTTTCTGTCCAAACTATTTTTCTGGAGATGTATATTCCCATATTTAAAGTCATACAGCCTTCAGTATTTTTTGACCCACTGAGGAAACATGAGACATTTAACTACATGAGTAGATTCTATAATAAAAATGACTTCAGTGCATCCTGAAGGACTGTGGTGACAGCATCATAGCTGGCATGCTACCGAGCAGTAACAGGATCATACAAAAATATGAAAGGGGCATGTTTCATTATTCTGCTGTAAGTAAAATATAACTATGGTGTTAAATCGAGTGGGTTTTATAGAACGTCATTTCAAATAACTGTCACTGAAATTAGCATGAGTTATGCTACATTTCACCCTGCCACATCTTGGCATGACCATAATGGAAAAGATTAGCAAAATAACTTAGCTGCTGTCACGCTGTGGTACAATGGGCCAAACATACTAGAAATAACAGTATGAATCTTTGTAAACATGGGTAACCTTCAACCGTTGGATTATCAAAGTGTCAGATGTCTAGTTATTTTTGAAGTGATTTACAAGAGCGTCAATTAGCTCCTGTTTTTTGCCACCCTTCAGCCCATAACCACGACAGGCCTCTTTTAACACAGGCACAGTCAGCTTGCCTAGTGTCCCATTCTTCACATAGTTCCTGAGGTCCTCTTCTGATACGGAGATATCTGCTTTGGCTCTTTTTTCAGCATGTTTTTCTCCATCACCTGAAATGAGCATGTTGTTTTGTTATCATATTTAACCCCTTGATGACAATTGACGGTCCGGACGTCGCGTGAAAAGAAACCGGTTAACAACAATTGACGTGCCAGGACCGTCATGACTTCAAACGGTGTTGCTGTAATGCCTCAATGTCTAGGCATTCAGCAACACCGAGGTCGGCATCAGGGGCATCAACATCCACCATATACGCCCGTTTTAAAAGGCATTCACCCGAGGACTAGAATTGTACCTCTCCTGTGATATAACCAATGTTTTTATGGATGTATTGTTTACATAAATGATTGACGCGTTCTCTTCAACTCCACAGCAGATATTACCGTTTTGCTAAATGGACACCACAGACTGTTCCTTAGGAGACCCGACAGAGCAATAATGATGCAGATTAATTTGCTGCACCACACTGAATGAACATTTTGTACAAACTTACATAAATATATATAAAAAAAACAACACACATCTCTTAGTTAAGAAAATACACACCTTGCTTTCTTTTAACAGCTTTTCCCTCTGGGTTGTACCCTGGTGGGTAAACCAACTCCTTAAACTCCTCCACCAGAGATCCCAGGCGAGTATCTATCATCTCAATCTTTGGCACTAAACAGATAAAAAAAAATGTGCTATTTTACATGTACAGTATGTATAATGTATGAAGTTTAAAGAGTAGATGTCATGGGCAGGACACCATGTCCAAGACCACATATTAATTTACGAGTGGATCGGAGGCTTAGAAAATTTTTACTTCACAGGAAGGATGGAAGTTTCCATCGCACGGCTACTAAAAGAGATTGTATATTATATTACGCTGCGTGATATGTATTGTTTAGAAACGAGAAGAAACCCACACACACATACATTTAACTGAGGTAAAAACTGCTGTTTTGCAGCTGCCCTCCTACTCCTCCACAGTCAGATAATTCTTGACACAGACTTGCTGCTTGAACCAGTCAAACAGTTGCAGGATAGAATTCCCATTTAAATAAATAAAATTGCTTTCCATGAATGCACAAAGGGGTTTGAACAGACACCAGCCTGCAGCATTTGCCGAGTCAAAACTGGTAAGTATATGACGTGCGTGGAGGTGTGTTTGGGGTAAGAGCATATGGAGAAATTCTACAGAACCCCCAATGCAATTTGCAAGGGAGACACCGTGAAAATGTAATTAAAGTGCATATGATAGCAGTGGTGTCCCTTTAACACAGTGAGGAATGCAAATACACATGGGATAGGCTTATGGCTCTCCTAAATATAATAATAGGAGACTAAGAACCAAATATTCTCACACTAGATAAGAACCATCTGGCCATTACATAAAATTGTATTTAAATCTATATATATTGTACAGCACTGCAATATCAATATATCATTTCTATAAATACCCTTGTCACTGTTGGCCGTGTAAAATAACAAAGCATTCTAGGTCTCCAAAATCTTACACGTGAGGTCCTCTATGGGCTCTGGCTCCATCATGTCCAAAGCAAGAGCCTCCAGGTTACGGAAGTGCTGCTGAAGTACAGGGTTCTCAAATGCATCACTCCTGAATATCCAAATACAAAAATATAAATTGACAGACAGAGAGATAGAAAACCTCAAAGTAAATAATGTGATAGTTCTAATAAAGCAGACACTACACTTGCGCATTCGGATTCGTACAAATTGCAAATTTGGCTATTTATATAAAGCCAAGGCAAAACCCTCCCCAAAGCGCACAAAGCAAAAAGCTCTCATTCTCTCTCAATCAGCCTCTTTCACGTTCTCTAAATGTTTCCCTACCTTCTCTGCCAACCACTTCCGCATATTCTTCTTCTTCGCTCTCTTTTATCTTTGTCTGCATCTCCTGACATGAACTTCCACCAAAATGATAGCGCTTTTTGAGGGAGAGGACGTTACCAGAAACGTCACCATTAAAGTTACCATTGTGGTGGAAGTATGTGTCAGGTTATTTCAGCGGAGATGCAAAAGTGTAAGCAGAAATGTAAGTGATTAGCAGAGAAGGTAGGCAAACATTTAGAGAGCATGAATGAACGTCGGTACCAGGCAACAAATTTGGTTCACAAATTAATAAAACGCCACAAGATTTTCATGCAAACCAAATGGGCAGACAACATAATTCAGTGCTCGAAAGCCCAAAAAAGATTAGGTTTTTGGCTCATTTGCAGATATTTAGTAGACACACATCATCTACTCCCACAAGGCACTTGGCAAATCACTATTTTTTTTCATTATATCAAGTTTCCATTTCTGAAGCATAATGCAGTACACAAGCTGAAATAAAACATTGTAAGATAGATTCCCGTGAGCACTCGTCTCACAAATGTTGGTCCATCATTCTCCATTGGGATATATTGGACTCAGATCTCAGTCATTGGTGCTAGTAATTTCAAATAAAACATCCTAATTTGTGTCACAAAACTAGGGCCATGTGTTATAATTCTGTGATTTACTGTGTTGAGTGTAAAGCTTTCTTGGATTATAATGAAACTAAAAAGGATGAAGTAACCAAACAAAAAAAAACGATGTCAACAGGAGAATCGCTAAGCCCAGTAACATAATTCAAACAACTGCTCAGTGCATACTCCTTGTGCATATGGAATCTTAAGGTTACTTTGTTGCTCTGTAAAGTATTCTTAAAGGGACACCCCCAACAATAGTATACACTTTCCCATTTTCACAGCTCAGCTATTTGTTGTGCAGGCAATATACTAAACGCCAGGCAGCAACAGTGCTGGCTCGGCATTCAGTCCAGACAGATGTCTGCAAGCCCCCCGTGCACCGAGTTCTCCAGCTGATTTCAAAGGGGATTGCTTTGCTGTCACTGATCGGCTAATTCAGGACACGGAGGAGACATTTTACCGCAGCTTCTACCAAAGTATCCCCCGTCAGGGTTTTGTGAACATGTATGAAAGTACTTACAAAGTACTTTAGTATGCATTCTTTGTTGAATATACCACCTGGGATGCTGGAGTTGCCCTTTAAAAACTATGTCTGTGAGTTTTTATTATCTCTGTATGTATTTCTCCATGGTAGGTGTTGATGTAATTTCCTCTTTTGCTTTATTGATCATTGAAGCCCTATAAATATTTGGGAAACATATGAGGGGAAACCTGTGGCGCACAGTTTCCTAATTTGCACACTCACAGTTATCTTTATCTTGCACTTAAGTACAGACTCACCTGTATTTAAACCTCAGTTTATGCACAATTTCTTTCATCTTATTGACTTGTTCATCATTAGCAGTGATCTTTTCTGGAAAGTCAACTTTTCGAATGTCATCAGCAAAGGGTAGGAAATGAAGATTGAACCCTAAAGCAATTAGGAAAAGTCACACACAGAATACTTCACTATATAAAACCTACTATGTCAAACTAACAATTATGGTAAATTAGATAGATTAGCAGCATGCAATATGTATACTAATTGTGCATGTTTTCCAAGGAAGTGTTTTCCATAGTAATCAAGCATGAGAGAGAACAGTTATTTGTCTCACCTGGCGGTTTAATCTGCACATTATCATCATCCAGTTGCTCTTGCTGTGGGACCAATGCTACAAAACGAGGCGGCGTGTTTCTGCGAGGTGTATATCTGCAGATGGCCATCACCTCCCGAGACAGGCACCTGGTCAGTAAGGTCTGAAACAAGGTGCTACTGCCTAAGATAAATCAGAGAGGTCAATTTCATTTACAAATGTGCTAGGAAATTAAAGTCACTAAACCAAAACATATTGCTTTGATTTCAGGTTAATTATACCCTAAAAAAATTAGCTTGCTGCTTGAGAGCTGCAATCGAATTTGTGCAGATTTTTCAAATATAAGATTATACAAAGCAGCTACAAGCCACATGTAGCAGATCTCACACAATGCCAGATGTGTTGATACTAATGGTTCGAACAGACTAGGAAAATATGTTGGTGGCGGGTGCCATATCCCCCACGGTTTATCATAATTATACATTGTTTGGTACGGATTCCTTCCTCAGCCAAAGCTCCTTCAAGTAGTATAACCATCACCCTCCCTTCCCAATTCAAAACAGAGAGGAGACAATAATTATTTGGTAAGGAAGTTTTACAATAGAGCTTTATTTACTAAACTGGGAGTTGGCTGGAGGGTTTTGATAGGAGTTGCAGTGCCATGTCACCAGCTTCATTATACATTATGCTGCTCCAAGAAGATCTTGCCTGGTTCTGTATAACTAAGTAATATTTCATTCCGTCACTGATTGACCTAGCAATTATGCATGTCCAGCTCAGCCCATCTTACAGGAGAGACTTGTTTAGGTTGGCCCTTCATAATGCACAAAGAATTCAGTGAGCTGTAACCATAACTCTGCTAAAATAAACTCTCCTGCTTTGGTGAATAAACCCCAGAGTTTGAGGTTTTTTTACTCTTAAGCAGCAGGTACTTAATGTCCACAATTTATTGATATATTCTTTATATTATGTTAAGTATCATAATTATATTTTAAAGGGATGAATAACCATTGGAACATGCCAGCATTGGAACCGAGTGCTCCATATTGACCCAGTTACCAAGTGGGTCTTCGAGAACTCAGAAAACGCATCACCAAACTAGCATCTTAAATATCCTTTTAATAGCTTTCAGCAACTATCCCTTTGAGCTCACCGTTAATGAGAGATTCCTCTGGGTAGACAAACTGTGCAGGCTTAATGAAATGTTGCTTCTTCAGGAAACTTATTGGTTTAAATCCAGTAAGTACCAAACTAGGATCATCAAACCTTTTTAACAGCTCAGTCTCCTCCTTCTCCAGACAAATCTGACGGTTTCCATACGCCTTAAAAGAAAAAAATATGAAAACAAAACATCCGGGGTATTAAAGTGAACACTGTACATTAAAATACAAAGAACTAGGTAAGTGGTCCATTGCAAACTGAATCAATTATGCACTAACTAAAGGAAGCACATGCAGAGGAAATTGGACTTAAGTGCTCAGTCCAGGGAAACTCATGGCTGTAGAGCAGAATGGAACTTTCCCTGAGCTGTGCTACTTGGGGCAGGATAAGCATACCAGCAACTTATCACGTCTTGGGGAAACTAAAGGTTTCTTCCCAAGTACAATACAGTATTTGTTTCCCCCTTTACCTGAGATCTTTTGGTATCACTGGGAAGCAGTAGGCTTCCGGTCTCCCTGTTGAAAGTACGTGTCTTGGTCTTCACTGGTTCATTGGACTTTTGGTAAAGTTTCACAGCAGCTGGCTTTACAGCTTTCTGAACTAAGTTAAATATCCCCACAGAGAGATTGACATCATTGCCCAACTTGAAGGTCAGCCTGGAGATAAAGAAAAAAAGAAAAATATAATACATTTTAACCCCTTCAGTGCCCTATAGTCGTACCAGTACGTCCATAAAACGCATCTCAAGAAACACATATGGACGTACCGGAACGTCCTGACCTTCTTGCAGTGGCAGGGACATATCAGCAGTTCAGGTAAGGGTGGGGGAGGGTGTATGAATGAGTTTACGTGAGCGAGGGAATGAATGTTTGTGATTAATGAATATACATGTTATAGAATGGATGTGTAAGTAGGGGGGGCAGGGCACAGGGAGGCTGTAGGTTATGTGCATGATAGGAGTCTCATTGCTATATTAAATATATGATTACTAACAGGAATCACACTCCTATCATGCCCGCGTTGGACGCCCCGGCCTTTTAGCATGTTCCCTATAAGTGCTGGGAAAGTATTGAAATTCTATATAAAATTAGGTATTTCTGAAACTAGGAGACCTGAATTGATAAAATTGGAGGGGATTTTTTTATCACTTTACCTAATTTTGTGAGGATTCAGATGAGAAAATATATATAAAAAGTGTTTTTTTTTCTAATTTTCTCTAGCTTTTACTAAATTTCTCATCCTAAATTTTGAGCTAATTATCTAACTATGTTATCAAAAGAAAGCCCTCTCCTTCCTCGAAAAAACAATATATAGTTTACATGGGTACACTATTATCAGGGAAGGAGAATAATCGCTTAACCGACATACCGCAAAAATGGCAAAATTGCTCCGGGACTTGAGGTACCAAAAACCCCTGGGACCGAAGGGGTTAAGGAAATTGTTACAAAGCCACGACAGTAAAAGAGGTGTACAAATATCATTGCTTAAACTAAAATGCACTATATTTATGGATATATGCAGGATTCTTTTGCACAATCCTTTCAACATCTTAACGTGCTTAATCACACGCGTACCAAGAATGTACCTCGCTAGGAGAACAGTCTTTTGTCATAACTAAGTCAAATGTATAAAAAAAAAAAACTACCTATAAGCTTGTTCCATTGACCATTTTTAAGATAAACACAGATAACGTTATCTCAGGTCTCCTCAACCCACCCTTCCATAGGCTGCATGAACAAATCAACAATAGGAGAGAGTAAACTTTGATTTAGGGAAACACTATAAATATGACATAAAAATAAAAATTTTTTTTACTATAATAGTATTTCTAGTTTTGGTCCTCAAGAGAACAAGAAACAAAATACATATTTCTATAAGGGCAATTAGGCAGGAAACTCTGGTTCATTTGGAAAGAATGAGTAGGATTATTTTTACGTTCTGCTGTTAGTAAATTACATAAAATTCTTCTGAAATAAAGCCATCCAGTGAAGTTGCAAATCTCTTTGATGCTTTGCAAACATTCTCTATGTAAACACTGGGTATTTGTAATGCTTAGTAAATGAACATAAAGTTACAGTAATGCAGTACACCTGGAAACAGCTAGCTACATTACATGCAACCAACCCCAAAAATGCTGGAATATCTTACCTTGATAGAGCCCTTTTCCTAGATTCCTTGGCCCGTACCTTCTTCATGAGATCATCTAGCTTTTCTGATGGTTTTACCTGCACTCCCAAGTCCTCATCCTCATCAACGTTGACAATGTCTCGATAAAATAGGTTAATGTTAAAACCCTTGGCTTTCTCGAGATGCATCAGATCGACAACAATACCTAAAAAGAGACACTATTATAAAACAAAAGTTTCTCACAACCAATATTTTAGAGAACAGCTTTGTGCGTCTGTTGCCATGTTCTATAGTATCTAAAATATATAAAACGCTTCCTTTCAAGGAGATATGGAACTTCAGAAAGGCTCTATACATCTCAAAAGGGCTGAAGCAAAATGTTTAAAGCGTGAGTTCTGTCACATGTAAAACTGCCTTTTTATTAACAATATTGTTTTCACCCATTTCTCGGAGATCCTTGGCCTTAGCTATTGCCTGCGTGGTCTTGGCAGAATCATTAGAATGAGGGTCGTCTTCGTTCGTGAACAGCATTATTCGCTTGTGGCTCATTTTGAGCTTGACGTTGCTGAAGAGGTTTGAGCACTTCCAGAGGGCATCGCCCAGGGAAAAATTTCCTTGGTTCCCAATGGTGTCGCAGAACAAAGACTTCCCCTTTTCATCCCTGTATTTGTCCAGTTCTAGGACTCGCTTAGCACCTGAACAAAGAAAAACAGAGGCAATAGCTAAAGTTTTGTACAAAATTCAGCGTACGTTAACATCAACATATCGGCCTGATATTCAAAAAGCTACCTGACGTACAATAAATCTGATTACAGCTAAATGAAAGTACCTTGAAGTTGTATTTTTTGTATATATATATATATATATATATATATATATATATATATATATATATATATATATATATATATATATATATATATGTTTATATATTCATAACAAAATTTCATAAATCTACTCAGTCCAATGCACATCACTGGATAAGCATAAGCCTCACTGTCTTAAATAACTAACTTATAGCAATAAATAAATATCTACTGCAGCTCCCATTAATACCAGTCAATGAAAGTGTTTGACTATACTATTCTTATAAAAACTCATTATCCTAGTATATGTGATTGATATATATATATATATATATATATATATATTTACACACACACACACACACACAATATCTATGCAATAACTCAGTTTACTGTAAAAGTAGAAAACAGCAAAAGAATATGCATCACAGAAACAGATTATCAATACAATGTTACAGTATAATAATGTTGGCAGATGTCAAAATATTACACAGAAAATATTATACATAGGAATCCAATAACAGACATAAGAGAGAAATAAAGTTAAAAAAAAAAAAAATTAAAGGAAGAAATCGTGTTGCCAATATCCAATACAATAAGCAATAATAAGATACTGTGCTAGTACCCAGTAATATGTGTTTGAGGACTAAATTTAGCCCCAGTAGCATATGCATTTGACCTACCTGGAGTATCAAGATCATGAAGAACATAGACATGTTTGAACTCTGAGTTGCTCTCTTTGGTTCCAAAAAATACTACAGAGAGGAGATCTTGTGCACTGCTGATGATCTTAGAGGTGTACACATTGCGAATACACTAAAAAAAGAAAACAAAAAATAAACCAGCTTCTGAGTACTGGAATTTTATAGCAGCATATATTCCATTACACATAAGCTTGATCTAAAAAGTCACATGCAGCCCTGCTGTATAAATACAAATAAAAAAAACGGACTTCGACACAGATTTCCACAGCAGACAAAAATGAGAACTTCAGATGGGAGCACTTTTCCCAAGGGTGTTTGTGATGGTGGCCAAGAAGCCATTTCTTGCATTGACTTTTTAAAATAGGCCATTTTCTAACTGAATTTTATTATAGCGATTGGCCCAAGTAAGTCAACCAAAGATGTCAGCAATATTACCGTATTTGCTCAATTATAAGATGACCTCCAAATCTGAATATTAATTTAGGAAAAAAGTTTTACCAGTAAATGTTAATTCATGTAAACTATTTTTTTAAATAAAAGCTATGATTGAGACAAATATTTTGTTTTTATTTCCTTTTATTTTCCAACCTGCCCCCCAGTTATGTACATCTGCCCCCAGGCTTGCCACTCTGACCCAGAAATGCCTTATACCCCCTATATGCCACTGTGCCCCATGATATGCCTTTTAACCCTCTAAATACCACTGTGCCCCATGATATGCCTTTTAACCCTCTATATGCCACTGTGCCCCATGATATGCCTTTTGACCTCTATGTGCCACTCTGCCTCCAGAAATGCCTTATACCCCTATATGCCCCTCTGGCATTTAGGCGGTTAACCCCTTCGTGACAAAGGCTGATTTTACTTTTTGTACCCTTCGTGACAATGGCCGTTTTAACATTTCTGCGCTGCTCGTGTTTAGCTGTAATTTTCTTCTTTCCCGTTTACTGAACCCACACACATTAGATATTGGGTTTTTTAGTTGAAAAATCTTTTACTCATCTATAAAAAGTAATGAAAAAAACTGCTAAATAGATTCTACTATTTGTCCTGAGTTTAGAAATACCCAATGTTTTTATGTTTTTTTGCTTTTTTCTACACGTTATGGGGCAATAAGTACAGGTAGCGTTTTGCTATTTCAAAGCCATTTTTTCCAAATCTGGTAATTCTTCCCCCCATGTGTCATTTCGGGTATCTTTGAAGCCGGCCAATGCAATTTACCCCACCAAGTCATATATTTTTGAAAACTAGACAGCCCAGGGTATTCCAAATGCTAGTATTTTAACCCTTTCCAAGCACTAATTCTACCATCAGCCTCTGTCAAACTTTATGGTAGTAATTTTTTTTGCATTTGTTTTTTCACACACATTTTACTTTAGGTATGAATAAACAGGTTCTGGTATATGTCACAATCATAAAACACCCCAATATGTGTTTAGCAACATCTCCCGAGTACAGCGATACCTCACATGAATGATTTTACCTGGCTGTTTGGGGGCACAAGGGCCACATTTGGGGCATGCGCATTTTCAATGTTGAACTTTGGCATTTGGGGATCCACTGCCCATGCCCTATTTGGTACATCTTTGAGCCGGGCCATTTCAGTATGCCCAATAAAGCCATATATTTTTGAAAACTAGACACCCCAGGGTATTTCAAATGCTAGTATTTTAACTCTTTCTATGCACCATATCTACCACCAGTCTTTGTCAAACTTTGTGGTAGTCATTTTTTTGCATTTGTTTTTTCACACACATTTTACTTCAGGTATGAATTAAAAGGTTTTCGTATATGTCACTATCACAAAACACCCCAATATGTGTTCAGCAACATCTCCCGAGTATAGCGATACCTCACATGAATGATTTTGCCTGGCTGTTTGGGGCAAAAGGGCCACATTTGGGGCATGCGCATTTTTCAACGTTGAACTTTGGCATTTGGTGATCCACTGCCCATGCCCTATTTGGTACATCTTTGAGCCAGGCCATTTCAGTGTGCCCAACAAAACCATATATTTTTGAAAACTAGACACCCCAGGGTATTTTAAATGCTGGTATTTTAACTCTTTGCATGCACACATTTCACCACCAGAATTTTTTCAAAGTTTGCAGTAGTATTCTTTTGTGTGTATTTTTCCCCCACACACCTATGTTATGTATGAATTTACAGCTCCTGGTATATGCCGCTGTCACACGACACCCCAATATGTGTTCAGCAACATCTCCTGAGTACAGTGATACCCCACATGCATGGGTTTGTCATTTTTTGGGGGGAACTAAAAGGCCACATTTGGTACGTGTGCATTTTTCTAATTGGAAATTAGATGTGTGGCCATCCTTGCCCCCGTGTTAATTGGGACATTGTTGAATCCGGCCAATTCAATTTACCCCATCAAATCATACATTTTTTTTTAAAGTAGACACCCCATGGGCATTTAATATGCCAGTATTTTAACTCTTTCCATGCGAGAATTGTTTTAAGCTAATGTGCTAATTTTAGGACTTGCTCACAAAAATATTTTTTATATATATATATTTTAATTTTTTTTTGCCTTTTTTAAAACATTTTAAAAAAAAATTTCAACTTGAAGGTTCCCCTGATAGTGACATCAGAGGGAAATTTTACTGGTTTTTTTTACTATTTTTTTCTAATTATTATTAATTTTATTTTATTTTTACTAATCACACTGTGATTAGAAAGCTGGGCTCCATTGACTTGCATGGTTGAATGCAGTACCTGTATTCAACCTGCAAGTGGAGCCAGAGTTCTCTAGAGGGTCTGGAGACCTTCTAGCGAACTTTTGCATCTTTATTGTTTTTTATCCCGGGCCGCCGCCATCTTGCGGATGGTGAAGACTGCGTGCAGCTGTGGCTGTGACCGCTCTCCGGAGCGGTCACAGTCCATCCTAGGGTAAGTGTTTGGTGACGCTGGATGCCTCCTGATCAAGGCATTCCAGCGACACCATTTAAGTTTAGGAGGTGATCGTTGATTGCCAGACATTGCCCCTGGTGCCGATCGTGGCGTTGCTGAATGCCTCGAGGTCGGTTAAGGGGGTTAAAAGGCATTTCATAGAGCACTCTGCCTACAGAAATGCCTTATGCCCCCCATTTAACACTCCCCCCACAGTTACCAGTGCTTCTGTTTCCCCGGTGTGTTGTCCGGGCAACAGGTAGACGTCTACGTGATTCCCGTAGACAACTTCCTCTGCAGCCAGAAGGAGGTGCGGTTAGCAGCGGGGGTTGTCTGCGTCCATCGCGCAGACCTTCCCCGGCTGTCAGTAGAAGCTGCTGCTCCAGAACGCCTCCTCTTTGTCTCAATGTTTCATGCCACTGACTGGCTGCTTCAAGCAGCCAATCACTGTCAAGAAAGCATTCCCACCCCGCTAAGTATTCACCAATCCAGCACTGGAGCTGACTGGCTTTAGACATATCAGTTGCATAGAGGTGTGTACAGCTGAAACACATCTCCTGCATGACAAATAGCTGGGGTGGGAAAATTAATATGGGGGTCAGCCCATGCACCACATGTAAATTTAAAGGGATCACTCAGCTATCATATGCACTAAAACGCATACGATGGGTCGAGTGTCCTTTTAATGTAAATAAATAGCTGTGGTGAACAACCTAAATACTTATAGTATTCTGCTAATAAAAATGTGTCAGCCAGCCGACAATTGGATGAATTTACAGATTAAATGCAGTCCTAGCCAAAGGTGCCTTTTTGAATCTGCCTTAGTCAGGGGCAAGCGTGGACAAAAAGTATGTGCATCCCCTTTTACTAATTTGTTAACCTTTCTTTAAGTATAGGTAAAATATATAAAATATCAGTTTACTTGCCACAGGCAAAGTAAAAAGCAACATGAACTTTATAACATAGGTGTTCAGCTGTATCACCTGCAGAGTGATATCAAATGGAGTTAATCCGTCTTCACTAATGCTTTGAAACATAGGCTTAGATGCATCAACAAGGAATATAAGACTGTCTCTTCCTCCATAACGATACTCTAAAATAAAATAACAACAACAGATAATGCATGGTTAATGTCCCCTTAAATATATTGCAAATTAAGCAATGTTTCCAAGACCAACAAAGAACAAACACCTGCATAATGTATAAAAAAGCATGTACCATCTAGGGCTGCAACTAACGATTATTTTCATAATCGATTAGTTGGCTGATTATTTTTTTTAGATTAATCGATTAATCGGATAAAAAAAAAATATATGTACATTTTTCATTTATTTCAAATAATTGAATAAACAAACAGGATGTCAAAAACAAACAGCAGAATAAAAAAACTGACAAAAATGCATTTCTTGTTTTTATTTCCCAATTTATGCACATTTGAGCCAAGGCTTGCCACACTGCCTCCCAGATATGCCTTATATACCCTATATGCCTTATACCCCTGATATGCCACTCCGTCCTCCCCAGATATGCTTTATTCCCCACTAGATATGCTATACTGCCCTCATAGATTCCCAGACTCGTTCGCAGCACACTGACACAATACTTTTATAAATATATTCTCCTTAGTTTGCCCACCTTCACTTCTAACTGCACCTTAAGTTAACTTTATTAAATTAACTCTCAGTCCTCAGCATTAACCCTAAAGAGACCAATAACCATAACTGCCCCCAAATTAACCCTAAACACCCCATTAACCATAACTGCCCCCAACTTTCAGCAACCCAAATATAAATTTTATATTTACGGTTAGATGAGTTGCTGAGCAGTGTGGACGCTATAAGAAAATGGGCGGAGCCATTCGTCGGTGTGACTGCAGGGAGGGACTGGGAAGCAGAATGGGGCAGAAAGAGCATTTGCTCTGAAAAAATCCCTCATCCTATAATCGATAAAAAGATTTATTTTTTTTTTAGGTAAATCAATATTTACATTTTTTCCAATTGGGAAATGGGATACAGAAAAGAAAAAACAGGGGGGGTGTAGAAAATTATGCATCGAGTCCATGTAACCAATACGTCCTTCAGTTTAGGTGTCAATAAGCAGCAGTGACCCACAGGACTGTAGTAATGCGTAGGACAGATAAAAAGATTTTATTTATTAGTTGTTGCAGCCCTAGTACCATCGTTGTCCCCAAACAGCTTGTAAGTGCCCCAAGATTGCCTGTGCTATGTTTGCCAGGAAACAGCTTGTCAGTGCTCCAAACAGCCAGCCTGTCCCATATTTGCCACAAAAAAAAATAAAAAAGACGAGTAGCAGACAAAAACCTGGTTTTGTGGGGTCCCAAAATTTCTGATGACAGCCCTGGAAAGGGGTATCAGGGACATTAGACTGTCCTTATAAAGATAATTCTGACTAAGTTTGTTTTATAACTGGTATCAGATTAAAAATATTTTTCAAAATATATAATGCGGGTTTCTAAACAAAAATTCCACTTTTGCATGTTTTAAGGCAGCTGCATATTAGCCATTTGTATGTTTTCTAGCTGTGTTACTCTACTGGACAAACGTGTGAAAATATATAGATGGACAATGTGCTTAACCCCTTCAATCCCAGTGGTTTTTGGTACCTCAAAAGCCCAGAGCAATTTTGCCATTTTTGGGGTATGTCGGTTTAGCGATGATTCTCTTTTCCTGTGAATAGTGTACCCATGTAAACTATATATTGTTTTTTCAAAGAGAGATAGAGCTTTCGTTTGATACCATAGTTGGATGATTAGCTGAAAATTTAGAATGAGAAATTTAGTAAAAACTAGCGAAGATTAGAAAAAAAACCAAATTTTTTTTTAAATTTTCCCTCTGAATCCTCACAAGTTTATCAATTCAGCTGTCCTGATTTCAGAAATACCTAATTTATATAGATTTTCAAGACTTTCCCAGCACCAGGGAGCATACTATTAGGTGTACAATTTTGTATAATTTTTATGCCTATGGCTTAACGGGTTTGGGGGTTGTGAACGGGGGCAGGAGGGTTATACTGGCTAGATGTTATGCTAGGGCAATGGGAAGTAAGGTTTTTTTAAGAACTTTTTTATTATTTTTTTTTATATATATTTTTTTTTATTTTACACAGTAATGGTTAGACATCACAGCTCACATTATAATTTTTTTAGTATTATTTATATCATTATTTTAATGATTTATTTAATATTTTTTAAATGGTTTAACTTTTTTTTTTCCAGCTTTTCCGTTTCAGGACGGGAGGGGGAGTGAGAGACATGGTTTCTCACTCCCCTCCCCGCGATCCCCCTGCACCGATCACACTGTGATCTCTATGCAGGTCCTCACAGACCTGCATAGAGATCGCAGCGTCTCTGTGCCTCATCGGAGGGCAGGATATCCCCGCATCCCCGATCGCGCGGGCACTTTCAAATGTAACAGCTTACCGGTTTTCATGCCGGAAGCCGTTACAGGAGATCGAGCAGCAGAAAGCCGGCGATGCCGGCTTCTGCTGCCAGGGGGGAGTCCAGGCTGTCAAACGACAGCCTGGTCTTCCGTGCAGCGGCAACAATGTGTTCCTGACGCTGCACGAAGGGCTGGACGTACCGAGAAGTCCATAGGGGTTTCTTAGTGGTCGTTTTTTGGACGTCCCGGTACGTCTATAGGGGATTGAAGGGGTTAAATGCATAACACACAAACAATGATACTCTTTCATATCGTTATTGAACTCACGCGTTAATCTGTGCAAGTAAATCGGGGTTGACCTCTCTTGAGGTCATTCCCCAGCATCTTTAATGAGTTAAGGTCTCGGCTGTGACTGGGCCACTGCTCCCTCCACCGCACTTCACTGTCAGGATGATGTTTTCGTGTTGGTCTGCGATCCTTTTTATGCCATACGTAGTGCTGCATGTTTTTCCCAAAAAATTCAACCTTAGTTTCATCAGTCCACAAAACATTTTCCTGATAATGTTTTGGAGTGTGAAGGTGCTCTTTGGCAAACATCAGGCGCACAGCAATATCTTCTCTTTTTGAGAGCAGTGGCTTTCTCTGTGGTGTCCTGCTATGGACTCCATGCCAGTTCTGTGTATGATAAACTTATGAACAGAGATGTTAACTAGGGCTGCAACTAACAATTATTTTCATATTCGATTAGTTGGCAGATTATTTTTTTGATTAATCGGATAAAAAAAAAAAAATGTAAATGTTTAATTTATTTAAAATAACTGGATGTTTAAAAACAAACAGCAGAATAAAAAAACTTTGATAAAAATGCATTTCTTGTTTTTATTTCCCAACCTGCCCCCCCGATATGCATATCTGAGCCCAGGCTTGCCACACTACCTCCCAGATGTCACATATCCCCCATGTTTGAATTTTGTATTCAAAAGCCTGGCAGATAATATGAATTAACCAAGCAATCTCATGTGAACACAACGGACAATCGACCCAAATTCACTAGAAGAGATTGTAAATTTTGCAGTATACTTGTATCTTATTATTATTGAATTACATGGTCCCAACATTTTCCGCAACAGTATAGAATCAAGTTTAAACACTTCTAGTCTAGTGTGTAAAAGAGCACCTGAAACAGGTTTTGTTATATGATGAAGATATGCGGAGGCATGTGCATTTTAATAGCCATAAGGAATCAGCTCAGTATGGAAAATGCCCCCAAAATACCACATAACAAAAATGACACCCTCTGTGTCTGCAGATAAATGAGATAAAACCAGGTTTTTGTCAATGCTAGTCTAAATTACTGTATTATAGGATAAGTATATATATAAATGTATATTTTTTATACTTATTAATAGAGCTTCCCCTTTAAATCTCTGAATTGTAACTGGTAAATGTATAAAAATAACTAACTTAATGTTGTGTTGTTATATCTAGCGTAGTTACGCTAATCTGCTCCAAAACCAAAAAGTGTACAACATGAAATGCCCCCTTTATGTCAATCATAAGGCCCTTCATTACTAACTTTGTTAAATAATGACAATTTGGAAGCAAGAACAGCGGCGTTACAGGACAATCGTGAGGATATCGCTGCGACGACAGTCCTGTCAAGTCACTTGGGAAGTATTATGACGCTTGCAAGAATTACACGATGCCTCCTCCTCTGGTAGTTGTATACAACAGAAGACTGCATTTTTTAATGACAGGTACCAGCAATCGAAGGGTAAATGTTCAAAAAAAATATATATATATGTTGTCTTGTGTATCTTACCACTGGTGACTACTTCTCCATCTTCCAAATCCTCCTCATCATTCCCTTCCTCATTAGCAAAATAGGATCCCCATTCAGGCATTATTAGAGAGTTCAGTATAACCTACAACAATATACCAGTCTATCAAACACGCAAGAGACAAGCATTACACGTAAAACATTCACAAGTTACAAAATAAGTTTAATCGGCGGCTGGTTTTACTTATCATAACAGTTTACATAATAGTTTTTGGAGTGTTTTTTTTACATTATTTACTTATTTATAAAGGTCCCAAATCTATACTCTTATATGGAGAGGTAATCTGTCTGCATGAGATTATTACATTCTCTCTTCCAAATATTGGTGTAGACAAAGCTCGAACAGCCAATCAGTGTCTCTGGCTAAATTAATCTGAGAAATTATTATTTCCGCTTGTGGTCTTCCTACGAGTCGTACGGTTAAAATAGAACTAAAGTACCCAGCTCTGCACATTTTAGTCGTCTCCATATCTGAGGCCACCTCGAATCTACCGACTGGTTTAACAAGCGAACTATGTACGTATAAGCGGAGTCCTAAGTAAAGTTGACACTTTGTAATAAACCAACAAAACGACGTAAAGTTGCATAGTCATAGTCATTCTGTACCTCAGAAACACCTCCCAACCAGCTCAACACTACCCTGCAGGTACGTTCAAACCCACGTTATTCACCTTTCGCTTTTTTCAGTGGGCGGCACTTCCTGACATTTTATATCAACGTCATCATCCGTCGCCCGAATAGATAGGCGTGGTATAATGCATCAGCATGTTCGGTTAATGACATTGCAGTTTCCTTATTGGTAGTGACTGAGCAAATGGGCGTGGCCTCCTCCATGTTGCGTTTTGTTGTTCCCTGGTTGGCGTGTCTCCGACGAAGATACTAGCGTTGATTGGCCAGTCTCCCCGCAGCGGGCGTAACTGGAGAAGCTGACAGCGTTAAGTGTTGCCGGGCTGTCAAGCTGCGTTTAGCAGATCTCGGTGGCTTTGCACGGTGGCAATGGAGAAACCTCAGGGACCTCATCCGGTTCGCTTGTATGTGTACGATCTCTCTCGCGGGTTAGCCCGGAGGCTTAGTCCCGTTATGCTCGGTAAGGTTGGAAAAACGTTTTTGTCCATGTGCGCAAAGGCGAATGCTGCGTTTGTTGATTATGAGGATGCGTAGATGCGCCGTTTTATGTTGTTCGAAGTAATCGGCCTAGCCTGCTCGCAGGGACCCCTACGCGATATTGCAGCAGAAGTGGTAAATTGGTTATCGAGCACCTACTGTCGTGCAACGTATGTGCGGGGCCGTGAAATATACACGCGATGAATGCTTCCTGAGCGTTCTGTGACCGGCTGGGGTCGGTAGGGTGACATTCTTGTGGGAGTGCCCTGGGCACTTGGGATGCTCTCTACCTATCCGGCGTATCTCTATATGCGCGACAGTTACAAATAAATATCAGACACCGACATTGGTAGGTAAGACGGGCGGGAACCGTTCTCCGTTCTGAAGGGAAAGCAATAACTCAATTTGAAATCATGCATTTTACTTATTGTTTGACTAAAAACGAATATTTCCCTCCTAAGACCTTGGGTGATATTATTCCCTGGCCCTCTAGGACAATGAAAGTAATTAACAATCCCTATTCTGACTAGACTACCCCCTCACCTTAAAACTGTAATCAAGGAGCTGCATTGATAACGGGCTCCTTCATGTCTGTCCATTTCCAATCACTGCTGCGGTCTCACAGCTGTGGTGTCGCTCGTGGTCTCGGATTGCCGCATATTTATAGGCGATACCGTCAAATTCTATAATATCTCATTATATTTTTTTTCTTCCCTAGGGAAACAATTAGAAGGAATCTGGTAAGTAAATTAAGTTGCATTTGTATCATATGTTTTATATTAAGAAAAAAAAAATGCCAGCAAAGGAACACAAAAAAAGATTTACTAAATCTAATAAGCAAATATGATAATTGCTTTATTTTACCATGTTTTTTGATTTACAAAAATATGTAGTATATATCTGTAAAGTATACCACTGCTTCATCGATTGATGTCTTGGCACAATGAGCTTTCCATCCTTACACTCAGGGAGCTGGCACGTTGTATTGTGTTTACAGTTTACTTCACTAATCCTTGCATGTTCGAGTCGCCCAAAGAACACATTTTACATGTTAAAGACCCAGGGCCGGCCCTACCATGGAGCAGAGTGGGGCAATTATTTTATTATTTTTTTATTTTTTTTTAAAGCGGAGGAGAGAGAGGGCACCGAGTGGCTTTCGCTTACCAAGTTGTCAGTACCCGCTCGGCGCCCCTCTCTCTCTCTCCTCTGCGAGCCCTCTAGCTCGGTCTCGGTGCTGGCTTGTAATGCTGAGCGCCAGAAGATGACGTAATTTCCGGTGCTCAGCGTTACAAGCCGGTGCCAAGACTGAGCAGGGAGACTCGCCGCAGGACTGCTGAAAGGTAAGTACAAGGGGGGTAGATAATTAGGGGGGGGGGCATTTTAAACTTCGCCCAAGGCGGCATTATGTCTTAAAGTTTTTCACAAACCTTTAATTCATTTTGTTACAGGCACACCTCCATTATTGTGTTTGAGGAAGAATTCTTCTATGGCGGTGGTGGCATTACAAGCTGTGTACCTGTAAGTGCCAAATTGTCATATGGAAAGGTGTCACACGCCTGTCCAGGTCAGGTCTATATTCATACCAATATACGTATGTGCCTAGCCCTTTGTGCTTGCATGTGTTTTAGGGGGGCACAATGCTAGGTGAGCCAGACACTGTAGTGGATCTTGGGAATACAGAAGTGACCGAAGAAATCTTCTTGGAGTACTTATCCTCTCTTGGAGAATCTGGGTTCAGGTGAGATCTGGAGGAACTTTTTTATGTAAAACACTAATAACGGCAGCTGTTTTATAGAATGAGCCTAGAATAAAAATAGACGTGTCTGGTTTACACTTTTATGTAGTTCTCTTCTGCAATGCTCCAAGATTATTTGTGCTTTTTTTTGTATATGAAAACATTAACATACTAGATGATTAATCCAGTGAAGCTTTAACTGGCATAACACAAAGCCAATAAATACATTTTTCATTATGTACTGTTATTTATAAGTAATTCATGTTATTTATAAAGATATTAACAAGGAACTTTTTTATGATTTGAAAATTCAGAAAAATAAAGATAAATTAGTATCTTGAAACTACTGTATGCTAAGGTGGATGCATTACCTTATTTTCCCACAGTGGGGTGGCCTATAACCTGTTTGATCACAACTGCAACACGTTCAGCAATGAAGTAGCCCAATTTTTGACGGGGAAGAAAATCCCTTCATATATCACAGAGCTACCTTCTGAAGTCTTGTCCACGTAAGTACCTTCTCCTTTCCAGGTAGTAACTTAAGAGACTTGGCATTTATATTAGAGGTGTTAGAGGTGCTGCCTTAGCCCTGACCAAACTTATTGCCGGCTGAATAATGTTTGTGCTCCTCCAGCACGGATTTGTATTACTCGTAAAGAGAGGCTTGATTTCAGCTTTTTTTTCCAGAGAGCACTTAATATGCTCTGTTGAAAGAGCGCTTAATACACTACAAAACTAACATAAAACAGAATTTGACGGCAATATAGTCTGGCCGTTTTTTTGATCTTGTCTTAGATTCATCGTATGTCTTCATTCTTGCGCTGTGGCAATTCTCCCCCACTATAGCGTTTCCTTGCCTAGGGTGGTAAGGGCAATTGGGATCTTGGGTATTCACCTTGACAGTTACGTAATTAAGAGGTAAATTCCGAGTCCCAGATTTACCTCTGTCCCAGAAAATGCTGTGGCCGTGTTAGTCTGCATTCCGCAGGAGGGTTCTGGGCAGCCTTTGGGCAAGTAAAAATGGCTGACTGACGCTCTTGGTATGGCCCTGGAAGGCAGGTGAGAGGAAGAACATTCAGAGTGTGTTTGAGGGGAGGGTTGATGTTGTCACGGTCAGGACTACTTGCCAAGCCATGACTGTGTGGAGGGCGTGGACATGAAGGGGTTAATAGCACCAGGCCTCTCGATTTACTAACGTCACCCCTTAACAAGGCATAAATGACACCAAATTAACCCCCAAATCCTGCCTGTATCTCCCCAGGTAATCTGCCACCACTTGCGATTTTGATACCGGATTCGTGAGATAATGGAATTAGAATATATATCTCTATCTATCTATATCTATCCTGTAGAACTTAATAACAATATGGTAACGTGATCCTCTCTTAGGGTCAGAGGCGTATGTACTGAAAATAGCGCCTATGGCAAGCACTGAAATTGCGCCCCTGTCCAAATATCTAAAACAGGCATAGATCAACACATAAACCCAGATCAATTGAAATTCACTTGTGATCTCAGCACTGAAGATCTATATCAAATAAACAGAATCAGACATACAAATCCTATATTTGCAGGTATACAATAATAATATATGAAACGTTGCATCGCAGGTATAGATCAAATAAATACATGGAAACAGCATTGCAGGTATTAATCAACTGAATAAGACATTAAACCTGTATTTGCAGGTATACATAAATAATGTATGGAAACATAGCATAGCAGATATGGATCTACAGAATAACACAAAAACCCAGCTTTGCAGGTATAGATCAATTGGAATTCACATAAAAACACGGCATTAAAGGTATATTTAAAACCCCCTAAATTACAGGCTGCACACCCCAAAGCAGGCCCAGATTGACTTAGGCCCCTACCTTAAAAAAGGCACAGTCAGGACCGGACTGACTGGGCCTATGCGGCCTCTACGGCCGCATTAATGCAGGGCATAAGGGGCAACTGCGACCGGGCCGGGCAGTCCCCATCAGGGCCAGCCTTAGGGGTGTGCTGCCGCACAGGGCTTAAATTAAAACATCGGGGGGGGGGGTATTTATTTTTTTACTTTATTTCACATCCTCCATGTTACTTTTTTTTTTTTTTTTTTAAACTTTATTTAACATGGAGGATTTTAAATAAAGTTAAAAAAAAAACAAAAACCCCCGATGTTTTAATGTAAGCCCTGTGCGGCCACACACCCCTAAGGGTGGCCCTGATGGGGGCTGCCCGGCCCCCTAGAGTGGCGGGCCCGGTCACAGTTGCTGCTTACTCCGGTAAGAAGTTTGAGGGAGGGGGTGCAGTGAGAGGGGGTACATAGTGATAAGGGGGAACATAGTAAGAAGGGGAGGGGGAGAGGGGGTAGTGTGAATGTGTACAAGAATGAATGAATAAATGTGTGGATGAATTGTGTGACTGCGTATGAAAATTAATTAATTCATGTGTGAATGATTTGTGAGACTGCATTTATGAATATGTGTTAATGATTTGTGTGAATGAGCAAGTGTTTGTGTCTATCATGAATGTTTAAGTGATTTGGGGAAATGCAAAGATGGTACATGAAGGGTGGGCTTTAACAATAAATAAATAAAAATGGGCTGCTCAGTCTTAAATGCCCGGGCCTATTTTTTGTCCCAGTCCGGGCCTGCCCCAAAGCCAGCCCTGGCATCCACACTGCCCATATACAACCTGACCAGCACCCAGATAACACACATAAGATTTGCCATCTTTGTCCCCAAATAGCCTTTGTCCCCAAACAGTCCGGCCTGTGCCATCTTTGTCCCATATACACCCTGCCTGTGCCATCTTGGTCCCCAAGACTCAAACCTCCTGCTAGTGCCATCTTTGCCCTTCCACAATTATACATCTATGATACACACAAACACTTTTAAAGTCACTCACTAATTCACCTTTATTCAGACAATTGATCCACACATTAACTCATGCTCTCCCTCATTCAGACAATTCATCCCCATATTAACTCATGCTCTCCCTCATTCAGACAACTCATGCTCTCCCTCATTCACTCAATGCATCCACACATTAATTCACACTCTTTACTTATATCTACCCCCTCTCCCTCCCCCTACTCACTATCTACCCTCTCCTCCTTTGTAGTTCTCTCACCTTGAGGTCCAGCGACGGGAGCACGAGGCTTCTGTCTTCCTGCACTGCTGCGGAATATTTCGACGCTCAGCAGTGGGCACCAGCAAGCGGCTTTTAAACGCTGTCTGTTTTTTTTTTTCTTTTGTTTTTTTTGATGCGGGGGAGACCGCATCAAAAAAAAGACGGCGTTTAAAAGCGGCTCACTGGCGCCCCCCCTTTCAAATGGCGCCTATGGCACGAGCCATAATAACAAAAAGACAAACATTACACAGTGCCACAATTAAAAAAACAGGACATACAAAAGAAAAATAAAGCCGCAAACCGTTCTTAAAAACAATGGGACTTAAACACAGGACCCTCGCTCACGAGTTTCTCCAATAAGTAGGCCTGTGGGAACTCCTTAAGTCCAGATGTTTTCTTATGATTATCAGAGTATATCATGGAGTTCTGCTTTGAGGTCGCTGCATTGCCTCTAAATCAGACTCTTTTGCAAGAAAAGCCCCTCTGATCACATGGCCAATTATGACACCTTCCCCAAGAATTGGTTCCCATCTTCGATGTGCCAATAAGTTATGGTGGGCTAAAGGTGATGGAAACACCTCCACTTAAGATAGGAATGGAATTCCTATAACTCAGGGTCCTTATCTGTTAGGCCATGAATCACCACAGGGGTACTTTGGGAAGATGACACCTCTTGCCAGAACAAATACAGAGGGCATGCACAAAGAAACACATTTAAATCAACATCAGATTAACTCATGGAATGCTTAAACAAAAAAACTAACCACCTCTGCTGGGTTACCCTTCCTTGCATCCACTACATCATATGAGTTAATCATGACAGATGTGTTGTGCATTCTTAGGGTAATCTGTGGGAGGAAGGTTCGAGGCTGTGCTTGTACTGGAGATTTGTAGACTGAGGAAGACCATCAAGTCAGTGCACATTTTGTGGAAAGATGGTGATCGGCTCTGTCTGGAACACTACAGCTATTAACAGATTTTGCAGGCCTGTTTTTCTGTGTGGGGGGGGGGGTCCAAAACGCATACACACTGTCTGCTAGTTACAGGGTTTTCACCTCCCTTTTTTTTCTTCCACCTTTGCTCTTATCTCTGATCCTTTGTTCTTCACTTTCTCTCTTTCTCCTGTCTTGTCACTCCTTTCTCTCTCCTATCATTTTTAACCTTTCTTCACTTTGTCTCCTCTCCTTTTATCTCTATTCTTCCTTTCTCTCTTCCCTCTCTTTATTCTCTTTTCTTCCTTGTCTTTCTCTCTCATTTCCCTTCTGTGTACTACACCAAACATTTTAGCTATCGTGGCCACAACCTGATCAAAGATATCCCAGGAAAAACCTCTCAATGAGTGTCCATTAAACAACTTGGCAAAAGGGGCCAACCCTACACCAAGATGGGTTGCAGCTCACTAGGCCAGTTGGGAAGATTTCACTAGAGAGGTCTGTGTTAAATGGACACTGGCCCATCTAGTAGTACCCCTTGGAACTGTCACCTTTGGATGCAGAGGGTGTTGGGATATAAAGTCATGTTCTGGTGCTCAGCACACAGATTTTTCTTATCTATCTTTTCCTCCTATCATTCTGCTTTCCTTACTCCTTTAGATACCACTTCTTTTTGTTTGCCTTATTAACCCCCCCCCCCCAAAAATGACGTAACCCAATGTGCATGATGATGGGGCAAAACCTCTGCCAGCCAGCCTGTGGTTAGAGCGATGTGTATGTTTTTGTATAGGTTTCTACCCAGCTATCCACAAGCATGTAGTTTTTTTTTTCTTCATTTTGACATATACCTAGGTTTTTTATGTTTTGGTTTTTTTTATATATATATATATATGTGTGTGTGTTTCTATTCTGTCTGTATCTGTGTTCTCACATTTTACATACAAGTACATATAATGGCCTTGATGTCGGATGCAATAAAGAAGCTGTTCATTTCATTGTTTCCTAGTTCCTTGTTTAAGATCACAAAAATGGGTCGGTCAGAAAGACTTAGGTAGCTGATTGAATGTTTTGGTCTTGACAGATTATGAGTGAGGGGGGGCAATTAGGAACTGAAGGTGGGAAGCACTTTCTGAAGTATTCCTTTGCACTTATCTGGAGAAAATTGTGTTTCATTATGCTATCTTGCGTTTTAATCTAGATAATTTCTACTTCTCTATCGTTCTAGCCCATTTGGACAAATCCTCCGTCCTATCTTGGATTCTGTTCAAATCCAGCCACCCGGAGGGAACAATTTTAACAGACATAATGGACCAAGCTAACTGGGCTGAAGCCTCCAATTCAGCATGGCTGTTGCCCTGCTTTTTAACCTAACCTATTTTCTGTTGCTAACCATAACTGTTAATTATTTAATTCCGTTACAAGAAGATCACACCGTATGGGGCCATATTGACAACATTCATATTTTTATATTTCATAATATTCAAAAGGTTTTGAGTCTCAATTTTATGTAAGACTGCATGTTCTTTAAAATGTATTTGTTAAATACACTACACTTAAAATGGTTTTATTTTTTGCTTGAACCAAGCAAAGTTTTTGAGGCATAAGCCTAGAGTTACTTGGTAAAACGTAAGGGGCAGAAAGATCCAAAAATCTTTTTGTCCCGTTGTCACCACCGGTAATCAAGCATAGACTGCCACTATTTGTATGGGTGCTGCACGAGGCAACGAGGCATGGGTTAATAGTACCCCTACCCATACATGCCTGTGTGTTATTTTCTGATATACCCTACCTGATTAGCTCATTGGCTGCACATCTTATTCCTACCTATTTTCAACTTACATCCCATTTTTATGTTTTAAAAGCGCACAGGGCATGCCTTTGACATTAGAAACTCCTAGAATGTAAATGTGCCTTTACATAAGGTATGCATTTAACGCCGATGTATAATATACACCAACATATCTCATACTGTTGCGCCTCTGTGCATTACATGGTTTAAATTTTCATTCTTAACATACCCATCTACCTTGTAATAAAAAAAATGGATAGATTTGCTCTACATGTTATGGCTGGGAGTACTTCTAAATCCATCCACCCATTGTTGCAACAAGTGGTAGTACTGATAACAGAATGTGATCATTACTGGTTTCCATGGCTCCTCTATCTATGTGAGACGTTCATTAAAAGCCAAAAATGACCCTTGTCCCCTACAGACCCATGATAAATGTCCAGAATGTACCACTGCTGATGTGCAAGGGGGGTTGCTAGAGATTAAACATTTGCCGCATTTCAAAACAACGCTCTTAACAGTTCAAGTTCTTGGAAAGATCTGATTAAGCTTGGCGCACATATCTTCCATTGATTGTATTAAGGCTGCCTGCACTTTGAATTTCCTTTCAGAATATTTCTGTCACTTCTGATGCAATGTTGAAAGCATCAACCGCCATTTGTTTGTTTTGGGATTGTAACGCTATTGATCTGTTTCTCTCAAACAGAACATTATTGATTTTTGTCCAAGTACACAGGTTTAACACATTATTTTGCACTTTGCCATATATACCGTATTTGCTCGATTATAAGACGAGGTTTTTTCCAGAGCAAATGCTCTGAAAAATACCCCTCGTCTTATAATCAGGGTCGTCTTATAATCAGACCTCAAATAGGTCTGATTATGAGACTAAGATCCAGATCCCCCGCAGCGATGCAGGGGACCTGGATCCTCCTGTGTTATGCCCCCCCCCCCCCCCAACTTACCGGTGCGATACAATCGCGTAGAGCTCTACACGCTTCCCGGACTAAGCACTGGGGACTCGGAAGCACCGGTAAGTTGGGGGGGGGGGGGCATAACACAGGAGGATGCAGAGGACCTGGATCCTCCTGTGTTATGCCCCCCCCCCTCCAACTTACCGGTGCTTCTGAGTCCCCGGTGCTTAGTCCGGGCAGCGTATATAGCTCTACGCGATTCGCGTGGAGCTCTACATGCTGCCCGGACTAAGCACCGGGGGCTCAGATGCAGGGGACCTGGATCCTCCTGTGTTATGCGCCCCCCAACTCAGAAGCACCGGTAAGTTTGGAGGAGGGAGGGGGAGTGTTAAATGGGGGGTGTAAGGCATTTCTGGAGGCAGAGTGCCCTGTGAAATGCCTTTTAACCCCTTCAATGCCACTGCCTCCTGAAATGCCTTTTACCTCCCTATATGCCACTCTGCCCCATAATATGCCTTTTAACCCCCTAAATGCCAGTGGCATATAGGGGTATAAGGCATTTCTGGAGGCAGAGTGGCACATAGGGGGTTAAAAGGCGTATCATGGGCACAGTGGCATTTAGACGGTTAAAAGGCATATCATGGGGCACAGTGGCATATATGGGGTATAAGGCATTTCTGTGGCAGAGTGGGGGGAAAAAAAGGAAATAAAAACAAAATATTTTTCTCAATCATAGCTTTTATTAACAAACAATTGTTCACATAGTTTACATGAACTAACATTTACTGGTAACTTTTTTCCTATAGGGTCGTCTTATATTCAGGCTTTTTCTTTTTTTTCATATTCAGATTTTGGGGGGGTCATCTTATAATCAGGGTCGTCTTATAATCGAGCAAATACGGTAATATTAGTGCCAGTCCTCACTTTCTACAATGGCCCACAGCATAGTTTTGCTGTGTATTAGAAGATTAAATACAGGCAGTACTAACTTTACATTGACTCAACCTACAGCATTTTCTACTTGCCGTATAACTTCAATTTAGTATTGATATGAAGTAAAAAATCTTATTGCCTTCTCATTATTGTTTTGTTTTTACCGTCCTGTGATCCTTACATTTCTTCTCATTGTGTTAGAGGTGCTTTGTAAAATACATAATATACAATGATGACATGTTTAACTATGTTCTGTACTGTTCAGTGTACTGTATCTTGTTAATGTTTTTAATATAGTTGATGAAAGACTATGTAGACCAATTGTTATCCGGGTACTGTGTATCTGACCTTAGATCAGGATCATAGTCCTATCTCTATCTGTATGTAAACATCTTAAAACAACTTTTCTGGAACCTCAACTTAAAATAAAAAACATCCTATGTCCATCCTGGTTAGAAATGATGCATAGAGGGTGGAACTTTGTAAAATTCATATACTTTATTCATGCAAGTGTGTGCATTTTCAATAGTGCTAGGCAGGAGCTTGTGTAATTCATAGTCGTCAAATTTTAGATATCCTATTTGTCACTTTTGGTCTCCATGGTTAATAAGAGGCTATTCCTGTCAGCTGCAAAACCATGCCAAAAACACAAAACACACTGCTCTAGGCAAACCAGACAGGCTTCTTAACACTACGTAGCAGCGAAACAAAAAACATGTTTGGGGTTTTTTCCACTAAAGGTATTTCTTACGATTGGTTATGAGTGGATGAAACTGTCCCAATGCATAATCCACCTATACTCTAATTAGGGTGACCATGTGTCCTTATTTGCCCAGAACAGCCCCATCAGTCTTGTGTGATCTGATTCTGGGACAATGACTTGGATTGAAAAGTAGCCGGTCGCACTGCTGGGTTTAACTTCCCCAGGCACACATTTGATGTGTCCTATTTGAGAGGAATTTTGTTGGGGGATGGTATAGAGGTGGGACCACCCTTCTACCTTAGCTCACCCTTTGGCTATCTCTCTTGTCTCAGCTTCAGTGCATTGTGATGTGGCCATGTGGTAACTGTGATAAACCTTGTACAGATCTCTATCTCACACTGACCCCCATGGGGGGGGCAGTTGTCCATCAGGGGTGGGCTGGCAAAGGGGCAAGTGAATAGCTGCCCTCTGGGCAAGCCTGATTTAATGAGTTGGAGTCGCTACCAGCTACGTTTGTTTTTGTTTTTTTTGTTGTTTTTTTATACATATATATATATTAAAGCGATTGTACAAATAACCACCATGATAAATGACTGCACATTAAGACTGGATCCTTTTTCTGCACCTTTTATGACTTTTCTATATACTCTTTCTGAAAATGTGTTTGGAGCAGGACTGGAGAATACTCTCTGCTAAGCTGTCGCTGTCTCACATGCCAATGCTTATCAGCCTGTATCTGCTGCTACTGACAAGTTAAAATGGCGTCAGCACCCTTACATATCTAATGCTTGTTCCTTAGTAAATGCTGATTGGACAGGGTGAAAAAAGTAAAGAAAAACTCCCAAAAACATGGACCCATCAACCACAGTCATAACCATCATTGAGACCACCCCCCTGTTTTGTTTTTTGGCTATTCCTACCTATCTCTCCTATACACAGTCCCTCTTACCATACCTCCTCGATGTACCTGGGAACTCTGGGTCGCGGGGTCTTCACACGCCCCGCCCATTTTCCCTTTAAATGGGGGTGTTTCCAACCAACGTCAGTGGGCAGTCCTGGCCTCGTCCCGCAAGGGAAGGCTCCGGGTAGCCGGAGCCCAGAAGTTCCCAGGTATGCTCATCAAGAAGAGCCAAACCAGCTTGCAATGGCACTGGCTACATGTAGCGATGAATTTCAGCACTTTTGCAAGTCGTTTTCGTCTGTTTTCATCAGAGATCGCTCTCTTTTAACAAAAAAAAAAAAAGTGAAAACAAATGAACAAGTCAAATGTATTTAAAATAGTATAAGTGATGAGATGGGCGGATTTGCAAGCATTTGATTTATCTTTGTATGCAATTTAAGGGTTATTGAACACTGAGATGGCGAGTCAGGTTGCAAGCAAAATTTGCTAAGATATAAGTATTCAATTATTTAGTGAGTTGCTCTTTTTCCCCCCAGCAGCAACTTGACTGCTACCAACTTAAAACCCTATTCTCTCTTCTTAATACAAAACTAGACCGCCCGATCCTACAAAACATTTACAAGGTCTTGTTTATTTTCTCCTTTACTATTTCTGTGACCTTTGTGTACATCAGAGAAAAGCAACATTTGTCTCAAATTTCATTTTTCCACCTTTGGGAGGAGTCATATTCAGTGTATCCTCAAAGAGATGTCTTGGTGAGATGCTGCAGTAAGGTGAAACCTGAATGTTGGTGAAGTGAGGCAAGTAAACATAAACAACGCTTCTATCCCCCTCTGGCACTCTGTGTTAACGGTCTGATCGCTTATTTAGTCTTCATGTTTTCAGTGTATATATATAATCCTCACTTCTACTTTAAGGCTGTTTCAAATAACTGCTTCTTTTTCTATGAGGCAGATCGTTGATGGATTTCTTCCTCTTTCCATCTCCGAATCATGAGTCCATGTGCTCTCTATGTAGCAGCCGGTATTATCTGCATGTGTGTAATGTGCCTGAAAGGTCAGATAGGTCAGAGTTCTGTCTGCACAGTGACCTTCAACCTAGTTGGCCATGTGTGGCTGTAACATGCACGCAGGAAGGGATCTATGATACGTGCACAGTGTCTTGTTTACCAGAACCAGCTGACCTGGCTGCAACCGTGTGATTGGCTAGAGAAACAGCACACCTCCCTCCTCTGTACCAGCCTCCTATACGCCCAATTTCCATTCATTGCACATGCAGCAGCCTCTGCATATGGGGACACCATGGCAGAGAGAGAGCTCTCAAAACACAGGGACGTTCTGTGTCTGTTTGATGTGGATGGGACCTTAACCCCGGCACGTCAGGTAGGCAACAATAATGCTACCTCTTAAACCTTAGCCTAACATTTGTTTTTATCCAAACTCACTGAGAATGCTGTACTTGCAAATTATACTTTTACAATTTTGCTTGTGGTCAAATCGCATATAAATTTACTACATGTAAGTAGCTCTGCTTATTCTTAATTGAAAAATATTTTTGCGCTAATTTCTAATTTTGTTTATATATTTATTTTCCATTTCATATATTAATTAATATATTTTTGTAAAAAAAAAAACATTTAAGATCATTGACCAAGTCAGGTTTTCAACAGGAAATGAGAGCCAGTCCCTGATTAAGGTTGAATCTTTGGGCAATTTTATTTTTTATTTTTTTGGTAATTTTCATGTTTTGAGAGAAAATATTTGCTTTCCCCACCACACTTTTATTCATGATATGATGAAATACAGTTAAGGATAAAAGCTGATTCTTAGCTGATCCACAACATAAATATTATTTGTTTTTTCAAAAATATATACGTAGTGGTCATACAATTACAAAAGATATATGGTCTTCATAGCTGGATCTCGTTCTTAGCTGTAGTCTGTAATCTCCTCTCCAAATAAACTTGTGCCTTAACTGCTAAATTATTTGTGCCAAAATTTGTCTGCTCAAGCAGAGGTGCTGGATTTGAAAGCAAAGCGGTCCTGTATAGAAGTATAGAAGTGTAGTAATCACATGAAAACTGGAAGTATAGTACGGTTTTTGTGTCTATTTTATTTTGGGTTTGGGGTATGCAACAAAAAGTGTTTTTGTTAACTGTTTAGTTGACCAACTATCGGCATGTGTGAGAAGAGAAACAAATAGCAAACAACGGGGAATGTCCTGCTCCTGAGAGCTTAGAAGCTAACTTTCGTCTCAACATATAAAGCGTGATAATGTACAGACTTAATACATTCCAAAATTGGATACTAATTATGATAAGTGCTTTATAGCAAGCTCCCAAAATAGCTATAATCACCCTGCGAGTACTCTCAAGGACTTCTCACTTTACGTTTAATTCCAACTCTGTGTGTTTAATCTCTTTTGTTGTCTGTGTAGGATAAAACCAGGGGAGGGCTAAACACTATGTGGGGCAAGACCAACCAAATGACCCAAAACATATTCAATGACTTCGTTTTTAAAACTTTGCACTATACAGCCCTCTCCAAAACACATCCTTCACAAAAAGAAAACCCGTAAGAGGAGCAAAGACATCCCACTCGTTATGTAAATGCTGCCCAAATGCCTTGCTTACGCTAGACGCTCTGGTAGTTTAAATTTAAATAACGTTAGCAAAACATCCTCTTGAGTGATCAGGCCCCCCAGTGTGCCACTATTCAATTATTACTTTTGCATTACTATTACAATATGATCTCCCCAACCATCTCATTTACGCTATGGAAGACTGTGCCTAGGTGGCTCGGGCTCCATCGGGTGCATTAAAACTCTTCTCCTGGAGCCTCAAACTCACTCACCGCACTTAGAAAGTACTTTAATATGCATGTTTTTCTCTCATCATGTTAAAAAATAAAGCACGAACCTGCTTCTAATGTTGCAGGGACTGTCTATGAATGTCCACTGCAGCCAATCAGTGTTGAGGAAACTGCCCCTATTGAAGTCAACAGGAGTAGCAAATGTGCATGCACACACGATCTTGCAGTTCCAGGGAAGGGACAGGGCACCTACGTGAAGGCAGGGCAAAGCAAGCAATCCCTCTATGCATTTGCTTGCAATAAATATAAATGAACACTTAGCTCTCATATCTGATAAAGTGCAGGCGTTTTAATGTGAAACCACAAGGCCGTGTGAGCAGCCATGTTGCTGAAGTGGCCGTTCTGTAGATGCATTGGACAGTAGAAGAATTAACAAGTCATCCTATGTAGACAGATGGCGTTATTGAGATGATGACACTGGTGGATCATTAAGCATGAAACATTGCTGAGAGCTTGGCTATTTTGCACGCTGCTACAAGGCTTTTGTCTACGTGTGTGATCTAAAGCAGTTTATTTTTATATTTTGGCTGAAACAGGCCCTGTTTTGCTGTTTCTACTTGATCAAAATAAAACCTTTTGCTTCTCATATGCTTGACTCTGATTTCTACAGATTCAGCGTTTTTGCATAAAGCAAGAATTACACAATGCTTGGCTTTTTATGGCTTCCTTATGTTATTGTGATAGCAAACAATTGCTCAATGCTGTATTACCGGGCCCTTCGACAGGTCTTGTTCCCTGGACTGAGATTTGCTATAATAATGTCCTAAATTAACGTCACTGCTAAATAAAAAAACACAAAACGTATTGTTTGCTTGACTGTTTTTAACAACCAAAAAAAATGTAACTATCTTTGCTTATCTACAACAAAGTTTGCTTTTGTGCCACTTAAATGGGGACACCCATTATGTGCCTTGGAGTACAGCGGTACTATATTGCTGAGCTTATCTCCTGGTGAGAGATTTGCCAGCCTTCCACTAGTTTAATGTGGTGTTAATAACTTGTTTTTCACGGTATCTAGTCTGTTATTAATACCATATTGTCCAGATTACTGGTTGCACTTGTTTTGGAGCCCCTTCACATTTTCTAATACAAGTATCACCTAAAACAGTCTGAGAATAAAGTGTCGATTTTTTTTTGTTTGTTTCAAGACGTTTCTGCAAAATAAAATCTTTGTTACAGCTACATATACTTTTTGTGTTTTTAGAGCTGTTATTTTAGTCCAATCTAATTGGAAAACACACTAAGGCCTTATTATACTGCCTCTGTGGTAAGCTATAAAATATGTCGCCCACTGGGACGCTATGACAAATGATGGTCCTATAGAGACAGGGACTCTTTATCATAAGTAGGACTTAGTTAGCATTAACATAAAGAATTAGATTAGTGTGAAGTTTGAGTTTGAAAAGTAACAACATTGTTACTACAGTTGTTACCCCTAGGGCTGCAGGTAAGCAAAGTTAATTGGAACAATGTGAAAAAAATCAACTTTTCTCTTGTTCAACATTGCATTACTATACAACATATACAACATCGTATTAAAGAATCAAAGTATATGTCCCCTTTCAATTGTAATTTTTCTTCTGCATCTTCGACAAGAGATATAAAAAAAAAGTTCTCCTTATTCTATTTTTTTTTTTAGATAGATGGATAAGGCAAACATCAAGTTTCACTCATTTTAATATGGTTCATAAATGTTGGGGGCCAGTAGAGGAGCAATTTTTCCCCATTTAACACTAGCCGTATCGGAGAGTGATGAACACTCACTACTTCCTGGGGTAATCCTTGATGTGTTTTAGAGTTAAGTAATTCTATACATACTGAGACTTTGGTGGGGGGATTGTCCACTGGACTAAAAGTTTTGGCGTTCCACTGATTTATTGTGGTGTCAGTAACTTGTTTGCCCCATGGCTTGTATGTTATAGATATCGTATGGTTCTGATTATAGTTTGTGCAATATAGCTATGTTTTACTAAAATTGAATCCCTTAACTCTTGGGGATTACCTAAAATATCAAGACGGCCAGCACTACTCAAATATTATAGTATCATTAACTCGGCTCTTGCTAAACACAGCTCTTATTCCACTTAAGTAGAAGTCACCTCACCCACCTACTTACACAGAATGGGTAAACAAGATAAAAGCACTATGGAAGACATGGTACACACGGCTTGAAGTACAGTCATCTGAACGAAATGTGCTGTGCGCCCTGGGCTGACCACCTATCATGTAACCCGCATAGGGCCCCTTGAATTGACGAGGCACACTTTGACGTTCCATAACAAATCAGAAATAGATATTGCTCAGGGACTGATGGACTGGAAATGCTAAGTTGAACTCCTTTCTTTTCTTCTGTCTTCATCTTTCTGAGCTATTTTAAAAACAAAATAAAAAAATTGGTTTGGCTGTATCCATCACCCTTTTATTAAAATTAAGCCGCCAAATGGACAAAGCCTGTCTTTATAACACAAAATGTACAACTGATTCACATTTGACATTTATGTGATACTCTGCATTGAAACTCCAAATAAACCTTAAAAAAAAACAATCAGGATGATGAATAGATGCTTAAGGGAAAAGTGTCTCCTACTTCCTTAATACGTGAGCCCTATACAGAAAGATTTTGTTTGGTGTGTTGACTCTCCAGCTTCACTTTCTAACTCCCAACAGTCGACAAAGCCGACATCTTTGTAGAAGGTGTCTGTATTTATGTAAACACTAGAAATGAAAAGAGACGGAGATAGACAACCAACTATAAACAAATGTGTTCCATGCAGCGTTTCTTTCAATAGGGAAGTTGGAGGACTTTCTTCTGCTCTCTAGTTTCCAATCTATTACAAACTCGAAGATGCTGAAGAGTTGGCAGAGCTGTGTTGCATTACCGCGATCAGGCATCATACCCTAGTACTAAGAACAGTGTAAAGATTTGTACTTTCAAAAAGTTCTTTGAAAGAATCCATAAGTATATTTTAATAAACATGTTTAGACATTTTAAACTACCCTTGAGCATGTTTTTCTTCCAAAACATCGTGTATGTTCCTTTTATGATTACAGCCTCCGTGACCTTTGTGTGTTATTCTTTTGCTGGGTGTGACTCCTGACCTGCTACATATTTCTAACCACCTGAAAAACACTTTGTACTGTAACCTTGTTTTGTTGTGCATCTGTTTTTATGTGAAAAGGTGCAGGGCTAGCATATGACTTTATCATTGAGCCATTTGCACATGTGCTTAATATGATGTAATGCTTCACTCACATTAGTCTCGTAGGTACCTACGCACTGTAACAAGGTGCGGGGTGTTGTCGTGGAAGGGGTATACATTCCCCCTCGATTTTGCAGGGTTTTATACGACATATAGGGCAGGCTGGTGCTCCACCCCGCAGTTTACATGCACCTGGACTGGGAGTTTAAACTGGGAGTTTAAGCTGACTCCAATGCACTGGTCAGCTGCAAGTAATTAGCTGCACTGACTGCAATATAACCTGACCTGTTGGACAGAGGGAGAGAAGAGAGTTTGTTTGGAAGCAGCAGAGCTTGCTATGCCCAAAAGAGACCATCAAAGAGGTTGGTGGGATTATGTTTTGTTTTAGTTTAGACCCTTAGTAGTGAGGGAGTTATATGTTAGTAAGCGCTCAGACGAGCTAGGCTTTTGTTTGTAGCGAATTTGTGTTCTATGTAATCCTGTAAATATCTTCATACGTGGACTACAAATAAATCGTGGGTGATTACCTAACTGAGATGTGGCGTTAATACCCTAGAGGACCGTGCTGTTTGGTACCCTGTGTGGGTGCAGGATCACAGCACACAGATTTTAGTTTAGCCGTCAAAATTTTCAACAATTATTAATGCTCGTATAAATAAAGGAAGGTCAATTAGCGAGAGACTCATTGAGCCACCAAGCCAGCCACCGTGGACACACTGTACTGTTTGTGGTTTCTTAGAATCGTTTTGGACGTCTTTAAGTAGACAGAATGTATGTAGAATCCTATGTCCTGAATGTGATTAGCTGGACATTAAAATGTAAATAACAATGTGTTGAAATGGGTACAAAAGGGCAAAAAGTATGTCCTAAGCAAACAATGCTATAAACCTGCTCAACCATATGTTTATAGTCTGGTGAACCTTTGGCACTATTATTGCAACAAGCAGGCCCGGACTGGGACAAAAAATAGGCCCGGGCATTTAAGCCCGAGCAGCCCATTTTTATTTATTTATTTATTTATTGTTAAAGCCCACCCTTCATGTACCACCTTTGCATTTACTCATTCACACAAATCATTAACACATTCATTAATGCAGTCTCACAAATCATTCAAGCAATTCATCCACACATGAATTCATTAATTGTCATACGCATTCACACAATTCATCCACACACCTATTCATTCATTCTCATACGCATTCACACTACCCCCTCTCCTCATCTTATCTGCCCCTTCTCACTATGTTCCCTCTTTTCACTATGTACCCCCTCTCACTATCTATCCCCTCTCCCCATTTCTCACTATCTAACCCCCCTCTGCCCCTTCTCACTGCACCCCCCTCCCTCAACCTACTTACCTTGTTGTTGGAGTAAGCAGCAACTGCGGCCGGGCCCACGGCAGGACCGGACTGACGGGGCCGCATTAACGCAGGGCATAAGGGGCACCTGCCCCTTAAGCCCGCCGCAACTGCTACCGCATCCGCCACTCTAAGGGGCCGGGAAGCCCCCACCAGGGCCGGCCTTAGGGGTCTGCGGCCGCACAGGGCTTACATTAAAACATCGGGGGGGGGGTGTTAACTTTATTTAACATCCTCCATGTTAAAGTTAACAAAAACTTTCATGCAATTACTCATTCACACAAATCATTAACACATTCATTAATGCAGTCTCACAAATCATTCAAGCAATTCATCCACACATGAATTCATTCATTCTCATACGCATTCACACTACCCCCTCTCCCCATCTTATCTGCCCCTTCTCACTATGTTCCCCCTTTTCACTATGTACCCCCTCTCACTATCTATACCCTCTCCCCATTTCTCACTATCTAACCCCCCTCTGCCCCTTCTCACTGCACCCCCCTCCGTCACCCTACTTACCTTGTTGCCGGAGCAAGCAGTAACTGCGGCCGGGCCCGCGGTAGGACCGGACTAACTGGGCCTATGCGGCCTCTACGGCCGCATTAACGCAGGGCATAAGGGGCACCTGCCCCTTAAGCCCGCCGCAACTGCGACCGGGTCCGCCACTTTATGGGGCCGGGAAGCCCCCACCAGGGCCGGCCTTAGGGGTCTGCGACCGCACAGGGCTTACATTAAAACATCGGGGGTTTTTTTTAAACTTTATTTAACATCCTCCATGTTAAATAAAGTTAACAAAAACTTTATTTAACATGGAGGATGTTAAATAAAGTAAAAAAAAAACCCCGATGTTTTAATTTAAACCCTGGTGGGGCTGCCCGTCCCCCTAGAGTGGCGGACCCGGTCGCAGTTGCGGCGGGCTTAAGGGGCAGGTGCCCCTTATGCCCTGCGTTGATGCGGCCGTAGAGGTTCTGACTGGGCCTATTTTAAGGTAGGGGCCTGGAGCTGCAGCTCCATCAGCCCCTAAGTCAATCCGGCCCTGCCGGGGCCCGATGGCCAGTCCGGGCCTGGCAACAAGTCTTTCTTGCCTTCTCTCTCACCTACTTTATTTAAAAGGCACCACATGAACTCATTATTAATTATACTTCTCTCCCTCTCTTTGTAGTTTGCATATTTGAGTTCTTGTATGCCTTATTTCTTCCTTGCCATTACTTTTGTAGAAGGTAGATCCAGAGGTGGACAAGTTTCTGCAAGATCTACGACAGAGGGTAAAGATTGGAGTTGTCGGTGGCTCTGATTACTCAAAGATTGCAGAACAGCTTGGAGAAGGTGATCAGGGTAAGTAACCTTAAACCAGCTATAAAGCTGCTACAATCTTCTCCCCTATGTACAAAGAGGAAATGGCTCATTGTTAAGACTTTTAGTAAAGTGGGTGTGTGGCCTTGCGTACTGAATAATATATATTGGTCATGGAACGCATCACTAAGATTCACTCAGTGAGTTATACGTTGAACAGTTGTGTTTACTACACATTATGAAAGGCTATAAAAACATTTTGTGTGCCAGTTTAATAATGATGTAATGACACGGCTCCATACACTGCTTCCCATTGCAGAAGTTTTCTTGTAAAATACGCCATATCATGATGTAACAGCGAGGCAGAGTTAAACACTTTTTTATTACATTTTATATCTTTCTTGAATTTATCAAAACTCTCAGACTATGTTTCCATGTTTCATGTCATCTCTTATAGTGGTTCAAAAGTTTGATTATGTGTTTGCCGAGAATGGAACGGTTCAGTACAAGGATGGCAAGCTTCTTTCAAGAGAGGTGAGTCTGATCAGTGCTTTTCTAAAGAGATCCACCTGTTTAGATTCCCCCAAAATCAAAAAATGTGTATTATTGCAATGTCGTGCAAACCTTTAAAGAGGACTTATTACCATGACATTTATGTGTATTTAAAATGATACAAGCCTTTAAAAAGCTTGAAATGAGAAGTAAGCGCAGGCTGTGATACATCATCAATATTTAAAGTAATTTACGGATCTTGTTTTCCCAGCCCATAGATTTGACCTGTTAAATTCCCACATTTGTCCCTAGACAAAGATAAAAAGTTAAATGTTGTTGTTATGTATGTCCTGAACACTGATTATTGTAAAAAAACAAAACTGTTTTAGGCTATACAAAATCACCTTGGGGAAGAGCTTCTTCAAGATCTTATTAACTTCTGCCTCATATACATAGCGCTGCTCAAACTACCCAAAAAACGGTAAGTAGCGTTGTCACATCCCACCAAGAAAACGTTTAACCCATCGCTCTCTGAAAAATACCTTACCATTGCTAAATATATAGGATAGACATAGGGTGAGCACATTTTTTTCTGCTATTCAGGGACACACAGGCGTATATTATATACCGTATTGGCCCGAATATAGGCCGCACTTCTCCCCCCCCCCACTTTAAAGACTTAAAGTGGGGGGGGGGAAGAAGTGCGGCCTATATTCGGGGTCTAGCGCCGGGCAGGCAGCAGGGTTAGGATACAGATCCCCGCAGCCGTGCAGGGGACCTGCATCCTACTCTCCGATACGCTCAGACAGCCTCCCCTGCCGGCACTTTCCACAGGGGGAGTGCCAGCACGGGAGGTTGTCTAAGCGCATCGTGCAGACATTCACCGGCTGCAGCGATGTGCGCGTAAACAACCTCCGCTGCCGCCACGTCTGCACGATGTGCTTTAACAATCTCCCTTGCCGGGAATTCCCACGAGGTGAACGTCCGCACGATGCATTTTACCTCTGCCCCCAAGACTTACCAGAGCAGACTCGTGTATACAGCGTATTGCGTAGATGTCCCCCTCTGGCCCCGCAAGACACCCGGGAGTCCGCTCTGGTAAGTCGGGGGGGGGGGGTCGGCGTCAGCATATCTCGAGGGGGGGAAGGACAGAGTGGCAGTATATCTCGGGGGGGGGGCAGAGTGGCAGCATATCGGGGGGGGAGAGTGGCAGCATATCTCGGGGGTGGGGGGACAGAGTGGCAAGCTTAGAAAGAACCTGCTTGGCAAAAATGGAACTGCATGGCAGATAATTGATGATGCTTTTGCCATTACTGAATATAAACAGTTCTGATAAATAATACATTATTTTAAGGTTGTTTTTTTAATACACCACTTCCTAATCAGAAAAACCATAATATTATTATTATTTTAATACAGAGGGACCTTCATTGAATTTCGCAATGGAACATTAAATATCTCTCCCATCGGGCGCAGCTGCAATCAAGAAGAAAGGATTGAATTCTCTGAACTAGATAAAGTATGTTAACATTATAGGCATGAACAGTCATGTTGGTGTCTGTTACATTTTAAAAACAGGAAAAACAATTGATAAAATGTTAAATCAATCTCAATATGAATACCAGATCAACCTTAGATGCAAGGTTTCATAAATCTTAAACAACTCAAATTTACAACAGTGTTCTCCAACACACAAATAGGAACTATAGGTTGGGACCAAATCACATAAAGTCAAATATGCAAAGCAGTAGAATCTAAGAAGCAGGGGACCACATATGGCCTTTATCTGACTACTTTGTTTTACGTTAATATACACCATTGTACAAAAGTTTGGGGTCACAGAAATGTCCTTGTTTTTGAAAGAGAAGTATATTTAATATTAAAATAACATGAAATAGATCAGAAATACAACGTAGATATTGCAAATGACCAGCGTAGTGGGAAACGTCTGAATTTAATGGAAAATCTTCAGTGGAGTACAAATGTATGTCTTAATCTGAGTCTAATCTGCAACAACTGTACAGGTGCATAACCTATACAGGAGCACAGCCATAAAACATTAGATGATGCAAGTTTATAGCAATGAAGAAGCAGACATACGTCATATGATTAGCAGGACGACTTTTTTTTTTTTTTTGCAAGATCAACCCCTACACAGTACAGAAATGGTACCTGATGTTTTTTTACATAAATTTTTTTAAAACATTATGGGCACCGTCCTCGTGGATAAACCCTTAGCTGCTCACTGCTCAGGGGCATAATGTTGGTCCAGGCAGCAGTGGCCGCAGGGTCTCCAGTGCCAGAGCCTGTATGCTTCTCAGGACAGTTCTAGGAGTTCTTTTCCTATCCTGAAAAACACACCTAATATAACATGAACGCAAGTCCCAATTTCAGGTGTGTAGAGCTGCATAATTTGCAAGGCAGCCATAAAACCCCAGAATTACAAACATAGAGGACCCATTCAAGTATATGGCCGAAGTTCTTAAACATTTATATTTCACCATTCCTACTGTCTTCTCATTAAAAAAAAAAGTTCACACTAAACATAACATTGGACTCGTCAAAGCAATGCTATCTTTCTGAGTAGTGGTATTCGAAAGTTTCGAATGCTTTTCCTGTGAAAGTATTTCCAGTATTGGACCATAGAACTCCTGTAATAAGTGATGTTTCTGCAGCGTTTTTCAGCAGAGTTACATCGGATGAGTTTCTTTCCCACATACATAGGCTTTTCCTGGAATGCTAAACACTGCTTATCTTTTTACGTCATAAATGTGAAAATTAAATAGACTCAGGCGCTCACAAAAAAGCAATGACAAGTAATATTTATGTCTTTCAACAGAAGGAGAAAATAAGAGAAAAGTTTGTGGCAGCTTTACAGAGAGAATTTGCAGGGAAAGGTTTACGATTTACCAAAGGTAAACACTCGTGTTTCTTTTACAGGAATCTTTATTTCCATCAGCCTTGTGTTACTTGTCCCCCGTCCCCATCGCTTCTTGGACAACCCATTTTCTGTTTTAACCCTGCCCTTCCATTTCACCAGTGCTCAGTTACTGTTTATTTCACCATTATTCCCTGCTTTAATAGACTTCCACGCTTTTGCTCTGCCGTGCTCTAATTTGTTTCATCCTCGCGTACTTCCCTTCTTTGATGCTTTATTCCCTATAGGGAATGTCAGGCATTGCGGTGTCACCCAATGCAACTGGCTGTGTATAACACAGTATCATTTATTGAAAGTCACCTCTTCAAATGAACTATGCGCAGAGCAGGGACAGCTTAGACTTTGCAGAGGAAACGTGCGAGGGATGGCCCTTTATAATAAAGCCATTGAGTTCAAACCACAACCCTGTGCAAACTTTTGCCACCTCCCGACATAGTGAATATATTCCTTTGTTCCACGTGCCTGCCTGCTTCGCTTATTTTTTCCTCACTAACTTCTCTTGGTTTCTTAGGTGGGATGATCAGTTTTGACATTTTCCCAGAAGGATGGGACAAGCGTTACTGTCTAGATGTTCTGGCTGAGGAGAAGTTTAGTAGCATTCACTTCTTTGGCAATGAAACATCACCGGTAAGATCCATTTGTGCCATGAACGCCACAAGGTTAATCAGCATCATTAACAGATTTCATTTTTGTAGCTGAGGGCAGCTTTTAGCATTCGAACATTAATTGACATTACATATAGCTTGCACCTTTTTATTCTGTCAATGTAATTGTTTTGGAGATATGTAGTTTAACCCCCTCGTGACCAGTGACATGCCAGGTACGTCATTAAAAGATGTGCTTACAAAACCAATGATGTACCTGGTATGTCATCAATAAAAATAGTCCCATATTGCGCAACTTGAACCTAAGGTGCTATTTTTGTATATAGACTTTTAAGTTTAGATTTTGAAGTGAGTGGGCAATTAGGGTTAGGCGGTTAAAAAAAAAATTGCAATTTAGAAAAACTAAACTAAGATAAAAATTTTATAGGAATATAGGGTGGTTTCCAAATCAAGGCAATACATTTTTGGTGTTTTATTTGTCCCGTTTATATTGGATGTGTGTCATTTATATACCTAGCTAACTGTGAATAAATGTTTGTTTTTTTTCAAATCTGTAATCATATAAATGTTACATATATGAATATGGTTTCAAAAGCCCTACTTGCCCCCCCCCAAATGTCATTTTGTGGGTACACTAAATTAGAGGGAAACAATAGTCGAAGAAAGACATAGCAAAAATATGAAAATTGCTCTAATCCTGTAGTGTAAAAAAGTGAAAAAATAAGTAGTTTTGTGGGTGCTCCTTAAATATTTGCTCTGTAGCAAAACCACTCAATGTATACATATTATATGTGGGCATGTTTTTTTTCTGTAGTGTAAAAAAAAAAAAAAAAAAAGCCTTGGTTCTTAAGGTTAACATCATGGAGACTTAAGTCTATGGCAGTCTCAGATCCAGCATTATCTGATCAATTTCCCATCCTGATATTCTCACCAAGCCTTGCAAAACGTAGGAAGTAGCAGGAGATGCTATTTTTAATAGGGAAGTGGGCAAGGAAAGAGGCGAGTTTCCCCTTAGTGACCCAGAGAAGTGGTGCTTCACCTGGAGTCTCGGAGTGAAACACAGAGAGTTTCCATGTATGAGTATATAGGTTAGCCAAGCACTTTGTGCTGCAGAAGCTCCCTGGGGGTGGACCTTTATAATGTATAGCACAGTCAAGTATTGAAACCACAACTCTCCAGATAACCCTTTAAAAAACAAAAAAGAGGTGTTGCACAATTTGCCGAATTGTTGTCGGTGCACTTATACTGTGAGAGAGCCTTTTCTAAGTCTAGCAAAGCCTCTCTGATATTTTGCAACATATATAGATGCAATTTAACCGGTACAAGCCTCAAAATAATAAACCTTACATTGCATGAATACTTGTTATTTAAAGAAATAACTAGAAAGATATACTTCAAGGCTGCACCAATGTGTTATTCTCAGTGAAAGCCTCTATAGCTATACTATTAAAAAATAAGAATCATATAACCACAAATGTCACATTTCCCTAAAGATCTACTCTGAATTTATTCACTGTCTTTGTTAACTCTCATACAATGGGGTTTTATTCAAATAAAAAGGTTGGAGTACTATGCTATCACACAGTAGACCATGCTATCCCCATAGTCTAACTTGTCCAGCATTTGTACAACAGTTAAACGCATAGATCACTCAGCGTCGGTTGTAAGTATGCATGGAGGAGACACAAATATCTATTCACTCTTACTAAGCGAGTAACTGCAGCGGTTTGGACCGATATAATATATATATAATATATATTTAATGTTACTCGTTTTTCAAGGGAGGAAATGACTACGAGATCTACGCTGACCCCCGTACTATAGGACACACTGTGGAATCACCGGAGGACACGGTACGGAGGTGCAAAGAAATCTTCTTCTCTGAAAGAGACAATGAAATGTGATATTGACTTCAGGTTGTGATTTTCTCTGATATGCAACAAGGGAGCAGCTTATAAGCCCTCCTGCTTCAAAACATTACCCTACGTGAATTGAAAGTTCCAATTAACATCTCCTGCATTCAGTGGGGAAAGCTGGTCACTCCTTGGTGCATTTGGAATACCATCTTCATGAACTAACTTTAGATTAATTTTTTTGGTGTTTGCATTTTGTGACACTGGATGCATCATTACCCACAAGGTTACAACCGTGGAATCAAGCGAGACTGAATCTAGTCTATAGTCCTGAGCTGCAGGATTTAATGGAATTGAATGAACATGAAAATGAGTATATGTGTGTTGTTATATGTGTGTGAATCCAACTTATCCAGACCTGCTGTCTTGTAACGGATATGTGATTAAGCTTTTTTGCTACTGAAATAATGATACACTAGTTGGTATCACTGCTATTGAGAAGCTCCATTTCAATGACAGAAATTGTATGTAAATCCATTCATATCACAAAGCAGCAGTAAACCAGAATGTAATGTCCATGTAATTTACGTTAGTATAACAGACCCCAAGTCATTTTCTGATGCTTCATGGGGCAGAGAATACCTGTTTATTTCTAAACAGCCAGTAACGTGGTGGTCGTGTGTACAGTAATAAGCAGGGCGACTGACAGACTCTACCCCATAGATCTGGTACTGTGTACCAGTAAAAAACTGTGAATATCCATACCCGGAGTGGGAGGTGCTAAACAAGGGGCATGGTTTGACATGGAAGGGGGGCAGGGCCAGCCCCACAGAGCGTTACCATAGTAGTGGGTGTGGCTAAACATCTCCCCTGTCCTGGAGAAAGAGGAGAGTGACCCGGGTGAAACGCAACTCCAGCTCAAGCCCTGAGAGTTCCCAGATATGACAATATAACAATTTCCAGTGATATCAATGAACAGTCTAATAGTAGATTTCCATAGAAGTTAACACCAATCATTACATTTACAATCCCTGTAATCTGGATGACCTGGGATTTTTTTTTTATGTGCAATATTCTAAGTACCGAAGATGGGCCATTGAGTTTGGCTGCTTAAATCACTAGGTTATAAAATTTTTGAAAATTATACTAATATTCCGTAACCACTAATTTCCCAATTCATTCTCAAAAAAAAAAAAAGCAAGTGTGGGTTTCATTAGGAATATTGAAAAAAGGATGTGTAAATGTCATGATGTATTTTTGTGACCATGTGTTTTTATGTACCTGGACTTCTGTATTCTCATATTATGGCAATACTGCCTTAAAGATGATGGAGTTTTTTTTTCTGACACCTCTTGATACAGACCAAAGACTGTATTTATCTAACCCATTTACTAAAGGATAAAAAGTGACAGTACTCCCTCTTACAAAATGCCAAATATAACTTTAGTATCTTCAGAATAATGTACAACAACTTCAGTATCTTCAGATAAACAGCCTAAATTCAATGATTGTTTTCTAATGAATATCCTTAAAAATGAGCCTGCTTATATAGGTTAGTGGACACACTAAACAATCATTTGCTGCCATAATTAACGCTTGGTTAAGACATTAAAGCTACCTATAGCTATTTTGAAATGTTGCATAGACGTGCAGATACTACTAGTTTTGGACTATGAATTATATTTTATGCAAAGGAATAAATGTTGTACATATGAATCAGTTTTAGCAGTTATATTGGGTTAACTATGTATTGTGTAATATGTCATAGCAATCCTTATACACCAAAATGTTTGCTTTCATTGCTGTATCAGCCATCTATTTTCAAACAATAAAAACATAATTCAGTGTTGGGGAAAAAAATGAAGCAACAGCCACATAGTCTTCTACGATGTCTAAAGATGTAATAACCATATCACAAAAGAAAATTCCAGTCCTGCTGGGGTTAAAGCAATGTGCACTATGGATCTTCAGTGTAAGCCCTACTCAGCATGGCCAAGAATTTGCACTAATAGGGCTTCAAAATATCCTCGGCCATTAAATGCATTGCATTATACAGGACCAGCACAGTCCATCTTGCTGGGGGATTGCCAGTTGTAAGAAATTAAGGGTGCCTTTAAAATGGGACATTACATTTATTGCATAATGTTTTGCGGACGATTTGGGTTTCTATAAGGTGAGATATCTGGTTTTACAATGTAAGGTAATTTGCATAGTAATGCATTACAAAGGGTTTGGAACAAAGGCTCCAACAGAGGTGGGATACCCCACAGGGGGTCAGACAACTGAAGCCGATGTATATTAACATAACTGTGTGCATGTTTGCATAGACTACCTGTCTCCTCCATAATTGGGTCATACAGGAAATGTCTGAAAAGAGGGGTTGGGTGAACCACTTTCTGGGAGGTACAAGGAATTCTGGGATGACTAGTTAGGGGCTGCAGGAGAAAGAGCAGTCTGAGAAAAGAAGAGTCTGAGAAAAGGAGAGTCTGAGAGAAAGAAGAGTCGGAGAAAGAAGAGTAAGAGAGAAAGGAGAGTCGGAGAAAGAAGAGACAGAGAAAGAGCGCAGTGAACAGAAGTGTCCTGGGTCAGGAGACTCAGAACAAAGCTGCGCAAGATGGCGTTCGGGAGAAGCCTGTGAGCTGAGAGAGGTTTCCCAAGAATGTGCTTAAGTATCCCTTTTGTTTTGTATTATTATCAAACGTTTTCTGTATGTTATATGTTTTATAACCGGTAACAGTAGCCTAATTCAATATCAATATACATTTTTCTATACGTTTGTATTTGTGCTTTATTCGTCACACATTCCCTAAAAGAATAACCCTGTAAGAGGGTCAACATTTCTTACATATTGGCGAGCCAGGTAGGAGGGATTTAGTGTGATTTATGAGTACATTTATAAGTGTATATATTGTGTGTTGAATTGGGATAGTGTTCGGGTTTTGCATATACAAATTTCAGTGAATTCTGCTTTGTTAATGATGGAGGGTTTATTGAAAAAGGTTGCTAGGGCCACAAACCCCGATGGTATTATTCAGTATATAGTAGGAACCTCAGATCCATGGTTCCAAGCTCAGGAGTATGTGGCCAAGGCAATTTATGAAAAGAAATTATCCAAATCAAAGGGGAAAACTGTTCTGGATTTTGCTGCCCGTTGGATAGCGGAGCAGTACAAATCAATGAAAGAGCAAAAAGAACTTTTGGAAGCAAAAGTTGTAAGTTTGAACATTGAACTTGAAAAGTGTAAGATTTTTGCACAGAATGCTGCAGCTTTATGTGTAAGCAACCAGCAGACTTTGCAGGAAAATGAGGAATTGCGTAGTGCAAATGAGCGGCTTACTCAGAGGCTCAGGGATGCAGAGGGGGAGATTAGGACCCTGGCAGCTTGCAGTAAGAGGGAGGCTGATCGTGTGCATTGCACAGCTAATGGTAACACCTTAAATGTACAGCTACAGAAAAGAAATGATGTTGTGGCTGCAGTCAAAGTGTTAAAAAATGATGATGTGAATGAAATAGATGGGCAAGGTTTAGATGAGAAGCACAATAATGCTAATCATAAAGTCATCCGAAATCACAGCAAAACCATTGCAAAGCCTGTGTCTATATTAAGCCCCTCGCTTCAGAGACAGTTATATCAAAGCAGGCTCCAAAACAATCAAGGACCCATAGGTAAAAGGGAAGCCTTTAAATGTTTTGCTTGTGGTAAAGTAGGGCATTTTGCCAGAAATTGCCACTCTCGCTCTGCCAAAGAACACCATGTTCAGGAAAGAGCCATGGTTGATAATTGGAGGCAGGGAGATAAGATTTGTTTTAATTATACTAGGTGGGGATCTCAGGGAAGAGGTAATGGTGTTAGAAAAGACTACATGAAGCCCTGGGTTCCTTACAAGGTTATTAAGGCACACAAAGAAAGAGTAGAAAAAGAGAAAAATGAGCTACAGTGTAAAGTAACAGAGTATATGAAGGAACTGGACACTGTAAAGACAGAAGTGTCCAGAATAAAAGAAATGCTAGGAAACAAAAAGATAGCTAAATCAGAAGAAAACTAGTGTGCTCTTCTAGATTTGTTGTAACATATGATGCTAATTTATTTGTTTAAAGTTTTGTTTTTCAGACAAAGAGACGATACTAAATGAAAAAGGAAAAAAGAAAGGAGACAAACCTGTGAGGAGATCGGGACATTAACACGTGTGATTTCTTGCAGGAAATTCAAAATATTAATGGAGGACCTTAATATCTATTTTTATTTTTCTTAAGGATAAGCCTCTAAATTTGTTCAGTACAGTCAGGTGGGCAAAATTTCAAATGATTTTTGTTTTATTAGTTTAGGACGCCTGCACTGCCAGCTACAGATACCTTAATTTTTGTTTGTTGCTGGATTAAATACATTTAAAATCATAGATTAGGTGAATTGTTGCCAATATGGGGTTTATGTTTTGATCACAGTGGAGAGATGTGATTATGTAACATTATTGTTGGTCTTCAGCAGTATATATTTTTGCTGCTCTAGATTTTTGTTTTGTTTTAATTTTTGGTTACAAACAAAATATAGCCTCAATCTGATTTTTATTCATATTTCTGAATGGCAACAGACTTTTTATATTTTATTTTATATAGATTGCATTCTGCCAAGACATTGTGAATGTAATGGTAGCATTCAGTCACCTTTTTGTTCTCTCTCCATCTTCGTAGGGATTGGTTAAAATTAACATTCTCAAAGTGGATGCCGAAGACACCACAAGGTTACTGTTATGGGAAGTCTTAGTATTTTAGTATCTGTTATGTACTGTATGTATGCTTTGTGTATTTTATGTGTTTACAATGTTTTAGATCTGTAAAACCAGATATTAATGCTGAGACAAGAAGGATAAGAGAACCACTAGTAATTTGGGCAAGATAACAATACACACTTTCTGTGTAGAGTATCTTTTAATTTCCAGAAGCCATGGGCGAAGTATCAAACACCTTCAAGGGCTGAAGCACAAACCCACTCCAGCTATACAGGTTTCAGTAAACGTGCGCAAACACCTTCACGAGTATTACCACTACACACATTCAATAAACCGAGTTTCTCTCTGGTGTGGTCTCTTCGATACACTGTGTAAGTGAACAGCAAAGGGAATGCTGTTGGTGTGAAAATACACCAGATGTCACGGTGGGCAGACGTCAGAGGCCTAGAACAAGGCATGCAATTTGAGGGTTAAAGGAAGCTATGGTGGGAGCAGCGTTGGTGGCACAGGTACCTGAGAGTGATGGGAGTGAACACAAATGGTTGCAGTGATGCCAAGTCTGTGAGGGTAATGGAAAGTTAAAGATATGGCTGAAGGAATTCAAACTATTAGTGAAAAATGATAACTGTGAGTGCCTCTATGATTTGGATAAAATATGCCTTACAGTACCCTAAATTTTAAATATCTGTGGTTGTCAGGTCACTCGTGTCTCAGTGAAAACATACAATCTTCAAAGCCCACGTGGTAAATGTACTCATTTATTTGAGAGGGCTCATTTTCTATGGGAGTCATTCGCCCTCTAGGTGGGGACTGTAAGAAATTAAGGGTGCCTTTAAAATGGGACATTACATTTATTGCATAATGTTTTGCGGACGATTTGGGTTTCTATAAGGTGAGATATCTGGTTTTACAATGTAAGGTAATTTGCATAGTAATGCATTACAAAGGGTTTGGAACAAAGGCTCCAACAGAGGTGGGATACCCCACAGGGGGTCAGACAACTGAAGCCGATGTATATTAACATAACTGTGTGCATGTTTGCATAGACTACCTGTCTCCTCCATAATTGGGTCATACAGGAAATGTCTGAAAAGAGGGGTTGGGTGAACCACTTTCTGGGAGGTACAAGGAATTCTGGGATGACTAGTTAGGGGCTGCAGGAGAAAGAGCAGTCTGAGAAAAGGAGAGTCTGAGAGAAAGAAGAGTCTGAGAAAAGGAGAGTCTGAGAGAAAGAAGAGTCGGAGAAAGAAGAGTAAGAGAGAAAGGAGAGTCGGAGAAAGAAGAGACAGAGAAAGAGCGCAGTGAACAGAAGTGTCCTGGGTCAGGAGACTCAGAACAAAGCTGCGCAAGATGGCGTTCGGGAGAAGCCTGTGAGCTGAGAGAGGTTTCCCAAGAATGTGCTTAAGTATCCCTTTTGTTTTGTATTATTATCAAACGTTTTCTGTATGTTATATGTTTTATAACCGGTAACAGTAGCCTAATTCAATATCAATATACATTTTTCTATACGTTTGTATTTGTGCTTTATTCGTCACACATTCCCTAAAAGAATAACCCTGTAAGAGGGTCAAAATTTCTTACACAGTGATGGTCTGTCATAATGAACAGTGAAGTGAGGGAGTTGAACAAACAAATCTCTTTCAAACTATCCCTAAAAGTTCCTCCCAAACAATCAGACATGAACCCATATTGGGGTCTTGTTTGAAAGTGACACCGGGGGGGGGGGGGGCGTGGCTTGCCTTGGTTGAAGATGGCAGCTAGAGCCTTTAGCTCCCCAGCACGCTCACTATCATCCGCATCCATCCGCCCTTCTCGTTCACCATGGGCAAACAGAAACGACAGTCACAGCGCCAGGCGGCCCCGGAGATACCACCTGTACCATCGGGTCACTCGCTCCGCGATTATTTTCAGACTCCGGCGGCGCTCGACACACAGCCCCCTTCACCCAATATGGCGCCCTCCCCGGCCAGCACATCGGCATCGGACGACGCTCCCCACTCACTATCTCTGGGGGGTGCTCCTCCGTCTGCGGGGGACCTACAAGCAATGTTTCGTTCTCTCCCCACCAAAGCGGATTTCAGCAATCTTATTGCTGAAGTAAAGCAGGCACTGCACGAGGAGATGACTGCCTTGCGCGCGGACATCGCAGGAGTTGAACGCCGCACCTCTCAACTTGAGACATCACACGCCCGTGTTTCACATCAGGTCACGGAGCTGCGGCAGACCACAACACTCCTGAGCGGCCTGACTACCGAACTCCTTCGAAATGTGGAAGACCTCGAAAATAGAGGTAGGCGTAACAATGTGAGGGTCCGGGGCCTACGGGAATCTGAGGGCCCCGAGGACCTAAGGGCACTACTTCAGCGTTTATTTAACGATCTCCTCGGCCGTGCACCTGACACACCTATCCGCCTAGATAGAGCACACCGGGCTTTACGGCGAGGTGGAGGACCTTCCGACCCCCCCCAGGGACGTTATATGCTGCTTTCAAGACTTTCTGTTAAAGGAGGAAATTATGGCGCGAGCGAGGAACTCCCGCACCTTTACTTTTGAAGGCCAGGTTTTGGCGCTCTACCAGGACCTATCCTCCATTACCCTACGTAACAGGCGCGTACTCCGACCGCTGATGTCACTGCTTCAAGACAGAGGTATACGATACCGTTGGGGGTTCCCTTTTCAGCTTATCATCACCCACGACGGCTCTACTCATATAGTGAAGAAGCATCATGACGTGCTGGATGTAGCAGATGCCCTCGGGCTTCCCACGCCGAGGGTGGAAGATTGGTCGCTCATGTCGGCACTACCTGCCCGAACCCCACGTGAGCCTCCGGCGCTCAAGACCGCGCCGAGGAGACGCAGCGGCCGACGGCAGTCACCCCACACACTCTCGGGAGGAGTGACGCAATCTGGTTAACTCACGCTTTGGTGATGTTCCCAACTACACATATGCTCTCAGGGATTTATTTTTCTTTACTTGACTCGTAGTGAATATGTGCCTGTATGTATATGTATGCACAAGTCTGTATGTATTTATATGCGTGTATATATCTATGGGTAACAATACCCCCCCCTTTTTTTTTTTTTTCTTTCCTTCTATGGTTTCTCATGCCTAATGCCGGTTCTTAAGTGTCATGAGCGACTGAGGTGGTTTCGCTACTGAGGGCCATATACTTCCTGCACCTGTTTGCCTGTTTTTGTTTTTGTATATAGGGGTTCGCCCCCTGGTTGCTTCACTTTCATTGGCCATATGTTCTCTGCACATGAACGCCTGTCCTCATGTTTCCTTGCTATTGTCTGTACCACCACGTATTGCTACCGAGCTATCTGTTACATTTGTTAACGCACTAAGTGGCTGTCTGATGTGGTGTGGACAGGAACTGCCGCTTGTGAAGGTTTGCCCTGTCTGGCTATCACCATGCAGGGCTGCGGCGTTTGCATGCTTACACACACACACACACCCCTTTTTTTTTTTTCTCTCTCTATGCTTTCTCATGCCTAATTGCCTAAAACCGGTTCTTAAGTGTCACGGGCGACTGAGGTGGTTTCGCTGCCAGGGGCCATATGCTTCCTGCACCTGACTGCCTGTTTTTGTATATAGAAGTTCGCCCCCGGTGGCTTCACTTTCATTGGCCACATGTTCTCTGCACAGGACAGCCTTTACTTCCTATTGTCTGTATAACCACGTATTGCTACCACGTTACCGGTTACTTTTGTTAATGCGTTCAGTTTCCGTCTGAAGTGGTGTGGACGGGTATTGTCGCTTGTGAAGGATTGCCCTGTCTGGCTATCACCATGCAGGGCTGCGGCGTTTGCATGCTTACACACGCATGCACCCTTTTTTTTTTTTCTCCTCTCTCACTCTACGACTTGATATACATGTTATGTTTATATTGCCATCTCGGCGCTGTTCACGCATGGATATTGTTTGCTTTATTACATGGGGGGGGTTGGGGGGCTTGGGTTGTTTCTGTGGCTACACTTCGCTGTCTTGGACGGGGCTTCCACGGCTCCCTTGCAGTTCGGATTTTTTTTTTGGGCGACAGGCTCTGGACTTGTCCTGGTGTTCTAGGTCCTCGCTCATCCCGATATCTGCGGTACAGCGTTACTTCTGTTCCCTGTCTGTTGTCTCCTTCCCTTCCTGTTTCCTCTTCCCTATATAATCCCCTCCTAGCTCCTTTCCTCCCTCCGTTCCCCCCCCTTTTATTTTTCCTCCCCTCTCTCGCTCTTTCTTTGCTCACACTTTTTCTCCCTGTTCCCCTCTCTCACTCCTGTCCATCTTACCATGCCCCGCCCTGGCGCTCCCTTTCGGCCCGCGGACCTGGTGGTCCTGAGCCTCAATGTCCGTGGCCTTAATGTTCCCGAGAAAAGGTCCAGGGTGTTCAGATCACTTCGTCGGTCAACTCTGTCGGTGGTCTTATTGCAAGAGACTCATCTACGTGGGGCTGGAGCCCCCTCTCTTCGCAGTCCCCCCCAGTCGCAGTCCCCCCCCAGGTCTTTACTAGTAATTTTGCGGACTCTAAATCGCGGGGGACCGCCATGTTACTCTCCAGGCATGTCCCTTTTCTCCTGTCGGCTTCTAGGGAGGATCCGGGTGGGAGATACACGTTTGTCAAGGCCTCCATCTATCTCCCCAACAGGGGGCAATGTAAGGTGTTGTCCCGCATTCTCCGCTCCCTTATGGAGTTTAAACAAGGCATACTCATATTGGGTGGAGATTTTAATATGCCCCCGGAACCACGCTTAGACACTTCCCTGGGATCCTCTCGTACGCTACCCTCTCACATTAAACAATTTAATTCTATTCTTCGGCAATATAGATTGGTTGATTGCTGGAGGGCGTTTCACCAGGGTGACAAGGATTACACCTGCTTTTCTGCCCCGCACAGATCCTACTCCAGAATCGACCTTCTCCTAATGGAACACTATCATCTAAGCTTGGGAATCGGCTGCGCCATTGGTCCACAGATCAGTCCCCAGTTCTCTTGCATCTCCGGGCTGACCTTTATAGACCGACCTCCACCTCATGGCGTCTTAATGAGTCCCTGTTGGCCAATGCAGATGTAACTAGTGCTGCTGCGGAGCAGTTGCAATGCTTCTTTCGGGAAAACGCGGACTCGGGGTTGAACCACTCCACTACCTGGGAGGCACACAAGTGCACGATTCGGGGCCTCTTTATCTGTAAGGCCTCACACTGGAAAAAAGAGAGAACGCGAGAGATCTCGGATCTCACGCAGCGTATCGCGAGGGTGGAATCCATCCACAAAAGCACGTGTGATGAGCGCACCTACCTGGAATTGACTGAGCTGCGACGTCGCCTGAGCACACTTCCCAATTATAATATTCAAAGATCATTTTTGCGCACACAGGCTCTTTTTTATGAGCATGGTAACAAATGCGGTCGCTTGCTAGCCAAGGGCATTGCGAACTAAGCAACAATCGCTTTACGTCAGCAAAATTAAACTGCCTAGCGGCCTGATCTCTTGCTCTCCCATGGATACAGCCGATTCCTTCTGTAATTATTATCGTTCCTTGTACAACCTCCCGGGTGATGGTACGGGTGCTCATCGGAACGCCCTTATTAGTGGCTACCTGGAGACACACGTGCGCCGTAGGCTCACTGTGGCCCAATCGGAGGAACTCGACGAGGAAATCACCACAGAGGAATTGTGGGCAGCTATCAAATCTATGCCAACCGGAAAAGCTCCAAGACCGGATGGTCTCCCGCTTCGGTACTATCATTTTGGCAGCAACTACAGGCCCCCCTCGTGGCTCTCCTCAACGCTGTGTGTCGGGGCGAGTCCTTTCATCCCCATTCACTAATGGCGACCATTACAGTGTTGACCAAAGAGGGTAAGGATCCAATGTTATGCCAGAGTTATAGGCCCATTTCCCTGTTGAACACCGATCTCAAGCTCTTTGCGAAGGTCTTGTCTACCAGGCTTCAGCGGGTCCTGGGAGCTTTAATACACCCAGACCAATCGGGCTTTATTGTGGGGCAGGAGGGGCGGGATGGGACTTTTCAGGCTTTGAATACCATCTCTCATGCCCAGGCTTCTGGCCAGAGGCTTCTTCTCCTGTCTACTGACGCGGAGAAGGCGTTCGATAGGGTCGCTTGAGACTTTATGTTCCAGACCCTCCGGACCATGGGATTTGGTGGCTTCTGGCTCCATTGGATCACCTCCCTATACTCTTCCCCGTCTGCGCGCATTCGTTTGAACGGAGCCCTCACGGACTCCTTTCCGATTCGCAAGGGAACGCGGCAGGGCTGTCCCCTCTCGCCCCTCCTGTTCGCCATCACCTTGGAGCCCTTCTTGCAGGCAATCAGGGACAACCGCAGCATTCACGGCCTGATGTGCTCTGGTCGTTCGCTTAAAGTCGCTGCGTATGCGGATGATCTGCTTTTCTCGGTGTTACAGCCCATTGTTTCGCTCCCACATATACACGACGAACTGGGAACCTACGGTTCCCTCTCTAACTTCAGGGTCAACAGGGATAAGTCTGAGATCTTGGATGTCTCCCTGTCCTCTGCGGAGGTGCGGGCGCTTCAGGCCTTCCTCCCCTATCGGTGGTGCCCGGGACGCATTAAGTACCTGGGGGTCTGGTTACCAAAGGATCTCGCCTCCGCTTATCGGGAAAATTTCCCCGGACTGCTACAACGGCTCAAAGGTGACTTGCAACGATGGGCTCTCCCTCATGTGTCGTGGCTTGGTCGGATAAACGTCATCAAGATGAATGTTCTCCCGAGGGTGCTGTACCTCTTTCAGTCCTTGCCGATTTGTGTCCCGACGTCGTTCTTCTCTGAGCTCCGCACTCTTATCATTCGCTACGTCTGGAGGGGGAGGCTCCCCAGATTGAGGTATTCGGTGCTCACGCGCCCAAAGGACAGGGGTGGTCTCTCCCTTCCTGATTTCTTTCGCTACTATTGCGCTGCCCACTTGCTCCGACTACTCGAGTGGAGATTTCACCCTGCCCCTAAGATATGGATTGAGATGGAGCAGGCCTCCTTGCCATTTCCCTTGTCATCTGTCGTTGGGCTTCGTCCTGGTGCTCTCCGGCTCCTGCTTTGTTCGAACCCCTTTGTGCGTGCCTCCTTGGGAGTTTGGCGCCGGAGGCGGATTGGTGGGTCCGTCTCCTCTTTTCCGTCTCCGCTGACTCCTATAGCTGGTAACCCGGATTTTGTTCCGGGACTGGAGAGGGGCTTCTTGGAGTCTCTAGGCCTGTCCCCCACTTTGAAGCTGTCTGAGGTCTGGGATGGGTCGGCCCCTGTATGTTTCGAAAGGGCTTCTCCCACTGCCCCACGCTCCATGTTGCAGTGCTTGCGCTATGTCACTTCACTTCCGTGTAAACAATCTCAAGAGAGAGCTGACCCCTTTTGAACATCTCGCAGAGAGGGAGACTTTGCCCAGGGGTGGGATCTCCCTTATTTACCGCATTCTTCTGCTGCAGGACTCTTCGGTGTCCCCGTCGTTTATGGGATTCTGGGAATCTGCCCTTGGTGTCGTCCTCTCTGACCTCCAGTGGGAGAAGATTTGTGTCTTGACGCACAAATGCTCCATCGCTTCCAGGGTCCAGGAGACTGCATACAAGCTCTTGACCCTGTGGTATCGTACCCCTGTGGCTGTTAGCAGGTTTTTGCCGGGAAGTGATCCGTCCTGCTGGAGGTGCGGCCTCGAACCTGGTACCTACCTGCATATTTGGTGGGAATGCGGCCGCTTGAAGTCCTACTGGGCGGGTGTTTTTCGCTGTCTGGGGGAGGTTGTGGGCGAATCGATAGCGCCTTCCCCGACTCTGGGTCTCCTTCTTCACTCCGAGAGGTCCTTGGGTACCATGAAACTCTCAGTTATGCGGCATCTTCTCAATGCGGCGCGTTGCCTGATCCCCCTGTGCTGGAAACGCCCTGAGCCTCCCTCCCTACGCCAATGGGTGTCCCGGGTAGAGGAAATACGAGTAATGGAGGAGTTGCTCCACCTGTCCTACGACAGGATGGAGGCTTACATGGGGACCTGGACATGCTGGATAACCTTCCAGTCCTCTGCGGTCTTGTCGGACCTCCTTCGGCTGTAACACCTTTGTCTCGCCTTGGCCCTGACCTACTTGGACATTGCCATTCCTTCCACTAGGTGCTCTCCTCTCTTCCTTTATTTTTTTTAAAATGTATTTATTTATTTATTTTCAGGCTTTCCCTCCCTCTCTCCCTCTGCCCTCTTTCCACCCTGTTTTCTGTGTCTCTGTTTGTGAGCCCCCCCCTTTTAATGTGTATGTATGTGTATGTCTGTATGTATGTGTGTGTGTGTATGTATATATATATATATATAATTTTTTTTATTTTTATTTTTTATCCTCACTCTTCGTTGGAGCTTGAGTCTTTTACATATTAACCACAATGCTTTACACCATACTCATTCTTGGTTTATTCTGGCAGTACAGAGCGGTGTCTGTGCTCCAGTGTGTTCTTCAAGCATTTTTTTTTTTTTGTACCTATTCTGGTCTATTTCATTTTATTTTCTGTTATAGTCACCATTTGTTTTATCTCTCCCAAACTTATTTGTTTGATGTTTCTATGTCTTTGAAAACAATAAAATATGATTTACCCGAAAGTGACACCCGGAGCTGTAAATCCATACCTGAAGTGCAATTTTTGTGATAAAAACACACAAAATAAATTACCACAACGTTTGACAAAGGGTGGTAGTAGAATTAGTGCATGGAAATGGTTAAAATACCAGCATATGAAATGCCTTGGGATGTCTAGTTTTCAAAAATATAAGGTTTGATGGGGTAAATAGCACATTGGGGCAGAATGACCAGATTTTTAACTTGCAGAAAAAAAACATTGGGTATTTCTAAACTCAGGACAAATAGTAGAATCTATTTAACAGAGATTTTTCAAATAAGTTTTTTTTTTTTTTTTAATTTTTCATCATTTTATTATAGGAAATTAGATATGATCAAAAATGCTCTCTGAGGAAAGCCCTTCTTTTCCTGAAAACCAATATATAGCTTGCGTGGGTACACTAAATGAGTGAAGCGAAAAATACATCTAACCACGAGTACCACAAAAGTGTTAAACACTAAACTGTACAAAGAGTAAAAAAGAAAAAAAGTTGTGTTTTAGTCCTTTGATCCCTCCCAAAATGAAATAATGTGTATATGTATATTTTGTTTTAATATTACTAGACTCCTGGGGGCGTAGTAGAATATAAATTAGGGTTGTTTGGGGCAGATAGACTTATTCTGTGGAATAAATCTTATTTAAAAAAAAATGTAGAAAATGCAGTTTAGGTTTGCCTCATGATTTATAATGTTGGTTAGACAATGTATCCATGTAGGGCAGGGGTGGGCAATTAATTTTCCCATGGGGCCACATGAGAAATTGGAATGGTTTTAGAGGGCCAGACCAACATACGAAGGCTCCATGCACATTGCCGTAATGGGGCCGTATTCCAGCCGCCCGATTTGCGGCCAGAATACGGCCGCCATTGAAAATGAATGGCGCTGTAATACGGCGCGGTGAGCAACCGGTGTTTCACCCCGTTTTACGGCGCGGCCCCCGTGTCTGCCAATGGAGAGGGGAGCGGTAAGGAGCACTCCCATCTCCTCTCCGCAGCAGCACGCCGTAGTTTCGCCTGGGTTACGGCCCGGGCGAAACTACAGCAGTGTGCATGAGCCCTTAACTTCATTCTACCAATACCTGTATACTGCATACATATACTATCCCTTCTTAAAAAAATGGTAAATGAAACTTTACAATGAGTCAGTGAAAAGATAATAAACTTTAATGAACCTGCATTACAGTATATGCATCCTTACCATTTTTTTAAATCAGATATTTCTTTAATACATTTTTCAACATACAAAAACAGAGAAAAAAATCACAACAGTGACAAACACCGTAACATTACCATTTTTAATGTATACAAAAACGTTCAATGAGAGAAATCTAGCCTGTTTTGGGCTTGAACAAGTGCATTAAAATCAGGTTGAATATCCGAGGTGGCTATGCGAAGGACAGCACACAGGTGATCATCACTGAGAGAGGATCTGTATCTGGATTTGTTGAACTGCATCATTGAGAATGTTTTTTCACATACGTAGGTAGATCCAAAGAGAACTAACATCCTCTGAGCATGCGTCCTTATGTGTGGAAAGTTTTCCACCTTGAGAGAAGAATAAAACTCCAGCAGTGATACTGACTTAAAATGCTCTGCCAGTAGATTGTCAGACTGCAGATCAATGAGTTCAAGCTGGGCATCACTGGGTGCATTATCCACACTGCATGTAAAGGGAGAAGAAATCATGTGCATTTCACTCTCAATTGCTTTGAAGTCTTGAAATCTTCTGGTAAACTCATCATGTAGTGCCCCTAACATGGATGAATACCTTTGGAGGTGATCAGCTGATGGTGTGACTTCTTTCAGTGTTGGCATGTGAGTGAGAATTTTGTCCTTCAGTTGACTTGAAAGAAACGTCAACTTTCTCATGAAAGCTGTCACAAAGTTGAACATTTCATGTACAAAGAGGCCTTTGCCTTGCAGCTTGACATTTAGTTCATTCATGAGTGCAGTCACATCAACAGCAAAGGCCAGATCTGCCATCCAGCGTGTATCTGAGAACTCTGGGATGTCTTTGCCTTTCTGCTCACAAAACTCCTGAATCTGGGCTCTCAGGTCCCATACTCTTTTAAGCACCTTGCCAACACTGAGCCATCTCACAGCCGTCTGGTAGCCTATGTCACTATGTTCACTGTCATGCTCCTCCAACAGTGCAACAAATTGTCTGTGATTTAGTGCTCTTGCCCTGATGAAATTAACTATCTTAGTTACAATATCAACAACATGGCTGATTTTTAGCACCGACTTGCACAGCACCTCCTGATGAATAATGCAATGCAGAAATATACATTTCTGTTCTGGATTCATTTCAGTCACTTTTTCTTGCATCCGCTTCAAAAGTCCGACATTTTTCCCTGTCAGATTTGGACAGCCATCGGTTGTAACACCTACCAATTTGTTCCATTTTAGTCCTAGCTTGTCCATGGATGCATTTACCTCTGTAAACAAATCACTCCCCGTTGTAGTATCTTTCATTGATCGCATAGCTGCCAGCTCTTCCATCATCTCAAAGTTTTTTGTTATCCCACGTAAAAAAATAAGTAACTGGGCTGTATCTCGGATATCACAGCTCTCGTCCAGAGCCAAGGAAAAAAAGGTAAAATCATCCGCTTTCTTTTGCAGCTGAAGCTCCAAATTCCCCGCTATGTCTTCGACCCGTCTCGTTATAGTTCGCCTGGAGAGGGGCACATTTGCGAATGCTTCTTTTTTCTCAGGACAAATTAGCGCTGCAGAGTCCACCAAACATTCTTTGACAAACTCCCCATCAGAGAATGGCTTACTGTTTCTTGCAATTTTGTAGGATACTACAAAGCAGGTCCTTACGGCTGCATCCCTGGATGAGTGAAGCTTTTTAAAAAATCCTTGCTGACTTTGCAGGTTTGCTAGCAAATCTTCAGATACCCGTGCCCGCTCTGCCTCCGTCAAGTTCTTGTATTTCTCTCCGTGTTTAGTCTCATAATGGCGGTGCAAATTGTAATCTTTAAATACAGCTATCTGCTCTCCACAAACTAAACACACAGCTTTACCTTTGGTTTCAGTAAATAGATATTTAGAAGTCCATTCTTTGTTAAAAACTCGGCATTCTGCATCAATTTTTCTTTTTTTAATGTTAGCCGCCATATTTAAGGGTTAACAGCTAACCTCGGAAAATAGATTTTTTTAATACACAGTAGTATGCTCCTAGGAGAGGGCACAGAGAGCTGCCCCAAGAAGAGAGCTTAAAAAGTGAATATTATTAGCATTATTATTATTGTAATTACAATGCAAAGGGAAAAGTCCTGACACTTACCAATGACGAGCGTGGAACGATTGTCCTGGCACTCCCCAAGGTCCGCAACGAGCATCCTGGCACTCAGAAGTTACAGTGGCATCACTTACTCAGCATCGGGAAGCAGTGAAACTACAAACTCCGAAGCCTTGTCCATTTTGTTAACTTATGTGCTGTTTAATAAAGTTATTCAAGCCTACGTCATTGGTAGAGGTGCTTGAATAAGTAAGGCCTGAATAACTATTAGCACAGCACAGAAGTGAACAAAATGAACAAGGCTTCGGAGTGCATAGTTTCGCTGCTTCCCGTTGCTGACACCGGACTCATTGGTGAGTCACCAGGACACTCTTTGCGGGCCGGTCCGAGCTATTCAGCGGGCCGGATGTGGCCCGCGGGCCGTGCTTTGCCCAGGTCTGATGTAGGGTGTTAGAAAACCTTTGTGAAATAGCCTCCCCTATATAACTTTTGTTGGGGAGAATTAAATAAGTATAAAACTACAATTTTGTTTTATTGCATTTATTAATTATTGCCAACACATCAACCATAAAGCAATTAAACATGAACTATAGACTTAAAATTTACAGACACACTTAAAAATTTTTTCTTATAAAAGGAAAATAAGCAGGCAGTAATCACATTTAACCCTAGGATGGATGAGACACTGTGTAGTGTTAATAAAAGCAGAGGTTGTATTTGAATTTTTTATTTTGCGTGTAATATTCTCTGCGTGTAAAACACAGACCATAATCTGTAGTTTGTACTAAAGGGATTCCAAGGAAATGTAGATATTAGGAGAAAAAGGCATATTTGCATCAAAATAGCTAAATTAATTTGCATGTGCTTTTTTCTTTGTATAATATCACAAATAGCTTTTTTGCTTCATTAGACTTAATAATCACAGAGATGTTTGTTTAAAAATAAACAAAAAAAAACCATCATTGCAGACCCCCCCCAAGTCTACTAATTAGACTTTCTCCATGTTTTTAAAGACTGTATTAAAATCAAATCTTTAGCCATTTGATAATTTTCAGCTTTTTTGATATAAATCCTATAATATTTGTATTTTTTCTTTCCAATCTGGTTCAGAATTCATAGATCTCATACCATAAGATTTATAAATACACACACTATATATATATATATATATATATATATATATATATATACACACATATATTATATATATACACACACACACACACACCTTACAACATACAATTTCAACTTCTGCTGTGGATCCTTTATTTAAATTGTGATATAAAAGATTATATATGAGCCTGTTAGAGCTGGGAAATCTTGGTGTCTCACATGTCTAACAGTATTCAAGTCTTTGCTCTCATATTTAATGACCCTATAATAAAATAATACATTATAAATTAGTTCTCACTTGGTTGGGACAGACATTGAGTGGTAATAAAAGTTTTGTTTGCAATAAAGACACCAGATCTTTACTACAAAGAAATTAAATTCTACATGGTTGCTGTATTGTGGTATGAATTCTACAGATTTGAATTTTGACTTCTGATAAACAAGGGGACGAAACCTATGTCACTACCACAATAGAAAACAGAAAGACACAAACCCTCAGGTACAGATAAGTCAGCAACAGTATAAAAAAACATATGTAAAACAATTTACAGAAGAAGCTGTAGCAGGGATTTTCATCAGTGGCTTCAAAAGTACCCCCAAGATTTAGGAGCCATAGAGAAGCCCTACGATACTGGCTCTGCTGCTTCTACCTTCCCTCATTAGTTTCTATATTGATTGGTTTATTGGATGTGCTTAACTGACTACAAAACAGTGCATTTGCTAACAGGGAATTTGTGTTCTAAGACACAGCCATTTAGATTGGCAAAAACCTTAAATAGCCGACCGTTTACTGGCCACCAGAAGTTTTCCAGTGTTGCATGAGACAGATTAAGCTTCCAATGTAAAATAGGTTTTGAATGTGTTTGTGTGTTACATTGCAAAGCATTTAAAGATGAAAATTGTTGCTGTTTAAAACTTGGATCCCTGGTGTACAGAACTCACTCTAGCCAGTTTTATCACCACTTGGTTTGTATCTCCTTTCATGCCCATCGTGTGGCAGATCGCTTAACTCACTTGAAATAACAAAAATGTATGCAAAATTTGCTTTGCCAATGATATCTGTGAATGTCATACGCTTTAAATTTTTTCTGAATATGTGAAGAAAAAAAAAAAAAAAAAAAGCTTAAATCATAGAAAAGCTGAAGGAAAAGTTAAATGCCAAAAGTCAGAAGTACACAATAGCAAAATGTTTACACTTTTAAAGGGTATTTGGCACTATATTTGCAAAAGGAAAACAAAAAACAAAACTTACTTCCTGATCCGTGTTTTATTGGTATCAATATATTAATCTGCTAGTATAATAATTTGGATTAATATTTATAATGAATTTACACTGCTCTATTTCATAAATATGTATATTTACATATTTAACATTTAAAAAAAAAAGTATTGTGAAGGGGCCTACAAAAATAAACTAACAGATTTAAAAGTTGATAAAGTGTGTGTGTCCATCATTCAAGATTTCTGCAAAGGCCTTACAGTCATATGTCCTTCTATATCCTCTGTATAGAAAGAAGCTGCCACAAGTAAGTATAATTGAGAGAAAAGAACAGCTTTGTAAATTACACTCTTCCATAGCCTAATCTATGCAGGGAACTCATTTCTATGAGAGGACATCTCTACCTATCCAGAACACACGTGTGTAAATCAATATAGCAATACTAGTAGAAAATACTCTTCAGAACTCTTCCATCATGGCAGTGTTTAGAGAATAGACCAATGTTTTAACCAATGTATAAATAACCATACGTTTTTAAAAGGGTATGCTGTACTTATCACTCAGTGGCCAAGAACAGGACCACCTTCTCCTTCAGCAATAGTACCGTATTGGCTCGGATATAGGCCGCCCCCGTATATAGGCCGCACCCTAAAAGTTTGGTGCTTTTTTAAAGAAAGTTTTTTTCTTTAAAAAAGCACCAAAAAAACATGCTGCCACTGTCCTCCCTCCCCGAGATATGCTACCACTGTCCCCCCCCCCCGAGATATGCTACCACTGTCCTCCTCCCCCCGAGATATGCTACCACTGTCCTCCTCCCCCCGAGATATGCTACCACTGTGTCCCCCCCCCCCCCCCCCGAGATATGCTGCCACTGTCCTCCTCTGCCCCCCCGACTTACCAGAGCAGACTCCCGGGTGTCTTGCGGGGGACATCTACGCAATACGCGTATACAACTTCCGGTGCCGGCACATCGGGGGGGGGGGGGGGGGGGGGGAGCGCAGAGGTAAAACGCATCGTGCGGACGGTCCGCATGATGCGCTTAGACAACCTCCCGTGCCGGCACCCCCCCCCCCCCGTGGAAAGTGCTGGCAGGGGAGGCTGTCTCAGCGTATCAGAGAGTAGGATGCAGGTCCCCTGCACCGCTGTGGGGGATCTGTATCCTAACCCCGCTGCCTGCCCGGTGCCCGGGACTGCATGTCCCGGGCGTCGGGCGCTAGACCCCGAATATAGGCCGCACCCCCACTTTAAAGACTTAAAGTGGGTGAAAAAAGTGCGGCCTATATTCGAGCCAATACGGTATGTCATAACGTGTGCTAAAATGCTATTGTTAATTAACACTTTCCCCGATCTTAAAAGGGTTATGGAATCTACAGATGCTCTATAAATAAAATGTAAATCAATACAGAATGTAAACTCCCAAAATATAACTAAAGAAAAGGCCATTTTTTTTTTTTTAAACATCTCAAAGTGAAATAGAATCGGGGTATATCCAGTAAAACAGGAGAACTGCATTTTCAACGCACAGGCTTCACAATGTATAGTTATAAAGGGTCAACCACCGTGATCTTCTCCTGCAATTATAAAATAGACAGCCTGCACAAGCGGGTATTATGCAGGGTCAGTCCTACATAATGTATAATTGGCAAGCTGAAACCATCACCATCAAACGTAACATTTAAATCTTTTAGAACATCTGCATGCAGCCGATCTTCAGCCGCTCTCTACAGAGTTATTTTGGCATCGTAACTTTTGTCAAAAAGCACTACAAACACTTTAGCGACTACTTTGGCGTTATAGGCAAACAGGTATATCAGTATAATAATCTTTCTAGAACGACGTACTTTTACAAAATAAAGCTTAAAAAAAATTAAAATGCATAGCACATGTATTCTTCATCACAAAATCACTGCAAACTGTACGCCTTGTTAGGTTGGATTACTCTCTCTGCCCACGCCAATACAATGAGCGCACTACAACAGTGTCACTGGTACAAATATTATTGAACATCAAGCCTGTCGCTGCACCTTGTATATAGAATATTAACTTACCAATTCTCAAGTAACACAATATGTAACATATGGTGCTTGGAAGCCAAAGGCTTATGAGAGACCCTCAGTCTAAGGTTCTCATGGTTATCACTAAATTAATTGTAAAAATACACAATTTAGATGGCTATTTAAAGTGGTAGCTTTATAATTGATTATAACCAGCATCACTTTAATATTTAGCTATATTAAATATTGTGTCTTGTTTTAGAACTGCTTTAGGTTTTCATAGCACATCATTGTAACCAAACACTCGGACTTCTTATGTTGTACCCAGAGGGGCTCTGACTGGTGAAAGTTGGAGGAAATTCTATAGATAAACTTTAAATTTACACATTAATTACACTTATGATTTATTGCAATTATGTTCTTCGAAGTCTGATGGTCACTTTTTGGATGAGTAAAGGATGTTATTCCAAACAGGAACGCCAAGAGGCGCTAGCATAAAAGAACAGCAGTGATGTAACACAGACACCAAACCTTTCACAAACCTTAAGGCCAAAAAAATGGTAATTTACAAACGGTACTTTATTTTGCTGTAAAGCTGAACTACACAATACTACTAAACAGCGATAACATAAAATATACATTTAAAATATACATTGTTTTAAAGTGTCCATAGTTCAGAATGTATGCCGCTCCCCCAACTCTTGGAGAGGCAGTGTTTTTAAGATGACTTCTAAAAGTACTAGTAGCAAGAGAAGCTTCCATTAGCTAAGACTTACAAAGCAACAGATCTGTGCTGCTTCATTATGAAAGGTACGCGACATACACAAAAGCAAACGCGTGTCCATATTAGAAAGGCATGTAAGAAAATGACCTTACCAAAATCAAAAGGACAGGAGAATGTGGCCGTTACTAGACGACTCCTTATTTAAGTGTAAGTCTGGATCGTACAGGTTTTCCTATCTAATCTCCAAAACGGTTCATATTTCATGATCTGGTTAACAAAATAAGTGTCACAGACGCAATGATTTCTGTCCACATATAAATTACGCAACCGAGACTAAACCTAAACACCACTGTACATGTTTTACCTACAACAACAAGCATTCAAGACTTGCCTTTTAGTCCTGGACCCGCCGTGATTACACGTTTTCAAAAAACGCAGAATAGATTTTTAAGCAAAATGAAACCTTTGTATAACCTTGGTGCAAAACAATGGATGTCTTAATCTTTTGTTTTTGTCTACACAAATTCTACTCCTTTCTCTGATCTAAAAAAAAAAAAAAAGAAAAAAAGAATTTATAAAGGTTATCTCTGTGAAATTAGCATTTCTCATCAGGAACAGAATTGCAAGAAAGACATTAAAGTATTTTTTCTAATCTACAACAGCAAATACTATATGTGTGTGTCTTAGGTAATGTACATTTAGGTCAAAATAGTATTAATACGTAATCAATTATTCTCCCCAGACTCAAACGCTCAATACGGTTGTGCTTACTAGGTCTTGTATTCTCAGTCAGTCATTCTCAACCCATTTTAAGTGACTTGCCATCGCTATTTTACCGACATCAAGTAATGTATTGGATTACGCCGCAGGTGTACACAACAAATTCAACAATATGCACGAATCAGAACAAAACAAAAGCATTGAAAAGAAAACCCAAAACTTGACAAACATGATTAACATATCACAAATTACTTAAGGCACACGAAAAAAAAATCCCCTCTTCAAACTCCCTAAACAGACAACAGACTGGAACCCCTAGATTTTCACCATAAGCACACATGTAAATCAGTCATTATCGTTATAACTTTGACAGATGCTTTTAGGCTATTGGAATATGCATGTTTCTGTGAGTTACTGAGGACTGACTTAGTGAAGCTAAGAATTAAATATATACAAGCAGTTATGAATACTTAAGTACAATGCGTCTTGTCCAGCTATTTCTGGATTTAAGGAATCTAATGGTAGAAAAAACAGATGGACCGCTCAAAACAAAAAAAGGAGGCCACTGTGGCTCAGGTTAACCCTAGGCAGCTCTGATAAAGAATATACCAAAGTAAGAGCACAAGACATATTGCAATGGGAAATGTGGAGAGCAGCTTTAGAACTTCTCATACATGAACGAAGCACTAAACTTTTCAGTTTCAGATCTTAAAATCTAGGCCCACAGTGCAGAGGTTAAATCCAGCCTTGTTACAGCAACACCAAGACAGGTGGCCAGGCTAGTGAGAAGCTCAGATCTTTGGGACAGATTGAGCCAGTCTGTTCCTCATCATCTTTACTCTATAGGACTAAATAATCCCATGGAACTTTGAGAAACAAATCAGTATGAACCTGGCTCAAACTCTCTAGAAGATCTGGTGTCACTTTAGTAGCCGTCAACATGGCAGTTATATATATCTCTTGGTCCCCATCACCTATGAAAAGTACTGTTTCGGTCTAAGAGCTGATGATTTGCCCCGACCATGTCTCATGCTTTGTGTGAGGGGATAGATGGGTAAGAACGACCTCCACAGCCTGAAATTTCTGGTTCTTCGGTGGGATTGGGCACATCTTGTATGTCACCTCATCACCTTCAACTGGCACATATTCCCCTTCAATGCTGGTGGAAGAAAAAAGTGATTCAGAGAAGGGGCAATTAAATTATCATGCATTAGTCACTTAACCCCTTAATGACAAAGCCTGTACATGTACGGGCTCAAAATGCATTGTTTCAATGGGTTTAGGGAACGCCCATTGTCCTTAAGTGGTTAATTATGGTCTTTGCTGTTTATTAGTACACATTAGGTTGTACTGCAACTTAAAAATGTTACTGAACTATACAGTATGTAGGGTCAGCCACAGGTTACACAAGGGCAAAGTGTGAATATCTACTAAATAATTAACTTAATCTATTAAAAATGAGTGAAAACTGAAGAGAACACACTTACTCTGATATGTGCACAAATATATCTTCAGTCCCATTTTCGGGAGTGATGAAGCCATGACCCTGGGAACGGGAAAACTGTTTGCAAACCCCTTTATATACAGGTCCTGCCGAGGCCCGTGCAGTGCTAGAACAGATCAAAGAATAAAGTTGTGATTTATTTGATAATGAATACAATCGGTACATATAGAGTTTCTACTGTTGATACCGTAGTTGTATCTGCAAGTAACTCGTGTGTGGAAGAAGACATATCCAACACTCACGCCGAGTATGTTCGAGTTCTCTTGGTTGGTAGTGGGCTAGGCAGTTCCCCTAAAAGAGCATGACTTCTTTCCCAGAGCTTACTCCCTTCGCGGTGGAACGGGTAGGAAAGAGCACCTGGAGATTTTGGAGAATGGAGCGGTTGGGTGGGGTCTGATGACATATTTGCGATTAACAGGATCAAGGAGGAACTACTCTTCTACCACCTGGAATCAACACAAGGAATTAGAGATAAGATAGATGTACAAAAAAACAAAAAACTATACGCCTATAAATGGCCAGAACAGCATGTTCACTGATGGATTCATACAGAGACCCATTGTCTAAGTAAAATTGAGACTACAATGAAATGTATCAATTTGAGGGTCTGTACATGAATCTATGTCAGCAATTGCATTGGACACCACGACACTATATCAAAATAAAACAAACACATGATGGCCAAGGGAAAAGAAAGTTAAAAAGGTAAACAAGTAGGATGAAGAGGGTTCATGGAACGGCTATCATGTACAGAGCAGTTATTAAATTAGAAAAGCAAGGAATTCAAGATATTCCAGATTAATATCAAAACAAACCGTGGCAGACAAAGGACATTTTAAGGGAATTAAGTTGTGCTTCTTAATTAAAGGCTAGGCTATGTTGAACACGTCACCACATGCGGCTTTTGAGTGTCATTTAACAAGAACCTTTAACCTGATAGTGCTTACATCACAGGTTAAGAGCTACCTGTTTCAGGAATATGGTTATGGAGATTATTATGAGGTATAACCGTTAATAAATATGCCCCATATATCAAAGAAACTTACAATTGCTTTATTGCTTATCTCTAATTTCATCATTTTACTTCAGCAGGTTTCTTCTCACATGTATCCCTCTGATCAATTTTTAATCATTCGCAGTGAAAAAGCAGTCTGCTGAATGAATGCATTTTTAAGTATATTAATATGCATTATTTAACCTGCGTGGGGCTTTAAAAGAAGCTGCAGCACATTGTTCCCCTCTATGGCCCATACCTGTGGTTGAAGCAGACAATCAGAAGCAAGAACACACTCCCATCGCCATCAACGGAAGTGTTTCCTTTACACGTACCTGGGGCTCTGGAACTGGCCGGTGGAGAGTATAACTCATGCGCGCTGTAGCACACGTTCAGTCAAACATCTCCTGTGTGCCAAGAAGTGCGGGGGGAGTGGATTCAACAGGAAACAACTGACATTGAACCAACATGCGCACTACACTCATGGTGATTATACATCATAAAACGATTTTAAAAAGGCCTTTAACCAGACGAATCCAGATCAATTGTCCCACATCATCACATGAGCCAAACCCTCCACCTACAGATGACAGTTTCTGTTAAATTTATTCCAGGACAGAAAATACACATCATACGCGGTAATGCCACAAGGGACACAATCATCAGCAGCATAAACAAGTATATACAGGCATAACACATACAGTCAACAGCACACGAAACACCCAAACATCTGTACAGTACCACAAAGCAGCACAGCACTAATTAAACATACACAGAGAGAGAATGAGATGAGTGGTGAAAAGTGGGGCAAAGGGGAAAGCAATACAAGAAAACACCAAGGGCTGAGGAGGCAGGAAAGGAGGGATGGGGATTAATCCTCCTCCTCAAGACTGCCAATAATAGACTAGTGTTTAAAACGGCAGATCAGTGAACAGTGACCTGCTCACCCCACGGGATCAGGCAGCTCCTAGCAGGCCACTAAGCAACCTTAAGACACTAAAGCGCCGGGATTTTTTAATGGCACCCTAGTTCCTGGAATAAGTCCATAGAAAACAGAGTGGTATGAGCTGCTTCCTCTCCACTGAGGATTTGTGTTCATTTTCCAGGGTTCCTAGCAAAGACTGTGCAAAAGGGCACTACCAGCAGAAGTATACAAGTATCCTCTGCAACAAGACATTGTGGGCAATGTCTGTACCTGCACAGCCACCTAACATGCATGAATGTCCTGCCTGCCTGAATGTCCATGCCCTTGCGGTTTCTTCACTGAAGGGAGAGTTGCCAGGAAACTTGTGTCTTAGCTCCCCTAACGAGTTTCTGTTTCAGGAAGATCTTGGCTCAGCCTGTATAATGTATAGTTAATTCAGCAAAATTTATTCAGCCTCCTTACTCACACATAATGCATTATACAGGTTAGCCATTCATGCTGGAGAAACGCTCTACTGTTGGCCCTTCATAATGAACAGTGAAGTGAGAGTGTTGCTCTCTTACAAACTCCCCTGACAACTTACCCTTTAGTAAGTAAATCCCCTTGTGTCTGTTGGTCTAGTTGCTTGATGCCAAACATTCTCCAGTGCGGCATCAGGGAGCTTTGGAATATGCTCCAAAATACACTAGGCTCAGATGAACTAAGATGCTGTTCCCTCCCAAACTTTATAACACCCAGGTGAAATCAGGATGCTTTGTAGTTGTAAGGGAAAAGGGCATCTCTTTCAACTAAAAGGACATTGAGTTCCCTTCAAAACTATTTGCAGTGTCCCTCACAGCCCTATGGAAACAGTTGCTCCAAAAAAAAATAATAAAAATTATAATATATTTATATAATATATATATATATATATATATATATATATATATATATATATACACATCTGCCCTGATGATGTCTCAACTGACTAGCCATTGAGGCCCAATATACTGCAGCATTGAAAGAACAAGAAATGTGTCCTCATTAAGGCTTCTAGAGCTCCAGTCCGATTCATCCAGTTGCAGTAAGATTCCTGGCCCGTACAGGGTCCCCAACACCAAACCTCACAAACCATGCAAACTTGTGTGCTACCTTTACGTTGAAGGAACTGCATTAGGCAGGATTCCAGGTAGCGATGTTCTCTCTTTGGAGTTATATTTAATTGTGTGACTCGACTGGTCCAGACTTGTTCTAGCTATATAAGGAGATTGCAACAGCAGGCAAGGTGCCTCCTACTCAGAAAGAGCATGATCATTATCTTGTACAAACAGAAAGGCAAACAATGTGGCTTAGAGAACTGCTGTCCCTTGTTCCACAGACTACAACATCTAAGCTAAGGTATTAGCTGCCAGGTTACCATAATACAGTGTGACCCCTCGGACCAGACCTCTGGCACTTCCTCACAGAATAGCAAACTACCTATATTGATGTAAGTCCAAGTTCATTTGGCCTGTAGGTTTGTTGGGATGGCTATGTGTAGGTTCCGCATAGAGGAGATGATTTGGTTCTTTTGTTAACTGATAAATATACAGCCTGGTGTTGGCAATTGACACATAAAATTAAACTATGGGTTGAGAATCTTTAGTCTCCTCTTACTCTCACATTCTCACGACAAGCTCCCTTGATCCAATACTTTCTGATTTTCTTAATAATTTGCCACATTTCATAGTCTCCATGCTAGCACATATTCAATTCCTCAACATCTTCAGGTATGTTTCCCTCCTCTTTAAAACATTTGAGTGTATCTCAAGGACCACAACATTAGACCCCATATCCCTTTTGATCTACCGATCTAAATCACTTTTGTCATTTGCAGCTTTTCTCTGCATTGTGTACACAAAATTAATGTAATGCATCTATTTTCTTCATGCTGATTCTCATTTAAAAGTAAGTAGAAGGTTGCAGCATGTCTTACAGCTGTTGCTTCCTGGGTAGCTCATCTTCAACGACTAAAAGTTAATATGTCAAAGAGCGAGCTCCTTTCCAATACCTCACTTTAATCTGTGGATCGCTCCTGTGTCAAGTATGCGCTGCCTAGTGGTAACTTCAAATTAATCTCTTTTTATGGAGCACAATAAGTAAATAAGTAACCAAATTTGAACTCTTAAGTCCTTACTCCTTGTCCTTCGTATTTCCCTACTAAGCTGTTCTCAACTTAGCCACCAGTATACTCCAGAACAGAACTTTTCCCTACACTGAAATACATATCCTGGCTTCCCATAAAGCCCCCTCCCCCTTCAAAATCCTCTTTTGACCTTCAAGGTCTTCAACTCATCTTCAAAGGCAGATACATAGACTCACATAGGGCAAAACCAGTGATGTATTGCCTACAGAGAAATCCCCCCCCCCCAGCTATCCCCCTACAGTACAGCTTTGCAAAACACCTTCTGTTTGTGCAGAACACCAGGATGTAACATTGTATCCCAGTGCTATGCCTCAAAAGGTCACACAACACAAAGGAGAGATATTACAGAGGTCTATGTAGACAAAGCACATTATAAATGAAACAAGGGTGGGATTGGACAAGATTGGGACTCTTATGGGAATGCATTTGCATATTAATATTTCATGCTGTGCATCTCCCGTTAACCCTGTTGGTTTACATAGAAGTTTGGGTTATATTGTACAACCATTTATGCAATGCAGGCAATATTAATAATTAATCTAGTGAAGAAAATCATGTAGATTGTCCTCTTAACACTAGCTAAAGCACCCATCACAGCTTCAATAAACATCTGGTTATTGATGTTAACAGTGTTCTACTGATGCACGGTATATGTAAGATGGCAGTATTCTTTCATGGGGAGCCTTCATGCTCAGTGCCATATTCTGCCCTAGATTATCAGGGAAAAATTGATCAGGCTGATCAATGGGCTGCGGCTTAATGGCCTAAGTGGGTTATCGTTGATCTTATTTGTAACTCATTTATAATGTGCTTTGTCTACATAGACCTCTGTAATATCTCTCTTTTGTGTTGTGTGACCTTTTGAGGCATAGCACTGGGATACAATGTTACATCCTGGTGTTCTGTACAAACAAAAGGTGTTTTGCAAAGCTGTATGGTAGGGGGATAGCTGGGGGGGGATTTCTCTGTGGGCAATGCCCTAAAAAATACATCACTGGTTTTGCCTGATCAATTTGTGGGTGCAGGGCAGAGTGTGGGTGCAGGGCAGAGTGTGGGTGCAGGGCAGAGTGTGGGTGCAGGGCAGAGTTGGAGACTGGGTGCAGGGCAGGGTGGGGGTGTGGGTGCAGGGTCAGAGTGTGGGTGGTGGTGTGGGTGCAGGGCAGAGTGGGAGACTGGGTGACTGGGTGCAGGGCTGGGTGTGAGTGTGGGTGCAGGGCAGAGTGTGGGTGTGGGTGCTGGGCAGAGTGTGGGTGTGGGTGCAGGGCAGAGTGGGAGACTGGGTGCAGGGTGGGGGTGCAGGGCAGGGTCAGAGTGTGGGTGGAGGGCAGGGTGGTGGTGGGGGTGCAGGTCAGAGTGTGGGTGCAGGGCTGGGTGCAGGGCAGAGTGGGAGACTGGGTGCAGGGCAGGGTGGGGGTGAGAGTGTGGGTGCAGGGCAGAGTGTGGGTGCAGGGCAGAGTGTGGGTGCGAGACTGGGTGCAGGGCAGAGTGGGGGTGTGGGTGCAGGGCCGGGTGCCGAGTGCCGGGTGCCGAGTGCAAAGTGAGTAGTTTAGGTATTAAAACTAGTTTTCTAAATATTGTGTTTGGGTTCTTGTACTTTGAAAATATTGTTTTTTTTATTACATCATAACAAAATAAGAATGTTAATGTACATTTTAAGTTGTTTTTTAACATCCAGTTCATTAAATTTTAAATAAACGAAAAATTTGCATATTGTTTTTTTTTTATCCGATTAATCGAAAAATAATCGGCCAACTAATCGATTATTAAAATAATCGTTAGTTGCAGCCCTAGCGGGATCTCCTGCTTACAAGGTGGCACCCAATTGAAACTCACTAAACCATAAATTGCAGACGAGATGAAATTTCTTGTCACCAGCAAATATCTCCCACAGTGGACAATGAGCTGGTTAGGGCAACTCTTATGCAGGGGCAAGTGAGGCTACCACCCCAGAGCCCACACTTACAAGGCCATTGTAGAGCTGTTGCTACTAACTGATCTTCCTAACACATGCGGCCTCTCTGGCTCTCAGAGATGTTATATCCAAGCGCTCCACTCCTCAGACCTGCAAACCCCATATGCATGAGGGTAAACAGTAGGGTCAACCAGGTCTAAAGGTGAAAGGGTCCTGTCAATTCTTCTCACTCTAGAGCTGGTCCTACATAATGCATAGTCTAAGATTTCAAGAAACCACGATTGAAACCAAAATTGACGATATGCAGGACCAGTTGTCCCTTCTTGAATTAAAAACCACCTTGGGTTGGCCGCTCATAATGCGCATTCAGGAGGTGTGATGAAAATGTACAGCTCATCGAAAATGCATGATACTAGTGCCTAGGGCTGATTACAGAGTTCCAAAAAGAGTCTTGCATGTGTTAACACATCCCCGTACATTACAAGACGCTTCCCTTGCAACATTGCTCAGGAGGCATCCTTCACAGTAGTGGAGTTGCAGGAAAAAGCTGTAGATTATATTCTAAAGAGGAGCTCTAAATTTTATGTTATCATGCGACTCTTGGCAACCATACTATATTCCCACACATCAGTAACTGTTTGCTTTTTGGCAGTTACTTAGCAAATCTGTGTGTTAACTGCCAAGGTTTCCCATGAGCTGCAAATGCTCCTGAGAAATGAAAGCCTGTTTACTGAAATGTCACGATGCAGTCATTTAAGACTTGTAAATTTTGTTAAAGAGATGGACAACAGGGGACAACTTAATGCACCAATAACCCAAGAACACAACGAACCAATCTGTGTTTTATGTAAAGACGTACCATTTAATATGGTTATGGTTTATTGGTAAAGTGTTACTAATGTGGGTCTATCCCAGGAACGCCATCCACCTTCCAGCCAAGTACTAACAGTTCCCTTGTGTACAAATATTGGAGGCTGGTCTCCTACCAGCAGATAATATCTGCTGTGGAAAAGCTACCCATTGATAAACATCAACAGTAGCTAAAGATGCCTTCTTTTATTGCATTTACTTTAATGACAGCATCCGTTTCCATAGCCTGCAAACACCTCTTACAGTACATACTGGAATGGTTTACTTCATGTCCAGAAGCTCCTGGCACCATGTCGGCTTCTCATATGACCCAACAGAGCCATGAGGCTAATCATCACACAGGCAACAAACAGCTTTCGCTCTAACCCGGTAATCTGTATAATATAGAATACCAGAGCACCAAAACTCCTCTAGATCATTAGCTTGTTTGAGCTCACCTGTTTTCATAAGTCAAATTGTTATGTTATACACCGCTACGGGACATTACGACGCTATATAAAACAATAAATGTTAAAGGCAGAGTGGAAGCGTTTAAATCAAGTAACTTAATTCCTTACTTTGAAAATAGGCCTCATATCAGATTATATTTTTTTTTAGTCATTTAACCGCTGCCAATTCTGCTTACTTCTATCGGCCTATAGAACGGTATTTTGCCAAGTGCCATATTCCAGGACCCAATGTGTGCTGTAAACAGCATTTCAGCAACAACACTGCTTTGAAATGGTTATTACCACACTCCCTCGGGGACTCCTGCAAGACGATTTCACAAGACACTCGACGCCTTGCCAATGCGAGCGTCTGCTTCTTCTTTGTGTCTCATTTTGGAAGCAGGTGCATTTAATGTTTAACCGCGCAGCCAATGCACAATATCACAGGCATAAACAGAACTTGCCGTGCCTTATCTCTAAATACCATGTTCTGTTGAACACGCAAGGCGGCTACAAGAAAAATACTCCTGCAATCAGACTCTGCCCTCCTGGGATTGTGACACATGAAGAAATCAGTCTATATACGGCAATCGCTAACAAACAAAAACACTGAGCTCGCAAAAGAAAAGCCGTAGGGCATCAAGGCCCACAAACACGATCTTATGCCTGCAGAAACTATAATGTCCATTTAATCATAAATTATATATATATAATACCTACAATCGCTGTATTGCTATGGAGGACTGGCCTGTGTATACTGATCTTTCACTGATCTGTAGCATAATGTGTATTTAGGGAAGCCAAGAATTATATCCTATAGAAATTCCAATGCTTGGCATAGGATGCCTCTAATACTTTATATTACAGAATGCATACACTAAACACTTTCCAAACATCTAGCTGGAAGTCCGAGGACGACCGCGTTTGGTTTGCATTAAACAGTAATTCTTACCCCGATCTGCCTACACACAGCTACCTAGCAGACAGACGCACATCACCCTCCTCTTCTCACCTTAGCGACCGATTCGTGGGAGACCCTTCTCCGGCGATCCGAATCTGCCTTGTTATTCTGCATGTAAATCCTGCGCACGCCCCTCCGCCTGACGCCCGTGACAGGAGGAAGGCGGGGTTAGTAAAAGGCTGTCCTATTAAAGCTGTAGCGTCACAACCAGCGATCGCCTCGGTACACTCTCAGTATGGCCTTTTAACACGTTCGCTGCCAAAGCCATCTAAGATAGTACATATCCTTAAATACGTTTTACTCTAAATTAAGGAGAGCTACAGCGGTCTTCTTGGAATCCGCGTTGGCTTCCATATTGATATCGACAACGGAGTAATCGTAACGTTGATGATAAGGCGGATTAACTTTATTACGTATTTAAAGTAACAATTGTTTGCATATTACCCTCTGGAAAGCTACACACTTAGCACAAACACATATATATATCGGAGCCAGTTCTACAGCTATGTATTTAGACCGCCAGATAATTAAAACAGGGTGACTGGTGGGCTGTCATACGCTTTTAGAATGGTACTGAGGAACAACAGCTGTTAGACTAAAAATACAATACCCAGACCAAAACAGAGTTGCTCGTTTATTCTAGAATGATCCTGTGGTGCGTACTATTTACAAGTGACGCATTTATAAGGCACATACGGTAACCGTATCAACAAAGATGACCATGGCGTTGAGCAATTCACAGTCAGGGTGGCGTAATCACAGTGTAAGCAACCAGCCTACCTTTCGCTCATGCGTAAAGCATACTTGAGGGACCAGGGTCGCGCTCCAGGTTCAGCGCGTGCGCATAAAATGCTATCTCGGGAAGAAGCGTTTACGTCTGCATCCGCATTTACGCATGTGCGGCAGTAGTTCAGCATTGGAGGATTTCTCATTGGTGGGCGGTGAGGGTGGGACTGTTTCCTTGGTGATGAGTTGAGCGGAAGTGATGGGAAGTGAGAAGTCTGTGGGACAGCGCACGTGAGCGTTCAATTGACAGCTCTTATTGGCACATAAAGGGCATAGAGTGGAGGTATGCCTCGTGTCTGGTCTCACTGTGTACTAAAGTACTAATTTGAATGTAAAACCGCCATTTTTATAGGTCTACTAGTCCTCTTGCTGACCACAGACGTTTTGTATGACTATGACAACTTTAGGTTTTGTCCATACAATATAATATATTCATTTAAAACGTGGCTAGCTTGCCAGAACTGTTCAGAACACTGTTGGCAATGCAAACAGCGATGCAACTAACGCCATCTAGACTTACTTAAGATATAAGTTATACTGCTTTGGAATATGTTTGTGGCGCGGTGCATGTTAACCTACTTTGGTCTTTGATATACAGCACTAAATACTGACTACCATGTTTGTGCTTGCTGAAATGATGGACACGGTTCGGACAACTCCATGGCAGTTTGAACGCAAATTAAACGACTCCATAGCAGAAGAGCTTAATAAGAAACTGGCCAACAAGGTTTGTAATCATCAATCAATGGGTATGATGTTACTTTTGTAAGTAGATGTACAGTATTTGTTTTCCTCGCAGTGACATATTTACGTTGGTAGCTCTCCATGGCAATAAAAGCTGCAGCATGCCTTTAACAAATGGAGCGCCGGGATATGACCTCATATCCTGACGCTGTGTGTTAAAGGCACACACAGCCTTTTAATGAAGTTTATGGTGGCTGTGCTGAATCGAAACAGCCTTTATACTGTACATAGGATCTCCCACCTAACCGGCCCATTGTGCAGTGGGACACTGGAAGGGGCTTGATCATCCAAGAGGGCTTAGGCAAGAATACGCTACTGCTTTCTAGAAGTCAGGCTTCCAGAATTAATAATTAAGCTTGTTTTGCTGATCGACACATTTGGATTCCGTGTCTTTAGAGGTAGATCGGTAAGTATATATATATATCAAATCGCATACTTGAGGTCAGCATAACACATATGCATTGAGAGAAAGAAAATGATTAGTATGCAATTATTTAGGGTCCTGGCTTAAATTATAGCTTTTTAAATGAACCCCAATCATCCTTTATGGTAACATTGTGTTTTGCTCTTTTTTTGAGGTTGTATATAATGTAGGTCTCTGCATCTGCCTCTATGACATCACCAAACTGGAGGATTCCTTTATTTTTCCTGGGGACGGAGCGTCTCATACAAAAGGTAAAACATCAAAGCATTTAATATTTAAGGTTAGATGCGGCTTGTACTGGTACAAATATAAAAACATTAGATCAGTCGATACTTCAATATTGTCCTCAAGCCACAAACTGTTGGAACAGCATATGCCTTTTAAAGACATTTTTTAAGAGCAAAGGTGGCTTTAGCATACGTATATGTATATTTTATGTGACTGCTGTAATGTGCACTATTATATTCCAGAAATAAAATTACATTAAAGACAATTAAGCAAAAAATAAAATTCTATGGATTCTATATGCATATTTCCTAAATTTTCATCTTCATTTCTTACACCTGTTTCAGTCCATTTCCGCTACGTGGTCTTTCATCCTTTCCTTGATGAGATACTGATGGGCAAAATCAAAGGCTGTAGTCAGGAAGGTGTGCATGGTGAGTGAGCTTTGTAACCAATGAAAGCAAATCATCTGGAATAAACATACCTGTTTGAGGCATTTTAAATGTAAACAATTCTCAGCAGGTTGGAATAATTGTTCTTATACTCATGAACCCCTTAAGGACCAAGGACGTAGGGGATATGTCACCAAAAAACTGGTCCTTAAAGACCAAGGACTTATCCCCCACATCATGGGGATTTTGTACTATTATACCCCAAAAATAAAATTGCATTAAAGGCAATTAAGCCAAAAAAATCCCAAAACTTAATTTGATAAACCGAGATCTGGCAGCCTGGGGCCGAAATTTGTTGCCCTGAGCTCTCCGATCAGATGTAACGTCGCTCTAATAGTGAGCCGTTACATTCAATAACGTTTTAAATGCCCGAACGTCAGTAACCAAAATTCAGTAAATTAGCAATTCACACGAATCTGAATGCACAAGTCTAATATGTGGATAAGCAAAAAAATGATGCTGTTACCCTCCATTATTCTGCTAATACACATTTTATGAGATCCACATACAGTATATCATTTTTAAGTTGTGCCCCCAATATTTGTCTATTTTTTAATTTGCAACACAAACCCAATTACAGTGTGGAAATGAATGTCTTCGAACCAAATTCTGAAACTTTTAAAACTGCTACTTCCTTGTGTTAAACTGTGTGTGGGGATAATGTAGCACCTAAAACTGGGATCCATAGCTCTCTTCTTTTGTAAATAATGCATAAAGTTCAGGTGACCTTTGCCTCCTGCTAGGTGAAGTACTACTGCAGGTAGTTAAGATAGTTTCAGATTAAGGGAATTTGTGTTGTGTATAAGAAAACAAGTAGCAAACGAGCAGTTATTTTGAAGAGGTTTCTGATTTAAAGGGTACGTTTACTTTACCTAAAGAAGATTGGCCGAATGGTTCTTATCTGCCGTCGCTTGTGTTTCTATATAAATGTACTCTTTAAATATGCATTCTTGAAAAATGGAAAAACAAATAAAGGCACTTTATTCAGGTAGAAGCTGCAGCCAATCAGTGGCAAATAAGCTCTCCTATTGAAATCAACACCTTTAACTAAACCACTGCCGGCAACATTCACCCACTCTGCAGAATCTGCCATACATTTGCAAAAGGGACATTTAAAGGGACCTCTGTGCTGTCATATGCATTAGAGTACACATGCTGGCTGGAGTGCCCCTTTTAATAAGTGCTTTATTCATTCTCTCTTCTGGAATCCAAGTAGTTTTTCCATGAGTGTTGCTTGTTAACTTACCTCTTGGAAGGCAGCTAATATCACATGTATTACTTGGTTTGTTAATTATATGATGGCTTTCTGTGATGTTATCTGATGATGTTTCCGTATTTAATTTGTGAGAGCATTTGGTTTCTATGGTACTGACAAAATCTTTTTTTTTTTTTTTTTTTTTTTTTTTCTTCCAGTGTCTCTTGGCTTTTTTGATGACATCATTATTCCACCAGAATCATTACAGCAACCAGCCAAATTGTATCCTTTATAGTTGTATTGAGATATGGCATTTGTATCTTTTTCTTAAGTCTTTGCATTTGAGGCAATGTGTTCTTTAAAGTGACACTAGTGTCCCAAGCAACCCCACCAACCTATTAAAGTACTTTATAAGTCTGTTAGTATATGCTTAGTTGAAAGTGATGCGCCATACTACCACCTTCATTTTGCAAGTTTCATGCAATTGGTGCCTGAATCAAGCAGCCAAGCACTGGCGGAAAACGCACTCCCATTGAAATAAACAGGGATAATTTCTTTATATGCTTGTTAGACCCCTGAAACTCTCAATGAAAGGCAGCATTTGAGCTGGCTGATGCATTTGGTCAGATGCCTGTTCTGCATGTCGAGAAGATGGGGGTGGAGAAAGAGGGGAAATAAATAGGGGGATTCGAGTGACACCCAGGACACTCATATGCATTAAAGTCTGTGAGCAGGGGCAGCCTTAGGTGTACAGGATGCCTGTACGGACTACTTCTTTGGCGCCCCCCTCGACAAAAAAGAAAGGGAAAAAAAATTGTAACAAACAACTAGTTTTAATTAGAAATTATTCATGTTCAAATGCAAACAAGTACAATAAAATATAACTGGAAACACTGGTAACAATAATGTACCGTATATTCCAGCGTATAAGACGACTTTTTAACCCGAGAAAATCTTCTCAAAAGTCGGGGGTCGTCTTATATGCCGGGTACTAAAACTTACCGAGCCGGACTGGAGAATCTGCAGAGAATCTGCGGCGCGGTGGAGCAAGAGCGGTGCGGTGCCCAGAAAAACACGCCTCTTTCATCTGTCTGGCCTGCCCTTGTATCCTAGTACCTCCTTCTCTGCCTCTCAGATCGCGCGCCTGCGCCGCTTCACTGCAGTCCTCAGGAGCAAGATCTGAAAGGCAGAGAAGGAGGTAATCGGATACAAGGGGCGGGCCAGACAAGTGAAAGAGGCATGTTTTTCTGGGCACAGCGCCGCTCTTGCTGCACTAACGCTGCCCCTGGGCACTTGCCAGACCTCATCAAAAGTCTTTTTTGGAAGATCTCGGCGAGGGACAGCACTAATAAAGGTACAGTACTTTTGGAATGTGGCCAAAGCAGTCTATAACCTGATCTGAGCGGTCTAAAACGCTCAGATCAGGTGACAGACTCCCTTGAAGCAGCCCCCTCTCCCTGCTCTCTATCTCCCTGCTCTCTTCACAATTTTTATTTGGTGTGCGTGGGAAATAGGGGTAGTCTTATACGGCGAGTATAGCCCAAACTCTATATTTTAACTGGAAAAGTTGGGGGTCGTCTTATACGCCTATAGGAAAAAACAGCTAACAGTGCAATCTTTGTAACAAAAACATTTTTCCTTTTAAATATTGAAAAAAATTGGACCCTAGGCAATTATTTCCTTTGCACCCCCTCCATGCACCCTAGCATGCAGTCACTCCCTCAGCTCCCACAACAACAAAAAAATATTTGTCACACTGACTGCAGGTCAGGGGAAGAATGTGAGAGTCAGTGCAGTCTGCCCTCCTTCTGACCCTACCGTGACTTTGAAAGCATTGCAGGTATAGTCCTACAGAATAACACACAAACCCAGCTTTGTAGGTATAGATCAACTTGGAATCACATGTAAACTCAGCACTGATGCTATAGATCAATAATAAACAACACATGGAAACAGCACTGCAGGTATAGATGAACTAAATATGAGATACAAACCCTATATTTGCAGGTATACATAAGTAATGTATGGAAACATAGCATAGCAGATATAGATCAACAGAATAACACACAAACTCGGCTTTGCAGGTGTAGATCAACTGGAAATCACATATAAACTCGGCATTAAAGGTATAGATAAAAAAAACTAAATTACAGGCATAGATCATCAGCCCTGGTGTCCACATAGAACTTGACCAGCACCCAGATCGCGCACACAAATTACAGCCCAACCTGAACCATTTTTGTCCCCAAACAGCCCGCCCTGTGCCATATTGGTCCCATAAACACCCTGCCTGTTTCATCTTGGTCCCATAAACACCCTGCCGTGAATTTTCCGTAACATTTGTCTTGTCAGCGATGAGACCGAGCAGGTGTGGGTTTGGGAATACGAGACAGAGGATGGAGCTCATGACCTGTACATGGATGTGGGAGAGCACATCCGCTTCCGGGTGGTAGATGAGACCTTTATAGATACATCACCAACTGGGCCAAGCTCAGCTGATGCATCCACAGCAAATACAGAGGAAATACAACGCAAAGAAGCACCATATACTTTAGTGGTGAGTGAATTAGCAAAGTCTCTGGGTAAGGGTGAAGGAGTCAAATATTTCAGTAGTAAATATCTTTATGTATATTATTTGTTTTATGTGCTATAATCGGCTTTGAGCCAAACAATATATGATCAGATTCATATTTATTTATGTTACCAAATTGTTGTCCAATAATTGCAACAAAATGACACTTGATAAGAAAATCCTAACAATATTTTGAAATAATGGCACTATATATCTTGTCCCGTGATACAAAATTAACCCCAAATCAGCTACCATACAAAATCTCAAGTTCTGAAACCTTATCCCAGCAATTGTGATTTAACAATATGATATTCTTAAAGGGACAATGGAATTTTTTGAATTCTTACAGAATGCTTTGCTCTATTAACCTGCATTTCCTGTATAGGGTTCTATAAGTGAGCCAGGTCTGGGCTTACTTTCCTGGTGGACAAACAACTAAAGAAAGAAAACTTTACTTCCACCTTACAAAAAACTGTGCACCTCTTGGGACGTTGAGATTTCATCTTATAGCCATGGAAGTACTTTGCAAGTAAAACTGCAGAAAGTTAAATTCGCAAAAAGGATTGTTGAAATCAAACGAGTTTGAAACATAACAGAAGACGGATGTTTCAGGATGGGGGCCTCCAACAAAGACCTCACTGGCTCCCATTGAGTAACTTGCATTACTCATAGAAAGACAGATGCATGCTATGGCTGGAGAAGAAATGGGCTCTATCTGTATTAAATGGCAAAAACAACTGTCAGCAAAAATACAATTACAGAATAAAGTCAACTCATAAACTAAGAATAATTAATAAAAGGCTTAGAGATTCCTAATCAAGCTCTTAAAATTTGCCTTTAATTATAAGTACTCGTAATTTTGCAGATCCCTTTTGCCTTTTAATTATAATCATGCCTCTGATTGTAGCAGGTGGTTTATTTTGACCTGACCAAATGTTTTGTTGTATGCGCTTGTCATTGCATTGGTGATTATATAGGAACAAAAAGGAATATTCTTAAGAAAAGAATCAAGCTATCCTCTAATATATGAAAATTAAAGTTTGCACAAATGGTAAGTTTTTGAGTAGAAAACCTACATTACTGATTTCTTACGGCTGCCTGCTCCCTCTCTGACCGTACAGGGATTGGCAGTGTCAAGCACTGACAGGAACCAACAACGCGTTATGGACACTGCCGGTGCCCTACTGTCTGATAGAGGGAGCAGAGAGCAGGGCGTGATCCGGGGCAAGGCAAGTAATAGCGTTTTATTCACTCAAATGCTTAAAATAACAATTGTACAAAGCTTACTTATATCAAAAGCAGATTTTGCTTACTGGTTTCCTTAAGGTGTAGTTTAATGTCACTAAACAGCATTTGCTTTATTGTACTTTATATTACACACAAGTCATGGTCCTATCAGTAAGTGCTTTTATTTTTGTTTTTATCCATGCTCACATACAGTAAAATATCCTGTTCACCATTCTGTATAATATATTGATCTTGCTTTACATGGTTACTGTGATTTGTCGAACCCTCTTATTCTACAGGTGTTGAACTCTTTTTGTGCCACTTTATGTTGACATGTTTGTATATACCTTTCTGGCTCATTGATTCCACACTGTGTTTAGAGACATAAGGAATGTGAAGTCAAGGCAGGGCTTTAATCTATAACTTACACAAGACAACTAACATTCAATTTAAGAGGTTTCAATTTTATGTTTTGAACAAACTAGGTGAAAGCGTGGTAAAGTGCTCTTGTCTGTTTTTCTTATTGTGTCTTTTGCCTGGGAAAAATCTTGAGGTCATCCTGATATACTGCACTTTCCATTACCTGCTCAAGACACTTCGTGCAATTGGAAATAGCTTGACTTTACAAAGTTGGACTACAACTTGTAGATCACTTTGTTAGAAAAGCATTTATATGAGAGTGATTACATTTTGTATATATTCACAGGCCACCTCCACATCTCAACTGCAAATCACTTTTTATTGCAACTCATTTGGTTATGATAAAGGGAGTATAAGTATAAAGATTATTTTAAAACCCATAATCACACTCTTTCTTATAGTGGTTGGTATGAAAATAAATACCATGAAGTCAGTGTGATGCGACCAAAATATCACTGTGTTATCTGAGGATTTGTTAGAAGCTAGATAGCGTGGGCAGTGAACTGTCTACTGGTACAATATTAGATCGGGAACAGGAACAAGCTGTCTGGAACTGCAGTTAAGGGTGCAGGTTTTCCATAGTGATTAATAAACCAGTATGTGCTTGGCTGGCTTATTCATCACTCCACCAACAAGTCTATGCTGTCCTAAGATTATCATCACATTCCTACAGTGCTGGTGATATAATAAGACATGCTGCATGCAGTTAAACACAAAGTATGCCTGGCAAATAATCAGTACAGCTTTTAAAATGAAGTGTACCCAGTAACCATCTGTATTTATGCTTTTATAGTACAGTATGTGTTTTCATTTGAAGAAAAATTAGGAATACAGTTTTGTTTTTTTTCTCGTGAAAAGTGTGAAACATGTTTTCTTTACTTTCCTCCAACATCTGAATAAAGCAGCAATATCTTATGCTTGTCAAAACATATTCCTAAATGATTCCTTTATAGGTGGTATCTGGTCCCCACGAGATTAGTGAGAATATCAGAGTTGTTCAAAATGATGCTGGAGGTGGTGTGGAATGGGGAGAGCTATTGATGGACCTGTCCAAAAAATTGACCCCTGTGTGGGATAGAGCATTTAAGCGGCCGTGCATTCCGTCTAGCACAAGTTTTTGTAAGAAGTTCAGTATAACAGCATAACCCTGCTATAATGTTAACCCCTTCACGACAAAGCCTGTACATGTACATGCTGCTGTTAAACACCTGCATCGCAGCTTTGCAGCATCCACGGAGGCCTCACAAGTGAGACTGGCTGTGGATCAAGGGAGGAAAGCCCTCCCCCTACAAAAAATGGCAGCCGGCTAAAACAGAGCTTAGGAAGCGATCAGGAATGTGAGGCTGATGGTAGAATTAATGCATGGAAAGGGATAAAATACCAGCATTTGAAATACCCTGGGGTGTGATTTTATGGGGTAAATTGCATTGGCCAGCTTCAAAGATACCCGAAATAGCACATGGGGAAGGATTACCAGATTTGGGGAAAAAATGGTTTTGAAATAGCAAAACGCTACTTGTAATTAGCGCCCAATAACTTTCAGAAACAATTTAAAAAACATAAGGTATTACTAAACTCAGGACAAATAGTAGAAGCTATTTAGCAGGTTTTTTCATTAGTTTTGGAAGATGAGTAAAAGATTTATTTAAATAAAAGTGAGAGAGAGTTTTTTTTTAAAAAACAAAAAATCACCATATTTTATCTTTTTTTATAGTAAATTAGATGATATGATAGAAATAATGATTTATAATGTGTGTGGGTGTACAAAATGAGAGAGAATAAAATTACAGCTAAACAGCAACACTGAAAAACGTTAAGAGCCTTTCTCCCAAAGTGTACTACGAAAAAGAAACAGTCTTATCATTAAGGGGTTAAATAACTGTGTTACCTTAACAGTGTTTACATTCTGAAACTAGAGCATCTGCTAATGATGCAGGTAATTGGCAGCCAGTTTCAGAACTCTTAAAAAATCTACCTCCACCTGTGATAAAATTCAATCTTTGGGAACTGGCCTCTGAAACCACTACCAAGCTAGGTTTGTGAATGGCCTCAAAACTACAAAATGAAGCATACTCTGCTTTATCGTTCGTGGAATGTTGAAAATGAGCCACATTATCCAAGAAAACACTATTTTGCCTATTCTAGCCACCATCTCCCCTCAAATAGCATCCATTACTTACACACACTCTAGTATTACAATAGTCTACAACAACAAAGTATTACATGTTCTCTCTCTCCCCACCTACTCTTTCTTAACTATACCTCTTCTCCTCTTGTCTTTCTTACCTCGTCTCTTTCCCATCTTATCTGTCCCTATTCTATTATCCCTCCACCTGCTCTCCCTCCATCTTGCTCTCCCTCTCTTCACTTCGCCTCCTTTTTAATCTTTTTTGTTCTTTCATCTTTTTCCACTCACCCTCTTTTTCTTTCTTGTCCTACTTCCTCAACCCACACTACACACAACACTATTTGGCAGGCCTAGCCTGGCCCCTGCCACACACAGAATCATAAAAAGTTATACTTTGTATAATGTAAAGCAAGTGTTAAGTATTGGGTTGAGCAACACACTGCTCCTCAGTTTATACCGTGCTCTGTTCCTCCCTGGTATATATATACTCCACTAGATTAATCCACAGGTGAAGGAGCAATATCAACCAGGAGAACTCAGCTTGCTTTATGCGCTTCTGATCATTGCCCTGATTGCTCTGATCATTGCCCTGCTGCATAACACAACTGTGTTTGACCATTAGGCCACAAATGGATGACCAGACATTATCCTTCAGGATTTTCTAGTAGAGAGCAGAATTCATGGTTCCATCAATTATGGCAAGTCGCTCAGGTCCTGATGCAGGAAAGCAGTCCCGGACCATCACACTATCACCACCACCGTGGTTGAGCGTTGATAAGATGTTTACATGGTAGAATGCTGTGTTACCATTACGAAAGATGTAACTGTCCCCCTTTTTGACTCATTAGGCCACCGAATATTATGCCAAATGTCTTGGGGCTCATCAAGATGTTTTAGTTTTTTTTTGGCAAATGTGAAACAAGCCTTTGTAATCTTTTTAGTCAACAGTGGTTTTCACCTTGCATCTCATGGATGCCACTTTTGCAGTCACTTATTGTGGAATTGTGAACACTGACCTTAACAGAGGAAACTGAGGCCTACAGTTCTTTATGTTAGCCTGGGTTCTTTTGTGGCCTGCGTCATGAGTCATCCATGTGCTCTTGGAGGAATTTTGGAAGGCCAACCACTCCTTGGAAGGTTCACCACTGTTCCAAGTTTTCTTGATGTATAGATTATAGCTTGCCCCATGGTTCGCTGGAATCCCAGAGCCTTAGAAATGGCTTTGTAACCCTCCCCAGACTGATTAATGTCCTCATCTGTTCTTGAATTTCTTTAGATTGCAGCATCATGTGCGGATTTTTTTTTTATTTTATTTTTTATATATAGACATTTTAGCCTACTTCACTTTGCAAGACAAGTTCTGTTCAATTAATTCCAGAGCTTGCTGTAATCATGCCTGGGTCTAGTGAAATTAAACTCAAATGTCTAATTGGTTGATTTAGTAACTAAAATGCCAATTACCTTTTCACACAGGGCCAGTTAGGGTTGAATAGCCCTTTTCTTCCATAAATGAAATCATTGAAAAACTGCAATTTGTACCCTTTTTTGTTTACTTGGGGTATCTCTAGTATTACAATTTGTTTGATAATCAGACATTTAAGTGTGAGAAATATTCACAAAATAGAAGAAATCAGCAAGGGAGCAAATACTTTTACACAGAACGGTATACATCCTGAAAAAAAAGCAGCACTCTGTTCCATGTCGTGGCATATAAAATCAACATTAGATAAGATGGTTGCCAAGGAAATAGAAAATTCTCACTTTTTCTTAATGTATTTTCCTTGCCATTTCTCAGGTAGCATGTAGCGCTGTCTAACCTTGCAGCATAGGAAACTAGAAAACCCCCCCTTACCCTCAGACTCCATGTTATTTCTGGTAGCATGCACTAGGAGCCATAAAGTGCTTGTAGAATTAGGACAGCTTCCAGGAGGAGGTTCCTTTAAAGCCTTTGCGTAAGATTCTTAATGATTAACACAATCCAACTGGCTGGCTCCTCCAGCCACCTCCCCCAGTTGTGGCTGCTAAATCCTGACTGATCTGGCCGCATGCCCAACAGCAATGCTCAAAAACTTCTCTACCATTCCCTTCTAGTTAACATCTCTGGGATCTAAACATCGATTCTGAGTGCCCCAGAAGAAAAGGGGGTAACCTCTTGGTTGCTTTAGTCACAGGAGGATCAATATTGCAGGCAGCACATAACTCCAGGAGCTCTCCTGCAAAGGGTAACAGTCTGGACACTCAACAGGGCTTACATTCATAGTTATAGTACATAAGGTTGAAAAAAGACAGATGTCCATCAAGTTTAACTCTTCTACCTAACCTTCCTACTCTTGATACAGAAGGCGGCAAAAAACCCTAATTAAGCTACTTCGAATTCTGCCATCAGGGGGACAGAATTCTTGACTCCAACCTGACACCTGATTTCTCCTTGGATCAAGAAGCTCTAAAATATTAATTCTATTTATAGCCCTGTGTGTCATGTCATACAAAAACAAAAAAATCCAGACCCCTTTTTTGAAGGTATCTAATGTATTTGATACCACCACCTACCTTGGCAGTGAATTCCATACCTTAATTGGCTGTAAAGAATCCCTTCCTTTGTCTATGGAATCTCTGCTCTTCCAGTATTAGAGGGTGACCTTTTATTCTTTTATTTTACTGAACAGGTCACTGAAGAGCTCTTTATATTGGCCCTGTATATATTGTTATGCTATATCTCCTCTAAGATAACATGTTTTAACCTTTTCTTTTTTTAGTCTCTCTTCATCACTAGTATCTTCCAATCCCCTTATCAATTTTTTAGCCCCACCTTTTCTAGTTCCTATAAAGTCCTTTTAAGGACTGGTGCCCAGAATTGTACCGCATATTCAAGGTGAAGTCTTACCATTGACCTGTAAAGAGGCAAGATAATATCCTCCTCCTGTGAATCAATATCTCTTTATGCATGCCAAAACCTTATTGGCCCTTGCACCTGCTTGCTGGCATTGCACACTGTCAAGTCTGTTGTCTACGATTATTCCTTCTCATTGGTAGTTCCCCCGGGATATTCCATTCAAAGTATAGGTTGCAGTTTTATCATTTTTACCATTATGCACAACTTTGCATTTATCTATGTTGAACCTCATCTGCCACTTGCACGCCCAGTCACCAACTCTGTCTAAATGCTCTTGCAAAGAAACATCAAGATTAGTCTGAATTACCTGGCCTAATTTTGTGTCATCAGCAAAAACCGACATGGCTCTTAATGCAGCTTGGGAGATCATTTATAAACAAATTAAAGAGGACCCAGGACAGAACCTTGAGGCACCCCACTTAATACCTGTGTACAGTCTGAGAAACATCCATTCACAACAACTCTCTGCATTCTATCTTTTAGCCAATTTTTCATCCAAATAGACATTTTCCCCTAAGCCTATTTCTGTAAATGTGTAGAGTAACTTTATGTGGAACCATATCAAATGCCTTAGCAACGTCCAGATAAATCACATCTCTAGCCACACCCAGATCTATATTTTACCAACGTTATATAAACCAATAGGGACTACACAGATGACACGAAACACCAGCAGTAGGCCTGAGTTGTGTGTCTGGTAGAGTCTCCATATACGTATTTGTATATGTATTTTAGTCCACTTCCAAAAATTGTTCATCCAAGTTTGAAAGCAGAGTTTACATGCATCAATTTAGGTACACACCCGCCATGTAAACAGAAGAGACATGATTGAAGACTTAGTCACATTTCTCAAAATTCTGGGTATCTGCACTACAACGGGTTAGAGTAAAACAAACCAGATAATTACATAAAAGCTAACCTTTTGTGTGAAAAAAAACAAAACCTGGTTTCTACACAGAAAGCTACTGTACAAACATGAATATCCATTCACAGAAATTTTATTTTGATTAGTTAGTTCACAGATCTTTTTCTTTCAAAGGGCACCACCAATGGGTTTATATAAACTTGCTTTTATATGTATACCAAAATTAGTTTGCACACACATTTTGCCATGTCCCTTTGTATACCAAAAACGTAATTTGAAGCTGAATGCAAAGCCTATTCATTGACATCGGAGAACAAGAGGTTGCAGGAATAAAGCCCCAAATATCCTTGGAACTGATGATCATTGACAAGTGGGTAGGACACATTCAAAACCTAACCTGCACATAAAGCCAAGTTATAGTTTCCCCACTTAGTGTCCATTTTCATAATGCAGCATTTTTAATTTTACCCTTCTCAGACTGAAGTATAATTTAACCAGGTCAGCTTCCACAGAAACTGGCAATAAATACAAAAATAATGGAAATCAACTGATGGAAGGCGGTATCACTTAGGAGCAGAGGCAACATTAGTCTTTAAAAATATACACAGATAATTATTTTTCTTTATTAACCCAAGGACGGTTGGGGAACTTTAAGTGCTCTAGCCAGAAGTTGTTACGACAATAGCGGATATTTCTGGGAATGAGTGCTATGTTAATAGCAAAAACAAAGATCCAAATGTGGTGTTCTTATTTCTGAAGCTCTTTCATGCGGTTAAGAGCACTGCCGGCCTGGAACCATTCAATCTGTGTCTCGTTGAAAGTGTGATTCAGCATTATGTTCTCTTGGCTGCCATTTTGATGAGTGATTACACATTTAAGGGGCTGTAGGACGAGAAGAAAAAAAAAAAAATTATGTTCTCTTGAACAGTGCTGATAACAGCAATTGTAAGTTTTCATTCAGAAAAAAACACTTGTACACTGGGGATAATCTAAAATTGTGGTCAAGATGACCTAGTCTCTTCAGGACAAGAAAAGAATGAGCACTGGAGAGGAACCAACTAAAAACACTGCCTCCACATGTGCAAGAACCTAGACAGAGCCAGTTCTCCAAACTCTGGTTACAAAAATCTAATTTAGGTTGTGGCCATAACCCATATTACAGATTGAGACTAGTTATCTTTGTGGTTACCTTTCCTGGTGCAAGGTCCTTCAGTCCAACAATTGAAATCTTGTCCTCGGGATGAATCTTATCATAGTCGGCTGGATCAGAAAATGTGAGGGGCAGAAGTCCCTGCTTCTTCAGATTTGTTTCTGAAAGTTAAAGTAATCCGTTTGAAAATGTTCTTATATTCAGAGTATTGATTTATAATGTGTTTAACTTACTGTTACACACAACTAAAGAACTATCCATATTAAAGTACTCTAATTTAATGTACACAAAAAAAAGGTCACAGGGCCTCTTGCATATATTGAAGAGCAGATAACAGTGAACTCCAGCTAAATCTCTGCCATAACATTTTCAGGATTATGCATCTGGCTTCAAAAATCAAAGTTTCCTATGCTGCAATTAGCTGCTCACCATGAATTCTAGCAAAGCTCTTTGTGATGATTGCTCTGCCCCCTAAATGCCGTGGTTCCAACGCTGCGTGTTCTCTGCTTGATCCCTCCCCGTAGTTCTCATCTCCAATCACCACCCATTTAAGTCCATGTGCCTGGGAAGAGGGGGGCATACACTAGTCATTTTCCTCATAAAAAGTAAAGAATCAAAATTTATATAATAAAAAAAAACAAACCACAAAACCAAAAAACTAAACCAAAAAAACAAAAAAACTGTCAAATTGGTAGTACTGTCCATGTCCGTATAGAATTACCTTGTAATAGCGAGCAGTGTCTGGCACAGCGCCATACTCCTGTGTCATGCAATTCTTCACACAATTAGCTTTCTCATTCTCTATGTTGATGGCACCAATGAGAAGGTTGTTTGAAATGTTATCCAAGTGTCCTCTGAACTTCAGCCAGGGACCAGCTGCAGAGATGTGGTCAGTTGTACACTTTCCCTTGACCTATAATAAAGAATTGTGTTATATCGTTGCTGAACTTACCCAAGAAAAGTATAAAATGCAAAGAAACTTTAAAGTTACATTTTTATCTTGGAGTATCTACATATTCTATTTTTTGCTACACATAAGCATCACAAAAAAATTTGCATTTCATTACCTTTATGAGAATCTGCATGTTCTCCAGGTCCTTTCCATCCCACTTATCGAAAGGTTCCAGTAATTGCAGGCGCTGACTGGAGGGATTGACTTCCACTGCCTGGCTGCTCCCTTTTTTGGGTGGGTACTGGTAGGTATCTTGGCCAGGGTCAAAGCTCTGCAGATTGGGATAAAGGTAAATCAAAGATGCTTGTATTCAGTGTAATCCATCTTTTGGAAAAAAAATGTATATTTTAATTATAGAACTACAGTGTTAACATAGCATGGTTCACCGATTTTGTAATCCGTGAGAAACAGGACATTGATATTACAAAAACGGAAATTTTTTTACTCACCGTAAATTCCTTTTTCCTTAATACAGTGGCAGTACGAGTGGGTAATGTCCTTTCCTTAGGGACAAGCTGAATCTAAAGAAATAAAAACAATTAAATGCCCCGGAGCCCCTCCTCCTTACCCATAAAGCCGGGGCCGACCGGAGGACGCCAGTAAGTAACAAGACAGACACAATATTGCTTGCCAAAAAATAATTTATTCTATCATAAGAAGGGAGGGAAACCAGTACTGCCACTGTATTAAGGAAAAAGGAATTTACGGTGAGTAAAAAAATTTCCGTTTTTCCTGGCATACAGTGGCAGTACGAGTGGGATGTAGCAAGATCCCAGAACTGGGGGGGCACATATCAGGAGACCACCGCCTGGAGCACCTTACGCCCAAAATCCGCCGCAGAGGAGGAGAAGATGTCTAGCCGATAATGGTGAATGAAGGTGGAGAATGAGGACCAGGTAGCAGCCTTTTCTGCCCAGGAGGCCGCCATGGCCCTTGTGGAATGGGCCCTAATGGGCCATTGTAGAGTGAGACCAGAGGAGTGGTAGGCCATACGGATGGCGTCCACCAGCCATCTGGAAATAGAAGATTTGGAGGCCGCTCTACCGGCAGACCGCCCAAAAAAATTGACAAAAAGATGGTCTGAGGAACGGATGGAGGAGGTCCGAGCAATATAAATCTCCAAAGCCCTTTTGACGTCTAACGTGTGCCAAACCAATTCCTCAGGAGAGGAAGGACACGGAAAAAAAGTAGGAAGAACCAAGGGCTGACTAATACTGGTCCTGGAAATGACTTTAGGGAGAAACGAAGGTTTAACATGTAGAACAACTTTATCATCATGAAAAACTGAACTCGGGAGAGGAAGACAGAGCCTGGATCTCCCCAACTCTCCTAGCCGAGGTAATAGCCACAAGAAAAACCGTTTTCAGCGAGAGAAGCTTCATGGATACTTCCTCCAGAGGTTCGAAGGGCGCTGAACATAAAGCCCGAAGCACAACGGAAAGATCCCATGATGGAAAAAAAGACCTCCTAGGAGGACGTCGAATAGTGGCGGCCTTAAAGAAGCGCCGAATAAGAATGTGTGAGGCCAGATCAGAAAGAAAAAAATGACTAAGGGCCGAGATTTGCCCTTTAAGGGTCGAGACACTAAGGCCCAAAGACAGACCCTCCTGTAAAAAACGAATGACTGAGTTGATGGACGGAGGAAAAGTCGTAAGGTGCCTGGTGGAGCACCACAGGAGGAACTTGGTCCACACCCGAAAATAAATCCTGGACGTTGAACTTCTGACCGATGTCAACAAAAAGTCTGAGATGTCGTCGTCCAAACCTTGGTTACTCAATATCAGCCTTGCAACAGCCAGGCTGTCAGACGGAACACCTGAAGAAGTTCCGGGCGAAGGTTGACGTTCTCCAGTAGCTGTGGTGAAATTGGCAGCTCCCAATAGGTGATGGTCAACTGCTCGAGGAGGACAAACCAAACTGTTGGGCCAGTACGGAAGGATGGCCAAGACCCTGGCCTTGTCGTAGCGAACTTTTAGAAGGACGCGAGGAATCAAAGCCACTGGCGGGAAGATGTAGGCCAACCGGAAATTCCAAACCATGGAAAGACCGTCCAGAAAATGAGGCAAATCCCATCTGTTGAGGGACGCGAACACCGGGACCTTGTGGTTTTTTCGAGTCGCCATCAAATCCACATCCGGGAGACCGAAGCGTGCCACCAAAGTGGAGAAGGTTTGTGGGGTCAAGGACCATTCTGTCTGTGACCATTTTGCCCTGCTTAAATCGCGATTAAATTGTAGCGGCCTCTGATATGGGTTGCTGAAATATCCGTCAAATGAAGTTGGGACCACTCCATAATTACTGCACACAGGATCTGAAGACTCCGTGTCCGCGTTCCACCTTGTTTGTTGAGATATGCGACGGCCGTTGCGTTGTCTGATTGGATTTTTACCGCCTGACCCTCTATGAAGGGCCTGAAGGCCAGGAGAGCCTGAAGAACTGCCTTTAGCTCTTGGAAATTTGACGAGCGGACAGCATCTACTGGAGCCCAATCTCCCCTTCGAAAAAGGGAACCCAAATGGGCTCCCCATCCTCGGCCGGAGGCATCTGTGGTGATAATTATCCAATTTCTGGGTCGGAAAGAAAACCCTCTGCCGAGATGGGACGACTGTTTCCACCAATTCAATTGGGAGAGGACCTGGGCACTTATTGCGAAGGAAGTGTCTAGATCTTCTTCTTGCTTGGACCAGTTTGAGAGAATCTGCCACTGCAAGGGACGAAGCTGACACCTTGCCCAAGGTACCGCCGGGATGGCAGCGGTTAGCAGACCCAGGACGCTCATAGTCTTCCTGACAGAGCAAGTTGGACCTCTTTGCAGTGTTGAGATCTCTTGTTTTATCTTGAGCCGCTTGGAACGCGGGAGATAAACGCAAAGGGACATTGAGTCCACCAAAAACCCTAAGAAAAGAGTCCTGGAAGCAGGAATGAGGCAAGATTTTTGCTTGTTTATTAACCAGCCGTGTATTTCCAAGAACTTCATAGTTGTGGAAAGGTCTAATAAAAGCTTCTCCAGGGAGGACGCCATGATCAGCCAATCGTCCAGGTAAGGAATGATCGAAATATTCTGTTCTGAGGTGAGCTGTCAAAGGACAAAGGATCTTTGTGAAAACCCTTGGGGCTGATGCCAGACCGAATGGAAGGGCCTTGAATTGAAAATGATGCACCCTCTGATTGACCCGCAAGGCAAACCTCAGAAACTTCCTGGACGCCTCGGCTATCGGGACATGACCATAAAATCTCCCTCCTTTAGCACCTGTGTGACTGAGGTGATACTCTCCATCCGAAAATGCTGGTAGGGGATACAGCGGTTTACAGACTTTAGGTCCAGAACCGGACGCAGGGAGCCATCCGGCTTCGGCACTAGAAACAACCGGGAATAGACTCCTTTGAATTTTTGGTGAACAGGAACCTTTTCTATAACTCCCTTTCCCAAAAGCTTCATGCTTTCTGAAAAAAGCGTCAAATTCTTTTTTACCAAGGGGTAAGACGAAATCAGGAACTGGTGGACCGGGGGATGAAAAAACTCTATCCTGTAACCCTCCGAAACAATCCGACGAATCCACGGATTTTGGGTGGTCTGTTCCCAGGAGAGTCTGAAGTGCCGAAGGCGACCCCCTACTTTGTCAGAATTTTCTTTTGTCCTGCCTTTTCGGCCGGTCTTGGAATTTCTTATCTCCAAAGGGCCCACGAAAATTCTGAGATCTAGTGGATTGGAAAAAGGGCCTCGGGTTCCTATATGGATATCTGCGGTTCCACCTTGGTCTTCTATCCTGAGGTAAGGCTCTTTTCGTATCCGAAATCTGCTTAATAAGATCTTCCAAAGGAGCACCAAACAACTTCTTACTCTCTAAAGGTAAGTCACAGAGCGCAGATTTAGAAGCGGATCAGCCGCCCAGGACCGTAACCACAGGGCTCTGCAAGATACCGAAGACAAAGCCATGTTCTTGGCTGATAGCTTAAGGGATTCCTGAGCCGAATCCACAAAAAAACTGTTAGAAAGCTTTAAGTTCTTAAACAGCCTATTAATCTCAGAATCAGAATCATCCGCAAGACGATCTTGCAACACTTGAAGCCAAATGTGCTGGGCCCTAGCCACTGCTGCACCGGACACCGCCACCTTACATTGGGCTCCTGCCGCCTGGAAAATACGCCTGCATGAAGTCTCTGCCCTCCTGTCCATAGGGTCTTTGAGCCCAGCCACCTCACCAATAGGGAGAGTAGTCTTTTTGGAGAGTTGTGCCACTTGTACGTCCACTTTGGGGGGATCCTCCCAGGAATATTCCCCTTGAAGCCTGAACAGCTGCTTAAATTGCTTTGAAATAAAAGCTCGCTTTCCAGGGTGCTTCCATTCCCTGCCAATAAGGTCATCCACCTTAGGAAGTACAGGAAAACCTTTAACTCTTCCTACATCATCTTCTAGGAGCATACGAGTCACCTCTTTGGTGAACTTGCGGAGGTCATGGGAGGGAAAAACCATTTCATCCTCCGAACTATCACTTGATGATGAATTAGAGGACCTGGAAATCTCACCCGAGGAAAGGTCTGATTGAGAGAAAGATCTCGATCTTTTGCGCTTGTGTGTAGAACCAATCTTGACTTTCTCCTGAGTTTGAGCTGCCGAGAATTGAAATGCCTCAAATGTCTGAGCCAAATTTTCCTGAAACCACCCAAGGAAAGATTGCAGGTCTTTACGCTTCTCAGAAGCAAGCTGTTCAGCAGAGCAGGTGTTGCACAATTTTTTTCTGCAGCCATCAGGCAGTGGAGTAGAACACTCAGAACATGTTAAATGTTTAGCTTTGGAAGTGGCTTTTTTGGGAGCGGAAGCAGGTCTTTTATCCTTATCCGGATTCTCTGATGGGACCGGACTAGACATCTGATAAAAAGGAAAAAAGCGTATTAAAAGAAAATTTTTTTAGGAGGGAAGAGGATAGGAAAAAGCCAAGATAAAGAAATATCTTACCTTAACCACCTCTGAACCGTGTGGGGGGGCTGATGACACGGCTGCACTGTACTGACGAAAGCTCCAGCAGTCAGACAGGCAAAGCGCTTATCTGCAATTTTTTTTTAAAATTGCCGCCCTCCGGAAGATCCGACTCGCGCATGCTCAGTAGCGCGATCGGATCTTCAGTGGAACGCAACGACACCCGGGCGTGCGTTCCACCAGACTGCGCATGCTCCCACTTCCTAGTACACAAAAGGAAGACAAAAATACATCCTCCGTAACTCGAACCGCTACGGAGGGAAGACCTCTCTCTGCTCACCACCCGGGGAGCAATCGGAGGCTCACGAAACCCCCAGGCAGCAACCCGTGCGCCTCACCAGCAACTGAAGATGCCGGACTCCTGTCCGGACCGACGATTCAACCTGTCCGTCCCTGAAAGGGACAAGAAAAGAACTGGCTTCCTCCGGTCGGCCCCGGCTTTATGGGTAAGGAGGAGGGGCTCCGGGGCATTTAATTGTTTTTATTTCTTTAGATTCAGCTTGTCCCTAAGGAAAGGACATTACCCACTCGTACTGCCACTGTATGCCAGGAAAAGTTACATATCCATGTAAATTAAACACATACATGTAAAAAGCCAAAGTAAGTGTGTGTATACATGCACACACCAACAGTACGGCACAAAAGTTTTAGGCAGGTATGGAAAAATATTGTAAAGTTATATTTGGGGTGAAAGTATTAAATACAGATTCTGTAAATGCCATAAAATGCAAACTATTTACAGTGGTCAATTGTTCCAATGTCAAAAGGATCTGATGAAAGTTAAGAGTGAATAATAATTACCGATTTGGGCAGCTCATCCGCATCTGGAGGCTCCAGCTTGAATTTTTGACCATCTGCACCAGTGAGAAAATCCTTCTCTGGGTCAAACTTCAAGGTTCCAGCAATTGATAAGGCCGTGACAATCTGTTTTGTTGTTTGTTTTTTTTAATTATGAAGAAAAAAAATCCTATTAGATCCATTTCTAGTCCAGCTTTCCCCAGTCCCAGCCAAAATATAGACTCCTGCAGTAAAAATGCAGCATAAGCCTATAACCAGTGTATACGGAAATTAAACATTGTTATACAAACTACTCCCACAGCTTGCAGTTATTAATCAAATATTTCATCAATACCTCAGGTGATGTGACAAAGGCATGAGTCTCTGGGTTGGCATCATTCCTCCCCGTGAAGTTCCTGTTATAGGACGTAACAATTGTGTTCTTCTCGCCCTTTTTAATATCCTTCCTACAAGAGATTGGGTAGTGTTGCAAAAGTAACCTTAACCATTTTCTTATTTAATGTACACATATATAATTGACACATTTTAAACTACATACTGCTGATTACCCGCAAAGATAAAAATCGAAGTATGTTAACTAGTTTGAAAACACCCGATACAGACTTGCATTTACATGGAAGTAGTAGAAGCACACCGCTTTGTGCTACAAGAATGTCATACCAGTACTGTGGACTTAGTGCTCATGGGTTTGGAATAGGGCTGAAACAACTAATCGATAAAATCTATAATGAAAATCGTTGTCTATTAGTCGAATCGATTTTTATCGATTATAATAAGAGGTTTTTTTCAGAGCAAATGCTCTGAAAAACTCCTCTCCTTATATAATCCGGCCTCAGAGATCGGATTATAACGCTAGAATCCAGATCCCCCGCAACGCTGCAGGGGACCTGGATTCCCCTCACTGTCGGCCGGTGGGTGTCCGTGCGATGCGCACAGACAACTTCCGCCTCTCCCCTCTACTTCATACACCCCTCTGACTCCTCCCCCCTCCCATACATCACTCTGCTTCTCTCCCGACTCCCTGGTGCTTTGTGAACCTCCGTTGCTGACAGACACTTTCACTGCAGCTTCATAGAAGCCTCAGCGTAAGTGAAGGGCAGTAACGGAGGCTGTCTGTGCGCATCGCGCAGACCCCTACCGACTGACAGAGAGGATGATTCTCTGTCAGCCGGTAGGGGTCTGCGCACAGACAGCCTCCGTTACTGCCCTTCACTTACGCTGAGGCTTCTATGAAGCTGCAGTGAAAGTGCCTGTCAGCAACGGAGCCGGGTACAGAGGCAGAGCGGTGTATGGGAGCCACCCTCCCATAGGCCACTCTGCCTCTCTACCCGGCTCCCTGGTGTCTTGTGAACCTCCGTTGCGGACAGGAGCCAGAGTAGAGCATGGGAGGGGGGAGGACCCAGAGTAGAGTATGGGAGGGGGGAGGACCCAGAGTGGTGTATGGGAGGGGGAGGACCCAGAGTGGTGTATGGGAGGGGGAGGAGCCAGAGTGGTGTATGGGTGAGTTATAGTGGTCTGTGGGGGGGTACTATGAATTTCAGGGCATATAAGGGGTATAAGGCATATCGATATTAGGCATATCAGGGGGGTATAAAACATCTGGGGGTAAAAGGTATATCAGGGGGCTCAGTTACATATCACTGGCATATAAGGAGTATAAGGCATATCGGGGGCACAGTGGAATCTGGCATATAAGAGGTATAAGGCATATATGGGGGCAGTTTGGTAAATAAGAAAATATAAACAAGGCTTTTTTTCCTCAGTTTTTATTAAAAAACCTAGTTTGTATTAAAACCTAGTTTGAGACACACTGTTTGGGTTCTTGTAGCTTTTATTATTATGTCAGAAAAATAAGAAGGTGAATAGAGAGGCCATTGCAATAAAGAGCTGAAAGTGTAAATTGTCCGTTTTTTATTACATTTTAAATTTTACAAAATTGCATTTTTTTATCCGATTAATCGAAAAAATAAATCGGCCAACTAATCGATTATTAAAATAGTTAGTTGCAGCCCTAGTTTGGAATGACAAAACAGAATAATTATCACTGCTGAAATCTAGCAACATCCGAGTATAAAAATACTGAAATAGAACAAAAAGGTTGATTACACTTTATTTCTCCCTTTTATGTTGCTCTTGGCAAGTCTGCTTTCCTGTTCATACTATGTGTGATCATAAGCAAGGATTTAACAGCAGGGTTCCCACTACAGTGATGGATCCTGGATGTAGTCAGGTAGAGAAAGCCTGAACTTCCATTCAGGAACTATGGTGCTGTGACACAAAGTGCCATTATAGAACAGAGATCACATGCATCGCTAGCAATGTTAGCCCATGCCAGATCTATTTTAGAATGAGTGGTTAGTAAAATCAAGTGTACCTGTCCCACTGTCCAATGCAAGGTCCACAGGCGTTTGCAAGTACAACACCTCCCACATCACGCAGAACTGCTGACTGTCAAAAAGAAGAGGTTAACATCCTGAAAGGGCATTTTCTTCCTCTGGTGTGTCAGTTTGACAATACTTTTAATTCTAATCTTCCAGTCCTATGTGTATAATACTTATCGCTTATTACGTGCAAGCACAGTGTAGATTGAACTGTGATGTAGAGCCCTGCGCGGGACTGTTTTTTTAATCCTGCTCCCGGTGATTTTTGGCCCAATGCTGCCTGCTCCCGCAATGTGTGTGCCAATCCCGCCCACCTCCTTACCTGAAGTGCCCTTGAGTAGCTCCCTCACAGTGTCTCTTCTCTTGCTCCGCCCAGGAACAAGGCGGAGTCACGGGAAGTGACGTCACATGGCGTGACTCAGTTTTGTTCCTGGGTTGAGCAAGAGAGGACACTGTAAGGGAGCAGCGAGAAGGCAGCCTTGCGGGACTGCACAGGATTACCGGGACCCGCAGGTACAGTGTCTGACTGCCCGTTCCCACCCACAATCCCAGCAAGACCACCCGCAAGTTTTCTGGCACAGGACCCGCCTCCCAATGCAATCCTCTACTGTGTAGTTTCCATAAAATTATTATATTATATATATATAGATTTTTTTTTTTATCAATATAATTGATAATTGATCACAATCACCGATTGTTTTTAGTTGGTAAAATTTATGTGATGCCTGTCACTACAAGTGTGTTATATTTTACTTTCTATCTTTCTGCTCCACTAACCCCTTATCTCCTATATCTGCCCTCTTACTGCCCCCGTCCACTTTAACACTATTTAACACTCTCTATTACAGCCCTCAAAGCCTGCAATACACTCCTCCATTTTCCCCACAACAACTGACTTTTTGGAATCTAAAACCCACTTCTTCAGAGAAGCATTCCACCTTAGCTGCTAGAACTTCCTTGTCATTGAGACAACCACCACACTACCTCTCACCCTTTCTCTGTGCCTTATGTTTGTCACTCCCTCAAGATTGTAAGCTTGCGAGCAGGGCTCTCTCCACGTAATGTATCGGTTTGTCTTAGTCTGTCAATTCTCGTCTTGTCATACCCTTTGAACTTAATACAATACATAAGTGCTGCGTAAATTGTTGGCGCTATATAAATAAAAGAAAATAATAATTCAAATTACTATCTGGTAATTTCACACAATACTCACATAACCATCTCTCTCTATGGTGGCACGGATTTGTTCAGATCCTGGGGTAATGGTAAATAGAGACTTGCATTTGAGACCATGTGCCAGAGCCTGTTTGGCCACAGCTGCAGCTCGTCCCATATCTTCATAACTTGAATTGGTGCAGCTTCCAATGAGACCTAGGAGGAAGTAGATGGATCTTACTTACCCTGGCAGTGGTTCTTACATGTGCTAAACATTCTTAAATGTTTTGCTATGATATAAAATGCCATTGCTATTCCCTTAGAAATTCCTGAACAAACTTACCAACTCTGATATCCAGAGGCCAGCCCTTTTGTTCTGCAATGGCTCCTACCTCTGACACTGGGTTAGCAAGATCAGGAGTAAACGGACCATTGATGTGTGGTTTCAGCTGTTAAGAGACATGAAGGTTGATGAGAAAAAAAAAAAAACTAAAAAAAATCCTAGGACACCATGTTAAATCAAATACATCATCATTGTTCAGGTGAAACAGACAGTTGATTTTTGGGGGTTGGTGTAGTTAAGTGCTACATTTCAAAAGCTCAGTACGCTTTTCAGAACCTGCTTTATGTATGCCAATTAGCATGGCTTTCTTAACCGACATAACTAAGCTAAGAATCGTTTTCTGCTTTCTTAGAGAGGATGAAAGGAAGAAAAAAAAAAAAAAAAAAAAGTAATCAAAGACTCACCTCATCAAGGTTAATTTCAATCACCTGATCGTATTCACACCCCTCGTCCGGTACCAAGTTACTTTTGAACTCATCTGCCAGAGATGCAATCTCTGAAACATGAAATAAAAGTCATTTTGGACAAGGGGAAGACAAATGTGAAATTTAAACTATTTTAGCAAAACAACCAGATGTAAATTGGAACAAAATAGTGCTATGCAGTTTACCTAATTATGCTAATCTTACATTCGGTCTAACAAAGGAGAACTTTTTTTCTAAGAGGCCAAAATAAGAATTTGATATTTTGATGAACATAAGATGACCAGGTACATACTGAAGTAGCAAAACATTCTACCACTTGAGCAGTACAAGTCGAGGCAATCTCTTCCAGAAAAGAAAAAAAAAAAAAAAGCCCAAGAACATTATGAACAAAAATAAGGTTAGCGGCTGCAGAGTTCCGAACAGCGAGGTAACATCCATACTCCAATCCTTTGGCTAATAAGCAGCTACAGGGCAAAGTTAATTTATTCTTTTGGCACACAAACATTTGAAATTTCTTAACTACCTGGCACGGACATTAATGCAAATGTAAAACATTATGCAGAATACAATTTCTGAGAACTCTGTTGATTTTTGCAGTATCGTTACACAACTTTATTCATGTGTATCTGATTGATTTTTTTTTATTTATTTTTTTTAGAAGTGCAACTCTCCCATATAAAAGCATCATAAACTTTAAGGACACTGAGGGGACAATGTTTTTAAAGCTCAATGCCACTGCAATATAGAGTGGAGTCAAGTGACATTTGTTCATAGAATGAGGGGAACAAAACATTTTCATTCATAATAAAATAGCAATTTCTTCAGTTAGCTACCGAAAGTAAATTGTTGAAAGAGCCAGTGCAGGAGAATAATCTTGTCTATGCAAATGAAGAAAAAGTTTACTTTGTGTACTTAAGAGCAGGCTAGAATATACAACACATTAATAAAAAAATAATAAAAAGTTGATTCACATCATACAAGAGACTGCAAATACCTGCTCGCCCAGTCTTCTCTAGGTATTTTTTCATGCGCTGCCCATATGGGAACACTGAGGTTGTGGCTCCAATTTCAGCTCCCATGTTACAGATGGTGGCCATTCCTGTGCAGGAGATAGAGTCCACCCCGGGCCCAGTATACTCTACAATGGCTCCTGTGCCACCCTTTACTGTCAAGATTCCTGCCACTTTTAGTATGACATCTTTAGGGGAAGTCCAGCCAGACAACTTGCCCGTCAACTTCACACCAATTACCTAGATATAAAGATATACGAGTCAACCCGTATGTCACATGTTAATGCTGGGAGGTACTTTAGACAGAAAAGTTACCATGAAGTACAATGCTGCAAAAAAAGTATTTGCCCGTTGCAGATTTTTGCTCGTGTCACACTTAAAATATTTCATGTCATCCAACTAATTTTAATATAAGAAAAAGGCAGTGTAAGAGTAAGCACAAAATGCAGCCTTTAAATGATTGAATTTATTCAACGTACAGAACAAATGTGATGACGCAATTCCCTACCTAAACCTAACAGCTTGTTGAGGCACCCTTGGTGGCAGAAACTGCATAATTTTTTCGTCAGTCCACAGAATATTACCCCAAAAAGTCTTTGGTGTCATCTAGAAGGTTTTTAGCTTATGTGAGCGTTAGTCGGCAGCAGCTTTCGCCTAGCTCCCTGTGCTATTATCGCGGTCTCTTTCTTATTGTGGCATGAGGAACACCGACTGACATGAGGCACATTAGAGTTCTTTACATGTTACCCAGGAGGTCACGAAAGGACCTGGACTGAGTTGTTGATGCGCTAACTTTATCAATGGCTTTCTATCCCTTACCACACAGACATTAATGACTTGGTTTCTCATCTGTTCTTAAATTTCTAAAGATCTAAAATCGTGTGCTGCTTTGAGACCATTTAGCAAGACTAGTTCTATTTAGATTAAACAGAACTGGAAGTATTCTTGTGGTGTGTCTAGTGAATTGAACCAAATTAACAATTACATTTGACTAATTGGTTGATTGAGTAACTGAGGCAGCAATTACTTTTCACATGCAGCCATTTAAAATTGGATAGCATTTTTCCTTCTATACATGAAATCATTAACCAGCAAAAAAAAATAAAAAAAATAATGGATCAAGTCCCACAGGAGTTTTGAATGGATAAAGCAATGGTTGAGTGGCTGGCGATAAAAGGTTGTATTTAATAATGTATATTCAGAGAAAAGTTACTAGCTTGGTACCTCAGGGATCAGTATTGGTAGTATAGCATTTTTATTAGCGATGTTACAAAGGTTTTAGTGGTTGGGTATGTCTTTCTCCAGACATTACAAAAAGGTCTTCAACAGGTTAGATATTTCTAGTGGAACAAACCAAATGATTTAAGTAAATTAGAAGACCGGTCTAAAGTGTGGTAGCTACAGTTTGACGATAAGTGTAAAAATCCCAAGGCAGAATATAGGTTTTGGAAGCCAAGGTACTTGGGAGAAGTTATTTCTGACAAGCAGGCAATGCAATAAAGCGAGGAGTGTGCGGGATTGTATTCTAGAGGCATTAGTAGCAGAAATAGAGTCTTCAGTAATCAGTTCTAGAGATCACATCTACAGAAAGATATTGACATATTGAAGAGGGTTCAGGGCTACTAAAATGGTAAGTGGTTTGCAGGATAAAAAGTCTAAGGAATCTCAATATGTACAGCTTAGAGGAAAGAAGAGATGGGATGTAATAGAAAACCTTTAACTACAGGAACATATAGTACACGAGAAACGTTTATTTCAAAGGATACGCATTATAAAAAAAAGAGGTCATAATCTAAGAGGGTAGGGGGCAATGCAAGGGAATTTTACGTTACTAAGAGGTGAATGGAACAGCACCCCATTAAAAGTGGTAGAGGTCAACATGCTGAGGGAATTTAAATGTGCATGGTATGGGCTTAAAGCTATGCTGAATCTAAGACAAGACTGATTAAGTCTTTACAGCAGGAAAAGCATGGCAGACTAGAGGGACAAAATTGTTCTTATCTGCCATCACATTTTTTGTTTCTACCTTAGGTACTCACCTTTGGGCATTTAAGCTCCCAAGGTATTCCAGCCATAACATCTACAGCGTCAGCTCCACCTACACCAATGCAGATACCTCCCAAACCTCCTCCATTGGGAGTGTGAGAGTCCGTACCGATCAGAAGAACACCAGGGTAGGCATAGTTCTCGAGAATGATCTAACATTGAGAGAAATGAGTATTATGAAGGGTTGCCTTAAATATACATCATTAGTATGATCATCAACAGGAAGCATATGGCACCTACGTCTTGTTTATACATTGAAAACAAAACCACATCAGTATTGAGGGGGTAAACAATCATACCCAAAACAATATTCAGTCCTCATGTGAGGCTTTATAAGTGCAATTCTGACAGTTCTGTAAAGGACTACAAGCAAAATGAGTCACCAAGGCATGCCAAGACCAAAAAGGAGACACTGCTACTAGAGTTATGTTTAGCATGATCAAGTTACTCACTAAAGTGTGACTTTGAGCAACTTAGAAACTGCTAATAAATCACATGAACGTGATCCTTTGCCTTATGGAGTTTGTAGGACAATATATATACACAGAGTTATATGTAAAAAGTTGCAGTTGACTGTCATGGTACCAGTGTATCTTTGCAGTACCATGTATGTCTTTTAATAAACTGAACTGTAAAAAAAAAACAAAAAAAAGTTGCAGTTAAGAAAAGTTTGAAAATGTCTCGCCATAGTATCCAACTGAACAGCCTAATCTGTGTGAACATTCAACAAAGACACAGCTTTTCAGTCTTTGCACAAAGAAACTCTACGTACGAAACGTTGGTATAAAGTGGTCAAAAGAGTCAGAACAGCTTTTTAACGATACTAAATAGTGCCTTCCAACTATAGCTTTCATAAACATAGGCATCAGATTATAGACATATTCTCAAACCACAGACAATTAAGCACTGCTGGAACCATCTGTAAATCTGTCCGTCTCACCTGATGGATAATGCCGGAGCCTGGTTTCCAGAAACCAACACCATACTTGGCAGCAGCCGTAGCCAAGAAGTCATACACTTCTTTGTTTGTATCCTGAAGTGGGAGACAAAAGAAGAACTAGGCCTAAACTATGTTCATGAAATAAAACCATTGTTTTAAAATAAAATCATGATTTCTGCATTTTCTATGAACATGGGAGAAATATATATTTAATCAATACATAAAATCTCCCTTTTTCCTACTGGTAGAATGTCACTGAACTATTCTACACATGCCCGTTTATTTACCAAAAGAAAATAGAACATCAGCTTTATATATAAATATCAATTGAAACAAACAAAGCAATAATTTTAAGGCAAGACTAAATTAGAATAAAAACAGAGCAAGAAAAACTATCTAATGCTAGATATACATATCAGTAATGCACACACACAGTACAATATTGATGTATATATTGCACAGACAAGTCTTTACAGTCCAAACCATTTTGGGGGCAATATTAAAAATATGATGCCGGTGCCAAATTTTAAAATTCGTCTTATTGCCACTATCTATGGAGTATCCTTGTCAAATGAACAATTAAATGGTTTGTGGTAGTCACAAAGCCTTTTTTAAAAGAAAAAAAAAAAAAAAAAAACCAGAATCATTTTATACACAACTATTCCCAGGTTCTCTTCAAGATGATGTTAACACTCTGGTAAAGGTAAACTTTAGAAGCAGACTTTACATTGTGGAGGGCTTCTTAAGCTAAGCATTATTTACAAAAGGTGTACATATGGCCCCAGGAAAGTAACTCCTGTCCACACAGCATACCTTAGCTCTCTTGAGATCCTTTTCACCACCGAGCTGGGCCTCAATCAGGTGATCACAGTGGATGGTGGAAGGCACTGCTACCTTAGGTAGCCCACTGCTAATGAATTGCAACATGGCCATTTGGGCAGTTGCATCTTGCATGGCCACCCGATCAGGCCGTAGACGCAGATAGGTTTTACCACGAACTATCTCTTGCTTGACTGGGTCATCAAGGTGACCGTAGACTATTTTCTCAGATAACGTGAGAGGACGGTCCAAGCTGGGATAACAAGGGAGAATAGAAAGAAAACAAGCTCATATATACAGTGAATCACCACAAACAATGTTCCCCTTTTAAGTCTAAGTATTTGGACCTGCTCAGGTACTGTCCAAACTCAACAGTTTTTCAAATGTAATGCCTTAAGCTCTTACCGCTTCTGTACAATCTTGATGTTTTTCTCCTGTTTTTCATAGCTGACATATTCGTTAGGCTCAAAGTGACTCATAGATACCTTTGCTCTCTGGCACAGAGCAGCAGAAACGTGGTATCTGCGGGCTCCATGGCCTAGTGCGTGCTACAAACCAAAAAAAAAAAAAAAAAAAAAAAAAAGCTTGTCATTCGTGAGCTACGGACAACACATACAATAATCTAGAAAAACATGCACATAAAGAGCACATTTACTGGCAATGACCGCTTACGTGCAAAACAAGCCTCGTAAGTGGCATCAATCCTGAAAGGACAGCTGACTAGTGACACAAATAAAGTTGCCTTTTTACTCCACTGCTTATGTCCTATTCTCATGGCCATTTTTTTTTCTCTGCCCCTCCCCTATACCCTCAACATTCATCTCACTTTGACCCAAACTGAGACCATCTTTGAATAATGCACATTACTGGTCTGTTTCTCTTGAACTATACACATCCACAAATATTATAAGTAAGATTTACTGTTTAACCAGTTGCCCAATTAGCATTATGGTGAATATATTCACAACTCAAACAATATAGTGTATCGGTTACAATAACCTTTGATAAAGCACAACATATTGGCCAGTACAATAGACATCTCTTTCTGGGAGAAGTTTTCTTTCTTCATAAAGATTGCTATTCTTGTCTGCACGCTTTCAGGAAACCTTTACAAGCATTGTTTTCCCTGTGATGTTGGTTGTTTCCATCTAGAAAGCTTTTTAGAATAGGGAAAACATGGCTGGGTTTGAGGGTTCACCAAAACCATAAAAAAATATGTCCTAAACGTAATTGTGGCTCTTTTCCCCATGGCCTACACAGTGGCAACTCAAACATTTGCTGTTCTGTATGCTAATCATGACGATTAGCATTAGAGAATCACAATGCCCAAGACATCAATAAGTTTGTTATAGTGGTATGCATAACCCCTTCATAACATACATTATTATGTCCTCAGAAGCCCTAGGTGGCCGACAACGTAATAGTTTGTCTTATGGAGTTTGCACCAGAGGGGACATTTCCCAGCCAGTGCACAGGAGAGCAGGGTGTCAGGCTGAGGTCTCCCCTATCAACAGGAGCTAGCTTCCTGCTCACTGATCTAATGTAACAGAGCTCACACCAATTACATTAGAATAGCAGATAATGCATCTTCTGTCAGCGATGTCAGTCCTCGCACTGCCATAAACAAACTAAAAATGTTTCCACAGGGTCTGTCCAGACCCGCCAGAGAATTTTGATGAGCTCCCACTGCAGATTGATCACAGGTACCGCGATCAGCAACATATGGCAATGGAACACTGCTTGCTGATCACTCTGACCAGCAACAGTCATGATTGCAAAAAAGTAAAAACAAAAATTCTAAAAATATTTAAAAAGTAAAAAAATAAAATAAGACTAGAGGTGTTAAAAGCAGGTTGAATGAATTCTAGGAAGGTGGTGCAGCCAAATGAAATCATATATATATATATATATATATACACACACAATCGGGTATCATATCCAGTGTAGGATGTATTATATACTACAAAAAAGCACCACAGAAATCATAGAAAAAAAAACCAAAAAAACCAGTATTTACTTATTCTGTGCCTATATTACAGTAAACCGCCCCTTTAATCTTTTCCCAGTGAAGCCTTTGGCATGCATGGCAGCGTTACTCCATCTTTACCAAACTTTCACTTGAAGAAAGAAAACTCCAACAAAGCTTCATTCAGATTCGTTAAAGGATCAGCGTTATTTTAAACTTGATTAGGTAGCAGCTGTGGAATTGCTCTGATCTATACAACATTTTGAACAGTGACCTATTTCACACTTAAAACTGCGCTGCAGAGCCAACTAATCCAGGTGATCTTTACCAATGTGACATATGCAAGGGATCAAGTTATTTTCCCAGAATATTTTCCAACAATCTGAATAAACCATAGTGTGTTACAGTTTACCAGGTTAAGGTGATCATGGAATGTGATGGGCCATACGACATATGTGGTGTTATGACTGTATATTTAAATGCAGAAACATTACGCAGCAATAATGGCATGGTGTAAGATATTAAGGACAGTAAATGGATGCACTAAATGCAGCAGGTAAACAGTTGATACTGATATCTAGTGAGTAAGAACTAGTCAGACATGAAATATATCACCATTCCCAAATGTATACAGAATAACCTGCAAAATACAGCACTGGCCATCAAACACCATTTCAGAAACACGATTTTAATATCCATAGGAGGATATGAAGACAGAAGAAAAGAAAATTATTCGGAGACTGAAGCTGCCCCCACAGATTCTGAGGTCACCTTGAGGGTCACCTTGAACCCAGACTGTAGCGGCAATAAAGAGCATCCTTACAAATAAGCGCTCGTCTTATAACACAGGCATAATGTACAGACCGGGAGAAGTTATATAGTTCCGTTACCATGGAGACGAAAGTCGGGTCACCCGTCAGAGACACACCGACCTCGTGATAACGAAGTATGACACACAAACGACATATCACAAAGACAACGCACACCAACCGTACGGGCCTATAACACGCATCACCCGACACTACATTTAAATTGAAAGGTGCTTCCTCGAGCTTTAAATTTCGCTCTATACTCACCTGTAACCGGCTAGCTAGGAGACTGTAGGACACCATTTTGCTCACTGACAAAGATGAGGTCACATGAACATGACGTCACGACAAGGCTTCTTATAGATGCTAGAATGGGCGGGGTCCCTGAGAAAAATTTGAGTGCGTAACCAAGTCCTGACAGGAAGCAAACGAAAGAATACGTTGTGGAATTGTAAACGAATATCAGCTTAGTTTATAGTCTAGAATAAAATGCATATTTAGTTTACATAAAAATGTTAGCGTAATTATACACTAGCTACGCAATACATAATAAAAAAAACATTTACGTTTGACTAGATATGTTTACCCACCGGAAAGGATTCCGTGGCGCGTGATTGCTGAGTGATTTTACCAGGTGAAGGTGACTAGAGGAGTAATGTGACAGAATATGGGTAGATGTACCGCGGGTTACTCGTAACACTACAAAACCTGACACAAACAGGAATATCCCGTGTGTCATTATAACAGGCTGAATTCAAACCAAACATTATTAATTCCTACTGTTAATCCAGTTTAGATACAGTTTGTTATTCCAGGTCTCCTTGATATTCCTCACAGCTGCAGCAGATATACTAAAGAATCGGGAACTATGTGTAAGATTATTTTTTTCAGAGGACACTCTCCTGGATCTGGTAGCTGGATCTACAGACAAAATGTCTGATCATTTTTGTTTTCAGAAATGGTTCAAGCAAAACACATGCCTTTTAGCCAACAAAGCACTGTTACCTGGTGAATGCGGGGGATATGTGGTGAAGCTGGGACTAGATAACTAGTCATGATGGCTACTAGTGTTTCAGTTCAGGTAGACTAACCAAATCATTATCTTTATCAAGGAGATAGGCAGTAGTGGCACAAATCAAAATGTCTTTATGGTGCCATGATTTTTAAAATCAGGACCACCAGTGGTACAACTAGTACCTGTGTATGGACTCCGGTCTCCATGTGCTGTCACTGGCCTTCATGGATGTTTGGAAAATAAAAAGATCTAAAATGTAACATTCCTTGTTACATTCCATTGATAGGTATGGGATCATATTATTATTATTATTACCGCTATTCATTGATATATAAATATATATATATATACACACACACTCACTGGGTGCTTTATTATGTACACCTGTTCAATTGCTTGTTAACACAAATAGCCAATTACATGGTAGCAACTCAATACATTTAGGCATGTAGACGTGTTCAAGACAACTTGCTGAAGTTCAAACCGAGCATCATAATGGGGAAGAAAGGGTATTTAAGTGACTTTGAACATGGCATGGTTCTTGGTACCAGACGGGCTGGTCTGAGTATTTCAGAAACCGCTGATCTACTGGGATTTTCAAGCACAACCATCTCTAGGGTTTACAGAGAATGGTCTGAAAAAGAGAAAAACATCGAGCGCGCATTTGTGTGGCAAAAATGCCTTGTTGATGCCAGAGGTCAGAGGAGAATGGGCAGACTTCGAGATGACAGAAAGGCAACAGTAACAAATAACCACTTGTTACAACAAGGTATCCAGAATACCATCTCTGAATGCACAGGCTCACCAAAATTAGACATTGGAAGGCTGGAAGAAGGTTGGCTTGTCCGTTGAGTCTCCGTTCCAGCTGCGACATTCAGATGGCAGGGTCAGACTTTGGCGTAAAAAACATGAAAGCATGGATCCATCCAGCCTTTTATCAACGGTTCAGGCTGGTGGTGTAATGGTGTGGGGGACATTTTCTTGGCACACTTTGGGCCACTTAGTGCCAATTGAGCATCGTTTAAATGTGAAAGGTTACCTGAGTATTGTTGCTGACCATGCCCATCCCTTGATGACCACAGTGTACCCATCTTCTGATGTCTACTTCCAGCAGGATAATGCACCATGTCACAAAGCTTACATCATCTCAAATTGGTTTCTTGAACATGACAATGAGTTCACTGTACTCCAAGGGCCTCTACAGTCATCAGAGCTCAATCCAATAGTGCACCTTTGGGATGTGGTGGAACGGGAGATTTGCATCATGGATGTGCAGCTGACAAATCTGCAGCAACTGCGTGATGCTGTCATGTCGATATGGACAAAAATCCCTAAGGGAAAAAAAATGGTTTAAATCCAAGGAACAACGGGGGAGGCTTTTTATTTTAACATGCCTTGGAGGTTATCATTATAGGCTGTGACACAGTGGGGACATAGTCCTAAATTCATAGTGGGCCTGAAAATTTCTAATAGGGGCACCGACCCTTCATTTGTAATAGTGTTTACACTTTTTGGATCTTGAGCTTAGTCCAATAAACCAAATATATATGTCTATAACATGTACAGTGAATAAAAACACTATACGTAAAACCTTCACAAACATACAATTGATATAATTGTATATAGAAGGAATGGCAAAAAAGTAAAATGTTCCAGGAACACATAGATTGTGGAATAGCAGTAAGAATTACAACTGTGCAGTGAAGGCTTATGGAGGCAGTCCCCCTGCTGCCTAACCGGGTGGTAGATCGCTCTCCTGCTGCTCAATGGGCCAGTTACAGGGGAGATCTTTGATCTGTCATATTCAGGAGCACAAACAGGAATATCCCATATTTCATTATAACAAGCCTTTTAAGGCAATGCAGACTCTGACAAGGAGTGGGCAAATGGGGATCACTGGCCTAGGCCCAATGGTAAATGCATCATTGCACCTGGGTATTAGGGTTTTTTATTTATTGTGTTATATAGCGCCATCATATTCTGTAGCGGTCTACAATGGGTAGACAGGACATAACAAGTAGTATATAACATAACAATTCGACTTACAGAAACAATAGGTGAGGAGGGCCCTGCTGAAACACGCTTACAATCTAAAATGGTAGGTGAAGAGTGAGTGGGGTGAAAGGAATACAACAAAAGTCAAAGGGCTAAGAGGGCAGACGCCGGGGATAGGATTAGTTTTTCTCCTGGAGAATATCAAAGATACTGTAGGGTAGTGTTTAAGCAACTGCGGCTCACCAAATGTTATGCACAGTGACCTGTCCCTTTCTCAGTATCAGGCAGGTTCCTAGCAAGTCACAAAGCATCCTTAACACAACACTTTAGCTGCAAGATTTTTTGAATGGCACCCTCCTTGTGAATTCCTATAAAAAGTCCATATAAAGCAGAGCTATAGCAAAGGAACTTCCTCTTCACATAGCCTACGTTTGTTTTCCAGTTCTCAGCAAAGCCTTTACTAAAAGACAGTAAGTATAGTTTCGCTCCCTCCAGTTTATGTTCGTTAACAATTTTTACAACATCCACATACCTCTCAACATCTCAAGATCTTCAGATATCCAAATCCAAACACCTTTTGGGGGGGCGGAATAGAGGCGGAGCTGGGAGTATGGTTAGCGGCCAGCACCCTTACAGCTGTGATAGAGGCTGGTACTGTAACAGCACAGATGTCGCAACATAATGCAGAGAATCCCCTTAACTGGCCCATGATCTTGCTGTGCCGCTCCATGGGGCAGATGGACAATGCCTGAAAAAAAATTGATCTGTATTTCATTTGTAAGTGACAGGCCTATCCCATTTTTATTTCAGGCTTCTCCAGCAGCAAGAGAAAGCTGTAGATGGACTTTTCCCAGGGCCGGCCCTACAATGGAACCGAGTGGGGCAATTGTCCCAGGCGGCACTTTAGAAGGGGCTGCACTTTGCAGCCCCAAGTGCTTTTTTTTTTTTTTTTAAGCGGAGGAGAGGGGCGCCGAGTGGTTTTCGCTTACCTGCTCGGCGCCCTCTAGCTCGGTCTCGGTGCCGGCTTGCAATGCTGAGTCCCGGAAGTGACGTCAATTTCCGGCGCTCAGCATTACAAGCCGGCACCGTGGCAGAGCAGGGAGACTCGCCGCAGGACTGTTTAAAGGGAAGTACCGGGGGGGGTTAGATAATGGCATCGGCAGTGGTGGGGGGGCGTCATTTTAAACTTCGCCCCAGGCGGCATTAAGTCTTGGGCCGGCCCTGACTTCTCCACAGACCAGTTGTTATTTGATAGCAATAAATGTGACCTAAAATGACCTCTGTAGTACACTTACAATGGGTGATTTGTTTATACCCCGCTGCGACGGGGATTGCTGCTCCCAGGCCCGGACTGGCCATCGGGCAAACCGGGCGTTTGCCCGGTGGGCCGGGCCGGATTGACTTAGGGGCTGATGGAGCTGCAGCTCCAGGCCCCTACCTTAAAATAGGCCCAGTCAGGACCGAACTGACTGGGCCTTTGCGGCCTCTACGGCTGCATTAACGCAACTGCGACCGGGTCCGCCACTCTAAGGGGTCGGGAAGCCCCCACCAGGGCCGGCCTTACGGGTGTGCGGCCGCACAGGGTTTAAATTAAAACATCGGGGTTTTTTTTTACTTTATTTAACATCCTCCATGTTAAATAAAGTTTTTGTTAACTTTATTTAACATGGAGGATGTTAAATAAAGTTTAAAACCCCCCCCCGATGTTTTAATGTAAGCCCTGTGCGGCCGCAGACCCCTAAGGCCGGCCCTGGTGGGGGCTTCCCGGCCCCATAGAGTGGCGGACCCGGTCGCAGTTGCTGCGGGCTTAAGGGGCAGGTGCCCCTTATGCCCTGCGTTAATGCGGCCGTTACTTGCTTGCTCCGGCAACAAGGTAAGTAGGGTGACGGAGGGGGGTGCAGTGAGAAGGGGCAGAGGGGGGTTAGATAGTGAGAAATGGGGAGAGGGTATAGATAGTGAGAGGGGGTACATAGTGAAAAGGGGGAACATAGTGAGAAGGGGCAGATAAGATGGGGAGAGGGGGTAGTGTGAATGCGTATGAGAATGAATGAATGAATAAATGTGTGGATGAATTGTGTGATTGCGTATGACAATGAATTCATGTGTGGATGAATTGCTTGAATGATTTGTGAGACTGCATTAATTAATGTGTTAATGATTTGTGTGAATGAGTAAATGCAAAGATGGTACATGAAGGGTGGGCTTTAACAATAAATAAATAAATAAATATGGGCTGCTCGGGCTTAAATGCCCGGGCCTATTTTTTGTCCCAGTCCGGGCCTGGCTGCTCCTGTCATGTTTTTCCCTCCCCATTCTGTTCCTCCCTTTCCCCCATTCCCTTACTCCCCTGCTGTCACGGTCAGGACTACTTGCCAAGCCGTGACTGTGTGGAGGGCGTGGGCATGAAGGGGTTAATAGCACCAGGCCTCTGGATTTACTAACTTCACCCCTTAACAAGGCATAAGTTACACCAAATTAACCCCCAAATCCTGCCTGTATCCCCCCAGGTAGTCTGCCACCACTCACGATTTTGATACCGGATTCGTGAGAAATCCGAATTAGAACCTTTATCTCTATATATATATCAACCCACCCCGGGCAACTAACATATATATATATATATCCTGTAAAACTTAATAACAATATGGTAACGTGTTATCCTCTCTTAGGGTTTGTGGGTATCGATACTAGAGCCCAAAGACAGACTTGGATTATGAATATTTTAATAACAAAAAGACAAAGATTACACAGTGCCAGAATTACAAAAAACAAGACATACAAAAGAAAAATAAAACGGCAAACAGTTCTTAAAAACAAAGGACTTAAACACAGGACCCTCACTCACGAGTTTCTCCAATAAGTAGGCCTGTGGGAACTCCTTAAGTCCAGATGGTTTCTTACGATGTTGTTCCGATCAGAGTATATCATGGAGTTCTGCTTTGAGGTCGCTGCTTTGTCCCTAAATCAGACTTTTGCAAGCAAACGCCCCTCTGACCACATGACTGATTATATGACACCATCCCCAAGAATCGGGTCCCATCTTTGATGTGCCAATAAGTTATGGTGGGGTAAAGGTGATGGAAACCCCTCCACTTAACATAGGAATGGAATTCCTATAACTCAGGGTCCTTATCTGTTAGGCCATGAATCACCACAGGGGTCCTTTGGGAAGATGACACCTCTAGCCAGAACAGATACAGAGGGCATTCACAAAGAAACACATTAAATCAACCTCAGATTAACTCATTGAATGCGTAAACAAAGAAACTAACCACCTCTGCTTGGTTACCCTTCCATGCATCCACTACGTTATATGAGTTAATCATGACACCTGCCTACCGATTTCTTTAAACCAAAAACTCAAGAAATCATTATTTAAATGATTTGTTGTGCAAAAAGCACAGCTAATCAGGTCATTTACCGTCAATAATTATTTGCAGGCACCTATTACTATTAGTGAAAGAGGGAAGAATGTCCTGCCAAAAAGTCATCTTTCACAAGTGATGGAACAAGAACCCTTATTGAGAAACCCTTATCTTTTGAACCCCTTGACTGCTAACGACGGCATGGTGCCGTTGCTAGCACTACCCTACCTTGATGGAGGTCTGTGGACCCCCATCACCACCTACCCCGGCGATCTGCCCCTCATCTGATCCCTTTGATCATGGGGTTAAATTTAGCCAATGGTAGAGGAAGGCAATTTTTGAAATCCTGATGAACTGCAAATATTATTAAAATCAGCCATTTAGCCTGTAGGGTACGTAAGTTAACCATCTCATCCCTGGAGCCCCTTGCACTTTTACTGCAAAACTTATTTTTGCTGTAAAAGTGATTTATTTTTTCTCCCTTTACGATAATTTCTTTGGGATTGTAAGGGGAAAGAATGGTGTGTGCTTCTGTGAGTGAATGTATGGAAAGTATGGTGTGTGCTTCTGCGAGTGAATGGTTAGGGTTGAAGCCTTGACGTGGCATTGCTGCTGACGTAAGTTAAATTATGGCACAAAAAGTACATATTTGCAAAAACTACACCCCTTGGCGCATCAAATGAGGGGCTGCATGTGTTTCTAGTACAAACCTGGAGTGCGCAAGACACAAATGAACATGTTGCTATGGTTAGAAAAAACATATTTTCTAGCCAAAGCGACATATTCCATCATTATATGTGCACTCAACTTTTGTCCTAGAAATACATGTAACCCCTCATTTGAAGCTCCGATTCTTGAAATGTGTACTTTATGTACCCTAATTTAACTTCCCAGATGTCTAGACCACTTTAACTTCAGATATGGCAGATCGGAGAATCTTGTTAAAAAATTGTCTTAAAACATTTAGGGGTGATGCCTGCAATTAGACAGCTCTAGACAGCTGGAAAGTTAAATTATGGTACATAAAGTATATATTTTCAGAAACGACACCCCTTGGCGCATCAAATGAGGGGCTGCATGTATTAGTAGCACAAGACTGGAGTGCGCAAGACATAAATGAACTTGTTGCTTTTAATTTAATATTTTTTTATTTTTAGAAGTGTGATATTCACTTATTTGTTGTGCACATCAGATGTGTGATACAAATACAAGTATGACCTCATTTGCTGCAGCTGGGGGTGTAGTTTCTAAAAATATATAGTTTTGTTGGCATATTTTAACATCCAAGGCAGCTAGAGCTGTTTAATTGACGGCAGCCATGCATTAAATTTAAAGATGTCTTGGTGGGCGTGGCTAGCCGGCAACCAAGATGGACGCTTAAGTCCAGAGCTCCAGCGCATCAGGCCCGATTTTACGCTTCGGTATACCGGTTTCACTTCGTCATGGGCAAAACTAATAGACCCAACAGGACCCCTAAACCTTCTGGTTCCCGGGACAAGTCATCACATGCCTCGGTTCGCTCCTACTTCGCGGCATCCTCGGACCACGATTCCCGCGACTCACCTCTCAGGCCTCCATCTTCGCCAGCTAGTGCACTTAGCGATGCGGACGTAGACGACTCTCGAGATCCGCAACCGTCCATCCTTCGTTCCTTGAATCCACATTGGCAGGAGAAGCTCGACTCTTTGCCTACAAAGGATGACATCGCCGATATTATTGCTAGAGCTACGCAGGGGATCCATGCGAGTTTGGCTGACATACGAAACGACATCCGCCATATTGGCGACCGCGTGGCACTACTCGAGGATGAACAGCCTAAAATCTGTAAGACGGTCGACCAGCTCACTACATGCAGCTAAGTCCATTATACCTCGATACTGGAGGACTCCTGGTCCCCCACCTGTCGACGCATGGTTTGCTAGGGTTAACTTCATATGCCGTATGGAGGATCTGGTAGCTGCGGCGCACGGTCGTGAATATGCCAATGACATTAAATGGTTACCTTGGACTACTTTCGTAGCCTCTGAATGGTTACTAGACCTGCTGTCACGCTCTTGCTAACTTCTCCAGTTTTTTGGGGGGGCGTACTTACACCTTCACTCCATCCCCTGCGTCTTCTTTACTTTTCATGGCACCCTCTACATGTTACATGTTTTATTTTTTCTTACCTTAGCTCAACACCCACGACACACACTCGGAGCATTGTTTATTTTATTATGTTGAATTTAATTATGTTTTTCTTTATGTTACCTTATGGTACCTACTTTGTCACTGGATCTCCCTCCTCCAATGTATTTTCTTTTTCTGGCAAAGTCCATGTATTTGGCGTCCTCCCTACGCTGGCTCTGGATTGCCGTTCCAAGCGTTCATATTCGCCGTCATTGTGTTACGCATACTTTGTTTATATTTGCATATCTATGTTTTTATGGCGTATGTCTCTTCATGCACACTGTCAGTGTATGCTAATGACTGTTCTGAATGTACTTTGTCATGACTTGCCAATAAACGGAGATTTGAAATAAATTTAAAGATGTCTTTTGTGATAGTCTAATAAATTTAACTTTTAGCAATAAAATATTAGAAAAACACAGTCTACTGTTCTCAATTTCTGTTTATTTTAGACCGGTTACCTACTACAAATATTTAGCAACACAGGTTTTGATATTAGAGTTTAGAAAAATAACATTACAAACTAGTTTTTATTGAGTCGGAAGTGAAAAATTACACTTTTTTCCCATTTTTGGCTTTCTTTTGCAAACCTAATGAGATATACACATATAAAAATTGTATATTTGGAATCTGCTGGGTGTGCTGAAAAAAACAATATATGGTTTGTATAGTTTATTCCCAAGAAATTTACTTCTAAACGCGTTTAAACGTGAGATGCACCAAAATGCCGAAAACCAGCTTAGCACCAGGGTGGGAAATGGCTTAGCAGCCAATTAAAGTGATTACATATTTTCTTAGGGATTGTCATAGCATAAGAATCATGTAGCATATGGTAAACTTGCCCAAAATTACAAAGTGGAAGGTGCCCAGTCTTTACTTGGGACGACACCAGTTCTGCCAGCGTCCACTCCCCTTAGCATGATATATTTTCTTAGGAACTAAATTGTCAGTAGGTAGACACCGGTTGTATGTGAATCCCCCACAAGATGGAACTCACACATGGTGTCCAACACCCGCCATTCCTATGAAAAGATATGGGCACAATATATGATATATTTACAATCTGTTTAATCGCCTCTATTTTTTGTTTTCTTATGTACCCTTTACATAGTTATTTTCACTTTTAAAGCATGCAAGGCCTTTTTTTTTTTTTAACAGTTCACAGTTTATTAAAAGACATGTAAAAAGGATACAAGGCATTGTAAAGATACATTGGTATCATGACAGTCTGCACAAAGTATACAACATAGGTACAGAAATAATTAGCAGCGGGTGTGTGATACAGCAGGTACGGAGTGCGGACCATAAAATAAAAGAGTCAAAAGACAACCCGTACCCCGAGAGGATACAAAAGTCGCATGGCATAAAAAACACATTTGCTATTACTGAGTAGGTCGATCCAGGGTATCTGGATACGAATCACAACACCATCGGGCGCAGAGATGACTGTGTGATGAGAATGCCTAGCTGCGGATGTGAAAACCGTGATAATACAATACATGAAATGAAACATAAAAAACAAAGAAACTCAAATATGTGGGACCAAAAGTCCCGTCCCGTCCGGTGGAGATGTGAGAATCAAAGTGCTTGTACTCAAATAAGGTAAGTAGTAGGTGCCTAGATCTAAGGTGTTGTCCCTACCAAGAGAGGTGTCAGAGAAAATAAGAAGCGAACCCGAGGGGTCTGTCCGTTGAGAATATCGAGGGTCATGCGGTTGGAGTGTTAGAGATGAGTGAGTGGAATGACCGAGACGTGAAAAAGGACTGCCAGGGTAGCCATTTCAGGCCATGCTTGTGGTCAAGACCCCTAGAAGACATAACCATTTCCTTCATCTGGTGGATAAAGTTAACCCGGGAGAGCCCCGCCGAGATCGGCGGGGAGCACTGCTGTTTCCAAAACCTGCGAATTGTCGCCTTAGTGGCGGTGAGTAAAAGTATGGTGAGACTATGCTTATATGAGTACAAGGCCATTTTTTATCCAATGCAATGCTTGCCACCAAACGAAAATGATTGTTCAATTATAAAATAGAGCGGTCTCGGAATATTATGGTTCACTTATTGGTTTCGTATTGATATTATTGGGCATATGCTCATTTTTGCAGCTGATGCTAAAACAGCATATTTTATGGTAACTGGATGGCTCTTTTACTGATTTGATAAAAGGACGTTGGTGGGTATATATAAACACATATATAACAGTACACATTTTTCATACGCATCTCCATTCACCTTTCCTTAGCAAGAGGAACACATTTGTCTGTATGACACTCGGAAAGTTAGTTTAATTCAATCTACAGCGGTCAATCTAAAGTGTTAGAGAACACTGCAAGATGCATTTCTGTCTCGAGCATTTAACACTCCATTGGTAACTTCGAGGCGGATGTGAGAGTCGTTTGGATTCAGATCGAGGCTTGGAACGCAGAAGCAGCGCGGGTGTTCTGTATGCGGCGTCCGATACAGTATGGCGAAACATCACCCTGATTTGATTTTCTGTAGAAAGCAGGCTGGAGTGGGTGAGTGTTTGGTTACAGATGTAGTGATCGAGCTTTTCGTGCGGAAAACATATTCGCGTGTTTTTTAAGGTTCAGCGAAAGGATACGATACAAGCCGATTAGTTCAGAAATGGCGGACTCATTTATTCATAATGCATGGCCTTTAAGAACACAGGGTTAATGTGTACCGTATGCTTATTCACATAACCGAGCAGATGTACGTTTAGTGTTAGTTTTTGTAGATTGTGGTTACGTAAGAGTGCTGTGAGTCTTAGGCCTCTTTGTAGCGAGGTTTTATAAATGTGATTGTCCACACTTTGTGTCTGCAACTTCCTCCCAGCAGCTAGGGCTTTCACTAAACTGACTTTGCAGGCGAGCTGCAGTTTTAACACGTTCGCTATGCATTATCAAGGGCTAATCCTGTCGAGTTTTTTTGCTTCTAGTAATATAATCTTTTATTTATATAACGGCAGCAATTTACTTAGCACTTCTTACAGTACATATTCAAAGAGGTTTGACAGACTTAGACTAATTGATCTATCTTTTGTAACTGGATGGTAAACCTTAAGTCTCACTGAAGTATGACATTATTATTATTCTTAATATGAACTATGTCTAATTTTTAATTATATATATATATATATATATATATATATATATATATATATATGCCCCACTTGTGTTATTCACCGAAGGCTCTGTTGCCTGGCATTGCTTATCGCATTACTTGTGGTCAGCCTCCAGAGGGGGCCTCATCAGAGGTCTCAGGACAGCCTGGATAGACGCCCTGGGTCCTTTGTACTTAATTTTGTTTGCGGCATTGTCATGACTGACATCCCTGAAAGAGAATTGCTGAAATTCTGTTTGGGCCTTCTCCATTATTTGGTAACAGAGGACAACCCAGGTTGCTTCATGGCGTTTCTAAAAACCATAGTACCTACTATTACGTCCTTGTTTGCCTAGACATAGTACGTCCTTGGTTGAGAAGGTGTTTATACATTCTTCCAAAATGGGGTAAAAAAAGTAGGAAGGTGCTTCCTTTGAAATCAAAACATCTTACATAAAACACTTAAACACAGATTTGTAACTGCATTTTATACATAACTTCTCGTTGGTAGGAATATAATATGATGAATACATAAGTTCATTTGTAATATGTAATGGGTGTGACTGCTGATTAACATGTTCTCTTTCCATTGCAGCCATCGGCAGACTGTGTGAAAAATGTAAGTATCTACTAGTAAGAACAAAGGTGGTTTTTACCATGTCTTCCCCTTTCTATTTTCTTATTGTTAAGGATCCGAGTAACTAATCTATGTTTTTAATAAAAACAGTATTTATGCTGACATCTTTCTGTATGTAGTTCTGAAATTGTCCATCCCTTGCTGGGGTTGGGAGAACTGGGAGGTTCGGCCAATTTTCATAGTTTTTGTACAGTTACATTTTGGGGGACACCCTTATAGACAGTGTACACTACCTTGGGGAGACTATTTTCCTTCCTGGGCAAATTCAGCTCCTCGTAGATAGCTAGTTTAAAGGGAAAGTGCCACCAAATTTGATTACTAGCATGTGATTAAACATAAGTTCAAAAATGCTTTTTAGTTATTTTTGCAGAATTCTTTCATACAGCTATATCCATTTGTGTTCTTAGCCCAGTCTACTAGACAAACAACCATACTCCTCATTATACTGCCGAATGGCTGATTGTTAATCACCCAGCAGGACTCTGATGATTTTGCTGTATACAATAAAGTAGATCAGCACTGAAGAAAACTTGGTATTATCTCATTTTGTGAAAGTAAAGTTCCTTTATCTGCCAACCTAGAGGCTGCCATTGTTTTCATTTGTGATATTTTTGGTGACCAATCACCACACTGAGCTGATCATTTATAGCAATGCTACTGTAGTCTGTTCATCCATACACTTTCATTAGCATGTCTGGGTAGGTGATTTATGGAATCATTATGTGGTTTACCACAAGGCAGTATAAGTCGGCAGGGTGTTTGTCTATTTAACAGAACCAGAATAACCACCAAACAGCTAATATACAGCTGTCTGAAAATGTAGTATGTAAAACTTTAATATTACACTAATAAAAAAATAGTGGGGGTGTCTGTTGCCATTGATGTGGACACTGTTTTATGATATTTCAAATATAAAGATTCCTATGTCTTATCAACCCTATTGTGTAATGCAATTATAGATATAAAAAAAAAAAACTACAAATTAAGAGATTTTTTTGGAATTTAAAATGGATCAATATAGTAAGATGTAAAACTACTGTTTCTGTTGAGAGGATAGAGTCAGGTTTGAGTCTTTTTTTGGTCACATTTTCCTTAAATAATTTTTTTTTCCTTCAGGTGATGGAAAGTGCGTGATCTGTGATTCCTATGTGCGGCCTTGCACACTTGTTCGGATTTGTGATGAGTGCAACTATGGCTCTTACCAGGGACGCTGTGTTATCTGCGGAGGTCCCGGTGTATCTGATGCTTACTACTGCAAGGAGTGCACAATTCAGGAGAAGGATGTAAGTGATGTGTGCAGCTCTCAGTACTTTAGTTAGAGATTACAAGCCCTGATCCTGGGGTTTTAAGAAGCCCTTTATTGCTGACATCCATGCACCTTATATTCAATTATATGAAATATTTTATTGCAGAAGAATTCTGTGGAATAATTGAACTAATTTACCTTTTTTATTTGAGTATTCAGCTTCTGTGTTCAATGTACCAGGCTCCTTTGTCAGTTAATTGGATAGAATAACCAGAATACATCTGGACGACTTTGTGTATTTCAAATATGTATGTGGCTTAATTTTAATATCAGAGTTCAGTTCTAATACTTTATTCCATTCTGTTTATTTTTTCCAGAGAGATGGCTGTCCCAAAATTGTGAATTTGGGAAGTTCTAAAACAGATCTATTCTACGAGAGGAAAAAATATGGGTTTAAGAAGAGGTAACCTGGACCTTGGTTGATTCAAGTGGCTGAAAATAGTGTTTAAGAAGGACATTTGTAGCAGCTACATGTATTTTTTTTAAAGTTATGTTGATTAAAGTGTCTTTTTACAAATGCATTCATATTTTTTTTTTTTGTGTGTGTGAAACTAAAGAGAGTGATTTTACACTTAGCTAAATGTGCAGCAATTCTAACAGTTAAACAGTCAGATACCTCTCGGTAGAGCAATTGGGGGCCTAAAGCCAGTCATGGGTCCTGGGGAGGACGCTGGAATGACTGCCTGGGCCTCCCTGGTGATGAGCCTTTGGACAAGTTCCCCTCCTGTGGTTTGTCCCAGAGGTGAAGGTGTGTACGCTCCTCTAGTGAACTCAACTGTAAGGATGACATTGGAGATGCCAGAAGAGGTCTTGACGAGATCTAAAAAGTTATTTGCCAGTTACTCTGAGGCCTAGAACTTTTACTGTTTCAAAAGTCAGATTACATAACCTTGAAATCACCCCAGGGAAGACTTCAAACATCTAAAAGAGTTAAGTAGCCATTCGCGACGGCTATCTTGCGATTTTTTTTTTTTTATTTTTTTTTTTTAGGCAGGTGTGGCTGGCCACGAGATGATGTACCGTTCCTTGGAAGATGCTAACTTCTAGGGGCATATGGACTGGACGGCAGAAAAGGAGCCGTCAAGAAGGCTTTCAAGTCATAGTATTGCGGCAGCCGCTGTAGGCCGTTCAAGTTATGGCTGCAGAGACGGAGGAAGATCTGGACCTAAGACTGATATCTCAGCTGCTATGGACTTTTGTGAGCCATTGTCTATTCAAAGGGGGGCTAGGACCTTTGCCTTGTCAGTAGTTGCCTGAAGAGCCCTTTGGCTAAAGTCATGGGATGCTGACTCCACATGTAAGCTGTGTGGAATTTGTTTCCTGGGGAAGGATTTATTTCAGTGAAGACCTGTTGGAGCGGTCTCAGGAGACAAATGCTTGTTTCTTCAGTGCAAGAATCTTCTAGCTTAATTTTTCAAAACATCAAGTAATGTGCACACTTGACTTTTTAAATGCTTTAGGAATAAACCTTATGCGGATAGAGGCCACTTGCCTAAGAATAAAGCAAGAGAGGAACAGCCCCTCTGAGTCTGGATGCCAGGCCTCCTGTTTGTGGGGGGGGTAGCTTAATCTTTTCGGTCATGTATGGAAGTTCATCAGTATATACAGCCGGGTACTAGACACAGATTCTTCAACAACTCAGCTGGTTAGTAAACCTCAAAAAAAAAAAAAATTGCGGCTACTCCCCTCCGAGACTAATACTCTTGGGAACAGTGGCCGATACCAATCTACATAAGGCCTTTTATTAATTTGACAAAATACACAATTTTCAGGAATCTGTCAAGGATCTATTGAGAATGTTCCTTCACGATACCTCAGGCAGATTATGGTCGTGACTGAAAAGGTCCTATGGTAGTAATTTGTTTTGCAAATAAATTACTACCACAAATTTAGACACCAGTGGTAGAAAAAGTGCATGGAAAGTGTTAACACCACACCATTTGAAATACCCTGGGGTGTCTAGTTTTCAAAAAATATGATTTCATAAAATAGATTAAATTGGCTGGCTTCAAAGATGTCCCTAATTGGATATGGGTTCAGGATGACAAGATGACAAAATTCCAAGTTGACCATCTGAAATGTGCGCCTGATATTATTGAATTCAAAATTGAATCTAACAAATGAATAACCTTTAATGTTTTAATTGTATTTATTTGAGATATATAATGTAAAAATTTAATTTTAATTCATTAAAAATAAATAAAAATAAACCCCTAGAACAGGGGTGTCCAAGTTTTTTCTGCAGTGGGCCACTTCATCAGAATTGTATACGTGTGCGGGCCGCACTCATTTTTCACTGCGTGAAAATATGGCCTTTAATAATACTGTATTTGCTCGATTATAAGACGACCCTGATTATAAGACGACCCCCCAAAATCTGAATATTAATTTAGGAAAAAAAGAAAAAGCCTGAATATAAGACGACCTTATAGGAAAAAACTTTTACCAGTAAATGTTAATTCATGTAAACTATTACATTTTTTAATAAAAGCTATGATTGAGAAAAATATATTTTTTGTTTTTATTTCCTTGTATTTTCCAACCTGCCCCCCAGTTACGCACATCTGCCCCCAGGCTTGCCACTCCAATATGACGCTGTGGCCCATGATATGCCTTTTAACCCTCTATATGCCACTGTGCCCCATGATATGCCTTTTAACCCCCTATGTGCCACTCTGCCTCCAGAAATGCCTTATACCCTTATATGCCACTCTGGCATTTAGGGGGTTAAAAGGCATATTATGGGGCAGAGTGGCATATAGGGAGGTATAAGGCATTTCAGGAGGCAGAGTGGTGTTAAGGGGGTTAAAAGGCATTTCATAGAGCACTCTGCCTCCAGAAATGCCCTATGCCCCCATTTAACACTCCCCCCCCCCCCCACACACACACACACTTACCGGTGCTTCCAATTTCCTGCTGTATACCGGGGCAGCAGTCTTCCTTCTGTCTCCCCCCCCACACACACAATTACCGGTGCTTCCAATTTCCTGCTGTATACCGAGGCAGCAGTCTTCCTTCTGTCCCCCCCCCCCCATTTAACACTCCCCACCCCACACACACACACTTACCGGTGCTTCCAATTTCCTGCTGTATACCGGGGCAGCGGGTTGACGTCCACGCAATCCGCGTAGACAATTGACGCTGCAGCCGAAAGGAGGTGTGGCTAGCAGCGGGGGTTGTCTGCGTCCATCGCGCAGACCGTCCCCGGCTGTCAGAGATCAGAGTTCCCCGCACCGGGTCAGCACACAATATTTGAGCAAAGAAAGCGATTGTTGATCAATTCCTAAGTTCATTTAACCCCATGGTGTGCCAAGTTGGGAAAGGGAATTTTGAAGCCTGTATTTAAGTTTTAAACATGTGTACCCACACATGCATATATATGTGTATACATGTAAGGGAGAGCACATGTAAAGAGGCTGCTTTGAGTCTGGCAGGCAAACACAGGCAAATTGACAGTGAGATTAACCCCTTGATGACAATTGCCGGTCCTGGGCACGTCACGGAAAAACATGTTGTTAACGACAAATGACGTGCCAGGACCGTCATTTGTTAAAACTGGTAAAAAAAAAAAAATCGATCCGTGATCGATTTTTTTACCCAAACGGCGTTGCTGTAATGCCTCGACCTCGAGGCATTCAGCAACGCCATGATCGGAATCAGGGGCCATGTCTGGCCCCTCCCCGGGGCGTCAACATCTGCCATACAATGTATGGCGGCGGACGCCCGTTTTAAAAGCGTTTAGGAGGCGATCAACGATCCCCTCCTAAACTTAAATGGTGTCGCTGGAATGCCTCGATCAGGAGGCATCCAGCGACACCAAACACTTACCTCTTGATGGACTGTGACCGCTCTCCGCAGCTGCCGGTGATCTTCCCCATCAGCAAGATGGCGGCGGCCCGGGAAAAAAAATAATAAAGACGAAAAAGTTCGCTAGACGGTCTCCTGACCCTCTAGAGAACTCTGGCTCCACTTGCAGGTTGAATACAGGTACTGCATTCAACCATGCAAGTCAATGGCGCCCAGCTTTCTAATCACAGTGAGATTAGAAAAAAATAAAATTAATAATCATTAGTTCCCCCAAAAAATGACAAACCCATGCATGTGGGGTATCACTGTACTCAGGAGATGTTGCTGAACACATATTGGGGTGTCGTGTGACAGCGGCATATACCAGGAGCTGTAAATTCATACATAAAGTAGGTGTGTGTGGGAAAAATACACACACAAAAATACTACTGCAAACTTTGAAAAAATGCTGGTGGTAAAATGTGTGCATGCAAAGAGTTAAAATACCAGCATTTAAAATACCCTGGGGTGTCTAGTTTTCAAAAATATATGGTTTTGTTGGGCACACTGAAATGGCCCGGCTCAAAGATGTACCAAATAGGGCATGGGCAGTGGATCCCCAAATGCCAAAGTTCAACATTGAAAATGCGCATGCCCCAAATGTGGCCCTTTTGCCCCCAAACAGCCAGGCAAAATCATTCATGTGAGGTATCGCTGTACTCAGGAGATGTTGCTAAACACATATTGGGGTGTTTTATGATAGTGACATATACCAGAACCTGTTTATTCATACCTAAAGTAAAATGTGTGTGAAAAAACAAATGCAAAAAAAATGACTACCATAAAGTTTGACAAAGGCTGATGGTAGAATTAGTGCTTGGAAAGGGTTAAAATACTAGCACTTGGAATATCCTGGGCTGTCTAGTTTTCAAAAATATATGACTTGATGGGGTAAATTGCATTGGCCGGCTTCAAAGATACCCGAAATGGCACATGGGGGGAAGAATTACCAGATTTGGAAAAAAAGGCTTTGAAATAGCAAAACGCTACCTGTACTTTTTGCCCCATAATGTGTAGAAAAAAGCAAAAAAACATAAAAACATTGGGTATTTCTAAACTCAGGACAAATAGTAGAATCTATTTAGCAGGTTTTTTCATTACCTTTTATAGATGAGTAAAAGATTTTTGAACTAAAAGTTAGAAACAGTCATTTTTTTCTAAATTTTTCACCATATTTTACACTTTTTTTAATAGTAAATAATATGATACAATCAAAACAATGTCATCTAAAGAAAGCCCTTCTTGTCCTGAAAAAAACAATATCTAATGTGTGTGGGTTCAGTAAACGGGAAAGAAGAAAATCACAACTAAACACGAGCAGCGCAGAAATGTTAAAACGGCCATTGTCACGAAGGGTACAAAAAGTAAAATCAGCCTTTGTCACGAAGGGGTTAAGTGAGTGAGAGAGCATTAGGGAGAGCATGAAAGAAAGTGTGAGGGAGAGCATGAGTGAACATGAGTGAGTGAGATTGTTAGAGTGTGAGAGAGCATGAATAGTGAGTGACAGTGTGAAAGAACAAGAGAATGTGAGAGAGCATGAAAAAGATTGAGTGGGGGTGAAAAGGTGTGAATAAGAATTAATGAGATGGTGAGTAAGAGTGCATGAAGGAGTGTGTGGCAGCATGAATAAGAGTAGGTGAGAGTGAAAAGCAACAAAATGAAAACGATGATTGGAGTACCACCATCAATGCCTGACTCGGTATATAGTGATGGGAGTTATGCTGTACCACTGTCTGTGTCTGGCTTGCTGTATAATGATAAGAGTTGTAGTACACCACCGTCTGTGTCTGGATATATAATGAAAGGAGTCATGCTGTAGTTTGTGTCTGGATCAATATGTAATGATGATAGTTGTCTATATATTGATGGGAGTTTTACTGAACCACCTTCAGGCTCAGTTTATAATGAAGGGTGTTATGATGTACCACCCTCCGTGATTGGCTTACTGTTTAATGATGCAAGTTATGCTGTACCATCGTCAGTGTCTGGATTGCTATGTAATAATGGGAGCTATGTTGTACCAGTGTCATTATCTGACTCAAGATATGACGGGAGTTACGAAGTACAACCATCAGTGTCTGGATCACTGTATAGTAAAGGGATTTATGCAGTACAACATACGTCAGACTCACTACGTGCTTATGCTCACTATGAGCTGTACTGAATCATATCTATGTCTGGCTAACTGTATGCTGATGAAGGCTATGCTATAACACCTGCACGTGCATAATGGGAATTATATCACACAACCTCTAGCGTTCCAAAGCTCATGCAAAACACCTCATCAGGCTCCAACCAGCAAAAAATAAATCAATTGGTTCCGGGAAATTTGTTTTACTATTTTTTTATTATCTGCTGCTCCAATATCATTAATGTCCTTGTTACTTATTTATCTACTTTCCTCAACAAATCCACATAACGCAATAGTAACCACGTAAATGGGAAAGAACAGCTATCGCATGCAGTAAAGTGCGTATGTTGCCTGAAGTCTCCCTTTAACTGTTCAGACTGTATTATTACAATGAAATCTGATACCTTGTACATCAGACAGCTTACTTTCCCTTGGGAACGGAAATAGTCAACAGCTGGTCCACCACCCCCCTCAGGAAAACACACACCTGCAGTGATGTATATGCAGTTCAATTATTTTAGCCAGTTGTTGACTGATTCATATGATCTACTGCTTGCTTTTCTAACAACAATTTAGTATTCATTTTACATTTCATTTCATAAACTTGTGTTGCAAATAAGCTTGTTATTACATCGGCACAACGTACTAACCGGCAGCATGCTATGAGTGCGGGAGTAACTGATACCTGGGAATCATGGAGTTGCAAGCTCTGGTTGTATACATACCATGTTTAACCTGATCATTTTTAAGTAACGTAATCGAGAAACAAGACTGTGATGAGAGTACTTGTAATTGTGTTTATACTATTAATTGTGAAATAATGAAAATGTAATAGAACAAATAAATACTCTCCTTCCTAGTGTATTCCCACAGCTGCAACCCTAAAAACTATATGATCCATCCTCCTGAGGAAGCCACGGTTTGGCGAAATGCGATGAAGAACAGTTTTTTATTGGGACCTTATTCTTTGACATTATATTTTCAGATTTTTATTAAAATGGAAAAACAGTGGCACTGTCTACGTCTTACATCAACATTTTGGGAGTCTAACTAAGAATACCATCTGTGGAGTGGTTCTTTCTTCCTGCACAAAGAACATCAGAATAGTAAGAAGTTGTGGCTCATGAAAGCTGATTAACACACCGGCTGAGTGTGTCCATCTGTGTGTAAGTGCAATCATTTTGTATTTACTCTATTTATGAAGATACCTTCCCAATTGAGATAAGCCTGAAAATCACAGAAATATTGTGAGTGTGACTTGAGAAAAAAATTGCACTATTGTCTGTGTTCTTTCTTTTTTTTCTGCTTCTGTGTTTAGTTTACACAAGCACCCCTAGATGGATATAGGTAAAATAATTAAAACAGCAAATTTTTGCCATTGAATACCTGATATCCCTGGTCACCATGAGTGGTAAGAAGAATTACTGCCGAGTCTGCTACAACAAATCCACCCTGTTGTGAGTAAGTACGAGCTGATACCAGAAAAATTCAGCCCACTGGTTTAACTGGGTGCCACCCTGGCCAGCAACATGTATAGATAGGACTGCTCCGTATTTAACCTCACAGTGTTTGAGTATTGTACTGTATAGATTGAAATCAGTAATCTTTAGCACAGGGGAAGTCTGGCATAAATACTCTCTATTTCCTAGACTAGTGGTGGAAAAATAAGTCACTTCTCACTGCTAAAATGACTTAAAGGGAAACTAGTTTAAATAACAGAATATATATATGTTCTATCCAATGTATTTAACAGATCAGGTTTTCACTGTCTTCTCCAGTCTGTTTAGACAGTTCAGTTGCTCATTCTGTGAAAACTTTTCCTGTTGTGAGTCCCTGAAAATTATTATTATAGTAAATGCTTATAAGTGAAACAAAACAAGATTTTCAGGCCTATTTACTGACAGCTGAAATGTCAGATGATCTATTATGTAAATGTAAGATTTTCAAGGTGTAATTATTAAAAATAAGTTATCACTACTGCAATGGAAAAACATTTTGAGCTTGGAGAACTAGTTTGAGACAACTCACCAAATCTTTTTCTTTCCATAATAATAAAATCCTGCTGTCCCTGATTGCTATCACACAGAAAATAAAAAGACAGAAAAAAACCAAAACACAACTCATACATAGGGACGTACTAAACAGCATATTGGGGATGATGGGATGATGGGATGATTGGCTGCAATGTTCAGCACTATCAATAGGTGTCAGTATACTTTTTACACTCATGGTAAATCAAAGTATGTTCTTTTTGGTAGTTCTTGATACTAAGTTGCAACGAATACATTGCAAAAATAAGCTGCAAATGTTTAACTATTTACTTGCTGAAATATATACAGTTTTATAACGGAATCATGGTAAATTCTATAGAAATAATAGAAACATTTTAAGTAATCAACATATTGATATAATATGGTACATGTATGTGCAAACACCATATTTTACCTGTTTTGATTGGCACAATATGGGAATATATATTATTATTATTTTTACATGGGGATTATGGGTGGAATATTATAGTTACACATGCTAAGGAACATATTTGACCCATTTCTGATAAGAATATGGCTATAAATATTTTTTTACATGGGGAATATGGGTGGAATATTATAGTTACACATGCTAAGGAACATATTTGACCTGTTTCGGATAAGAATATGGGTATACTCATATTTTATATTGGGAAATATGGGTGGAATATTATAGTTATACATGCTAAGGAACATATTTGACCCATTTCTGATAAGAATATGGGTATAATTATTTTTTTACATGGGGAATATGGGTGGAATATTATAGTTATACGTGCTAAGGAACATATTTGACCCATTCCTGATAAGAATATGGGTACAATTATTTTTTTACATGGGGATTATGGGTGGAATATTATAGTTACACATGCTAAGGAACATATTTGACCCATTTCTGTTAAGAATATGGGTATAATTATTTTTTTACATGGGGAATATGGGTGGAATATTATAGTTACACATGCTAAGGAACATATTTGACCCATTTCTGATAAGAATATGGGTATAATTATTTTTTTTACATGGGGATTATGGGTGGAATATTATATTTACACATGCTAAGGAACATATTTGACCCATTTCTGATAAGAATATGGGAGTATTATCATTTTTACATGGGGATTATGGGTGGAATATTATAGTTACACATGCTAAGGAACATATTTGACCCGTTTCTGATAAGAATATGGGTATAATTATTTTTTTACATGGGGATTATGGGTGGAATATTATAGTTACACATGCTAAGGAACACATTTGACCTGTTTTTGATAAGAATATGGCTACAAATATTTTTTACATGGGGAATATGGGTGGAATATTATAGTTACACATGCTAAGGAACATATTTCACCCATTTCTGATAAGAATATGGGTATAATTATTTTTTTACATGGGGATTATGGGTGGAATATTATAGTTACACATGCTAAGGAACATATTTGACCCATTTCGGATAAGAATATGGGTATACTCATTTTTTTACATGGGAATTATGGGTGGAATATTATATTTACACATGCTAAGGAACACATTTGACCTGTTTTTGATAAGAATATGGCTATAAATATTTTTTTACATGGGGATTATGTGTGGAATATTATAGTTACACATGCTAAGGAACACATTTGACCTGTTTTTGATAAGAATATGGCTATAAATATTTTTTTACATGGGGATTATGGGTGGAATATTATAGTTACACATGCTAAGGAACACATTTGACCTGTTTCTGATAAGAATATGGGTATAATTATTTTTTTACATGGGGAATATGGGTGGAATATTATAGTCACAGATGCTAAGGAACATATTTGACCCATTTCTGATAAGAATATGGGAGTATTATTTTTTTTTTTTATTTTTTTTTTATTTTATTTTTTTTTATTATTTTTTTTTTTTTTTAAACTTTATTATATCACAAATGTAAACAAACTGACATAAGTAATATACAGAAATGTGACACCGTGACTCATTTCTCTAACCGCACACTGTACATTTATAGTCACTATTCAGCACATATATATATATATACATATATACATACACATATATATAAATATACATAGAAGTCACGGCAACACTTAATAGCTAAAAAAGGCCTAAATAATTAAATAGTCTTTAGGCCTCCCAATCACATCAACATACCCACCAATCATACCCGAAAGGAGCTCAAAATTCATAATATTTCAATCTAATACATTTCTGTTACTAATATTCTTTTTTATTCTTAACAATTCTGTTTTTATATATTTATGTAGTAGGATATTTATTTAACCAGGGTTTCCAAATCTTCTTAAACTTATGCATTCTCTGTTGTGTTTGAAAAAAGCCTTTTTTCATTAAGTACTGATACTTTATTTCATTAATAACAGATTCAATAGATATTGTAGTTGTTTGTTGCCACTTCCTCGCTATATTTATTTTCATTGCCATAAGGCACTGTATTACTAGGGATCTTTGATTAATTGTTATGTTAGTCATACCTAAATGCAGTAGTGCTTTATCTGGTGTCAAATTAATATAATTTCCAATAATTGTAGATATTAATACAGATAAATCCTTCCACGATTCTACAATCTGTATACAATCCCACCATATATGCCTAAAAGTTCCTTGTTCCTTATTACATCTCCAACATATTGGAGAGTATTTTTGGTGATATTTAGCTAATTTAGTTGGAACCAAGTACCATCGAAACATAATTTTATAATGTGTTTCAATAATATTTAGACAATGGAAAATTTTGTTTATTTCTAATAGACTATTTATCCATTGAATTTTGTCCGGTTGAATATTAAGATCCTGGTGCCACATATACATTGCATTAATACGAATTGGAGACTCCATTTCCTTGATTAGTATATAACATCTCTTTAAGCACCTGGGTATTAATTCAAGAGAGAATAATTCATTGAACTGAGAACATATTTTAGATGTATTACCAAAGTATAGATTTGACCTTATATAATATCCAATTCTTATTACATTATAAAATTCGGTCTCATCAATGTTAAACTCGTCAGAGAGTTGTTGGGGCGATTTTAGGCCCTTTAAGAGTAATATATCTTTTATACGTTTATTTCTAAACCCACTCCAATTTCTAAGACTCAACTGAGGAATATTAACTTGAAGTATTTCTAATGGAGCTAAGGGTGTGATTTTATTTTTCATGCCTATACCACGTTTAAATGCATTCCAGAATTCCATTGTACTCTTGATTGTAATAGGGAGATCTTTTGTCACTTTAATTGATCTATCATAGCGTTGCCATAAAAGGCATTCTAGGTTAGTCATTCCAGTTATTTCTTGTTCTATTTGAAACCATGTTTCATTATGACTATATTTATATTGTAATTTTAAAGTGTGGGTTAACATACTGGCTTGTACATATCTCCCCAGATTTGGGACATTAAAACCGCCATTTCTTTTACTCGCATATAGAATTTTTTTTGAAATTCTAGGTTTTTTCCCCGCCCATATAAATCTTTCTATATTCTGTTGGAATATTTGTATCCAAGGCATCGGAAGCCTAACTGGTATCATCTTAAGTATGTATAGCCATTTAGGGATTATATACGATCTAACAATATTCATTCTCCCTAACCAAGATACAAATAATCCCTTCCAATCCGAAATATGCTTCAGTAATTCATCTCGTAATGTATTATAATTATTCTCAATAATATTACAAATTTTAATTGGAATTATAATTCCTAAATATTCTATTTTATCAACTCCCCAGACAAAATCGTATTCTTCCTCCAATTGAATTCTAATAGGTTCTGAAATATCTACCATCGTAGCTTGAGTCTTGGTTGTATTAAGTTTATAATTAGATAGTCTACTATAAGTTAGGATTTCTCCCATTAATATTTTTAGGGTTTTCACTGGATCATATAAAGAAATCAAGACATCATCTGCATAAAGACTAATTTTATTTTCCATATCACCTATTTTAATTCCCTGTATATCTCTATGATTCCTAATTCTGGTTGCAAGAGATTCAATTGTAAGTATGTATAATAGAGGTGCTAGGGGGCAACCTTGCCTAGTACCATTATAGATATCAAACCATTGCGAAGTAAATCCTTGGCCTATCACTCTTGCAGTAGGTTTTGTATAAAGAGACATAACTGAATCTATAAACCCTTCTCCAAAGCCAAATTTCCACAGAGATTCTTCCATAAAGCACCAATTGACCCTATCAAACGCTTTTTCGGCATCAAGGGCAAGGAAAACTGCTGGAACTTTATTTGATGTTACGTATTCTACTATATCTATAATTTTACGAGTATTATCATTTGATTGTCTTCCTTTTACAAACCCGGTCTGGTCTCTATCTATTAACTGTGGAATTACAGTCTTCAAGCGTTCAGCAAGAATAGCTGAGTATATTTTCGTATCTGTGTTAATTAGAGATATCGGTCTGTAATTGGATATTAATGTATTATCTTTTCCAGGTTTTAAAATAGGGATAATGGATGCTTCTAGCATACCATTTGGAAAACATTTGTTAAACTTTATTTCATTAAAAGTATTAGTTAATTGAGGTACTATTTGTTTTATAAGTTTTTTATAAAATAAGGCTGTAAATCCGTCCGGTCCGGGCGCTTTATTGTTCTTTAATGCCTTTATTGCTCTATACACCTCATATTCTTTAAATTGCGCGTCTAAGAATTCCATTTGATTCTCAAGTATTTTTGGTAGTCTAATAGTTGAAAGATATTCCCTAATAATGTCTTTATCCTGGATCTGATTAGGTATATTATATAAAGATGAGTAAAAAGAGGCAAAAGCCCGGGCAATCTCCTCAGGACTATATACATAATTATTTCCATCTTTAATTTTTAATATTCTAGCTCTTAAGTTACGTTTTTTTAATTGATTTGAGAGCATTTTATCTGCTCTATTCCCTACATAATAAAATTTTTGCTTCATTTTAGTTATATTATAGTTAGCTTTAGAGATGAGCTCTTCTTTAATTTCCTGTTCAATTTTCTTCATATTCATTATAGATACATTATCAGGAGATTCCTTACATTTTCTTTTTAAATTGCTTAGAGAAATATACAGGTCTGATAATTTATTCTTATTTTTAGTTCTTAATTGTGCAGTCTTTTGGATTATTAATCCTCTCATCACACACTTATATGCTCCCCAGACATTTCCTAAGGTCACTTCATCAGTCAGATTTTCTAAAAAATATTGTTCGGACTTCTGTAGCAGATATTCGCATGACTCTTTAGATGTAAAAATGTATCTGCTAATCTCCATGGTCGGGGACTCGGTCTATATTTCTTATTAATTTCTAGACAAACAGAATCATGGTCCGACCAAACAATATTATTTATAGTAATGTTTTTACAATCTTTTAATGTTTCAGCATTGGTCAATATCATATCTATCCTTGAGAAGCATTTGTGTCTATATGAAAAAAAGGAAAAATCTATATCATTTGGTCTAATAGTCCTCCAAACATCATATAATTGAAATTTTCCTAATATATCTCTTAGCATTCTTGAGAGGGTATCTTGTTTATAATTATTCATATAATTTTTACTTCTCCTATCTATTTCAGGGTCTATTACACAATTAAAATCGCCTAAGCATAGAAAAGTACCTTGTATATATTTTTGTATTGTCTGTAGAGTACCATTAATAAAATGAGTCTGTTTTGAATTAGGTGCATAGATATTAAGTATAGAAAATAACCTATCATCCAATTTACATACAATAAAAGCAAATCTAGCGTCCGTATCCTTATGTGTATAGATAGTCTCAACCTTAATATTGTTAGATACAATTATAGCGACCCCTCTTTTCTTTTTATGAGATAAAGAAGAGAATTCTATCAATGAATATCTTTTATTAGTTAATCTATGTATATCCTTATTAATCAGATGTGTTTCCTGTAAACAGCAGATATCAATATGTTCGTTAATCAGATAATTATATAGAGAATGCCTCTTTTGTGAGGAGTTAAGTCCCTGTACATTTAACGTAATAATCTTCATCAAATCCTTCATAAATAGTAACTACATATCTCTCTTACAAAAGAATTGAGGCTCCACAATCTATATTTCTCCCATTCATACCCATTCATAACACACAGACATTCATTAATAGACTTCAAAGTACTATGTAATAATCGAAGATATATACTTATATTCTCCGATATCATAGTACGTCTATTTAGAAGTGAGGATTCGGCGCGAGCGGAGGTAAAGGGAGGAAGAGGGGGAAAAAAAAAAAAAAAAAAAAATTGTTACGCTGTCCCTATGGTGCTATCTATCAATGTTAATAAGAAATTAATAAAATTATCTCTTAAGTATTCAGTGATAATTCAATATATGTTTTTGTTTAATTATATAGTATATATTTTAACATGTGCATAATTATATTTAATAAATTTTCCTAATGCAATCTAATAATATGACCCAGTGAGGTCAATTCACCAAGTTCCACCCTCTGATCTAAGGACTTAGTGTAAATATATTTTTATCTATATGTGCATTATCCATATGTTACTATCTATATATGTGAAAAAAAAGAAAAAAGAATTAATGCAATATCCTTATGATACTATCGGTGTTAATAAAAAATTAATAAGGTTATCTTAATCAATAATAATTCATTAAATATTTGTGTTTTTGTGTATATAAATATATGTGTTTTAACAAGTGCCTAATTATATTTAATACATTTTTCTAACATAATCCAATGATATGACCCACTAAGGTCAATTCACCAAGTTCCACCAACAGATCTATAGACTATATAAATATGTGTTAATCTATGTGTGCATTATCTAAATATTACTATCTATATAGAAAAAAAAAAAAAAAAAAAAAAAATTCTTCACATCATCATTACTACCCATGCTTGATGCCTATTTTGAGTTATCAGTTAGCCATTGCCTTGCTTCTTCCATAGATGTCAACCTAATTTCCTGATTATCTAATCTTATAATCAATTTAACTGGGAAACCCCATTTATATCTGATATTCCTATCCCTCAAGGTTTTAGTTATCTCTTGAAAACTTCTTCTTTTTTGCCTAGTGGCCATTGAGAGATCCTGAAAGAAAAAAATATGTTTAAATTTTTCTAGTTTTGGGGTATAGACATTTGAAATGTTCAGGATTATTTTTTATATGGGGATTATGGGTGGAATATTATAGTTTCACATGCCAAGGAACACATTTGACCCATTTCTGGTAAAACTATGGGAATATTATTATTTTTACATGGGGATTATGGATTGAATATCATGGTTACAGATGCCAAGGAACAAATTTGACCTTTTTCTAAAAGGAATATGGGAGTATTATTATTTTTATATGGGGATTATGGGTGGAATATTATAGTTTCACATGCCAAGGAACACATTCGACACATTTCTGATAAGAATATGGGAATATTATTATTTTTACATGGGGATTATGGGTTGAATATCATGGTTACAGATGCCAAGGAACAAATTTGACCTGTTTCGGATAAGAATATGGGTATACTCATTTTTTTACATGGGGATTATGGGTGGAATATTATAGTTACACATGCTAAGGAACATATTTGACCCATTTCTGATAAGAATATGGGTATAATTATTTTTTTACATAGGGATTATGGGTGGAATATTATAGTTACACATGCTAAGGAACATATTTGACCCATTTCTGATAAGAATATGGGTATAATTATTTTTTTACATGGGGATTATGGGTAGAATATTATAGTTTAACATGCCAAGGAACACATTTGACCCATTTCTGATAAGAATATGGGTATAATAATTTTTTTACATGGGGATTATGGGTGGAATATTATAGTTACACATGCTAAGGAACATATTTGACCCATTTCTGATAAGAATATGGGTATAATTATTTTTTTACATGGGGATTATGGGTGGAATATTATAGTTACACATGCTAAGGAACACATTTGACCTGTTTTTGATAAGAATATGGGTATACTCATTTTTTACATGGGGATTGTGGGTGGAATATTATAGTTACACATGCTAAGGAACACATTTGATCTATTTCTGATAAGAATATGGGTGTACTCATTTTTTTACATGGGGATTATGGGAGGAATATTATAGTTACACATGCTAAGTAACACATTTGACCTTTTTCTAAAAGAATATGGCTATAAATATGTTTTTTTACATGGGGATTATGGGTGGAATATCATGGTTACAGATGCCAAGGAACAAATTTGACCTTTGTCTGATAGGAATATGGGAGTATTATTATTTTTACATGGGGATTATGGGTGGAATATCATGGTTACACATGCTAACACATTTGACCCATTTCTGATAAGAATATGGGTATAATATTTTTTACATGGGGATTATGGGTGGAATATTATAGTTACAGATGCTAAGGAACACATTTGACCTGTTTTTGATAAGAATATGGCTATAAATATTTTTTTACATGGGGATTATGGGTGGAATATTATGTGTTCCTTAGCATGTGTAACTATAATATTCCACCCATAATCCCCATGTAAAAAATATTTATAGCCATATTCTTATCAGAAATGGGTCAAATATGTTCCTTAGCATGTGTAACTATAATATTCCACCCATATTCCCCATGTAAAAAATATTTATAGCCATATTCTTATCAGAAATGGGTCAAATATGTTCCTTAGCATGTGTAACTATAATATTCCACCCATAATCCCCATATAAAAATAATAATACTCCCATATTCCTTTCAGAAAAAGGTCAAATTTGTTCCTTGGCATCTGTAACCATGATATTCAACCCATAATCCCCATGTAAAAATAATAATATTCCCATATTTTTATCAGAAATGGGTCAAATATGTTCCTTAGCATGTGTAACTATAATATTCCACCCATAATCCCCATATAAAAATAATAATACTCCCATATTCTTATCAGAAATGGGTCAAATATGTTCCTTAGCATGTGTAACTATAATATTCCACCCATAATCCCCATGTAAAAAAATGAGTATACCCATATTCTTATCCGAAACAGGTCAAATTTGTTCCTTGGCATCTGTAACCATGATATTCAACCCATAATCCCCATGTAAAAATAATAATATTCCCATATTCTTATCAGAAATGTGTCGAATGTGTTCCTTGGCATGTGAAACTATAATATTCCACCCATAATCCCCATATAAAAATAATAATACTCCCATATTCCTTTTAGAAAAAGGTCAAATTTGTTCCTTGGCATCTGTAACCATGATATTCAATCCATAATCCCCATGTAAAAATAATAATATTCCCATAGTTTTACCAGAAATGGGTCAAATGTGTTCCTTGGCATGTGAAACTATAATATTCCACCCATAATCCCCATATAAAAAATAATCCTGAACATTTCAAATGTCTATACCCCAAAACTAGAAAAATTTAAACATATTTTTTTCTTTCAGGATCTCTCAATGGCCACTAGGCAAAAAAGAAGAAGTTTTCAAGAGATAACTAAAACCTTGAGGGATAGGAATATCAGATATAAATGGGGTTTCCCAGTTAAATTGATTATAAGATTAGATAATCAGGAAATTAGGTTGACATCTATGGAAGAAGCAAGGCAATGGCTAACTGATAACTCAAAATAGGCATCAAGCATGGGTAGTAATGATGATGTGAAGAATTTTTTTTTTTTTTTTTTTTTTTTTTTCTATATAGATAGTAATATTTAGATAATGCACACATAGATTAACACATATTTATATAGTCTATAGATCTGTTGGTGGAACTTGGTGAATTGACCTTAGTGGGTCATATCATTGGATTATGTTAGAAAAATGTATTAAATATAATTAGGCACTTGTTAAAACACATATATTTATATACACAAAAACACAAATATTTAATGAATTATTATTGATTAAGATAACCTTATTAATTTTTTATTAACACCGATAGTATCATAAGGATATTGCATTAATTCTTTTTTCTTTTTTTTCACATATATAGATAGTAACATATGGATAATGCACATATAGATAAAAATATATTTACACTAAGTCCTTAGATCAGAGGGTGGAACTTGGTGAATTGACCTCACTGGGTCATATTATTAGATTGCATTAGGAAAATTTATTAAATATAATTATGCACATGTTAAAATATATACTATATAATTAAACAAAAACATATATTGAATTATCACTGAATACTTAAGAGATAATTTTATTAATTTCTTATTAACATTGATAGATAGCACCATAGGGACAGCGTAACAATTTTTTTTTTTTTTTTTTTTTTTTTCCCCCTCTTCCTCCCTTTACCTCCGCTCGCGCCGAATCCTCACTTCTAAATAGACGTACTATGATATCGGAGAATATAAGTATATATCTTCGATTATTACATAGTACTTTGAAGTCTATTAATGAATGTCTGTGTGTTATGAATGGGTATGAATGGGAGAAATATAGATTGTGGAGCCTCAATTCTTTTGTAAGAGAGATATGTAGTTACTATTTATGAAGGATTTGATGAAGATTATTACGTTAAATGTACAGGGACTTAACTCCTCACAAAAGAGGCATTCTCTATATAATTATCTGATTAACGAACATATTGATATCTGCTGTTTACAGGAAACACATCTGATTAATAAGGATATACATAGATTAACTAATAAAAGATATTCATTGATAGAATTCTCTTCTTTATCTCATAAAAAGAAAAGAGGGGTCGCTATAATTGTATCTAACAATATTAAGGTTGAGACTATCTATACACATAAGGATACGGACGCTAGATTTGCTTTTATTGTATGTAAATTGGATGATAGGTTATTTTCTATACTTAATATCTATGCACCTAATTCAAAACAGACTCATTTTATTAATGGTACTCTACAGACAATACAAAAATATATACAAGGTACTTTTCTATGCTTAGGCGATTTTAATTGTGTAATAGACCCTGAAATAGATAGGAGAAGTAAAAATTATATGAATAATTATAAACAAGATACCCTCTCAAGAATGCTAAGAGATATATTAGGAAAATTTCAATTATATGATGTTTGGAGGACTATTAGACCAAATGATATAGATTTTTCCTTTTTTTCATATAGACACAAATGCTTCTCAAGGATAGATATGATATTGACCAATGCTGAAACATTAAAAGATTGTAAAAACATTACTATAAATAATATTGTTTGGTCGGACCATGATTCTGTTTGTCTAGAAATTAATAAGAAATATAGACCGAGTCCCCGACCATGGAGATTAGCAGATACATTTTTACATCTAAAGAGTCATGCGAATATCTGCTACAGAAGTCCGAACAATATTTTTTAGAAAATCTGACTGATGAAGTGACCTTAGGAAATGTCTGGGGAGCATATAAGTGTGTGATGAGAGGATTAATAATCCAAAAGACTGCACAATTAAGAACTAAAAATAAGAATAAATTATCAGACCTGTATATTTCTCTAAGCAATTTAAAAAGAAAATGTAAGGAATCTCCTGATAATGTATCTATAATGAATATGAAGAAAATTGAACAGGAAATTAAAGAAGAGCTCATCTCTAAAGCTAACTATAATATAACTAAAATGAAGCAAAAATTTTATTATGTAGGGAATAGAGCAGATAAAATGCTCTCAAATCAATTAAAAAAACGTAACTTAAGAGCTAGAATATTAAAAATTAAAGATGGAAATAATTATGTATATAGTCCTGAGGAGATTGCCCGGGCTTTTGCCTCTTTTTACTCATCTTTATATAATATACCTAATCAGATCCAGGATAAAGACATTATTAGGGAATATCTTTCAACTATTAGACTACCAAAAATACTTGAGAATCAAATGGAATTCTTAGACGCGCAATTTAAAGAATATGAGGTGTATAGAGCAATAAAGGCATTAAAGAACAATAAAGCGCCCGGACCGGACGGATTTACAGCCTTATTTTATAAAAAACTTATAAAACAAATAGTACCTCAATTAACTAATACTTTTAATGAAATAAAGTTTAACAAATGTTTTCCAAATGGTATGCTAGAAGCATCCATTATCCCTATTTTAAAACCTGGAAAAGATAATACATTAATATCCAATTACAGACCGATATCTCTAATTAACACAGATACGAAAATATACTCAGCTATTCTTGCTGAACGCTTGAAGACTGTAATTCCACAGTTAATAGATAGAGACCAGACCGGGTTTGTAAAAGGAAGACAATCAAATGATAATACTCGTAAAATTATAGATATAGTAGAATACGTAACATCAAATAAAGTTCCAGCAGTTTTCCTTGCCCTTGATGCCGAAAAAGCGTTTGATAGGGTCAATTGGTGCTTTATGGAAGAATCTCTGTGGAAATTTGGCTTTGGAGAAGGGTTTATAGATTCAGTTATGTCTCTTTATACAAAACCTACTGCAAGAGTGATAGGCCAAGGATTTACTTCGCAATGGTTTGATATCTATAATGGTACTAGGCAAGGTTGCCCCCTAGCACCTCTATTATACATACTTACAATTGAATCTCTTGCAACCAGAATTAGGAATCATAGAGATATACAGGGAATTAAAATAGGTGATATGGAAAATAAAATTAGTCTTTATGCAGATGATGTCTTGATTTCTTTATATGATCCAGTGAAAACCCTAAAAATATTAATGGGAGAAATCCTAACTTATAGTAGACTATCTAATTATAAACTTAATACAACCAAGACTCAAGCTACGATGGTAGATATTTCAGAACCTATTAGAATTCAATTGGAGGAAGAATACGATTTTGTCTGGGGAGTTGATAAAATAGAATATTTAGGAATTATAATTCCAATTAAAATTTGTAATATTATTGAGAATAATTATAATACATTACGAGATGAATTACTGAAGCATATTTCGGATTGGAAGGGATTATTTGTATCTTGGTTAGGGAGAATGAATATTGTTAGATCGTATATAATCCCTAAATGGCTATACATACTTAAGATGATACCAGTTAGGCTTCCGATGCCTTGGATACAAATATTCCAACAGAATATAGAAAGATTTATATGGGCGGGGAAAAAACCTAGAATTTCAAAAAAAATTCTATATGCGAGTAAAAGAAATGGCGGTTTTAATGTCCCAAATCTGGGGAGATATGTACAAGCCAGTATGTTAACCCACACTTTAAAATTACAATATAAATATAGTCATAATGAAACATGGTTTCAAATAGAACAAGAAATAACTGGAATGACTAACCTAGAATGCCTTTTATGGCAACGCTATGATAGATCAATTAAAGTGACAAAAGATCTCCCTATTACAATCAAGAGTACAATGGAATTCTGGAATGCATTTAAACGTGGTATAGGCATGAAAAATAAAATCACACCCTTAGCTCCATTAGAAATACTTCAAGTTAATATTCCTCAGTTGAGTCTTAGAAATTGGAGTGGGTTTAGAAATAAACGTATAAAAGATATATTACTCTTAAAGGGCCTAAAATCGCCCCAACAACTCTCTGACGAGTTTAACATTGATGAGACCGAATTTTATAATGTAATAAGAATTGGATATTATATAAGGTCAAATCTATACTTTGGTAATACATCTAAAATATGTTCTCAGTTCAATGAATTATTCTCTCTTGAATTAATACCCAGGTGCTTAAAGAGATGTTATATACTAATCAAGGAAATGGAGTCTCCAATTCGTATTAATGCAATGTATATGTGGCACCAGGATCTTAATATTCAACCGGACAAAATTCAATGGATAAATAGTCTATTAGAAATAAACAAAATTTTCCATTGTCTAAATATTATTGAAACACATTATAAAATTATGTTTCGATGGTACTTGGTTCCAACTAAATTAGCTAAATATCACCAAAAATACTCTCCAATATGTTGGAGATGTAATAAGGAACAAGGAACTTTTAGGCATATATGGTGGGATTGTATACAGATTGTAGAATCGTGGAAGGATTTATCTGTATTAATATCTACAATTATTGGAAATTATATTAATTTGACACCAGATAAAGCACTACTGCATTTAGGTATGACTAACATAACAATTAATCAAAGATCCCTAGTAATACAGTGCCTTATGGCAATGAAAATAAATATAGCGAGGAAGTGGCAACAAACAACTACAATATCTATTGAATCTGTTATTAATGAAATAAAGTATCAGTACTTAATGAAAAAAGGCTTTTTTCAAACACAACAGAGAATGCATAAGTTTAAGAAGATTTGGAAACCCTGGTTAAATAAATATCCTACTACATAAATATATAAAAACAGAATTGTTAAGAATAAAAAAGAATATTAGTAACAGAAATGTATTAGATTGAAATATTATGAATTTTGAGCTCCTTTCGGGTATGATTGGTGGGTATGTTGATGTGATTGGGAGGCCTAAAGACTATTTAATTATTTAGGCCTTTTTTAGCTATTAAGTGTTGCCGTGACTTCTATGTATATTTATATATATGTGTATGTATATATGTATATATATATATATGTGCTGAATAGTGACTATAAATGTACAGTGTGCGGTTAGAGAAATGAGTCACGGTGTCACATTTCTGTATATTACTTATGTCAGTTTGTTTACATTTGTGATATAATAAAGTTTAAAAAAAAAAAAAATAAAATAAAAAAAAAAAAAAAAATAAATAAATAAAAAAAAAAAATAATACTCCCATATTCTTATCAGAAATGGGTCAAATATGTTCCTTAGCATCTGTGACTATAATATTCCACCCATATTCCCCATGTAAAAAAATAATTATACCCATATTCTTATCAGAAACAGGTCAAATGTGTTCCTTAGCATGTGTAACTATAATATTCCACCCATAATCCCCATGTAAAAAAATATTTATAGCCATATTCTTATCAAAAACAGGTCAAATGTGTTCCTTAGCATGTGTAACTATAATATTCCACACATAATCCCCATGTAAAAAAATATTTATAGCCATATTCTTATCAAAAACAGGTCAAATGTGTTCCTTAGCATGTGTAAATATAATATTCCACCCATAATTCCCATGTAAAAAAATGAGTATACCCATATTCTTATCCGAAATGGGTCAAATATGTTCCTTAGCATGTGTAACTATAATATTCCACCCATAATCCCCATGTAAAAAAATAATTATACCCATATTCTTATCAGAAATGGGTGAAATATGTTCCTTAGCATGTGTAACTATAATATTCCACCCATATTCCCCATGTAAAAAATATTTGTAGCCATATTCTTATCAAAAACAGGTCAAATGTGTTCCTTAGCATGTGTAACTATAATATTCCACCCATAATCCCCATGTAAAAAAATAATTATACCCATATTCTTATCAGAAACGGGTCAAATATGTTCCTTAGCATGTGTAACTATAATATTCCACCCATAATCCCCATGTAAAAATGATAATACTCCCATATTCTTATCAGAAATGGGTCAAATATGTTCCTTAGCATGTGTAAATATAATATTCCACCCATAATCCCCATGTAAAAAAAATAATTATACCCATATTCTTATCAGAAATGGGTCAAATATGTTCCTTAGCATGTGTAACTATAATATTCCACCCATATTCCCCATGTAAAAAAATAATTATACCCATATTCTTAACAGAAATGGGTCAAATATGTTCCTTAGCATGTGTAACTATAATATTCCACCCATAATCCCCATGTAAAAAAATAATTGTACCCATATTCTTATCAGGAATGGGTCAAATATGTTCCTTAGCACGTATAACTATAATATTCCACCCATAATCCCCATGTAAAAATAATAATAATATATATTCCCATATTGTGCCAATCAAAACAGGTAAAATATGGTGTTTGCACATACATGTACCATATTATATCAATATGTTGATTACTTAAAATGTTTCTATTATTTCTATAGAATTTACCATGATTCCGTTATAAAACTGTATATATTTCAGCAAGTAAATAGTTAAACATTTGCAGCTTATTTTTGCAATGTATTCGTTGCAACTTAGTATCAAGAACTACCAAAAAGAACATACTTTGATTTACCATGAGTGTAAAAAGTATACTGACACCTATTGATAGTGCTGAACATTGCAGCCAATCATCCCATCATCCCATCATCCCCAATATGCTGTTTAGTACGTCCCCAACTCATAAGGTAGCTTCCCCTTTGGCAAACTGAATTGTAATCTCCACAGCTACCCCCCCCCCCAACATTAGTCACAGAAAAAGAGAACATTGCAAGACCCATCTCACTGACATCCCCCCCGAGGATGCCAACTTGCCCATTCAATAAATAAAATCAGCCTTTTTGCATAGTTTATCTATGGCTGGTATTCTCATTTTCTAGTCTTTGTCATTGTAGCTAGATTTATCTGCTGGATCAGTTTGTTAGAGGCTTTCGAGAGACACTGTACTGCTTTTTTTAAGTATCCAACCACATTGTGCAATGGAACCAAAGAGGGGCGCATGAACATGTAGAGAAAACAAAAAAATTCCAAAATAGTGTAATAAATTTAAGTAAATGAAATATGGCTTGTGAATTGCACTCACAAACTTAGCTTTAAAAACAGCTCATCAGAAAGACCTTGGAGTCTTCGTGGGGTCTGTAATACAGGAAAAGCCACAAACTGGTGCAGTAAATTCAAACAATATTTTTAATACATGAATCAGAGCAATTTACAAGCAGGTTGGCATAACAACCGGGTTATGCATACAAGCAGTGGGTAAAAAGTATCCACCGAGACTGCAGAAGGAAAGTGAAGTCCGTAAAAAGTAGTCTATATGTCCGTGATAAAATCCGGTAAGTATCTCAACGCGTTTCGCCGAGCTATGTGTCGGCTTCCTCAGGAGAAATTCAATTGATGTGTGTGTTTCTTTCAGGTGCGTTTAAAAAGGGTAGCGGCTAGTTCCTACCCAGTAGAAGGACTCTGGTGATGTCAGCAGACCATGTGACTGTTTGGTCACATGGTACAAAGAACTACAGGAAAAAGAAGAAGCAGCAACGCGGGACGTGCAAATGGGCTGTGCTGGGCTGCTGTTTCTTTTTCAGTAACATGGGATGTGAGGATGAAGCTTTAACAGAACTCCTGAAAATACAGAATATTATGGAGGCAAAAGAAAACTTGAATCTGTGAAATAATTCACAGTGAGTCTCTCTCTCTTTCTCTCTCTGTCTCTGTGCCAGTGATTGTGTCTCTCTGTCTGTGCCAGTGATTGTGTCTCTCTCTGTGCCAGTGGTTGTGTCTCTGTCTCTGTGCCTGTGATTGTGTCTCTGTCTCTGTGCCAATGAGTGTGTCTCTCTGTGCCAGTGATTGTGTGTCTCTCTCTGTGCCAGTGATTGTGTCTCTCTCTCTGTGCCAGTGATTGTGTCTCTCTCTGTGCCAGTGATTGTGTCTCTGTGCCAGTGTTTGTGTCTCTCTCTGTGCCAGTGTTTGTGTGTCTCTCTCTGTGCCAGTGATTGTGTGTCTCTCTCTGTGCCAGTGATTGTGTCTCTGTGCCAATGTTTGTGTCTCTCTCTGTGCCAGTGTTTGTGTGTCTCTCTCTGTGCCAGTGTTTGTGTGTCTCTCTCTGTGCCAGTGGTTGTGTCTCTCTTCCTCTGTGTCAGTGAGTGTCACTCTCTCTCTGTGCCAGTGAATGTCTCTGTCTGCCTCTGTGCCAGTGAGTGTCCCTGTCTGTCTGTGCCAGTGAATGTGTGTGTCTCTCTCTCTGTGCCAGTGTGTGTCTCTCTCTCTGTGCCAGTGTGTGTCTCTCTCTCTGTGTCAGTGAGTGTTTCTCTCTCTCTGTGTCAGCATGTGTGTCTCTCTGTGTCAGCGTGTGTCTCTCTCTCTCTGTGTCAGTGTGTGTGTCTCTGTGCCAGTGAGTGTGTCTCTGTCTCTGTGCCAGTGAGTGTGTCTCTGTCTCTGTGCCAGTGAGTGTGTCTCTCTCTCTGTGCCAGTGAGTGTATGTGTCTCTCTCTCTGTGCCAGTGAGTGTATGTGTCTCTCTCTCTCTCTGTGCCAGTGAGTCTCTCTCTCTCTCTCTCTGTGCCAGTGAGTGTCTCGCTTTGTCTCTCTCTGTTCCAGTAAGTGCGTCTCTTGCGCCTCCGCTCAACTCTCCTGCACATAATTTTTTAGTGAATAGACTCATTTGTTATAGACTAAATGCCATGTCTGTAATTGAGACCTTCACAATGTATATGAGAATGTGATAAAACAACTGTATAAGTTTCACAATAATAGTAATAATAATAATATATGTTCACGAATAATTAAATGAACATAACGCATGTAATATATCTGGAATTGCAATTAAAAATCAGTTTTTTTGGGTTTTTTTTCTTTAACTAGATGTTTATACTGTTTTCTTCTTCTACAGTCTATCTCAACCACTCACAAAACATTAACTTTTTAGTGACATGGGTAGATTAATAGATTACGTCCTCATGGTGGCGGCTTTTTGGAATAGGAGCCAGGCATAAGCTGTTGCCCACGGAGTATTGTGCAGCGGACAAGTGCAAAGGTAGTGGGAACAGCTCAGCTGTGTGCGTCGGACTGCCATACACAAGGGAGAATATCCAAGAAAGGCTCCATTGGTTGTGTCTTTCTCCTGCTCAGGTGATTAGGGACCAGACAGGGTTAAGGTGTGAATCCAGGACAGATGGAAGACAATTGGAGTCATAAAAAGGACATGTCGGTACCCATTAACACAACAATTATTATTAGGAATATCTATGGGTATGTTATGAAACCGCGTTAGATTAAATAAAATCTAATAGACAATGTTTCTGCCTTTTTGTTTCTTGCCTTTTTGACCATGGCAAGACCATGGAAACAAGATTTCTCACTATGAACTGTCTAGTTCCTATTCCTGTAAGGGACCTGTGTGAGCTGGAGGTATGAAAGTCCTTTAGCTGGATAGAAACTAGATTTTTCACCGTAAACCGTCTAGTTTCTATCCCTGTAAGCAGGCCCGGACTGGGACAAAAAATAGGCCCGGGCATTTGAGACTGAGCAGCCCATTTTTATTTATTTATTTATTTATATGCCAGAGATGCCACTGTGCCCCCTGATATCCCTTATACCTGCTATATGACACTCTGTCCCGTGATAGAAAAACTGACAGCGCTAAAATAGGTATGAAAATATATGCTTTAAGAAATAGACAAAAAAAATTGATAATACATAATACAATATCAATATATATATATAAATATATGGACAATACAAGCAATAAATCAAATATTACAGCAATCAAAAAAAAATAAAATAAAATTCAAGAATGCACATAATTAATAGATCCCGAAAAAATTATATCTGCCCACCAGGGGTTAATATATCAACAGAAGAAACATGGGGCAAATAAGCAAAAAAATAAAGATAATACTCCAGGCTAAGCTTACCCAGTGGTGCTTATTTGCCCTGTTTTTCTTCTGTTGATATATTAACCCCTGTTGGGGCAGATGGAAGTGAAGTAGTGGAAGTTGCGCACTAAAATCCAAATTCCCCGCAGCACTGCAGGGGACCTGGATCCTCTCTCGCAGCCAGTCACAAACTAAGAAACTCAGACCACGCCAACTGAATTGCGGCGCTCAGCCAATCCTCTAGGCTGAGCAATGTGACTAAAAAAAGTCATCATACACGGGACCCCTGAAGCCACAATCTAGTGCCACAAATCCTTTTTAATAAGATACGCAGGTTGAAATAAGAGTAAATAACACAATACCTTTACTTTTGCTGGGCCTAGAATGTTTTGACCTCTGAAGTGACAAATTCAGGAGGGCGTTTTATCTCTGGATAAGTAAAAATTAAATAGTTCAATTTAATCCTACAGAAAGTAAAGAGCCAGAAAACAGATGACTAAATACACATCAGGACAGGCTCTGCCACCCAGTCAGTCACACACACACACACACACACACACACACACAAGGACAGGCTCTGCCACACCAACACCTAAACACAAACACCAGGACAGGCTCTCCCACACTGACACCCGCATCCGGAGGGTTTCCACGGACGCTTTCCCTTTGATTTAGGTGATGGCCGCAGCTGGCTCTCTTGTGTATTGATGCTGCCAGCCCCCACGTGTATTTATGCACTCAAGAGAGCAGCCCCACTTTAGTATTGATTTATGTGATGCACTGATGCCCCAGCTAGCACTCGCTTGTGAATTAATGCCCCCACACCCTTGCGTATTGCCCCGTCAGCCAGCCCTACATTGTGTATTTATGCCAGCCACCCCCCTTAGTATCAAATCAGACCTGGCACCCAGACCTGCCTAGGACCCAGATTGGAAGAATAGGACTTGCCATCTTTGACCCCAAAACAGCCCGCCTGTGGCATCTTTGGCCCCAAAACAGCCCGCCTGTGGCGTCTTTGGCCCCAAAACAGCCCGCCTGTGGCATCTTTGGCCCCATAACAGCCCGCCTGTGGCATCTTTGGCCCCATAACAGCCCGCCTGTGGCATCTTTGGCCCCAAAACAGCCCGCCTGTGGCATCTTTGACCCCAAAACAGCCCGCCTGTGGCGTCTTTGGCCCCAAAACAGCCCGCCTGTGGCATCTTTGGCCCCATAACAGCCCGCCTGTGGCATCTTTGGCCCCAAAACAGCCCGCCTGTGGCATCTTTGGCCCCAAAACAGCCCGCCTGCGGCATCTTTGCCACCAAAACAGCCTGCCTGTGATATCTTTGCCCCCCTTACACATCCATGTTATCACACACACACATATTAATTCACAAATATTTACTCACTAATTCACAGATAATCCATTCACTCATTCAGATATTCATACATTGATACTCATTAATTCCCTCATTCAGACACTCATTTACATATACTCATTCACAAACATTCATTCACTCACTCCTTCACAGATACTCATTAATTCACTCAATCTCAAACACTCCTTCATGCAGCCTCCCCTTACCTGAACAACTGAAGATTTAAAGAGTACGTGCCGCTCGGCGCTCGCAGACCAACCTGTTCTTCTGCACAGGAGGAAGCAGATGCGCAGCAGGGTCATGTGACGTACGTCACGTACGTCACGTGATTCTTTTGGATTCCTGCGTCCCCGGCATCCTCGGCTAGCCAGTAAGTAGCGGGCCCCCACGGAATTAATCGTGGGGGTTGCACGGGCCCCCTAGAGTGGCGGGCCCGGTCGCAGCTGCTGCAGGGTTAAGGGGCAGGTGCCCCTTTTGCCCTGCGTTATAGACGGCCGTAGAGGCCCAGTCAGTCCGGTCCTGACTGGGCCTATTTTAAGGTAGGGGCTTGGAGCTGCAGCTCCATCAGCCCCTAAATCAATCCGGCCCTGCCGCGGCCCGGCCCACCGGGCAAATGCCCGGTGTGCCCGATGGCCAGTCCGGGCCTGCCTGTAAGGGACCTGTGTGAGCAAGAGATATGAGTTCCTTTGCAGTATAAGAACTAGGGATTGTTATCCTTGTAAAGGACCATTGTTACTTGATGGTATAAAAGTCCTTTAGGTGGATGGAAACTAGATTTCTCACTATGAACCGTCAAGTTCCTATCCCTGTAAGGGACCTGTGTGAGCTGGAGATATGAGTCCCTTTGCAGTATAAGAACTAGATATTGTATCCTTGTAAAGGACCATTGTTACCTGAAGGTATAAAAGTCCTTTAGCTGGATGGAAACTAGATTTCTCACTATGAACCGTCTAGTTCCTATCCCTGTAAGGGACCTGCGTGAGCTGGAGATATGAGTCCCTTTGCAGTATAAGAACTAGGGATTGTTATCCTTGTAAAGGACCATTGTTACTTGATGGTATAAAAGTCCTTTAGGTGGATGGAAACTAGATTTCTCACTATGAACCGTCTAGTTCCTATTCCTGTAAGGGACCTGTGTGAGCTGCAGAGATAAGGGTCCTTAAGCTGGATGGTAACTAGATTTCTCACCATGAACCATCTAGTTCCTATCCGTTAACAGGACCTGGCCACGATGGAGCAAAAGGTCCTTTACAGGGATAGAAACTAGCTCTCTTTACATGAGATGGATAGTTCCTATCCCTGTACAGGACCTGACCACTAGGGGGCAAAAGGTAATTTTGCTGGATAGAAAATAGCTCACACACACTGAGCAAGCTATTTCCTATACCTGTAAAGGACATGGTCCTTCTACCGGATAGGAACTAGTCGCAACCGTTTAAAAAGATCTCCGGGTGCCGTCCTTCTATAGCTACGTCATTGCGTAGCATCCCCGCTGTCTCTCTATCTTGTCTGTCTTTCGCGCGTACGCATAAAGTTCTTTGTGTGGAAGCATCGGATGGGCGGGGGCGATGAAGAACAGGAAGATCATCGTTCATATCTGCGGCACTGGCGACCATAGAGACTTATGAGAGCTCGTATTTGCAGACGGAAACCGGGAGACATCAGAAATAGAGATGATTATGAATAAAAATGAAAATAAAAACGTTTCTTTTTGCGATTCGTTTTATGATGTGAAAATGAAGGACGGATAAGTAGGAACAAACCCCAAAACGAGTGACAGGATAAGAGTGAAGAAAATCAAAAGCATGTATAAAGCATATTAATATATATAGAGAGAATTATATTGGAAAGTATATATGTATAAGTATGTCTATCCTAATGACTAGGATATCAATGCATATAAAAGAGGTATGTATATGAATAAAAATAATAATAGTAATGTATATAGATAAGAATGAATATAAGTGTGTATCATATCTAAAGATTTTTTGTACATAAATAATATTGTTTGAATTTACTGCACTAGTTTGTGGCTTTTCCTGTATTACAGACCCCACGAAGACTCCAAGGTCTTTCTGATGAGCTGTTTTTAAAGCTAAGTTTGTGAGTGCAATTCACACTCCATATATTTAATTTACTTACATTTATTACACTATTTTAGAATTTTTTTGTTTTCTCTACATGTTCATGCGCCCCTCTTTGGTTCCATTGACTTTTTGAACACTTATGAGGAGTGTTATTTGGGAGCAGCAGAACTTGTAGGGTATTTATTGATCTATTTCTTTATTCACACATCTACACGTGAAGGTGGTTTCTTCGTTTTTTCCAACCACATTGTGCTCCAGCACCAGGCATATCACATGAAACACTCTGGTCCACGGTAAACCAATTAATGGGCATTGCCACCTCAAATGGATAAAATGTGTCTTGGGTTGTAAACCCATGAAGGTAGTTTATACATTTTGGCTAAGCAAACTGGAAGGAGATACCACTTCATCACTACTTTGAAACTGGTCTCTTTGCATAATACGTTAAAGAATAGATGTCTTGACATGGAGGTTTTTGGTTGGTCAATCTCCAAACAAAGGAGTGATGGAGCAAGTGAATTTAATATCACTAATCATAGAAAGTGACGGCAGATAAGAACCATTAGGCCCATCCAGTCTTTCCTTAGTATCTGGCCTTATCCTATATCTAGCTTGCTTAAATGTCTTTTTGTGCTAGTTAGGCGCTGGAGGTACGATTGCTAGTCAAAGGTCCGGCAGCCCCCCCAACACATCTGTTATTCTATAAAACAGGCTGTTATTTTCCCATATCTCTCAAGCAATAATAGGGCTCTGCACAGCTTCCCTTAAGAAAGCCTAAAACAAGCCAGAAAAAAGTTTTAGTAAGATTTTTCCAGCATATCTACACATTTATATCAGTCACCCAACTTGCATTGGTCTGTACTGCAGGTAGATGCTGCCTATTACTGTATTTGCTTGATTATAAGACGACCCCCCAAAATCTAAATATTAATTTAGGAAAAAAACAAAAAGCCTGACTATAAGACTACCCTATAGGAAAAAAAGTTTTACTAGTAATTGATTAATGTGTGAAGTATGTGTGATTAATGGAATGAATGAGTATTTAAGTGTTTGTGAATGAGTGTGTGTGTGATAGCATGGATATATAAGGGGGGTGGTGGTAGCATGGCATAGGGAGGCTGTACTCACACTCCTATCATCCCCAGGTTCCAGCATGTACTAGCTGCCTTGGCTTGATAGGAGTGTGATTGCTGTTAGCAGTTATATATATATCTCCAGAAATGCCTTTTAACCCCCTATATGCCACTCTGCCCCATGATATGCCTTTTAACCCCCTATATGCCACTCTGGCATATAGGGGGTTAAAAGGCATATCATGGGGCAGAGTGGCATATAGGAGGGTATAAGACATTTCTGAAGGCAGAGTGGCATATAGAGGGTTAAAAGGCACATCATGGGGCAGAGTGGCAAATAGGGGATATAAGGCATTTCTGGGGGCAGAGTGGCAACCCTGGGGGCAGATGTGCATAACTGGGAGGGGCAGGTTGGCAAATAAAAGGAAATAAAAAATATATATTTTTCTCAATCATAGCTTTTATTAAATATGAAAAAATTGTTTACATGAATTAATATTTACTAGTAAAACTTTTTTTCCTATAGGGTAGTCTTATATTCAGGCTTTTTGTTTTTTTCCTAAATAATATTTAGATTTTGGGGGGTCGTCTTATAATCGAGCAAATACGGTATTTTTTTTATTTCCTTTTATTTGCCAACCTGCCCCCCCAGTTATGCACATCTGCCCCCAGGGTTGCCACTCTGCCCCCAGAAATGCCTTATATCCCCTATTTGCCACTCTGCCCCATGATGTGCCTTTTAACCCTCTATATGCCACTCTGCCTTCAGAAATGTCTTATACCCTCCTATATGCCACTCTGCCCCATGATATGCCTTTTAACCCCCTATATGCCAGAGTGGCATATAGGGTGTTAAAAGGCATATCTGGAGATATATATATATATATATATATATATATATATATATATAAACTGCTAACAGCAATCACACTCCTATCAAGCCAAGGCAGCTAGTACATGCTGGAACCTGGGGATGATGGGAGTGTGAGTACAGCCTCCCTATGCCATGCTACCACCACCACCCCCCTTACACATCCATGCTATCACACACACACTCATTCACAAACATTTAAATACTCATTCATTCCATTAATCACACATACTTCACACATTAATCACAAAAACCCTCCCCCACCCCCTTACCTGAACTGCAGATCTCTCACTCGGAGACTTCTGCAGGGGCCCGGCTGTGCGAGCAACTTCTCTGGCCCCGCCCCCAGAGGAAGGAGGTGGAAGGCAGAATTATGTGACACTCTGCTAGCTTCCTGTTCTTCTGCTGCTAGAAGAGACGCTGCTCGCGACCAAAGCACCGGTAAGCAGCCTGGCCCCAGCGGGCATTTTTTTTGAGGTCTGATTAGAAGACGACCTCGATTATAAGACGAGGGGTATTTTTCAGAGCATTTGCTCTGAAAAAAACCTCGTCTTATAATCGAGCAAATACGGTAAGTAAGAGGGGTGACATAATTCACAGAATATACTAGTGCAAAAGTACTGGATTTGCATCAAAGAATTACAGTATGATTAAAAGATGTTGTTTGGAGGAAAAACAAAACAAAATATGGTATAGTATATAATGACAACCTTTTTGGTTATAACTACACTTTAAGTTCCTTAGGTTATCTGTCTTATAAACCATCCAGAGGATGAAACCAAACAAGGCTGCTTCTGGCAAATGGAGTCATGTCTTTTTACCTAAAGTGGTGCCCGTGTTACTCTTTATTGTAAGCCATTGATAGCCTGTTGGAATAATGTGTGGTATGTCCTGACCTAGCTCCTGAACCTGTAATCCCACCCCACTATTACTTTCTTAAATATAATTGTGACCCAATAGTCAGTATAGGTTTTGTATTGTTCACATATTGCTGGTACCCAAGTATGGGTCTGGGAAGAAAGCATTTCCATTAAAAGCCTTCCGTTTCATCTCTAATGAATGATCCTATAGAGGAGAAAACAGCAATAAGTACTGCCCCAAAGCAGATTTGTGTCACAACTGCAGTGACCAGTTTGAATTTTGTCTTTATCCAAGACAGAACATACGATATGCAAGGCATTCTGCAACACAGTGCAGAATACAATCAATAGGCATAATCCAAGAATAATGTGTACTTTCAATACACAGCATACATGGACACAAGCCATAGTCCACACAAACAACAGACACTTGTGAAAACCGTCAAATGTTAAAATGTTCCAGGGCGGACTTCCGGGAGGCGGGCCCCTGAGATGGCCGCTTTTTAGACGAGCTCCGTGAGGGCTAACACAATCGGCATCCATCCACGCGTTTGGCCCGTAAATTTTGCACCAACTTACCATCGCTGCTGAGGTGTACCTACTCGGCGTTGGATCGCGGGTTTATTGGCCACGCTGCCCTCTTTCTTCACTCCCCGGGAGCCGTGTGACGACCGCACATGCTAGGCCTGGAGAGGGGTACTTCCTCTGCTCTGCCTTACCGGATCCAGCCGCTGTACCGGTGCCGTCCTTCCCTTTGCCTTCTGCTGCTCCGGTGGTGAGCTCTGTCTTTGCCGTGGTCCTCCGTGGCGGGCGACAGGGGTTGGGGCTGATTCCCTTCCTCGCGTGCGCTGGGTGAGGGCCTCTGCTGCCCGGCTACTCTAAAGCTGACGACCACGCTGTGCCGGAGTCTGTGTTACTCCTTCTGCTGCGGCTCGACGGCCCTACGTTACATTGCACCTCACGGTGCTGCATCTTGCGGCTGACCTCGGTACCTGGTCAGGTAGGCCCCAGCAGTGTACCTGCAGGGCTGGTCTATTTTTATTTTTACTGTTTTATTTTTTTATTATTTTTAGTTCTTTTTATTTGCCATTAGTTAGCTAGGGTACGGGAGGGTTGTAGTTAGGTTGGGAGGGTTAGGAAGGGGTGTTGGGGACATATTGGGGACATATTATTATTTCCATTTCACTATTCCTCGGGTCGCTGGATATTCGGCTGAATTGTCTGCCTACTCATCGCGGGACTCTGTTGGCCCCCTTTTTTTTATTTTTATTTTTTTTTTGTTGTTGTTCATCATTAGTTAGGTTAGGGTTACGGGTGGGCTCTAGTTAGGTTGGGTGGTTTGGGCCCAATTTGGAAGGGGTGTGCATCGTGTCAAGCAGGACTGCGTCACGTTCTGACCGCGCGGGTTCATATCTTGGAGTGACTGCGCCTGGGTATCTTACCCATTGTTGTGATACACTTATTGCTTTTGTGCTATATCCATGCGTATATGTATGTTTGCTTAACCTTATCATCATTTTTGTGATCAGATTGTAGTTTTGTGTCGTATCTCCTTGTGCTGTCTCGCTCTTTCCTACTCTTGGGGGTGAGTTCCTCACGGCCTCTGGTCTACGCATGGAGAAATATATGGATCCACCACCTAAAACATCCACTCGACAAAGCAAGACAAGAGATAAATCCACAGCGTCCTTCAAACCGGCTCTACCTCCTGGGCCGGGCTCTGTTGTAGCGGAGGGTCACTCCGTATCCGACGCCTCCTCCAAAGATCCACTGACGGCTCAAGACCTTATTGGTGTCATATCTCCACTCTTGGATGTCAAGCTTGAAAAGTTGTCTGATTCCATTAATGCCGTTCTCGCTGAGTTGGTCTCTCAGGGACAGAGAATTACTACTTTGGAATCCAGGGTCTCTGACGTAGAAGATGGGAACGTCTCCATGGCTGCGTCTCTCCGCTCACAGGATCATTTAATTACATCGTTACAGGACCGTATAGATGATCTTGAGAATCGTAGTAGGCGCAATAACCTGCGTCTGGTTGGTCTGCCTGAGGAAGTTAAGGGCACAGCGCTGCATGACCTTGTAACGACCTGGCTTCCCAAGTCCTTGGACCTGGTGTTTCCTCAAGGTGAACTGATCATTGAAAGAGTACATCGTATTGGTCAATTACCAGTTTCTACTACATCTCGCCCTAGGGCGGTGATCTTTCGGGTCCTGAACTATTCTGACAAGGTCAAGATCCTGGACGCTTATAGAAAGGTTACATCACTCTATTATCACAAAACTAAGCTGTTACTTTTCCAGGATTTTTCTGCGGCGGTCACAGCCAAGCGACGCCAGTTCTCCGAAATCTGTACGGAACTTTACAACAAGCGTGTGAAATTCGCTCTTCTCTATCCTGCTAAGCTCAGGATTACCCATGAGGGACATGCCTACTTTTTTGACACCCCTCAAGTGGCCAAGGAATTTCTTCACGCTGGATCCAGATCTCCTCCCTCTCCGACTGGAAGTTCGGCAGTGCCTGGGGCCTCCCCCCCTCCCTCCCTCTTCTCGCTCTCGCCCTGCTTCTCTGCCTCGTTCCTCACCGCCTGTCTCTCCTAGGGCTCGAGATCTTTGAAAACCGTTGGTGTCTGGTTAGGTATCTTCCGGCTCACCTTTACTTGTCATTGTACACTGTTTTGATGGTTCTTAGTTATGCTTATTTTTTTTGGTTATTCTGTTGTGTTTCTAGGCACACGATTCATTGTGCCACGTTTTGGTTTATGCAAAAAAACAAAAAATGGGAGAAGCTTAGCACTTTACAGCTAGTGATGTACAGTTTTGTTCTCTACATGGTCTGTTGGGCGTTTGGGGGGGCTGGCTGGGACCTCCCTAAGCCAACATGTTCCGACTCACTCTTTGCTTTATCTTTTCCTCAGCGGGGCATTGGATGAACTCCTGGCTCCGTTGTCACTGTTGTTGTGCTACCGTCAGATGTTAGATGTGATGCGCCATCCTCATTGCGTATTGTATCATGGAATGTGGAAGGTTTACATACACCTGTTAAGCGTAAAAAAGTTCTTACCCATCTTAAACGTATGCGTCCGGATGTTATTTATCTCCAAGAAACCCATTGGTGTGACCCTGTCAAAAATGCGCTAAAAGCTCCATGGCTTCGAGCTTGTTACTCCGCCATGTATACAAAAAAATCTAGAGGTGCCACTATCCTCCTCTCCAAACAGTTGCCCTTTGTTGTAGAGTCTGAGAGTAGTGACCCGGAGGGAAGATATATTATTCTAAGGGTTAAATTGTTTACGGAGTCTTTCACCTTTGTCAATATATATGCTCCCAATTCTGATCAGCCCGCTTTTCTGGCCAAAATTTATTCACTCCTGCTGGAACTTTCGTCCCCTAACGTTATTTTGGGGGGTGACTTCAATTTAGTGGCCAACGTTTCCTTAGATGTATCTGGCCCTTCCTCTCGCCCTGTCGGCCTCACCTCCTTACCTATGCTGGATCACCTCCGTTTGCGGGATGCTTGGAGGTTTCTTAACCCGACGGATAAACAATATACATTCTACTCTCATCCCCATAACTCCTTTTCTAGGCTGGACTACCTGTTCATACCCGAGTTATTTTTACACAGGCTAAAGGATGCCCACATTGGTCAAATTGTAATCTCCGACCATGCCCCTATCTGGGTAGATATCTGTCTGGCTTCCCCATATCAGGTGTCCCGTAATTGGAGGTTTCCTACTTATTTATATACTTCGGAGGCGTTTAAACAATTCCTGATTGCAAAATGGAATGACTATGTCGATGATAACCATGAACATCTCGATGACCCTGATCTCTTCTGGGGTGCTTCTAAGCCGGTTTTGAGGGGACATATCATTGCTTATGTTGTGGGACGCAGGAGAGAGGCCGAAGCCAAACTTGTCCGACTCACGGATGATCTTTCCAGGGCATATGCTGCCCATAAAACTCACCCAAGTCCAGATACCCTAAAAGCGTATAAAGAAATTAAATCCCTCTACGATGCTTGGGTCACTGAAAAGGCGCAGCTTTCTTATAATTATACTCGTAATACCTTTTTCCGCTGGGGCAATAGATCCGGCAAGCTTTTGGGCAATCTTATCCGTCACTCTAAGTCTAAGAGTCATGTGACTCGGCTCCAGGACGCTTCCCACTCGGTTGTGACCGAACCTAGTGAAATTACACAACTCTTTGCTACGTACTTTGAGGATTTTTACTCCTCAGAATCCAATGACCCCGACATGATGCTTCAAATGTTTAGGCAGGCTAATATTCCAAAACTGTCGCCTGCGGACCGCGAGCGTTTGATTAAACCGTTTACCCCTCCTGAAATTGCCGCTGCTATAAAATCCCTTCCTAACGGCAAATCCCCAGGCCCGGATGGCCTGGGGCCTGAATACTATAAACTTCTTTCTACGTGCCTGCCGACACATCTTACTGATGTTTATAATGGATTTTTGCAAGGAAGGGTTCCCCCGAGAGAATTTACAGCCTCCCGCATCATAGTCCTTCCCAAACCTCACAGGGACCCTACCTTGCTCTCCTCCTATCGCCCCATTTCCTTGTTGAACCAAGATCTAAAAATATTTACCAAAATTATGGCCTCTCGATTGCAACCTATCCTAATGAAACTCACCTCCCCCTCCCAAACTGGTTTTGTTAAAGGGCGCCACTCCACTCAAAATATTAGAGGCCTTATCTCTAGACTTGGGCACCAGGGGGCTCTTCGTGTTCGTCTTCGTGCTCGTCTTCGGCAAAAAAAAAAAATTCGTATTCCGCGAATATTCGCCTGGTCCTGTCTTCTCTTCGGGCGAATATTCGCGGACATTCTTCGTGTTCGGGTTTTCTTCGTTTTCCCCGGTTAAGGGGTTAAAACGGGGTTAAAGCCGCTCTGGCGCCAGGAGTTTAAATGTCCGTATGAGCAACTCTATTGGTTGATGGCAGACGAGCCCCCTGCTGGCGACCAATAGGGTCGCTCGTTCAGACTGTTAAACTCCTGGTGCCGTAATTGTCCGGCAGATCCCGCTGGTCTCCCTGTTCTATCATTTATTAACTGATAGAACAGGGAGACCAGTGGGATCTGCCGGGTAAGTTGCAGCATTTGGGTTTTAAAAATCTGCACGAGCCACTCTGTTGGTCGCTCGTGCAGACTTTTAAAACCCCAATGCTGCAACTTACCCGGCACATCCCACTGGTCTCCCTCCCTGTTCAATTAATTAAATGTCCGTACGAGCGAACAATAAAGTCGCTCGTACGGACATTTAACTAATTGAACAGGGAGGGAGACCAGTGGCATCGGCAGGGTAAGCTGCAGCATTGAGGTTTTAAAACCCCAATGCTGCAACTTGCCCTGCAGATGCCACTGGTCTTTAACTAATTGAACAGGGAGGGAGACCAGTGGCATCTGCAGGGTAAGTTGCAGCATTGGGGTTTTGAAACCCCAATGCTGCAACTTACCCGGCACATCCCACTGGTCTCCCTCCCTGTTTAATTAATTAAATGTCCGTACGAGCGAACAATAAAGTCGCTCGTACGGACATTTAACTAATTGAACAGGGAGGGAGACCAGTGGCATCGGCAGGGTAAGTTGCGGTGTTGGGGTTTAAAAACCTCAATGCTGCAACTTACCCGGCAGATCCCACTGGTCTCCCTCCCTGTTCAATTAGTTAGGGGTTAAGTTTATTTTTAAAGGGTTAAGGGGCCGTGCAAGTGAGCCTATTGGTCGCTTGCACGGCCCTTTAACCTATGGATTTCCGCTCCCGTTAACCCCTTCGATGCTGTGTTAGATAACGCAGCATCGAAGGGGTTAACGGGAGCGGAAATCCATAGGTTCGCTGGCAGGGGTTACAAAGACCGTGCGAGTGAGCCTATTGGTCACCTGCAGGGTCTTCCTCTGGCATCAACCAATTGGTTGATGCCAGAGGAGGTCCCTGTAGGCGACCAATAAGCTCATTCGCACTGCCCTGTAACCCGTGACGGCGAACCTGCGGATTTCCACTTCCGGGAACTGCCGCGAAGACAAGGTAAGTTAGAAGAGGGGGGGAGAATGGTAGACGAAGACGAAGACAATCACGAAGATGTTCGTGGTGTGTGTCTTCGTCTTCGCCTACGTTTTACCGCCGCCGTCTTCTCTTCGGCGTGTCTTCGGAACGAACACGAAAATGCACTCTTCGTGTTCGTTTCCATGTTCGCCCGAAGACGAATGCACAAGTCTACTTATCTCAGCTATCCTTACTGCCAAGCTTACGGATAGTAGGGCCTCTATCGTAATTAGTTGTGATGCTGATAAGGCATTTGATAGAATTTCCTGGCCCTACCTTGTTAGTTTTTTTAAATTCCATCATTTTGGTTTACCTTTCATTCAGATGTTTCGAGCATTGTACCATTTGCCGATGGCTCAGGTTACAGTGAATAATATGAATTCCCGTTGGTTCTCCCTTGGCAGAGGTACTCGTCAAGGTTGTCCCCTGTCCCCTCTACTTTTTAATCTGGCAATTGAACCTCTAATACGTGTCATCGAGCGTTCCGCCGAGCTTGAGGGAATCAGGGTGGGTGATGTTGAGTTAAAGATTGCTGCCTTTTCTGACGATCTTTTGTTGTATCTTTCTAACCCCAAAGCAGCGATGCCTTACCTACTTGACTTATTTGATCGATTTCATAAGGCCTCGGGTTTCTTGATAAATAAACTTAAGACTGAGGCGCTTCCCATTTTCCCCCAGGCTAAGCGTGGATGGGGTGGGTCGTTCCCCTTTAATTGGACTCAACTTCCCTCTTTGAAATATCTGGGCCTTACTATTCCCACGAATTTGGCACATCTTTATAAACTAAACTTTCCCCCATTGTTGCGTCAAATGGAAGACTCTTTTAAATCTTGGTCCAAATTTAATCTTTCCTTTTTAGGTAGATGCCACCTATATAAAATGGCCTTTTTCCCCAAACTATTATATCCGATTCATATGCTGCCCATTTCCTTGAAGAAGAAGGACATCCAATGTCATAATGCGTTGCTGCGTAAGTTCCTGTGGTTTAACAAAAAAGCTAGAATTTCGTTGGTAAAGCTCCAACAGCCTGCTCATAATGGTGGGGTGCATTTACCTAACCTACTGGACTATAATTTGGCGTCTAACTATCGTTATGTGGCGGATTGGCTGCGTGGCAGGTCTAGATTCACTAATGTGACTCTGGAGCAACAACTCTCTCCAACTATTTCTTTGGCCTCTCTCCTGCATCTGTCTAAAGCTAACTTACCATCGGACGTTGTCTCCAATCCATTGTTATTTCATACGTTGAAGGCCTGGGAGCGTGTTAGACGTCGCCTGGGTTTGGAGGTTCACTATTCTCGGTTTTTGCCCCTGGTCCGTAACCCGCAGTTTCAGCATGGGAGGGAGGATGGTGTCTTTAAACGACTCGCCCGGGCGGGGGGTCGCGCTGTGGGTGATTTTCTTGACCCGCGAACAGGTAAATTACTGTCCTACCTGCAGTTCCAATCTAAATACTCTACTATTCAGGTTCACCCTATTCACTACCTTCAACTTCGTAATTATGTTAACACTCTACTTCCTTACCTTTCTGGGGCTAATTCCAATAACCCTTTGGACCAGATAACGATATTGTCCCCCGCCACAATGCTCACAATGTCCACAATATATACTCTGATCAGACCGGTCATCGATTGGGAGTCCCACAGAACAGGTGTTACCTCTTGGAAAGCTGATTTTCCGAATTTGAGTCCAAAACGGGTTCTCCAGGCGTATACGTGCAATTCTAAAGTCTTGGTGTCTAGGGACTACAGTGAGATGTTCCTTAAGATTTTGCATAAAGCATATGTCACCCCCAAGCTCCGGTTTTTAATGGGCTTATCAGACCATTCCCGGTGTCTTAAGTGCCACTTGCCTGAGGCCGATCTTCTTCATGGCCTCTGGTCCTGTAGCTCTATTACCCCATTTTGGAATGCTTTGCAATTGTATATTACAGACACCCTGGGCATTCGTTTTGCGATCTCTGTAGAATGGGCAATTTTTGGTATACTTCCTGACCATGTTCCTCCCACTGTAGCGAGAGCTAAATTTATCCTGCTCATTCTCTCAGCAGTTGCAAAACGGGCTATATTGTCACAATGGATTGCTCCCCAACCGCCGACGCTGCCTTTGGTCCTGTCGCAGTTGCGCTTTTTGTTTCAAATGGATTGGCTTGAAGCCGTTCTTCATAAAGAGAGCAAAGTTAAATTTTTGTTTAATCGTTGGTCCCCGTATATTGCGACACTGGATGGCAATACCAGGCTGTCGTTGTTTCAAACCTTTAATACTACTGGGTGGTTTTGCCTTCAGGTCTTGAAAGGTACTCGCCCCATACCAGGGTTTTGATCTTATTGACGGACGGGTTTGTACATGTGTGTAACATGTTTGATTTTGTTTTCTACGCATTATGGTCGATTCCATGATTGTCATTTGCTTAACTTTATTTTTGGTCACTCGGATTATTGTTTGCACTGTCTGTGATACTATATTGTACATCACTTGTATCTGTATATGCCTATTTTGTCATCTTGTCTGTATATGACTTTGTCATTATGCTATATGCTTTGTCTTCTCCGTGTAATAAAGAAGTTTAAAAAAAAATAAAAAAATAAAAATGTTCCAGGGCAGCAGAGATTATGCAATTGGCTTTAGGACTGACTGCTCGGTAGAAGTAGGTGAAAAGTAGGGTAAAAAGAAGGGATTATGACAAAAGCCCAGAGACTGAGGTAGCTGGAGATTAGTCGTCTCTAGAGATGCAAAATTTCCAGAAATATTGAAGCCGTGGAGTAGTTTTACAAATTGAAATTTTTTTTGTTACACTGGGAACATGAAATGCAATGTAAATAAAAATATCTTGCTTGAAATAAAAGTACAGCTTATTCAGTAAATAATAAACAAAGAACAAAAACTGTCTGCGCTTCTCACCCTAATAAAGTTGTCAACAAATATATAAACATAATATAAATGAGAGGTTTTGGTTATATGAATTGGACAAAGCATAATTAACCTCACCTGCCACGTCACGACACGACACAACACACTCTCAATAGGGTGAGAACCTACTCTAACCTCCTACATAGTGGGCACCCAAGCAGTTTATACTACTGCTACCTTATTAATGTGTTGGGGGAGGTGCAATTAAACCTCCTCCCCATTAACCCCTGGACAACAAGCTGCAACCAGACTGATGAGGAGCCAACAACCTCAAATATGTGCAAACAGGGAAAAGAAAAAATGTTCGTGCACTAAGCTAGTCTCAGGCTCAAATAATACAGATGTATAATACGAAGCCTACCAAACAGTGTGAGCATGCTGCAAATACAGTGTATTGGCTGTACAATGTATTTGTAAAAAGGTTAAAAATGAAAGCGTTGGCCCCTTAAAAAGTAATGAGGGAGAAGTTATAGACGGGGATCAGGAAAAAGCTAATCTATTAAATATATTCTTCTCTGCTGTATTCACAGAGGAAAATTAAATGCCAGGTAATATACAGCAGGATGAGATAACTGCCCCAGTACATGTCGCCTGTCTACCCCAGGAAGAAGTGCAGTGCCGCCTAAAAAAAATCAAAATAGACAAATCACCATGTCCAGATGGCATTCACCCCCGCGTTCTAAGGGAGTTAAGTAATGTAATAGACAGACCCCTATTTCTAATATTCAAGGACTCTATAGTGACAGGGTCTGTTCCCCAGGACTGGCGCATAGCAAATGTTGTGCCAATATTCAAAAAGGGGACAAAAAGTGACCCGGGGAATTATAGGCCTGTTAGTTTAACTTCTGTTGTGTGTAAACTGTTTGAGGGTTTCCTAAGAGATGCTATTTTGGAGTATCTCAATGAAAATAAGTGTATGACTCCATATCAGCATGGGTTTACAAGGGATCGGTCCTGTCAAACTAACCTGATCAGCTTTTATGAGGAGGTGAGCTCAAGACTGGATCGGGGTGAATCGCTGGATGTCGTATATCTTGATTTTTCCAAAGCATTTGATACGGTGCCACATAAAAGGCTGGTACATAAAATGAGAATGCTTGGGCTGGGGGAGAATGTGTGTATGTGGGTAAGTAACTGGCTCAGTGATAGGAAACAGAGGGTGGTTATTAATGGTACATACTCTGAGTGGGTTAATGTTGCTAGTGGGGTACCACAGGGGTCAGTTTTGGGTCCTATTCTTTTTAATATATTTATTAATGACCTTGTAGAGGGATTGTATAGTAAAGTATCAATCTTTGCAGACGATACTAAGCTCTGTAACGTGGTTAACACAATAGAGGACAGTGCACGATTACAAATGGATCTGCATAGGTTGGAGGCTTGGGCTGGGATGTGGCAGATGAGGTTCAACACAGATAAATGTAAGGTTATGCACATGGGGAAGAAAAATCCAGGCTGGGAATATGTATTAAATGGGAAAACACTGGGGACGACTGACATGGAAAAGGACTTAGGAGTTTTAGTTAACAGTAAATTTACCTGTAGCGACCAGTGTCAGGCAGCTGCTGCTAAGGCAAATAAAATCATGGGGTGCATCAAAAGGGGCATAGATGCCCACGACAAGGAAATAATTCTACCACTGTACAAGTCACTAGTCAGACCACACATGGAATACTGTGTACAGTACTGGGCACCAGTGTACAAGAAAGATATAGTGGAGCTGGAGAGGGTTCAAAGACAGGCAACCAGAGTAATAAGGGGAATGGGAGGACTACAGTACCCAGAAAGATTATCAGAATTAGGGTTATTTAGTTTGGAAAAAAGATGGCTTAGGGGGGATTTAATAACTATGTATAAATATATAAGGGGACAGTACAGAGATCACTCCCAGGACCTATTTATACCCAGGACTGTATCTATAACAAGGGGACATCCTCTACGGTTGGAGGAAAGAAGGTTTCTACACCAGCACAGACGGGGGTTCTTTACAGTAAGAGCGGTGAGATTATGGAACTCTCTGCCAGAGGAAGTGGTAATGGTAAACTCAATAAAAGAGTTCAAAAGGAGCCTGGACGTGTTTCTTGAAAGCAATAATATTACAAGTTATGGATATTAGATTAATAGGGACAGAACGTTGATCCAGGGATTTATTCTGATTGCCATATTTGGAGTCGGGAAGGAATTTTCCCCCTGGTATGGGGCAATTGTCATCTGCTTCATAAGGGTTTTTTTGCCTTCCTCTGGATCAACACAGTAGGGACACAATATGTATATAGGTTGAACTTGATGGACTTTGGTCTTTTTTCAACCTTATGAACTATGTTACTATGTTACTATGTTACTATGTTACTATGTTACTATTTAAGGAACAAAAACTGTCTGCGCTTTCTTTTGTTTTCCATATAAATAATAAACAAAACTTAATTTTTTAACAGTTTTATTTTTGTTGCAAATGGAACATCAAGGTTTGTATATGTTAAGAACATTTCAACTAGATTTGTGCATTCGTATTCGGGAAAACATGAAAGCGAACACGAATGTTGCGTTTTTGTTGTTCAAACTCAATACCGAATAAACTAATATGTCAGCCGGTAAATGTACACGAAGACGAAGAAGCACAACACTAAGAATTTTTGCCTTTGTTAATATCTCCTAGCTAATCTCCCTCGTCTCTTCCCCATACAAGTCAATGCCTCTAGCGTACCTTGTCTATGTAGCAGCTGTCCTTCATTGGTTGATGCCAGAGGAGGCCCCTGTTGGCGACCAATAGAGTTGCTCGTACGGACCTTTAACTCCTGGAGCCGGGTTGTTCTGACCTGTACCTTGACCTGCCCTTTGCCAAGGAGACTAAAATCCCCTTTCCTCCCAAGCCAAATTGCTCAGAGTGATTGTCTGAGTCCGAGACAACTGCTCTGAGCAGCTTGGCCTTGAAGGAACAGGGATTTGATTCCCCCTGGCAAAGCACAGGGCAAGGTACACCTCGGAGCAGCTTGGCCTGACTTCTAATGACTTCGGCGTTAGATGTTAAAGCTCCTTAAGGGCGACTCTATTGGTCGCTGCCAGGGGGCTTATTTGGCATTAACCAAGGAAGAGCAGCCACCTTTCGTTGGTTGATGCTCAACTATACATGAGAACAGGCAACCCCCTCCTTTCCCTTAAATGCAACAAAATAAATGAAGAAACCATCAACACAAAAAAACTAAAGATCTCCTCTAATCCTCCCATAAATTGGACAGGGAAAGCTCAAAATCGCCCAATCAAATTTGCACCTTAGCACCATTTGCAAATGAAAAAGTTAAGTAAATGGCATTATTTGTGCCAGTCAGATGGGGACACATCTTTCATAAAGGTCTTTGTGTAATAAAGTATGAATGCCATGCCATAAACATATTATTTATCACTGTAATAGAAGATATTCTGCACTGCATTTTGTTTCAAATTTTCCAGAAAAATAAAACAAAAAATGGCTTTGGAATTTTTTTTTCCATCTCGTCTCCCTTAAGACTCAATAATAGAATAGATTTAAGTAAGCTGAGGACCAGACTGCTATATTTTTTGAATATCCCAAACCCATCCTATTAGACCAAACAGTGGAACTAGCAGGTTGGTACCTGAAGGCTCGCCAGAGCAGCAGGGTGGTAACTGACCTAAGAAAATCCTAACCCTATATGCCAACAAGGAAACAAGCATATGGACTAGGGTGAAGGTGGTCATGGCCTTGTTTCTTAGAACACATATACATTTTAGATATTGCTGACCAATATACAGTCCCTTTAATACAAAATATGAATTGTTTTATTGTTCCCTTTGAATCTATATCAGGTAAAACAAACCTAGTTTTTCCCTAAGAAAGAGTTTGTTGTTATACCTGTTAACCACTTCTGTTTGCCATATACTGTGAAAAAATGAGGGAGAAAGAAACCCTAGGTTGGAACACCTCCATGCATGCTTTCAGAGACCTTTTGATAGCTCTATTTTTTATCGAACTCTGAAAGCTCTGGCAACTCAAGGCACAAGCTTCACAGTACTTCTTATCCACCTGTAAAATCACAAACTAGCCAGCAGGTGTCACTGTTTGAAAATATACATAGAGCACTCAATCTCACCAAAAACAAAGATTCCTAGAAGGTACTTTTAACCAATTAACGACAATTGCCGGTCCTGGCACGACACGGAAAAGCATGTGCTTTACGACAATTGACGTGCCAGGACCGGCACGTCTTTAAACAGGTGCAGAAAGCGATCTGTTTTCGCTTTCTGCACCCAAGAAACGTTGCTGAATGCCTCGACCTCGAGGCATTCAGCAACGCCGCGATCGGAACGAAAGGGCCATCTCTGGCCCCTCCACGGGGCGTCAACATCCGCCATACTTTGTATGGCGTCGGACGCCCGTTTTAAAAGCGTTTAGGAGGCGATCGACGATCGCCTCCTAAACTTAAATGGTGTCGCTGGAATGCCTCGATCAGGAGGCATCCAGCGACACCAAACACTTACCTTTCGATGGGCTGTGACCGCTCCGGAGAGCGGTCACAGCCGCAGCTGCCGATGATCTTCGCCATCAAGCAAGATGGCCGCTGCCCTGTAACAGGAACCAACAAATTTTAAAAGTTCGCTAGATGGTCCAGACCATCTAGAGAACTTTGGCTCCACTTGCAGGTTGAATACAGGTACTGCATTCACCATGCAAGTCAATGGAACCCAGCTTTCTAATCACAGTGTGATTAGTAAAAATAAATTAAAAAATAAAATAAAATTAATAATAATTAGAAAAAAAATAGTAAAAAACTAGTAAAATGTAAAAATCATTTCCCACTGATGTCACTATCAGGGGAACCTCCAAGTTGAAAAAAAATGTTACAATTTTTTTTTTAAAAAGACAAAAAAAAAAATATATATATATATATAAAAAATATATTTTTGTGAGCAAGTCCTAAAATTAGCATATTAGCTTAAAACAATTCTCGCATGGAAAGAGTTAAAATACTGGCATATTAAATGCCCGTGGGGTGTCTACTTTTAAAAAAGGTATGATTTGATGGGGTAAATTGAATTGGCCGGGTTCAACAACGTCCCAATTAACACCGGGGGAAGGATGGCCACACACCTAATTTCCAATTAGAAAAATGCACACGTACCAAATGTGGCCTTTTAGTTCCCACAAAAATGACACACCCATGCATGTGGGATATCACTGCACTCAGGAGATGTTGCTGAACACATTATGGGGTGTCGTGTGACAGCGGCATATACCAGGAGCTGTAAATTCATACATAAAGTAGGTGTGTGTGGGAAAAATACACACACAAAAATACCACTGCAAACTTTGAAAACATGCTGGTGGTAAAATGTGTGCATGCAAAGAGTTAAAATACCAGCATTTAAAATACCCTGTGGTGTCTAGTTTTGAAAAATATATGGTTTTGTTGGGCACACTGAAATGGCCTGGCTCAAAGATGTACCAAATAGGGCATGGGCAGTGGATCCCCAAATGCCAAAGTTCAACATTGAAAAATGCGCATGCCCCAAATGTGGCCCTTTTGCCCCCAAACGGCCAGGCAAAATCATTCATGTGAGGTATCGCTGTACTCAGGAGATGTTGCTGAACACATATTGGGGTGTTTTGTGATAGTGACATATACGAGAACTTTTTAATTCATACCTGAAGTAAAATGTGTGTGGAAAACCAAATGCAAAAAAATGACTACCACAAAGTTTGACAAAGACTGGTGGTAGATATGGTGCATGGAAAGAGTTAAAATACTAGCATTTGGAATACCCTGGGCTGTCTAGTTTTCAAAAATATATGATTTGATGGGGTAAATTGCATTGGCCGGGTTCAAAGATACCCGAAATGGCACATGGGGGGAAGAATTACCAGATTTGGAAAAAATGGCTTTGAAATAGCAAAACGCTACCTGTACTTATTGCCCCATAATGGGTAGAAAAAAGCAAAAAAACATAAAAACATTGGGTATTTCTAAACTCAGGACAAATAGTAGAATCCATTTAGCAGGTTTTTTCATTACCTTTTATAGATGAGTAAAAGATTTTTCAACTAAAAGTTAGAAACAGTCATTTTTTTCTAAATTTTTCACCATATTTTATACTTTTTTTAGTAGTAAATAATATGATACAATCAAAACAATGTCATCTAAAGAAAGCCCTTCTTGTCCTGAAAAAAACAATATCTAATGTGTGTGGGTTCAGTAAACGGGAAAGAAGAAAATTACAGCTAAACACAAGCAGCGCAGAAATGTTAAAAAGGCCATTGTCACGAAGGGTACAAAAAGTAAAATCAGCCTTTGTCACGAAGGGGTTAAAGGTGGCAACACTGAAGTTGTTAGTATACATTTTAAAAAGATTTATTTCCAGTTTTTGGAGAACACAAAAGGTTGGACTCAGATCCTTGTTGGAAAAATAAGCATATGAATAAAAATATTCTTTTTGCTTAGCTAAACTAACATGCAGATGTTGTGACAGGTAAACATAGACAGAAGTTTCTTACATGTACTTACTTTCTGTGATTATTATCCTTACTTCCCTACAACACACCAAAGCATGTGAGACAAACAAAACATGGTTCATACCTAATAGCCTACACAGGGAAGAACTGCAGCACTCAAGTTAGCAACTATTCTTACAAAGTACAATAAATAAATAATGCTCATATGAATAATCTTGTGATTTACCTATGAGATGTAAGTACTAGTGTTGCTTCAGAAAAGGTAAGAATATTTACCATACATGTATTATTATGCTTTTAGTAGAGCTTTTATAATACTCGCAGCTGTGTAGGTACAGCTGATGATGGCTAACCTATTTTATGCACTGCTTGCAATTTGAAACAGAAATGTATGATTATGCTTTTGTAAAGATTGGGTTAGCAGCGTATTTCAGCAAAATGAGCAATGTTTGTTGTAGAAACACTGCTTGTTTCATTTTTAGATGTCAGTAGGGACCAGCACACCAGGCCAATATTTGAAGACAGGGAACTGCAGTGACATAATAGCCCTTACAGAATTTAACTTCTGGGTCGAAGGCTACAAATGACAAGTACATTGGGATGGGCTTGACACAATGTGACTGTGGAATGCCAAGTGTTCATCGGTGTCCCTAGAACAAAATATCTTGACAAGGATCCAACTAGCTCTGGAATTCATGAGCCAGCCAAACCAGGTCAGAAGCTGGAAAAAAGTGGATGCTTCACTAGCATGTGAGGATGAGCGATTGTATGTTTTCCAGGTAATGGAATGTATAGACACCCTTCTATGGAATTTCTGCCATGACAAGCTCTTTGGAGAAGCTACAAAGAGCTCTTAATATTAGGACCCTAAACTGGAAATTAAGATCCTGAACTACAAATTAGAGATAACAACGATGAAACCTTAGAATATGGAAATATGAAACTCGTATATTGAGACCTTCTAGTGCCTCAGCATTACTGGAGAAATAGATGGATAAACTGGGGAAGGGTCTAAAGTCAGTTGCTATGAGAGGGAGATACAATTTCTCCTGTGCGACGATAGAAATGTTGATTTCTTCAACAGAGTTTGCACATAATCGACAATAGTCTCTTCAATGAATTCACCAGTAGCCTGGAACTTAGGAAATGTGAGGAAAGGAAATTCTTTGAACTCCAGGGTATTTCAAATGCCAGTATTTTAACCCATTCCTTGCACTAATTTTCAGCCTTTGTCAAAGTTTGGTGTGGTGTTTTTTGTGTGGTCATGTTCAGTAACATCTTCTGAGTAGGGTGACCACACGTCCCGGATTGACCGGGACAGTCCCACAATTTTTTACTGTCTAAATGCATGTCTAACACATATCTATATGGGAATTTTTATTTTTTTCCATTTTTTTTTTAGATTTTACTAATCACATTATGATTAGAATGCAGGGCTCCATTGACTTGCATGGTTAAATGCAGTACTTTTATTTATTTAACCCCTTCGTGACAAAGGCTGATTTTACTTTTTGTACCCTTCGTGACAATGGCCGTTTTAACATTTCTGCGCTGCTCGTGTTTAGCTGTAATTTTCTTCTTTCCTGTTTACTGAACCCACACACATTAGATATTGTTTTTTTCAGGACAAGAAGGGCTTTCTTTAGATGACATTGTTTTGATTGTATTATATTATTTACTATTAAAAAAAGTATAAAATATGGTGAAAAATTTAGAAAAAAATGACTGTTTCTAACTTTTAGTTGAAAAATCTTTTACTCATCTATAAAAGGTAATAAAAAAACCTGCTAAATAGATTCTACTATTTGTCCTGAGTTTAGAAATACCCAATGTTTTTATGTTTTTTTGCTTTTTTCTGCATGTTATGGAGCAATAAGTACAGGTAGCGTTTTGCTATTTCAAAGCCATTTTTTCCAAATCTGGTAATTCTTCCCCCCATGTGCCATTTCGGATATCTTTGAAGCCGGCCAATGCAATTTACCCCATCAAATCATATATTTTTGAAAACTAGACAGCCCAGGGTATTCCAAATGCTGGTATTTTAACCCTTTCCAAGCACTTATTCTACCATCAGCCTTTGTCAAACTTTATGGTAGTAATTTTTTTGCATTTGTTTTTTCACACACATTTTACTTTAGGTATGAATAAACAGGTTCTGGTATATGTCACTATCACAAAACACCCCAATATGTGTTCAGCAACATCTCCTGAGCGCAGTGATACCCCACATGAATGATTTTGCCTGGCTGTTCGGGGACAAAAGGGCCACATTTGGGGCATGCACATTTTTCAATGTTGAACTTTGGCATTTGGGGATCCACTGCCCATGCCCTATTTGGTACATCTTTGAGCCGGGCCATTTCAGTGTGCCCAACAAAACCATATATTTTTGAAAACTAGACACCCCAGGGTATTTTAAATGCTGGTATTTTAACTCTTTGCATGCACACATTTTACCACCAGCATTTTTTCAAAGTTTGCAGTAGTATTTTTGTGTGTGTATTTTTCCCACACACACCTACTTTATGTATGAATTTACAGCTCCTGGTATATGCCGCTGTCACACGACACCCCATAATGTGTTCAGCAACATCTCCTGAGTGCAGTGATATCCCACATGCATGGGTGTGTCATTTTTGTGGGAACTAAAAGGCCACATTTGGTACGTGTGCATTTTTCTAATTGGAAATTAGGTGTGTGGCCATCCTTCCCCCGGTGTTAATTGGGACGTTGTTGAACCCGGCCAATTCAATTTACCCCATCAAATTATACATTTTTTAAAAGTAGACACCCCATGGGCATTTAATATGCCAGTATTTTAACTCTTTCCATGCGAGAATTGTTTTAAGCTAATATGCTAATTTTAGGACTTGCTCACAAAAATATATTTTTTATATATATATATATTTTTTTTTTGCCTTTTTTTTTATTTTTTTAACATTTTTTTTCAACTTGAAGGTTCCCCTGATAGTGACATCAGTGGGAAATTATTTTTACATTTTACTGTTTTTTTACTATTTTTTTTCTAATTATTATTAATTTTATTTTATTTTTAATTTATTTTTTCTAATCACACTGTGATTAGAAAGCTGAGCTCCATTGACTTGCATGGTTGAATGCAGTACCTATATTCAACCTGCAAGTGGAGCCAGAGTTCTCTAGAGGGTCTGGAGACCGTCTAGCGAACTTTTTAGACTTTATTGTTTTTCTTTATTGAATTTTCCCGGACCGCCGCCATCTTGCTGATGGCGAAGATCACCGGCAGCTGCGGCTGTGACCGCTCTCCGGAGCGGTCACAGTCCATCCCCAGGTAAGTGTTTGGTGTCGCTGGATGCCTCCTAATCGAGGCATTCCAGCGACACCATTTAATTTTAGGAGGCGATCGTTGATCGCCTCCTAAACGCTTTTAAAACGGGCGTCCGCCGCCATACGAAGTATGGCGGATGTTGACGCCCCGGGGAGGGGCCAGATAATGGCGTTGCTGAATGCCTCGAGGTCGAGGCATTACAGCAACGCCGTTTCGGTGCAGAAAGCGAAAATAGATCGCTTTCTGCACCCGTTTAATGACGTGCCGGTCCTGGCACGTCATTTGTCGTTATCGACTTGAATTTCCGTGACGTGCCCGGACCGGCAATTGTCATCAAGGGGTTAAAGGACGCCGCACCTTTTAAGTGCTCTCGCAAAATCTCTCGCAGTGGCAGATGTGGCTGCTCTTCGGAGCAGTCACAGTGCGTCCTGGGGTGGATGTGATTGTGGGGTGGACCCAAGGACTTTAAACCCAAATTATGATGTGAAACACTGCTTTGTATGTCTTGTTTAGTAATTGTACCGTTATGCTGAATATGTGCCATATAAATCAATACATAATAATACATATTCAGTACTCTGAAAACAGATAGCAAAGTCATAATTGGAGAGCAAACTGCTCATGCTGTCAAGCAGGACTTACTATGATTCACTTCCAGTCTTCTGTCCATCAAACCAAGGAAGGATGGTACTCTGAGTCTCTGGACCGACATCTTTTTAAGCCACCATTGAGAGTACATAAGATACTTGATCGTACTTTGCATGGTGTTTGTACATCTTAAGTCAGAATTCTCTTTTATTCAAATATTTATCTGGAATAGTGTCTTTAGTACTCATCGTAGAACTTATTTTGTTAAATTAGTCAAATTTGCATCATGAGCATCAGAAACTTGAAGAACCAGAAAAATTGTACTCCGCCGTGTATGAAATCCAAGTAAATAAAAACAAGGAAGAGAGAGAGCGGCATGTGAAACTTAACCCCTTCGCGACCTTTGCCGGTTCAGGACCGTCATGACAGGAAGGTCACTAAATGACCTTTGACGGTCCTGAACCGTCAAAAAATTAAATAAGCTTAGAAAGTGATCAACGATCACTTTCTTCGCTTAAACGGCGTTACTGTAATGCCTCGATGTCGAGGCATTCAGTAACGCCGAGATCGGCATCGGGGGCCCCTCCTGTCTGGGGCATCAACAGCCGCCATACATTGTATGGCGGCGGACGCCCGTTTTAAAAGCGTTTAGGAGGCGATCAACGATCGCCTCCTAAACTTAAATGGTGTCGATGGAATGCCTCGATCAGGAGGCATCCAGCGACACCAAACACTTACCTCTGGATGGGCTGTGACCGCTCCGGAGAGCGGTCACAGCCGCAGCTGCCGGTGATCTTCGCCATCAGCAAGATGGCGGCGGCCCGGGAAAAAAACAATAAAGAAGAAAGAGTTCGCTAGAAGGTCTCCAGACCCTCTAGAGAACTCTGGCTCCACTTGCAGGTTGAATACAGGTACTGCATTCAACCAAGCAAGTCAATGGAACCCAGCTTTCTAATAACTATGTGATTAGTAAAATATTAAAAAAAAAAAAAAAATGGAAAAAAAATAAAAATAAATGTGCTAACATTTAAAAATAATTATGCAGTGATGTCACTAGATGAACCATCCAGTACCAGCAAAATGTGTAAAAAAAAATATAAAAAAAGTATTAAAAAAATAAAATAAAATGAAAAAAAAAAGTGCTAAAATTTCTCAAAAATCTCAACAAAGAGTTAAAATAAAAGCACTTCAAATACCCAAGGGGTGTCTAATATATAAAAAAAATGGCTGATGGGGTAAATTGGAGTGGCCGAGCTCAAAGATAGGGCATAGGTACAGACTGACCAAAATGGAGAAAAAAAGCGCACTTCCCAAATGTGGCATTTTAAATCTCAAACAACCCGACAAACCCATGCATGTCGGGTATCACTGCACTCAGGAGATGTTCCTGAACACACACTGGGGTGTTGTTTGACAGTGTCATATACCAGAACCTGTATATCTATAACTAAAGTACAATTTGTGTGAAAAATTTTTTTAAAAAAATTACTATTACAAAGTTTGACAAAGTGTAGTTCTATAATTGGTGCATGGAAAGGGTTAAAATAACAGCATTTGGAATACCCTGAGGTGTCTAGTTTTCAAAAATATATGGTTTGAATGGGTTAAATTGAGTTAACCGGCTTCAAAGATATTCCAAAGAGGAGATGGAGGCAGACTGACCAGATTTGTTAAAAAAGATTTGGAAATCATAAAACGCTGCTTGTACTTATTGCCCTAAAAAACAGCAAAAAAACATAAAAACATTGGGTATTTCTAAACTCAGGACAAGTAGTAGAATCTATTTAGCTAGTTTTTTTACTTGCTTTTTTAGGTGAGTAAAAGATTTTTCAAATAAAAGTCATAAAATGTGTTTTTTTTAATTTTATCTTAGTAAATAAGATGATACGATCAAAATATATATATCTGAAGAAAGCCCATCTTGTCCTGAAAAAAACAATATATAACTTATGTGGGTACACTAAATGGGTGAGGAGAAAATTACAGCTGAACACAAGCACCACAAAAGTGTCAAAACAGCCTCGGTCCCACAGGGTACAAAACGAAAAATGAGCCCGGTCCTTAACAAATCTGGTCAGTCTGCCTCCATCTCCTCTTTGGAACATCTTTGAAGCCGGTTAACTCAATTTAACCCATTCAAACCATATATTTTTGAAAACTAGACACCCCAGGGTATTCCAAATGCTGTTATTTTAACCCTTTCCATGCACCAATTATACAACTACACTTTGTCAAACTTTGTAATAGTAATTTTTTTTATTTTTTTTTCCACACAAATTGTACTTTAGTTATAGATATACAGGTGCTGGTATATGTCACTGTCAAACAACACCCCAATATGTGTTCAGCAACATCTCCTGAGTACAGCGATACCCCACATGCATGGGTTTGTCAGATTGTTTGGCTGGTAAAAGGCTACTTTTGGGGCATGCGTAATTCAGGTGGTCATTTGGTCATTGTGCCTCCCTCTCCTCTTTGGAATATCTTTGAAGCCGGTTAACTCAATTTAACCCATTCAAACCATATATTTTTGAAAACTAGACACCCCAGGGTATTCCAAATGCTGTTATTTTAACCCTTTCCATGCACCAATTATAGAACTACACTTTGTCAAACTTTGTAATAGTAATTTTTTTTTATTTTTTTTTCACACAAATTGTACTTTAGTTATAGATATACAGGTCCTGGTATATGCCACTGTCAAACAACACGCCAATGTGTGTTCAGGAACATCTCCTGAGTGCAGTGATACCCGACATGCATGGGTTTGTCGGGTTGTTTCAGATTTAAAATGCCACATTTGGGAAGTGCGCTTTTTTTCTCCATTTTGGTCAGTCTGTACCTATGCCCTATCTTTGAGCTAGGCCACTCCAATTTACCCCATCAGCCATTTTTTTTATATATTAGACACCCCTTGGGTATTTGAAGTGCTTTTATTTTAACTCTTTGTTGAGATTTTTGAGAAATTTTAGCACTTGCTCAAAATAATAAACTTTATTTTTTAATTTAATTTTTTTAATACTTTTTTTATATTTTTTTTTACACATTTTGCTGGTACTGGATGGTTCATCTAGTGACATCACTGCATAATTATTTTTAAATGTTAGCACATTTTTTTTAAATTTTTTTTCCATTTTTTATTTATTTTTATTTTTTTTGAATATTTTACTAATCACATAGTGATTAGAAAGCTGGGCTCCATTGACTTGCATGGTTGAATGCAGTACCTGTATTCAACCAGCAAGTGGAGCCAGTTCTCTAGAGGGTCTGGAGACCCTCTAGCGAACTTTTTCGTCTTTATTGTTTTATTTCCCGGGCCGCCGCCATCTTGCTTGATGGCGAAGATCACCGGCAGCGGCGGCTGTGACCGCTCTCCGGAGCGGTCACAGCCCACCCAGAGGTAAGTGTTTGGTGTCGCTGGATGCCTCCTGATCGAGGCATTCCAGCGACACCATTTAAGTTTAGGAGGCGATCGTTGATCGCCTCCTAAACGCTTTTAAAACGGGCGTCCGCCGCCATACAATGTATGGCGGCTGTTGACGCCCCGGGGAGGGGCCAGACATGGCCCCCGATGCCGATCTCGGCCTTGCTGAATGCCTCGACATCGAGGCATTGCAGCAAGGCCGTTTAAGCGAAGAAAGTGATCCTTGATCACTTTCTAAGCTTATTTAATTTTTTGACGGTTCAGGACCGTCAAAGGTCATTTAGTGACCTTCTTGTTATGACGGTCCTGAACCGGCAAAGGTCGCGAAGGGGTTAAATAGAAACGCCATACCCACCACTGTGACAACAAATGGGTTATGAACAGTGTTCCCTCTAAGCTGTGCGCTTGTGCGCGCGCACATAGCTTTTTTAGAGAGCGCACATGTCCAAAAATTGTGCGCACAACAGTTTTTCCCCAAAAAAAGAAAAAAATAATATTTTTTTTTAAACTTTATGCGGTGCGGATATTGTGCGCACAAAATTTTTGCTCTGTGAAACTTTTTGCACAAGAGAAATTTTCTGCGCACGCCAACTAAGAAAAATTAGATGGAACATTGGTTATGAACGGATGTTAGGGTGCGATATAATGTAATGATTTTTGGAAAGTAAAACGCCATCAAAAAAGAACATTTATTCATGTTTCAAAACTAAATATAACTTAACATATTTTTTGCACTTACTACTTACCCAATTATGTGATAAATATGAGCCTCAAATAATAAGAAAAACATATTGAATTGACTTAAGTCATGTATATGGAAGCTGATTAGGCGTACAACACACACCAAACATATAAGTAAGCCTTTGTGTGGAACAGAACAGATAGGAAAAAACCCACATACAAATGAACTACAGTTCCCTTTAGCCTCTGCTTCCTTCCCTTTTCACGACCAATTTACGTATGTTGACGCACTACACACCACGCCCGCCTATTGGCTTTCCCTCCACGCCAATGTGCTGTCGGCTTTGCCGTCTACTCACCCAATTGCGAGACTGTTGCTAGCATGCTTTTTTATTTTTAGCTCTCGCTCTGCTCACCAGAATGACATATTTGCTTTACACGCTATTGTAAAATCACTACGCCGATTCAAAGTAGTCCATGTGATGTCAGTGGTAACTCGTTAATGTCCCTGCGTGGGACATTTAAGTTTACGATAACCTTGATGTGATGTATTGTGGACGTCCCCCATTATTTTGGCCCCCATTTTTGTTGATATTATGACCTATTTAACAGCTGTTGGCTGTTCTGACCTTCCGTCACAAACATCTGTTCTAGACGCGGCGACAGGCTAATGTCAGTGGATACATTTTGTCGGCTGTGCGAAAGATAATGTGAAGGGTTTTTTTTGCTGAGTATTAATCGTAGGACAATTATTAATTCGTATTATAAGTATAATAAGTATTCAATTATCACACAAGAGGGATTAACTCTATGTTGTCAATAAAATAGCTTTGGGTCAAAACGCATTTTGTTCTCTATAATGTTCTGACATTTGTTATTAAATTGTGTACTTCTGTACGTTATCTTTCGATACAATGATTACTTAAAGGCACATATGTAAGTTTTTAAATAGCACCTGCTTACTTATATATGTTATTTAGAACGTCTACGGCTTGCACATGTACGTGGCGCTGAAGCAGTTAACCTTGCAGTGGAGGCTTCGAGAATTAGTTCCGGTTAGCACTATCCCCAGGCCGCATCACCCTGGGTGTGTGTGTTTCTGTGTTTCATTGCGAGATCCTTCCGCAGGGTTGCTAAGGGTGAAACTTTTCCCCTGACTTCCTTCACTTTGGGCCAGGAGGAGGGAGGCAGAGGGATCGTCGACCCCAAGAAACAGACCCTAAAATTCGAAATAAAGGGGGGGGGGCCTAAAAGTATACTTTCACCTCCTCCTGCAGAACCAAATCCAGCAGCAGGATTCCGACACCTATTTGCCGACCAAGTAAGCATTTGGGGGTGAAACAGCTTGTCTCGTCACCGTTTGGAAGTCGTCGTTTGTTAGGGTGGCATTTGAATAGAGGGTTGAATAGAGGGTGGCATTAATAGCCTGTCACGGCATCCCTCAAAGTTGACTTCGTGTGACTCTTTTTGGGAAGCTTCGTTTTTTTTGTGTGTCATGAATGTTCTGGTTAATAATGTGTTTGGGGTTGGCCGCGTACTTGCCCTTTTATATCGTGACTTGTCGTTGAGTAGGCGACAAGAAAACTGAACCGAATGTTTCTATTATTCGGTGACTATTCAGGCGGCACTGTGTATGAGCAGTTCGTTAGCTGGGAATGTGTTTTCCGTCATTTCCCACCCAGCTGTCATCGCCTTGAAGCATTATGGAGCCTTCCTCCTTCCTCAGTGGCCGTGCAGGGAATATCCACAGGGATTAGAGGATCAGAGGTGTCTAGATGCGTTTTAGATTACTGTCAACAGGCTCTGTGCCTCTCACTTTTCTGGGCGCATTAAACAGCTGCCTACTCCTGGAGCCGAACAACTTATTAAATATGAATACATCCAAGAACACTTGGGGTTTACGATCTATATTTTCTCTGTAAATATATACCATTCCTGTCACACCTTTTTAATGTTATGGTATATTCCAGACTCGATATACATGTTACAGGGTAGTCTCCCTTCCCCCATTGACATCTTTATAATGATACTTTTGTAACCAGGTCTGAAATATTTATATTGTTTTTTTAAATTAATGTGCCAATGATGGCATCAATTCTCTGTCCTAAATCTAATATGGCTGCCAGTGTGGGAGTTGCTGGCTCTCGAATGTTTTTTTTTTTTTTTTTTTTTTTTTTTTTTTTCCTCGTCACAGGCCTGGTCTGTATTGCTCTAGAAAAAAGTTTAATATTCTTTGTTACCTTTTAAAAAGAACATTATTTATCCAAATATAAAAATACACTAACAAATATTCATTCTTGCACCCCATAATCATCCTCCTGTTTAACAGCCAAACCAGATGAATCCAGATTTGCTAGCCAAGCGAATCAGCTGCTATGTCTTTTTTCCCCCATTAACCTCTGCTTTTTTTTAATTTATTTTTTTATTGTTAAGAATATCTGTGCCCGCTGGTATATTTTTAGTGGTTTATCTTGACCGAAATGTTTTGGATTCACCTGAGTGCTCAGTGTACCTTTCTGGGTAGTTTTATAGATGAAGTGGCACAGGGTAAACAATACTCATCTGAAAAATCTAAAAAAAAAATACATTAAGGGAATTCTGTGTGAGATGTCCATATCTGCTTGCTCTTTTCTAAATCAGAAACAGATATTTTTATGTATTATACTTTTTGTTTTATTACCCCAACTGCTTCATCTACCATTAGTCATTTGATTCAGCTTGTTTGTCTCAATATTTTAGTCTCATAACTGATTAGTGGAATCAGTGATTTGGTTTGTCACAGAGGTCTATTGGTCGTGTATTAGATAGAAATTAGGTCCATGAAACCCAGGAAAGGAGAACCCAAAGTACAAGGTTATTGGCCTCCTCCCCCTCACCTTGTTTAATGTGTAAACAGCCATTTAATGTCAGCTGAACCAGCCCTTTAAAAGAGCTTCTGAGCGCTAACTGTGATTGGTGGATTGTTCCCACTCCCCTTCCAGTGTGTAGCTGGACTTTCTGGTGCTGAAGGGGTTAGGATGAAGCAGCCATCCAGAATAAGACTGTTCTAAAATGGTTCCTGCTGCGAACCTCCTCCCTTTATATTGTCTTTTCCTTAATAAAACTATTTTGACACTAGAAGCAGATTTTTATTCTCTAATTAATTGTGTCCTACATTTTTAGATTCCATATGGAGCAGTTTCCTTGCAATTTTTATATATATGGACAAGTAAAAGAGCAAAAACCATTTTTAAGGAAAGCTATATTTGAAATAGGACATCAAATCATAGCTTACTTAAGTATTGTGTGTCTCATTTGTAATGTTGCATTCCTTAAAAAAAATGTTGTGCCTCCTTACGTATTGATTTGGTTTGGTTAAGTGTGTGTGTGTGTGTGTGTGTGTATATATATATATATATATATATATATATATATATATATATATATATATATATATATATATATAATTTCTTTATAATAAACTAAATAACTATAGTTGTCCTTCATAAAATATTACATACAGTGTGCAACAATAAGATTGTCTGCTTTTATTGTTGTGATCTGAAAGTTTGAAGTTGGCCTAAATATCCCTATTAACCCTCATGTTAGTGCAACAATAATATTTTTCACAATGATCTTGTACAGAGCAGAAGTAGCTACATCTAATTGTATTCAATTACTCACAATAATAATAATAAAAAAAATAACTACATAAGCAACCCATCTACATTACTATCCTTTCATTTAATAAGCAGAACACAGTATTTTATCCTCCATAATATGACATGCAATTAGCACACAATACCTAAAGCAGTAGAGTATAATACATGTCAGGCTCTCCTGGGGATAAAAACCTCCTCCGTATCCCATTATGTCAACATTTTAACTTGTTTATTCCAACAGATAAGGAACCCACCTTTCATTTTAAGGTTCTATGTACTGCATGAATTGACATAATAATGTTCATAGATTAAAACAAGCTATATACATACATATTAACACCCCGGGAGAACATCTTTATTATTTAGTTTTATATTACCGTAAATGCTCTGAAAAATACCCCTCGTCTTATAATCGGGGTCGTCTTGTAATCAGACCTCCGGGGACTCAGAAGCTCCGGTAAGTTTGGGGGAGGGAGTGTTAATTGGGGGGCCATAAGGCATTTCTGAAGGCAGAGTGCTCTGTGAAATGCCTTTTAACCCCCTTAATGCCACTCTGCCTCCAGAAATGCCTTTTAACCCTCTATACGCTACTCTGCCTCCTGAAATGCCTTATACCTCCCTATATGCCACTCTGCCCCATAATATGCCTTTTAACCCCCTAAATGCCAGAGTGGCATATAGGGGTATAAGGCAATTCTGGAGGCAGAGTGGCACATAGGGGGTCAAACGGCAAATCATGGGGCACAGTGGCATTTAGAGGGTTAAAAGGCATATAGGGGGGTATAAGGCATTTCTGGAGCAGATGTGCATAACTGGGGGGGCAGGTTGAAGAAAAAAAGAAATAAACTATTTTTCTCAATCATAGCTTTTATTAAAAAAAATAGTTTACATGAATTAACATTTACTGGTAAAACTTTTTTTTAGGGTCGTCTTATATTCAGGCTTTTTCTTTTTTTCATAAATTAATATTCAGATTAATCAAGCAAAATACGGTATATAGTGCCACCATATTCCTTAGCTCTGTACAATGGGTAGCCGACATAACAATTAGTATAGTATATAACATAATAAACAAGTGAGGAGTGCCCTGCTAAACAAGCTTACAATCTCGAGGAAATGCCTGCTCCCCTTTTGTGGGAGCTGATTTGGTTCAGCCTTGATTTAAGGGGGGGATTCAGATCAGAAACCCTTTTTTTTTTTTTTTTTTTTTTTTCTCCTCACATGCCGTTATCTGTAAAATTAATCCTCTATTTAAAAAAAAAAAAACAAAAACATTTGCACTAAATCACAAGCTAAATGTCTTTTCATAAATGAGTTGAGTGCTGCTGAAACCTATCAATGGGACCGTTTCCTTTTACTGGGACGATTCCACTAGGTTCTGGAAAACCCTAGACTCCGCTGGAACCTGTCACTGCCCGTCGTCTGGGTGTGTTTTTGTTTGTGGTCACAGTTGTGTGCTCAGCACTGGATGTGTCTGAATCTCAGACGGGCTTCAACCTAGCAAAACATTTTGTTCGGATTAAGAGTTGACTTGAAAACAGAACTTGGTTATTTTTTTTTAAAGTGGTAATTTTACTGAAAGGTGGGAATCAATGAGGGAAACGTTGGGGAAAATATCATGGTATTACTTTTCCTTGAAATATGTACCCTGGAAAATGAGTAATAAAAAACTTCAGGATACAACACTATGATTAATTTTAAATACCTTCAAGACTATGTCAGACCAATGGTCACCAAACCAGTTAGATCACCTTCAAATAATATCATGTACAAATATGTACTCATTATCTATTCTAATTTACAAAATCAGACTTCAGTATCGTTTTGTTGTGGAGTTTTTTTGTTTTGTTTTTAAATTGGAGTTTTATTACTGCCAACATTAATTATTTCACACTGATCCAAGATTATCCATTATGTTTAATACACAGGACTTTGGTTTTCAGTACCAATGCAAATGTATGCACTTTTCATTATCCTACCCTTTTTAGTTATCCTAAGCACTAGCTAAATGTTTTGTGGCAATCTTTGCATACAATATTTGGTACTATTTTAGGTAAAGCTTTGTTTACGATTTAAGAAATATGGTGAGTAAACCAAAGAATGAGTTTTGCTCTTTAAGTTTGCGACTTTCTGAAGCACTATGCATCATGTATCTGTGGTCTGTTGAGGAACGATTGATGGCTGCTGGACAGATCTATACTTCCTCACATGGGTGTCCTATGTCTTAGTTTAGGCTTAGTTGGCTAAGGTATACATATGTCCCAGGAACCATTGCTCCCATTAGGTTTTTATTTTCAGTGTACCTTATGAAGGTGTGGAATGAGGGAAAGGAAACTTATATACAATTTTGGAAACATCTGCCATTGAGCTCAGCTTCATGGAAGCAGAAGCACTTTTCTCTTGAACCTTAACTTAGACGATACACAATGTAGTTATGTGGATATATAGTTTACAGCATGAAGGGCTACATTATCCCAGGTATGATGATGTGTAAATGAATATTTAGCTTAATTTGTCTCTTCTCCTAATTAAGACAAAAAGTACCCAATTCACAAAAGCAGAGAAACAATGTAATATGTTCATGCAGACCCGGAGAAGTAGGCTGTTTCTTCATGGGGTGCACAAAGTTCCTGATATAAACTTCAAACATCGTAACATTACGGAGACAAATCTATTTAAATCCAATATTAATTTACAATATAATCTAGAACTACAGAGTCAGACTTTTAGATGTAATGTGAGAAAGCTTTAGTTTACTGAGAGGGTGGTAGATAAATGGAACAGGATCCATTCAGACGTGGTAGAGTCTTATACGGTTAGGGAATTTAAATAGGCATAAGACAACATCAAGGACTGATTAAGACCCGAGTCTTGCGTCCGGGAAGATGGGCCAAATTCTGTATTTGTATTAATATACCTGAAGTCTCTAGTTGAAGCCCCGGTTCTCATCCACTAAAGGGTGTTTGGGCCTAGCACGGCACACATGACTATGGCTAACCCAACCTGTCATGAAGTCGAACCCCCAATATGGGTAGAGCTCTGGGTAGCCAACCCTGAGAAGTGCTGGGGTATGATTATTAATAAGTAAGTGATGCGACTCTTCATGGCTTTTATTTTTTATTTTTTTTTTAAAAGCAATTCGACAAGTATTCAAGTGTTGTGTTTCTATGCATTCTATTGACATAAGCAATATTCCTTTCTTGTAAACCTAACTTCAGTGCACATGGTTGTAGGGTATAATGCAATGTTTTACTGTAGTCTAACATAGTAGAAGCTCCAAATTTATGAGCAGGATCTTTTTATTATGCAATGCACTACGTCATCAGAAAAATATAATAAAGATAACTTTATAAATGTGCCTGCATTAGAAGTCTTTGGCACTTCACTTTGAGTATGTGGAGAATTTAAGTAATCTTTATATATATATATATATATATATATTTATTTTTTTTTTGTTCCAGAGAATATGCATCTAGAAATTAAAGTCGCCCTCAATTTCATAATTTCATATCTCTACAATAAGCTTCCGAGAAGAAGAGCAGACCTGTTTGGGGAGGAGCTTGAACGGCTTTTAAAAGGCAAATACGAAGGTCACTGGTACCCTGAGAAGCCCCTTAAAGGATCTGGCTATCGTTGTGTTCACATTGGCGAAACTGTAGATCCGGTGGTAGAGCAGGCAGCACGTCGGAGTGGGCTGGACATAGAAGATGTTCGAGCAAATGTCCCAGAAGAACTAAGTGTTTGGATTGATCCATTTGAAGTGTCGTATCAGATTGGCGAGAAAGGATCTGTAAAAGTGTTGTATCTGGAAGATGTCGAGAGTAGCAATGAGTTGGACAAAGAAATAAAGAGCAGCTTCAATCCTGAGGCTCAGGCTTTCATCCCAATAACAAACCAGGAGGCTTCTCTGTCCAACTCGCCATCACCATCTTTTGGCCAGTCTCCAAGCCCCACTTTCATCCCTCGTGCCACCCAGCCTATTACTTTTACTACTGCAACCTTTGCAGCCACAAAATTTGGGTCTACCAAGATGAAAAAGGGAGGTCAGCGCATAGCAAGGTCCCCCACCAATAACCTTACGAAGCATAAGGGCCTCTCCTTGTCAATGCATTCATTAAATTTCAGTCCAGCACAGGGTCCCCCATCTCAGCTCTCCCCCAATGCCAAGGAGTTTGTCTTCAATGGAGCCCCAGGGCTTTTTTATGATGGTGACAGCCAGAACCTTGCAAGCCCTGGCCAGTTTGCTACTCCCTTCAATGCTGGGAGCAATCTCTTTTCTGATAAATCCCCTTTTGTGGAAGGTTTGAACTTCAACCTTCCTTACCCAAGCCAGCCCTTCCAGCCTGTAGTCCTGGCAAATTAAGGTTATTTTGAATATTTTTTTTTTATATAAGATAAAGAAGCAAGGCATAATTTACATTAATCGTATTAAAAAACAAACATATTTTTTATCTACTGGGAGAAAACATAATTGGAATGTGTTGCTACTGGACACTTGTGAAGTTCACCTTTTTTTTACCAGAAGAGATACATACATACATACATACATACATACATGTTCTATGATTAGTACGTCAGACTTCTTTCTTGGATGTATCGAAGTATTTTTTTTTTTTCTTTTCATTAATACCCCTTCCTCCTGAGACAAGCACTAAACTTGCTGTTTTCAGGACCTGCAATGGATGCGTTGAACAGTCGTGTCAGCAGCAGTTCCCCCATCAACAGAGAAGAATAGTGACTGGTTTCAATATTGTGCTGCTTTGAACAATCTATGCTCTTGTGGGATTATTGTTTGCCAGCTTTGAAGAGAATCAACCCCAACTGTTATATTGATGTGGCACTCTGCCTTCTTTGTTTGCTTAGGTTGTTTCTATATCACTACTTCAGTCCATATTTTTAAATAATTAAACCGCATTAAGGCCCTGCAAAGAAACCTAAAAAAGGGGAGACTGGGATTTTGTCCTGAGTGGACCATACAATGTTGACAAAAAGTGTACACGCATAATGCAATTCAAATAACACTAAAACTTAAGGCGCTCAAGGAAACGACCCTTGGCTAATAATAATTCTTCACAACTAATAACACTTGATCTATTTCAGAACCTAACTAGCGGTTGTAAACAAATTTGTGAATTAATATTTGATTTGCATTATTTGTAACTAGTCCATGAAGGTGTTAACCATTTAGTGTGTGGCAAAAAAATCCCCTAAAGCCTTTAGATGCCCCCCTCGGTATTATGAAGCCCATTACACAGTTGAACAATTAAGGATCCTTGTGTGCACTTTTTAAAGTGGTTTCAAATGCAAACATTAACATTGCTCTGTTTACCAGTACTAATACTCTGCATTTTGCTTTAGATTAGTGGCCTAACCATAGAATACTTTCACCTGTTTGTATGGCCACTTTCTTAAATTTTTTTTGTTACTCTTAACCCCTTCATAGCGAAGGCATATTTAAGTATGTGAAATGTATGTCCTCAATTACGTGTCCAAGAAAGGCCGAAAGGGCCAAGTTAATGGAAAAAGATAATATATTAGCAAATGTTTTATATAATATCTATATTTTTTAAAGCTGTTTGTAAATCAATTTTTATTTATTTTATTTTCTAAGATTTTGGAATAAGCATCACAATGATCCGTAAGCAAACTTATATATTTGAAAAAAATAACAAAGTAAAAAAAAAAAATCATAAGCCAGCCTCTTTTTAAAATCAAAAGCTTTTTTTTTTTTTTTTTCTAACGGTCAAAGTTAAGGCATATTATTGAGGAGGAAAAAAACTGCATTTGAAAGCTGATATCCATGTTGGATTTTACAGATTTTTCTGCAGAGAGCTCATACTTGGCATTCTAGGAGTTTAAAGTTCTTTTTCTAAACTAAGTGCGTAATGTTCAATCCTCATCCGCTAAAAGTGTAAAGGCTTGTTTATTTCGGAAAGATGGCATGATTGACATGGTGCTATGCAGCAGTGATGAATGTCAATACTGAAATAGATCTGTCGTCCACAATTGTATAAATGACGAAGTCTGCTACAAGTAAACTTTAATCTATACACTTCCTACCAAAAGTGTTTTGCTTGTATGTGTAGGTTAAACCGATGCTTCATTTTCTTGCAGGGATGATGATTGGCTTGCAAGTGAATCTACACTTTCCTTGACAGAGAATCAAATGAGCATTGAGCAGAGCGACATGCAGCACTCTGTGATGGCATACTGATATTATTGAAACTTTAATCCCTAGAAAACTGGTTAACTCAGTGAGGGTTATGTATAAAAGATGGTTCTGGTGCTGTCTGAAATGTAGTCTTATAATCATACCAACAAGTGGAAGATGCTTAGCTATCGGATTGTTCCATTGCACCGGACGTGCTTTCAATAATTAATCCTTATCCTATACATGGCATATCTTACCCAAGGAAAAAATGTTTTGAGACCCCCCCCCCCATTTAATTTTTAATATCAAGCTCCTTAGTCTTAGTCAAAGACAGGCTAATTGAACATTAAACAAGTAGTGCCAGCAAAAGTATGTCCTTTTAATGGACTGTATAGTATGGATCACAAGCTACACATATATTTACAAAGATGATAATCTGAGGTATCTGCAAAGATAGTTCTTGTTTACATATACCCTTAGCAACTATGATTTTCAGGGTCGGTGTTTAGAAACCATTTTTATTGTTGCTTATTTGAATTCGATTTTTGGTCTACAGTAGACCCGTTCATTTCTATTGATTGCTTGGAAGCCTTCTCACTATGTTTTTCTTTCTCAGCTGCATGTTTATTCCATTTTGACTCCATACATTTGCCCAACTGTTTTAGCAAATGCAGTATTATGGCCCACTGGCTGTCTGTAGAATGAAAATATGCCAATTATGGGAAATAATAAATAAATAATAAATGGTTTTGAACAAGGAATAAATTATCAATCTTGAAAACCATACATGCTCAACAGTTGGTCTTTATAAAAATAGCTCAAAATCCGAAATGTGTAGCATAGAAACCAGTTTAATGCTCCTGCTGATTCCCCCTCTATTAGCTGTCTGCGCCATGTTTGCCTTTTATAAATGCCCAGTTTGTGTCTCTGTGTGTGTGTGTGTGTGTATATATGTGTGTGCGCGTGCACATATATACTATACATTTATGTTATTAGGTGTGATAACTTTGCATTGGGTTTGCTTTGTAGCAAGTAACCATGTATAACTGCCAGAAAATAATATGCAGGTTAATTCTCAGGACAAATTCTGACTGTCGCTAATAATTTTATGTTAAGCAGTCTGAATACATAATACTCTGAAAGAATACTCTTTTTGTTATTTATTTAAACAGTGCCCATACAGTTTGAATGGAGGAGGGGGGATTAAATGTGTTTCTAACAGTATTTGTCCTGTTTTAAAAATGTTCAGATTTAAGATTGTGATCTGTAACAATGATCTGCTACAGGAATTTTGCTTTGTCCTCCTCTGAAATATGGCATCATGGTCCAATAGTCAGATTTGACAGGTGTTAACATATCTTTAATGAAAAGGAATTAATAGATCTTGCTACACAATATATAGCACAACGAAATGTAGTTGGATACGTCCCTTGACATTTTAATTAAGGACATATTTTTGGTACATGCTATAATTTAATTGCTATTTAGATTTTTATTTTTTTTCTACTACTTTTCCTTTTAAGGATAGTAAAATGATACTCTTAAGGAAACTGACGGCTAACTCATCTCTGGAACAATATGACTTTATTCAGATTGTTCCTACTCCATAATTTTATTAATCACTAATTTTTTTAAATAACTTGGCTGTGTTAATGTACATCCCTTTCATGAAAGGTTTACCTAAACAATTGTGTACACACAATAAATAAAATAAAATCGTATTCACTGCTACAAACACTTCATAAATAGAGACTAACATTGCCTTTTGCAATGTCAGTGGGTCAGTACCACTTGTACCTTTTTTGTTTTTGAGGTGTATACTTCACAAGTGTGAAACTACTACGAGGTTAGGTTGCTACACACTTTTTTTTGTTCATTTAGCAACTTTTTGGAAAAGCTAAAAACAAAACACTACTCCCTTTTGTCATTTGCGTTTTGTAAAAGAAAAATTTTTTTTGCTACATTTGTAAAATGTGAGGAGTATATTATATATATATATATATATTTCTAAAGTACATTTAAGATAAAGTTCTTCTGTTAAGGTATTTTCTTTCTTAATGAATACAGGAAAAATACTATATATATATAAAAAAAAATTTTTTTAAATATTTTTTCAAGAAATAAAATGGGGTGGGGGGACTCCGGAAAACTGCCTCTCTTTAAGCGGAAACAGTGTCTAATCTTGTACAGAACTGAGAATTAAAGATATAAACTTTATATTGATTAAAATATTGTAAATGTTACATTATAACAATTGTTTTACCTTCCTTTTCGTTTAACGCAGGTCGAAGGATAGGGGAGAATTTTTTTTGGTCACTGAAAAATTATAAATTACTTGATTTTGTTTTCTTTGTGTATTTTTTGGAACATTGTGCAATATTCGATGGCCTAATAGAGTGTTCAGTTTCAGATGTACAGTTTATATTGTTCCAAAGTTTTTTAAGTTTGTATTAAAAGCATGATAATTAAGTTGACTGATTTTTTTATTTTATACACATTGTATACCAAATTTATTCTACACAGAGATGCATGTTCCTGTTTGCTGACAAAAGGTGTCCTTCAGGTCAATGTATAATAGAAAGTACTTACTGATGTGGCTTTGACAATGTTTTTTTAACTCTTTTTACTCACAAAACAGTGAAGGAAAGTGTGATTCCCTCAGCCTAAGCACTTATTGTAAAGGAATGTCACTAGTTAATCCTGCAAGAGGTACTAAATTGAATTTCCATCATGCATTTTAGACTTTTTTTTTTATTTTTATTTTTTTCTTCTCTGTTTAACTGCATTGTGGAAAAGTGAACTCTGCTTGCAGTAGACACTAGTTAGTGCTGGTCTTTTATAATGTATTCTTAGGGAAATGTTTAAACGGATAAAATCCTAAATAGAATCTAAATTCTGTAGTTTGTCAGTTATTCCATATGCCTTCTTACCAAAGTATTGGGAAGGGCAATAATGTCCTAGTGTGTCCTAATAGTGTGTGTGTGGGGGAAAAATATATATAGATATATTTTACATTTACCCTACGACCAGAAGTATGTAGGCACTGCCTGTCACGCCCATAAGATCTTGTTGGACATCCCACTTCAAAAGCAAGGGCGGTGATATGAAAGTGCCTCCACTCTTCTGGGAAGGCTTTCCACAGACAGATTTGTCCATCATTGTTCCCAATTTTATAGAGTGATTTGTCACTCCAGAGAACAAGTTTCCATAGCACCTGATATATATATATATATATATATATCAGACATTGATGGTGGTACAGCATAATCCCTATCATATACATTGAGCCAGACATTGATAATAGTGCAGCATAACTCCTATCACTATATACTAAGCCAAACATTTATGGGGTGTAGGCCTACCACTTCATTGTCTGGCTTAGGGATGCACCGAAGCGAAAATTCTGGACTGAAACCGAAAAATGCTGCATTTATCTGTCCGAAACTAAATATGACCCCCCCCACCATAAAAAAAAAAAAAAATCTCACACTTTTATTTAAAGTAAGTAACACCGCAAAATAGGACAAAAAAAATTTATACACTGCTCAAAATAATAAAGGGAACACTAAGATTACACATCCTAGATCTAAATGAATGAACTAATCGTATGACATACTTTCGTCTTTACATAGCTGAATGTGCTGACAAATCACACAAAAATTCACAACGGAAATCAAATTTATCAACCCATGGTGGTCTGGATATGGAGTCACACTCAAAATGGAAAACCACACTACAGGCTGATCCAAGTTTGATGTAATGACCTTAAAACAAGTCACAATGAGGCTCAGTAGTGTGTGTGGCCTCCACGTGCCCGTATGACCTCCCTATAACGCCTGGGCATGCTTCTGATGAGGTTGCGGATGGTCTCCTGAGGGATGTCCTCCCAGACCTGGACTAAAGCATCCGCCAACTCCTGGACAGTCTGTGGTGCAACGTGGCGTTGGTGGATGGAGCGAGACATGATGTCCCAGATGTGCTCAATCCGATTCAGGTCTGAGGAATGGGCGGACCAGTCCATAGCATCAGTGCCTTCCTCTTGCAAGCACTGCTGACACTCCAGCCACATGAGGTCTAGCATTGTTTTGCATTAGGAGGAACCCAGGACCATATGGTCTCACAAGGGGTCTGAGGATCTCATCTCGGTACCTAATGGCAGTCAGGCTAGCACATGGAGGGCTGTGCGGCCCCCTCAAAGAAATGCCACCCCACACCATTACTGACCCACCGCCAAACCGGTCATGCTGGAGTATGTTGCAGGCAGCAGACCGTTCTCCACGGTGTCTCCAGACTCTGTCAAGTCTGTCACGTGCTCAGCGTGAACCTGCTTACATCTGTGAAGAGCACAGGGCGCCAGTGGCGAATATGCCAATCCTGGTGTTTTCTGGCAAATGCCAAACATCCTGCACCGTGTTGGGCTGTAAGCACAACCCCCCACCTGTGGATGTCAGGCCCTCATACCACCCTCATGGAGTCTGTTTCTGACCGTTTGAGTGGACACATGCACATTTGTGGCCTGCTGGAGGTCATTTTGCAGGGCTCTGGCAGTGCTCCTCCTGCTCCTCCTTGCACAAAGGCGGAGGTAGCGGTCCTGCTGCAGGGTTGTTGCCCTCCTACGGCCTCCACGTCTCCTGATGTACTGGCCTGTCTCCTGGTAGTGCCTCCATGCTCTGGAGACTACGCTGACAGACACAGCAAACCTTCTTGCCACAGCTCGCATTGATGTGCCATTCTGGATGAGCTGCACTACCTGCGCCACTTGCGTGGGTTGTAGACTCCATATCATACTACCACTAGAGTGAAAGCACCGCCAGCATTCAAAAGTGACCAAAACATCAGCCAGGAAGCATAGGAACTGAGGAGTGGTCTGTGGTCACCACCTGCAGAACCACTCCTTTATTGGGGGTGTCTTGCTAATTGCCTTTGATTTCCACCTGTTGTCTTTTCCATTTGCACAACAGCATGTGAAATTGATTGTCCATCAGTGTTGCTTCCTGAGTGGACAGTGCGATTTCACAGAAGTGTGATTGACTTCGAGTTACATTGTGTTGTTTAAGTGTTCCCTTTATTATTTTGAGCAGTATATATATATATATATATATGATTAACAGCAATCACACTCCTATCATGCCCAGGCATACCCAGATTCCAGCATGTACTAGCTGACTTGGCATGATAGGAATGTGATTGCTGTTAGCAATTTATATATATATATATATATATATATATATAATGTTATTATTATTGTTCACATGTGAACTCGGCACTGGAGGCATAGAATCAGACATACAAATCCCGTATTATACAATAATAATGTATGGAAACATAGCAAGAGATAAAACTACAGGCATAGATGATAGGTTGCACAACCCAAAGCCAGCCCTGGCATCCACACTGCCCACATAGAACCTGACCAGCACCCAGATTACACACATATGATTTACCATCTTTGTCCCCAAACAGCCCTGAACGAGTCAACTTTGTCCCCAAACAGCCCGGCCTGTGCCATCTTTGTCTCACAAACTCATTATCTCCCTCATTCAGACAATTCATCCACATATTCATTCATTCTCTCACTCATTCTCACTATCTACCTTCCCCCTTTTCTACCCCCCATCTCCCTCCCTTCTCACTATCTACCCTCTCCCCCTTTGTAGTTAAAGGTTTTGGACGTACCATCCAGCGGTTCCCACCACCTCCTGCGGTTCCCACCACCTCCGTCTTCCTGCTCTGCCGCTGCTTCCTGCTCTGCCGCTGCGCTACTTCACTGCTGAGCGCCGAAATATGACGTCATATTTCGGCGCTCAGCATGACATGCCGGCAGTGCGACGGAGTTAGAGGCCTCGCGAAGGAGACTGAGGGGCGCTGAGCGGTTGCTAGGCACCCCTCTCTCTTCTCCGCGTCAAAAAAAAAAAAGTGACAAGGCTGCCGGGGATCCGGGATATGTGGTCGCCGCCCCCTGCTAGGTACGCTACTGATCCTAACTAAAATAAATAATTATTTATTAATAGACCATCCAATGCTTCCTGTATTCTACTTACTAGCAAAAATACACAAAGATGAAAAAAAATCCGCCACTCAGACATTGTATCCGGGATAAATTCTATCACTTCAAGATTTTCTAAATACATTGACATACTACTACAGCCCACAGTAACTAAACAGCGCTCCATCTAAAAGATACTGGAGATATTATGTGTTCTAAGTCACATAAAATGGCAAATCACCTATATATTAGTTACATGTGATCTTAATAGTCGGTACACCATCATATAACATATAAAAGGATGTGAAGCAGTCAATAACATATCAAAACAAGACAATGTCCTTCAAGAAAAACAAATAAACAATAAAAACAATATTTTATTGTTAAAGGTATACACATGATACCCATAATTATTTTTGGTTTGATAATCAGTTTTATTTACAGCTAAAAGCTAAAACAAATATTTATTAATCCACATTTAGGTCCAGAAGGAAATTTAATAGTCTATAAGAGATATATACAGTGGGGCAAAAAAGTATTTTTAGTCAGCCACCAATTGTGCAAGTTCTCCCACTTAAAAAGATGAGAGAGGCCTGTAATTTTCGAATTATTCGAAAATGGAAGACATACAGGACCCAGGGGCGTAACTAGAAGCCTCAAGGCCCCGGTGCGAGAATCTGTAAAGGGCCCCCCCAACCCAATCTATCCTCCTCTCACACCATCTACCCCCCCTTCTCAGGCTATCTACCCTATCCCTACCCCCTTCTATCTACATTTTTTTTGTTTTTATTTCCTTTTATTCGCCAACCTGACCCCCCCCAGTTATGCACATCTGCCCCAGGCTTGCCACTCTGCCCCCTTAGGCTTGCCTTTTAACCCCCTATATGCCTCTCTGCCTCCTGAAATGCCTTATACCCCTATACGCCACTCTGGTTAAAAGGCATATAATGGGACAGAGTGGCATATAAGGGGGGTATAAGGCATTTCTGGAGGCAGAGTGGCATATAGGGGGTTAAAAGGCATCTATAGAGACAGAGTGGTATATAGGGGTTAAAAGGCATTTCTGGAGACAGAGTGGCATAAAGGGGGTTAAAAGGCATATCATGGGGCACTCTGCCTCCAGAAAAGCCTTATGCCCCCCCTATATGCCACTCTGCCTCCCCGATATGCTTTATACCCTACTATATGCTACTCTGCCCCATGATATGTCTTTTAATCCCCTATATGTCACTCTGCATCCAGAAATGCCTTATACCCCTATATGCCACTCTGGCATATCATGGGACAGAGTGGCATATAGGGGGGTATAAGGCATTTCTGGAGGCAGAGTGGCATATAGGGGGGACACTTACATACACACAAATGCCGATTTTTTTGTTTTTAACAAATACAAAAAAATATTATACAGTTTGTACAAAAAATACATTAGTTTACTGACCTTCTACTTCTCTTCACTTCCGTCCTCTGGTAGCTGCACACTGTTCTCTTCTCTATCCTGACAGGATCTCACTAACCCGACATCCGGTGCTCCAGCAGTCTGAGTGCGAGGGGAGCAGCGTGAAGGGTGAAAGCTCCGCCCCCTCGAACGGACCTTTCACCCCTCACGCTGCTCCCATCACTATGCGGCCATCAGATTGCTGGGAATGTAATCTAAACGGCCGATGCGTGCTGATGCCGCCGGCCGGAGCTACTTTAACACTTTTTTTTTAATGTAATATGGCAAGCTGGATTTTTAAAGTAAAAAAAAAAAGTATTAAAGCAGAACCGGCCGGCGGCATCAGCACGCATCGGCCGTTTGGATTACATTCCCAGCAATCTGATGGCCGCATAGTGATGGGAGCAGCGTGAGGGGTGAAAGGTCCGTGTGAGGGGGCGGAGCTTTCACCCTTCACGCTGCTCTGCTCCCATCACTAGGCGGCCATCGCACTTGGCCACTGGGTGCTGATGCCGCCGGCCGGCGCTGCTTTAATACATTTTTAAAATTTAATATAACCAGCTTGCCATATTAAATTAAAAAAACAAGTATAATAGTAGCGCCGGCCGGCCGCATCAGCACCCAGCGGCCGCTTAGATTAGATTTCGGGCAGCCTGGGGGGCAATTGTCCCCCTGCCCAGCCAGCCCCTGGCGCCGGAGGCGGCTTCCAATCCCGCTCCGCCGGCCGAATCTGCGGGCCCACCGGGAAATTTCCCGGTATCCCGGTGGGCCAGGCCGGCCCTGCTTGGGCCCCCTTGAGTGGCAGAACTCCAGGGCCCAACCAGGGCTCCTGCGACCCCGGTAGTTCCGCCACTGACAGGACCAGTGATAATCTCCCTCGATCTGGGGCTCCATGCAAGATCTCACCCTGTGGTGTCAAAATGATCACAAGAACGGTGAGCAAAAATCCCAGAACCACACAGGGGGACCTAGTGAATGACCTGCAGAGAGCTGGGACCAAAGTAACAAAGGCTACCATCAGTAACACACTACGCCGCCAGGGACTCAAATCATGCAGTGCCAGACGTGTCCCCCTGCTTAAGCCTGCTTGCTAGAGAGCATTTGGATGATCCAGAAGAGGATTGGGCGAATGTCATATGGCCAGATGAAACCAAGGTAGAACTTTTTGGTAGAAACTCAACTCGTCGTGTTTGGAGGAGAAAGAATTCTGAGTTGCATCCAAAGAACACCATACCTACGGTGAAGCATGGGGGTGGAAACTAGACTTGTGCATTCGTCTTCGGGCGAACATGAAAACGAACACGAAGAGTGCGTTTTCGCGTTCGTTCCGAAGACACGCCGAAGAGAAGACAGCGGCGGTAAAACGTAGGCGAAGACACACACCACGAAGATCTTTGTGATCGTCTTCGTCTACCACGCTTCCCGGTCCCTTCCCCTTCTAACTTACCTTGGCATCCTGGCAGTTCACGGAAGTGGAAATCCGCAGGCTCGCCGTCACGGGTTACAGGGCAGTCCGAATGAGCCTATTGGTCGCCTACAAGGACCTCCTGTGGCACCAATAGGCTCACTCGCACGGCCTTTGTAACCCCTGACAGCGAACCTATGGATTTCCGCTCCCGTTTACCCCTTCGATGCTGCGTTAGATAACGGGAGCAGAAATCCATAGGTTAAAGGGCTGTGCAAGCGACCAATAGGCTCACTCGCACGGCCCCTTAACCCCTTAAGGTGCAACAAGTGCACCAGGAGCCTAAAAGTCTGTACGAGCGACCAACAGAGTACAGCTCGTACAGACTTTAAAAAGTTTAACCCCTAATGAAGCAACTTGTCCAGCAGATCCCACTGGTCTCCTTGTTCTAGCATTTATTAACTGATAGAACAGGGAGACCAGTGGGATGTGCCGGGTAAGTTGCAGCATTGGGGTTTTTAACAGAGTCGCTCGTACAGACTTTTAAAACCCCAATGCTGCAACTTACCCTGCACATCCCACTGGTCTCCCTGTTCTCTCAGTTAAATGTCCGTACGAGCGACCAATAAAGATCTGCCGAGTAAGTTACAGCACCAGGAGCCTAAAAAGTTAACCCCTAATGAAGCAACTTGTCCGGCAGATCCCACTGGTCTCCCTGTTCTGTTAATAAATTATAGAACAGGGAGACCAATGGTATCTGCCGGACAAGTTACGGCACCAGGAGTTTAACAGTCTGTACGAGCGACCCTATTGGTCGCCAGCAGGGGGCTTGTCTGCCATTAACCATTGGCAGACGAGCCCCCTGCTGACGACCAATAGCGTTGCTCATACGGACATTTAAACTCCTGGCGCCAGAGCTGCTGCGGTACGCGTTAATCCCGTATTAACCCCTCAACTGGAAAAAACGAAGAAAAAACGAACACAAAGAATGTCCACGAATATTCGCCCGAAGAGAAGACAGGAACAGGCGAATATTCGCGGAATACGAAGATTTTTTTTTTGCACGAAGACGAGCACGAAGACGAACACGAAGAGCCCCCTGGTGCCCAAGTCTAGTGGAAACATCATGCTTTGGGGCTGTTTTTCTGCAAAGGGACCAGGACGACTGATCCGTGTAAAGGAAAGAAAGAATGGGGCCATGTATCGTGAGATTTTGAGTGAAAACCTCCTTCAATCAGCAAGGGCATTGAAGATGAAACGTGGCTGGGTCTTTCAGCATGACAATGATCCCAAACACACCGCCCGGGCAAAGAAGGAGTGGCTTCATAAGAAGCATTTCAAGGTCCTGCAGTGGCCTAGCCAGTCTCCAGATCTCAACCCCATAGAAAACCTGCCCAGCGACAGCCCCAAAACATCACTGCTCTAGAGGAGATCTGCATGGAGGAATGGTCCAAAATACCAGCAACAGTGTGTGAAAACCTTGTGAAGACTTACAGAAAACGTTTGACCTCTGTCATTGCCAACAAAGGGTATATAACAAAATATTGATATGAACTTTTGTTATTGACCAAATACTTATTTTCCACCATAATTTGCAAATAAATTCTTTAAAAATCAGACAATGTGATTTATGTACTTTGTTGTCTCATTCTGTCTCTCATAGTTGAAGTGTACCTATGGTGAAAATTACAGGCCTCTCTCATCTTTGTAAGTGGGAGAACTTGCACAATTGGTGGCTGACTAAATACTTTTTTGCCCCACTGTAGACAATCTTTTCTTTATTTAGAATGGCTCCCCTGAGAGTTTTTCATTAACTTATTAAACAATCAATGGGGAATTAAGCTCACCACATCATACAGCCAAGTCAAGGAGGATTTTCCTTGATTTGATTATATATATATATATATATATATATATATATATATATATATATATATAAAAGGTTCTATCATCAAAACAAAACCTAATTTCAAACCAGTAGATGTGAACGGTTTTATTCTACTAGATAGCTGCCATTATCCTCATTGGCTTTTAAACGTCCCTAAGGGCCGATTATTAAGAACGAGGAAAAACTGCACAGATAAGGCTCAATATGAGCTCCAAGAAAAACGTCTGAAAAATTCCTTTCTGGGGAAAAAAAAGCATGACCTTAAAACCTTAGAAAGAACAATGTGACTAGGGCTGCAACTAACGATTATTTTAATAATCGATTAGTTGGCCGATTATTTTTTCGATTAATCGGATAAAAAAAAACAATATGCAAATTTTTTGTTTATTTAAAATAATTTAATGAACTGGATGTTAAAAAACAACTTAAAATTTACATTAACATTCTTATTTTGTTATGATGTAATAAAAAAACAATATTTTCAAAGTACAAAAACCCAAACACAATATTTATGAAACAAAATAACCCCAAACATTCTGAAAAGAGGTGGACTATTACTGTTCAAGAAACTTTGCACCCGGCACTTTGCACCCAGCCCTGGCACTTTGCACCCAGCACTTTGCCCCACCCCTGGCACTTTGCACCCGGCACTTTGCACCCGGCACTTTGCCCCAGCCCTGGCACTTTGCACCCAGAACTTTGCACCCAGAACTTTGCACCCAGCACTTTGCACCCAGCCCTGGCACTTTGCACCCAGAACTTTGCACCCAGCCCTGGCACTTTGCACCCAGCCCTGGCACTTTGCACCCAGCACTTTGCACCCGGCACTTTGCACCCAGCCCTGGCACTTTGCACCCAGCACTTTGCACCCAGCCCTGGCACTTTGCACCCAGCCCTGGCACTTTGCACCCGGCACTTTGCACCCAGCCCTGGCACTTTGCACCCAGCACTTTGCACCCAGCCCTGGCACTTTGCACCCAGAACTTTGCACCCAGCCCTGGCACTTTGCACCCAGCCCTGGCACTTTGCACCCAGCCCTGGCACTTTGCACCCAGCCCTGGCACTTTGCACTGTGCCCCTGCACCCAGTCTCCAACTCTGCCCTGCACCCAGCCCTGCCCCCACATTCTGCCCTGCCCCCACACTCACACCCTACACCCACTCTGCTCTGCACCCACACTCACACTCTGCCCTGCACCCAGTCTCCAACTCTGCCCTGCACCCCCACCCCCACTCTGCCCTGCACCCAGTCTCCTGCCCTGCCCCCACACTCACACCCTGCCCTGCATCCCCACCCCCACCCTGCCCTGCACTCAGTCTCCTACCCTGGCCTGCCCCCCCACCCCCACTCTGCCCTGCATCCCCTGAAACCCCACCCCCACCCCCGCGAATCGCTCTGTGCGAATGGAGCCACTCGCACAGAGCGAACCGCTCTGTGCGAACGGAGCCACTCGCACAGAGCGAACCGCTCTGTGCGAACGGAGCCACTCGCACAGAGCGAACCGCAAGTAAAAGAAGGCGCGTGTAGCGGAAGCGGGGAACGCTCGCGGAGGTAAGTAAAAGGAGCCGAGTGCTCCAACAACGAATCGATCACTCGATTAATCGATAATGGAAATCGTCGACAACAATTTCCGTTATCGATTATTATCGATTTTATCGATTCGTTGTTTCAGCCCTAAATGTGACATACTCCATAATAATGATAATAAGAAAAGCGAATACAGAAAATCTACATCAACAGATATTCCATTGGTTTTAAACTATAGCAGTGCAGGAATAAAAAAAAAAAAAGTAATACAGAAACATTGGCACTTAGAACAGACCCATATCTAGAAGAAGTTCTAGGGCAACGACACCAAATAGTTTTTAGGGGAGCACCAAGATTAAAAATTAGTCTGGTTAAAAGTTATCTAACAAATGAAGAGAAACAAAAACCTACTTCAATAGCTTTCAAAGATGCAGCTCCTGCCTGGCCTGTAGGACAACAAACAACTTTAAGAAATTTTTCCTCATTCACCACTAAACAACATTATGACATTAAGCAACCATTAACTTGTCATACAAAAAATGTCGTATACATTTTAAACTGCCCCTGTAGTTAACAATATGTTGTGCGCACGACAAGAGCACTGTACACAAGAACATAGGAGAACACAAGAAATCGTGTCCAGAACCACAGTGTGTCATCACCTTATAGGTATAATATTTTCTTATTAAATTAAATAATAAGAAGAAAGGATCTTTTTATATTTCATTTTAGGTTTCTGATTCTGAACAATGCTATGTTTTTATATATAGATATTTATTCACTAATGGGAAATAAATAATAATCATATGCTTACCTTAAGATTAACTATCCAGAACCTTTTGGATATATTTATTGAATATTTCTTATATATTTATATATTTAATCATGATTTTATAGATGAATTTTATCTTTATAATCATATGTACAGATATTTAATTATAACTGTATACTTACCTGAAGATTAACTATTCAGAAAATTTCTTATGTACCGTATATTTATTCCGCTTAGGTTTTAAATATGATCGTGATTTTGTAGTAAAGAATTTATATATTTAATTATTTCTCTATTAATGAACTCGGAAATGTACTTAATAATAACGATATAAATTGAAAGACATTCAAATATCTCATTATTGGACAATGTATAATGAACTCCGTCACCCAGACCCCTTCATAAGGAACTCGAGAGAAACGCGTTATGCGTGCTGACGTCTACGGAAGGTAGGAGGAGTTTCCTATTACCCCGAACACACAGCCGCAAACCCAAGAGCAGCGGGACGACACAAATTTGAAAGACCGCGGAGATAAAGGATTCTTATCCTCACTTTTAGCTACTGCATTTTATTTGCGTAGGTTGGAATAAGTCCTATTAAACATATTTTCTACAACCTCCAACCTTCATTATTATCCGCTGACCCCGCAGGGTTAATTTTGGTTCCGACACATGTGCATACGTATGGGCTTGGGGAAGCCCTGCCGAATGTAAGAGTCCATCTTTTTCTTATTTAACATATTTTTTGGTATTACGTATTACACTATTTTCTGTTTTTTTCTTGTATTTTCATGTGAGATCCAGATCCAGAAACATAGAATTTGAAGGCAGATAAGAACCATTCAGCTCATCTAGTCTGTCCATTTTTCCTGATGTTTAAACTCCTATCAGTTTTTGGTCAGGTCCTATAGTGAGGAAAGCTTGATGTCTATCCCCATGACTGTTTAAATTCCCCCAGTGTATTAGCCTCCGCCACTTCAGGCTATACATATTAAGATCCTTTAATCTTTACCACTTACCATTTTGTAGTTCTCTAAACGCTCTGCAATGTGTCTCCAGATCGGTATGTAACTACAGGCAGTCTGGGATGAAGGAATGAGTCCCCAGGGGTGTGATGGTAGCTCAGGGTAGTGATGAGCCTTCAAGGAGATGTCTGGGATAAAGTTAAGGGAGTAGTGGGCCTTCGGGTGGGTGTCTAGAATTAAATCCATTTGAGGGCCCATTTCTGCCATCACTCTCTGTATACTCACATCTTCACTCCAGGCAGTCTAGGGTGAAGGGATGGGTACCCAAGGGGGTGATGGCAGCTCAGGGGAGTGATGGGTCAAGTAATTACCTTGAAGAAAAGTGACGTTTGATTGTTTAATGTGGCAGGCAGTATAGACCATCTCTGGAAGGGTGCACACCTGGAGCTAGCCTTAGTGGTACCCCTGTTAAGTGGTTAAGGTGTGCCACTGGAGGACAGGCCCCTGACCCTTGTTTACCATCAGCCCGTGCTGGAGTGCCCGATGGGTGAGTCCAACTCTGCCACCAGGGCCAAGCCCTGGGTGTGCTCCTCAACAGAGATGGACTTTACTGCAGCCAGCTGCTGGAGGAGCAGGTCTAGTTGTAGACAAACATGTATCAGTGCCCATTATACAACTTTAATGTGGTCATTAACATAAAATCACCAGGTTCACAATTCTTTCCACGACATTCCATTCCCTGCTGACAATCCTATATTGCAACAACTTTTGCACCTGATACAAAAATTTAAGCCACCTCAGTTATGTCAATTCAACAGGAACCCTGCAACATAGAAATTAGTCATGTGGGCCAAAATCTGCCCACAGATACATCTCTGTGTTTACATTTAAGAGGTATCAACATTTATTGGTATTTTTTCTCCTTAAGTTAGCAGAACACATTTTTTGTGTCATTATTTTCTTAGCACTGTGAACTATGTATCCTCTGGCCATCTAGGCTGCAGAGATGTTCATCGGGTAGAAGTTTTGTGTTGTCAAGACAGATTGGCAGACACACAGATAATGTCTCACATAAAATATTTTGACTTTCATTTGGCACTGAAATACGCAAATATATTGCCATGACATATATCCCCATCACCTACTCTTATCAAATTCTTTTATCACTTTCCTGATCCTGTATTCTAAAAGCTAAATATTTTGTATCCAAATAACATATACTCCTTTCCTGTAAGTTCTCTATTATACACGATGGCTACCTCAATTTTAATTTTAAAAAAATGTAATAATAATAACCATACAAGAGCAACGTTAATGTATTTGAGGGACATCAAAGCAACATGGTAAGTACAGATAAAAGTAGACTTGGGCGCCGGCCAACTCTTCGTGTTTGTCTTCGTTTTCGCCTTTGTGGGGGAAAAAATCTTCATATTCCACGAATATTTACCTGTACCTGTGTTCGGTTCGGGAAAATATTAGTGTACATTCTTCGCGTTCGTATTTTTGGTCAGAGGAGGCCCCTGCAGGTGACCAATAGAGTCGCTCGTACAGACTTTTAAAATCCTGGTGCTGAAACTCGGCCTGGGAATGGTCTCCCTGCTCCAGGGGTTAAAGGTCCGTACGAGCGACCAATAGAGTTGCTCGTACAGACCTTTAACTCCTGATGGCGGAACTTGGCTTGGGGAGACCATTGGTCTCCTTGCTCCAGGAGTTAAAGGTCCGTACGAGCAACCAATAGAGTTGAGTGGTCGATGCCAGAGGAGGCCCCTGCCGGCAACCAATAGTCGCTCACACAGACCTTTAACTCTTTGTGCGAACCTACGGATTTCGGCTCCCGTTAACACCTGTGATGCTGTGTAGATAAGGTAGGCTAGATAGGGAAGGGACCAGGGAGATTAGTAGATTCACGAAGACGAACGCGAAGATTCTTTGTGTTGTGTGTCTTCGTGTTCGTTTTCATGCCTGAATACGAATGCACAAGTCTAGATAAAAGTGTGATTTCTCTGTGTTTAATACTTCAAAAGGTTATGCACAGATTCTCACAGGGCGGAATTTGTGCAAGGTGAATATGATATTATGTGTATGGGACGGCTGCAGCGTGCTGCGATTGGATGAACATGGGGTGGGTAGACCAGACGTTAAATATCTGATCATTTTTGGTGAGCATTTTAATGCCAAAGAAACAGAATAAAAACATACTTATGTGTTTTATTAGTTATTATACATCTGAATATGAATTTTAACAGAATTATTTCTGTACATATAATACACGGTATTCTAGAATTCACTAGTAAATATGCACTATTTTAGAACCCACATGGCAAAACATGCTGTATATAAGTAAGCATGTTTATGGTTCTCGTGTGCTGTGAGATTAGAATACCCACATTTAAACCACAAGATTCATAGAAACATAGAAGAATCATAAAAACAAGCAAGAATTCAGCTCATGCCCAACAAATACAATTCAAAAAACACCTTTCTATGGCATAAATATTGAGAATTCTGTCACTATAGGGCCATATATTTCTTGCACTACCACTACGTCAAAGTACCCGAAGTTTGGCAAATCCTTTCTCATTTTGTATGACTGTATTGCTTACCAAAGAGCTGAATCAGAGGGAATGCTTTGCTTTTTAACCCTAACGAAAATCCAGCAATTTAAAGCCTCCTCTGGATTAAAATGGAAAGCAGTCCCACTGATTCAGCTTCTTGGTGAGCTTAGCAATATATGGCCATATAGTGTAATGGAATCGGCAATAGTTATACCTTGAATGGTATTCTCTTTGTATGCTTATTGATTATTATTATTCTAGGAGCAATGCAAGATTCTGAATGTGTATACCTTTTATGTTGTGCACTCCCCTATTTTGTATACATATAGAAAAATCAGAGTTAAGAACCATTTGGCTTCTCTAGTCTGCTCATTTTTTTTATAATATAAGGGCTTGTGTAGAACTCTTTTTCTTTCTTGGTATGCAATTTGTTATTGTCACAGTCCCGGCTCCGGACGCAGCCGGGAGTGTCTCCGTCCCGGCTCCGGACGCAGCCGGGAGTGTCTCCGTCCCGGCTCCGGACGCCGCCGGGAGGAGGTCTGGCCGCGGTTCCCGTACGCCGGCCGTTCGGGACGGCGGGCGGTCCTCCGCTCGCGGCACTAGTAGCGGGCGAAGGGTTGTCCGCGGGTCCCGGGAAAACATCTTCCCGGACAGCGGACGACCCTCCGCCCGAGGTAGTGGGACACTGGGAGGTTTCGGTCCCGGGAACAGTAGTTCCCGGAGCCAGTATACTTACCAGTCCTCCGGTCGTCGGTCCGCCTCCCGGGCACGCTGCACGTTGCAGGAGGATTGATGGACGGCTGGGGGGCGTGGTTTTGGTTCTGGTCCGGGAGGGGCTTGTGGAATGGCGCCAGTTTTAAAAGCCGGCTGTGCCTTTCACAAGCACCCTGTTGTGGTCTTCAGTTCGTGTATCTAGCTCGTGCATCTTGTTTCCTGTTTTTGACCTTCGGCTTGCCTGACTCTCCCTTGCTCCACGATTCGGTACCTTTGCTTGTTATCTCTGGTTTTGACCCCTGGCTCGTCTGACTATCCTGCTCCGTGTATCAGACCCCTGGCTCGTCCGACTACCCGCTCCGTGTATCAGACCCCTGGCTCGTCCGACTACCCGCTCCGTGTATCAGACCCCTGGCTCGTCCGACTACCCGCTCCGTGTATCAGACCCCTGGCTCGTCCGACTACCCGCTCCGTGTATCAGACCCCTGGCTCGTCCGACTACCCGCTCCGTGTATCAGACCCCTGGCTCGTCCGACTACCCGCTCCGTGTATCAGACCCCTGGGTCGTCCGACTATCCTGCTCCGTGTATCAGACCCCTGGCTCGTCCGACTACCCGCTCCGTGTATCAGACCCCTGGCTCGTCTGACTATCCTGCTTTGTGTTCCTGTCTCGTGCTGTGCCTTGCCGCGGCTGCTGCCGCTCAGAATCTATCTCCAGCTGGTGGGAGGTTGTCCACTGTTGGGATCGTCTAAGTCCTGGACTGCTGCTGCTGGGAACTCCCCTCTCAGTAGCGGTAGTTTGGGCGGAAGAACTTCTGCGGGGACGACCTTCCTTAATAGTCCAGCGAAACAGTGACATTACAACAGGGTCAACCTCCCACCAGCTGGAGATAGATTCTGAGCGGCAGCAGCCGCGGCAAGGCACAGCACGAGACAGGAACACAAAGCAGGATAGTCAGACGAGCCAGGGGTCTGATACACGGAGCGGGTAGTCGGACGAGCCAGGGGTCTGATACACGGAGCAGGATAGTCGGACGAGCCAGGGGTCTGATACACGGAGCGGGTAGTCGGACGAGCCAGGGGTCTGATACACGGAGCGGGTAGTCGGACGAGCCAGGGGTCTGATACATGGAGCGGGTAGTCGGACGAGCCAGGGGTCTGATACACGGAGCAGGATAGTCAGACGAGCCAGGGGTCAAAACCAGAGATAACAAGCAAAGGTACCGAATCGTGGAGCAAGGGAGAGTCAGGCAAGCCGAAGGTCAAAAACAGGAAACAAGATGCACGAGCTAGATACACGAACTGAAGACCACAACAGGGTGCTTGTGAAAGGCACAGCCGGCTTTTAAAACTGGCGCCATTCCACAAGCCCCTCCCGGACCAGAACCAAAACCATGCCCCCCAGCCATCCATCAATCCTCCTGCAACGTGCAGCGTGCCCGGGAGGCGGACCGACGACCGGAGGACGGGTAAGTATACTGGCTCCGGGAACTACTGTTGTCGGGACCGAAACCTCCCAGTGTCCCACTACCTCGGGCGGAGGGTCGTCCGCTGTCCGGGAAGATGTTTTCCCGGGACCCGCGGACAACCCTTCGCCCGCTACTAGTGCCGCGAGCGGAGGACCGCCCGCCGTCCCGAACGGCCGGCGTACGGGAACCGCTGCCAGACCTCCTCCCGGCGGCGTCCGGAGCCGGGACGGAGACACTCCCGGCTGCGTCCGGAGCCGGGACGGAGACACTCCCGGCTGCGTCCGGAGCCGGTACTGTGACAGTTATGAGTTTCCCTGCATTGAAAATGTGATCCTTATACACCAGGATATTTATCATATGATGCTATATATGGAAGGTGTGGTAGGATTCTTTTGTGTTATCATTTTTCCTGCTGTAAAAATGCAGACCTTAATGAGACTTTGGTCTTAGATTCAGGATAGCTTGATTTACATATTTCTTTGCAAAACATAATCGTAATTTGAAAAGATATTGCTAACATCAATAAAAAATTATGCAAGGGAGCCATCGTTGATACAATAGTTGTTGATGTAAACAAATAACTTGGCAATGACAATACTTGAGATCAGGGAAGGTTTTCATACTTCTGAATACTCTGGCATGGCACCATGCGCTGCGTGTCTCTAGTCCATCAGTGAGATCAAAGGACTGGAGGAAGAATGAGAGAGAAAAAAAGTCTACTGCCACAGGAGTAAATGGTTGGCTATTTTAGGAGTGGCGTGCGCATGCGCAAGGATCCCGTCCGGCAGCGTCTGCAGGAGGCTGCTACGGCTGTAGCAGCCGCAGGTAAGTTGTTAGCTGTTACATAGTGGGTATAACAGAGACATGGTTGGATGATAGCTATGACTGGGCGGTTAACATACAGGGTTATAGTCTATTCAGGAAGGATCGAAAAAAATTAAAAGGGGGAGGAGTTTGCCTTTATGTAAAGTCCAGCCTAAAGGCCACACTGCGGGAGAATATATGTGAGGGAAATGATAATGTGGAGTCATTATGGGTAGAAATATATGGAAAAAAAATTAATAAAATACTGATCGGGGTTTGCTATAAGCCACCAAATATAATGGAAGCAGCAGAAGATCAATTATTAAAGCAAATAAACAAGGCAGCAAATCACAATGAGGTGGTTATTATGGGGGACTTTAACTATCCCGACATAAACTGGGAAACAGAGACCTGTGAATCTCATAAAGGAAACCGGTTTCTGACTATAAGTAAGGATAATTATCTGTCCCAAATGGTACAGGACCCGACCAGAGGGGGCGCCCTACTGGACTTAATATTAACCAACAGACCTGACAGAGTAACTAATGTGCAGGTCAGGGGGCATCTAGGAAATAGTGATCACAATATGATACATTATAACTTGTCCTTCAATAAGGGAACTCTTAGAGGAGCCACAAGAACCATGAACTTTAGGAAGGCAAAGTTTGATCAACTAAGAGAAGCCCTTAACACTGTAAATTGGGAAAATGTCCTCAAAAACGAGTACAGACACTCAATGGGAGATTTTTAAGGATATCTTAAATTCTCACTGTGAAAGGTACATACCGTATGGGAATAAAAGAGTCAGGAACAAGAGAAAACCAATGTGGATAAATAAAAATGTAAAGGGGGTAATAAATGGCAAAAAAAAGGCATTTAAGCTACTAAAACAGGAAGGCAGTGAGGAAGCACTAAAAAGCTATCGGGAAAAAAATAAAATATGTAAATCAGATAAAAGCAGCAAAAGTGGAGACAGAAAGACTCATTGCCAAAGAGAGTAAGACAAACCCCAAAATGTTCTTTAACTATATAAATAGTAAAAAGGTTAAAAATGAAAGCGTTGGCCCCTTAAAAAGTAATGAGGGAGAAGTTATAGACGGGGATCAGGAAAAAGCTAATCTATTAAATATATTCTTCTCTGCTGTATTCACAGAGGAAAATGAAATGCCAGGTAATATACAGCAGGATGAGATAACTGCCCCAGTACATGTCGCCTGTCTAACCCAGGAAGAAGTGCAGTGCCGCCTAAAAAAAATCAAAATAGACAAATCACCAGGTCCAGATGGCATTCACCCCCGCGTTCTAAGGGAGTTAAGTAATGTAATAGACAGACCCCTATTTCTAATATTCAAGGACTCTATAGTGACAGGGTCTGTTCCCCAGGACTGGCGCATAGCAAATGTTGTGCCAATATTCAAAAAGTGACCCGGGGAATTATAGGCCTGTTAGTTTAACTTCTGTTGTGTGTAAACTGTTTGAGGGTTTCCTAAGAGATGCTATTTTGGAGTATCTCAATGAAAATAAGTGTATGACTCCATATCAGCATGGGTTTACAAGGGATCGGTCCTGTCAAACTAACCTGATCAGCTTTTATGAGGAGGTGAGCTCAAGACTGGATCGGGGTGAATCGCTGGATGTCGTATATCTTGATTTTTCCAAAGCATTTGATACGGTGCCACATAAAAGGCTGGTACATAAAATGAGAATGCTTGGGCTGGGGGAGAATGTGTGTATGTGGGTAGTAACTGGCTCAGTGATAGGAAACAGAGGGTGGTTATTAATGGTACATACTCTGAGTGGGTTACTGTTGCTAGTGGGGTACCACAGGGGTCAGTTTTGGGTCCTATTCTTTTTAATATATTTATTAATGACCTTGTAGAGGGATTGTATAGTAAAGTATCAATCTTTGCAGACGATACTAAGCTCTGTAACGTGGTTAACACAATAGAGGACAGTGCACGATTACAAATGGATCTGCATAGGTTGGAGGCTTGGGCTGGGATGTGGCAGATGAGGTTCAACACAGATAAATGTAAGGTTATGCACATGGGGAAGAAAAATCCAGGCTGGGAATATGTATTAAATGGGAAAACACTGGGGACGACTGACATGGAAAAGGACTTAGGAGTTTTAGTTAACAGTAAATTTACCTGTAGCGACCAGTGTCAGGCAGCTGCTGCTAAGGCAAATAAAATCATGGGGTGCATCAAAAGGGGCATAGATGCCCACGACAAGGAAATAATTCTACCACTGTACAAGTCACTAGTCAGACCACACATGGAATACTGTGTACAGTACTGGGCACCAGTGTACAAGAAAGATATAGTGGAGCTGGAGAGGGTTCAAAGACGGGCAACCAGAGTAATAAGGGGAATGGGAGGACTACAGTACCCAGAAAGATTATCAGAATTAGGGTTATTTAGTTTGGAAAAAAAACGGCTTAGGGGGGATTTAATAACTATGTATAAATATATAAGGGGACAGTACAGAGATCACTCCCAGGACCTATTTATACCCAGGACTGTATCTATAACAAGGGGACATCCTCTACGGTGGGAGGAAAGAAGGTTTCTACACCAGCACAGACGGGGGTTCTTTACAGTAAGAGCGGTGAGATTATGGAACTCTCTGCCAGAGGAAGTGGTTATGGCAAACTCAATAAAAGAGTTCAAAAGGAGCCTGGACGTGTTTCTTGAAAGCAATAATATTACAAGTTATGGATATTAGATTAATAGGGACAGAACGTTGATCCAGGGATTTATTCTGATTGCCACATTTGGAGTCGGGAAGGAATTTTCCCCCTGGTATGGGGCAATTGTCATCTGCTTCATAAGGGTTTTTTTGCCTTCCTCTGGATCAACACAGTAGGGACACAATATGTATATAGGTTGAACTTGATGGACTTTGGTCTTTTTTCAACCTTATGAACTATGTTACTATGTTACACTTTTCCTAGACCTGAATGTTTCATATAAATACTGTCACGTTGCCAGAAGCAGTAGGTCACAGAAATAAAGTCTGAAGAACCTTAAACTATGCATTTGACAACATGACTAATGCTTCTTGTATTGACTAATGCTTCTTGTATTGTACTTATGTAATTTCATACCGTTGTCACGTTCAATGATTTATGATGGTATTCTTCCAGTCCTGCAAAGTTTTGCTTGACAGATATAACTTGATTTAATGAACATAGTTTAATGTGAAAACATTTTAACATGTTATTTTTAAACAATTTAAGGGTCACGATACACATCCAGCCTTTCTTTCAATAAGTACTGGATTTGAAATATGCTGCTAACAAAATTATAGGCTTGCTTTAGAATCAATTAAATTTTAGGTCACTTTTTAATGTCAGTTATTCACTTAATTATATTGTTGACTGTATGCATATCTATTATATCTGTAATTTCTAATTTATAATCCGGTACCGACTTCAGATTTTGGATCAGTCATGCCAGTTGAAAAAAAAGAAAAGGCTTTATTTTCACTTAATACCGTATTTGCTCGAATATAAGATGAATTAACCCCTCATCTTATATTCAACCTCGTTTTATAATCAGACCTCAAATAGAGGTCTAACTATAAGACTAAGCTCCAGATCCCCCGCAGCACTGCAGGAGACCTGGATCCTCCTGTCTGACAGCCGGTGAACGCTGTGCGATGTGCGCAGACAACCTCCGTTGCTACCCGGAACTTCTGCTGGGGCTTCTATGACGGAGCGCCGGCGTCACATGACCTTCCGGTGCTGAGTCATAGAAGCCCCAGTGGAAGTGCCGGGGAGAAGCGGAGGTTGTCTATGCGCATCGCGTAGACATTCATCGGCTGCCCCCACTAGACGCCAGGGGGTCTGAAGTATGGGGGACAAGTGTGGGGATGTACTGGTAAGTTGGAATGGGGCAGAGTGACATATAGGGGGGTATAAGGCATAACTGGGGGCAGATGTGCATATCTGGGGGCAGATGTGCATAACTGGGGGGCAGGTTGTAAAATAAAAGGAAATAAAAACAAGAAATGCATTTTTCTCAATCATAATTTTTATTAAATATAAAAAATAGTATACATGTGAATTAATATTTACTAGTAAAACTTTTTTCATGTATGGTAGTCTTATATTCAGGTTTTTTCTTTTTTTCCTAAATTAACAAAGTTTGAGGGGTTGTCTTATAATCAGGGTCGTCTTATAATCAAGCAAATTAGGTATATTGCTTTGAGAGTTGCATGTATACATGTGTTCTTTACCCAGTCTACTATACAATGTACTAAATTACCTTGAATAAACAGTCGTAATTATGGGCCATCTTATTAATCAAGGTCTATAGGGAAAACTTGTTCCCTTTAACGTATACAATGAGCTCAGTGTGGTTTTTGAGTATGTAATGTCACCCAAAAAGAACATGAGTGCCAACTGAAATCATCTCCAACATAAGTATAAATGACGCAAGATAAATTATAGCATGGTCACATTGAGTAAGGTTGTGAAGTCCAAGCTTGTTGTTAGGGTTTAGTGCAGACAGCTTGAAGGCTTATTAGCTCATAACTCAACTTAGAGCCATATCAGGTCATAATATAAACCTGATATCAATCTCTGACTAAAGCAGTACTGTGAAACTGCTTCAATAAAGAAAATCTAAGAAATAGTTGCAATAAATTGGGATTCCAGCTAATTAAAAACATTATAATGATTAACTTAAATACTGTATATGTATATGATCTCTGCATCCATTAATTCCATTAAAGTGTAAGATGATGACTACCAAACCAGTGACTGCAGAGGTGCACCAGTCTTCTTTGTGTACAAATAGGTCATTTGAAGCTGACCATAGTGACATCTAATGCTCATGGCCTCTGCAATTATTAATTATTGTAGGGAACGTCAATGCTTAGCCACTTGGATTATATTGATCAATATAACATACGCCTCGGGGTATGTCACAAATCATACAAGGCTCCTTGGTGCACAAGTTCTGTTTGTAAGACATAAGCTAACTTGTGAAACGTAATGATGATTTGAGTAGATATCAAGAAATATGCCAGCATGTAAGTAAGCCATTGCTGATATACACTTCTATTGATTTTACAGCTACCTGGGCTGGTCAGGGAAGGTCAGAGGATCTGCCCAACCAGCAAATGATCCCCACAAGTGGGGCAGTGCATGAAAATTGGGACTTCATGGGCACAGTATCAATATACTAAATGCTTCTTGCTCGCTCTTCTAAGATATAGGTTCATTACTTTTGTAACAATAAGACCAAAACTTATGGCCTATTACCATAAGTTATTATTAAATAGATTGTTTCATCAGGAGATGTAAAGTGGGGCAAAAAAGTATTTAGTCAGCCACCAATTGTGCAAGTTCTCCCACTTACAAAGATGAGAGAGGCCTGTAATCTTCACCATAGGTACACTTCAACTATGAGAGACAGAATGGGGGGAAAGAATACAGGAAATCACATTGTAGGATTTCTAATGAATTCATTGGTAAATTCCTCGGTAAAATAAGTATTTGGTCACCTACAAACAAGCAAGATATCTGTCTCTCACAGACCTGTAACATCTTCTTTAAGAGTCTCCTCTGTCCTCCACTCGTTACCTGTATTAATGGCACCTGTTTGAACTTGTTATCAGTATAAAAGACATCTGTCCACAACCTCAAACAGTCACACTCCAAACCCCACTATGGCCAAGACCAAAGAGCTGTCGAAGGACACCAGAAACAAAATTGTAGACCTGCACCAGGCTGGGAAGACTGAATCTGCAATAGGCAAGCAGCTTGGTGTGAAGAAATCAACTGTGGGAGCAATTATTCGAAAATGGAAGACATACAGGACCACTCATAATCTCCCTCGATCTGGGGCTCCACGCAAGATCTCACCCCGTGGTGTCAAAATTATCACAAGAGCGGTGAGCTTAAGCCAGTACATGTCCGGGCCCGTCTGAAGTTTGCTACGGAGTAGTTGGATGATCCAGAAGAGGATTGGGCGAATGTCATATGGTCAGATGAAACCAAGGTAGAACTTTTTGGTAGAAACTCAACTTGTCGTGTTTGGAGGAGAAAGAATGCTGAGTTGCATCCAAAGAACACCATACCTACGGTGAAGCATGGGGGTGGAAACATCATGCTTTGGGGCTGTTTTTCTGCAAAGGGACCAGGATTACTGATCCGTGTAAAGGAAAGAATGAATGGGGCCATGTATCGTGAGATTTTGAGTGAAAACCTCCTTCCATCAGCAAGGGCCTTGAAGATGAAACGTGGCTGGGTCTTTCAGCATGACAATGATCCCAAACACACCGCCCGGGCAACAAAGGAGTGGCTTCTTAAGAAGCATTTCAAGGTCCTGGAGTGGCCTAGCCAGTCTCCAGATCTCAACCCCATAGAAAACCTTTGGAGGGAGTTGAAAGTCTGTGTTGCCCAGCGACAGCCCCAAAACATCACTGCTCTAGAGGAGATCTGCATGGTGGAATGGTCCAAAATACCAGCAACAGTGTGTGAAAAACATGTGAAGACTTACAGAAAACGTTTGACCTCTGTCATTGCCAGCAAAGGGTATATAACAAAGTATTGATATGAACTTTTGTTATTGACCAAATACTTATTTTCCACCATAATTTGCAAATAAATTCTTTAAAAATCAGACAATGTGATTTATGGACTTTGTTGTCTCACTCTGTCTCTCATAGTTGAAATGTACCTATGGTGAAAATTACAGGCCTCTCTCGTCTTTGTAAGTGGGAGAACTTGCACAATTGGTGGCTGACTAAATACTTTTTTGCCCCACTGTATGTATATGTGTGTATGTATATATATGTATATGTGTGTATGTATGTATGTGTATATATATATATATATATATATATATATATATATATATATATCATACATTAGAATTTGTTGTACAAGGGGAAGAGTTAAGTGAAAGTGAGCACTTGACTTGTCCTTAATCTACTTGCATTCTCCAGAGGTCTGACCAATTAATACTTTGGGTATTCTGAGTGTATGTATATTGCAGTGCCCTCCTGTCATTGCCTATCACCTGCTGGGAGTTTGTACAATCCATTTAAGTGCTGTCCCCTTAGGACAAATCTGTACAAATGTTTCTTGTCGTCATCATGATATTGTGTCCCCCTCATGCTGTATTATGTAAGATATTTTAAATATAGATCAGTCCAGAGCAAAAACAGATGGTGTGTGTGTATGTGGGGGTGGGGGGTTAAACCCTTCCAGTAGATGGAAATGTGAAGTAGTGACAGGTTAATCCTCAAGCTACAGCTGTCTTTATCCATCTCTTCCCCTCCCAGTGAATATCCTTAAAACCTTATTACACTGAGGCTTAACAGAAAAAGAAAGTGCCAGTAAGCACATGGTCCTAAAATGTGATAAAAGCATAACAAAATATAATTAAACTAGCACAAATTCCACTGTGGAGTTTGATCCTGGAAGGATATGAGTCACCCTACATATGGTATGGTGGCACCATAGTAGGTGAAATGTACAAGTGCCTTGGTAAAAAAGAATAGTTCACTTGATCACCCCAGCCAGACCAGCATAACTGCATAAAGCGTAAAAAGTGTTGGATCTGGATACAAGAGGCTAGGTCTTGGCCAGATGAAGGTTCAGCTAAACACTGCTCACCCACCAAGCAGAGATACAAGACTTTCCTAGATGTCCAGTAACTAGCTTCACCCAGAGCCCATAGTCAGATCTCGAGAGTTCCCAGATTACACCTTATATATAAAATGTATGATTATTTTCCTCTTCGGTCACACATTTTTGCTTTCAGTTTGTCCATTTATTAATTAAAAAATAGAATATATATCTATCACATAAGAATATGATATATAACTGTAACTGTTGTTTTCAGGAGCATTTGCCCTCAATACTTAATTTTAAGGGCTAATTGGTCTGCTCTAGATGCATAACCATTGTATTCTGTTAACGTTGCATCTCAGTATTATTACTACTACAATATTTTGCACTTCAGTGGATCCAAAAAATGGCTCGCATCCCTTTTCTCAGCAGTAATGGCTCAAATTAAGTGTCTCCATACGCCCTCCTCTGATGCAATCTCCAGATTTAGACACATTTCTTGTACGTCATCAATGTCTGAGGCACTAGGTCATTTTAGCCAGATATAGCAGCTGTAACTGTGCACCAGGCCATGAAATAAAAACAGGCTCCCGGGAGAACCTTTCTAATGTTACTCTACCTCATGGCATCATTAGCTCCTCTCATGCCAACATAGCTATTAAGAAACCTAAGTAGGGTATTTACTGCTCAGGAGAATATAGGTCACTTCCCCTGGAAACTAACAAAAAAGTACATCATGAAATGAAACAATTCTGGTCAATTTAATGCATATGTAATTGTAATGCTAATTATTATGTACTTTAGTACCTAGATGGATCAGCATACACATAGGGATCAAATTTTGGTGTGCCTACCATTCAGCTTGTTGGCTACCCCTGCTGTTGCTTGACATCAGCAGTTACCATGGAAGTGACAAAACAAAAAAAAGAAAAGCATCTACCTTCAGGACCCTCAGGGGTCAGTTTTGGGTCCTATTCTTTTTAATATATTTATTAATGACCTTGTAGAGGGATTGCATAGTAAAGTATCAATCTTTGCAGACGATACTAAGCTCTGTAACGTGGTTAACACAATAGAGGACAGCGCACGATTACAAATGGATCTGCATAGGTTGGAGGCTTGGGCTGGGATGTGGCAGATGAGGTTCAACACAGATAAATGTAAGGTTATGCACATGGGGAAGAAAAATCCAGGCTGGGAATATGTATTAAATGGGAAAACACTGGGGACGACTGACATGGAAAAGGACTTAGGAGTTTTAGTTAACAGTAAATTTACCTGTAGCGACCAGTGTCAGGCAGCTGCTGCTAAGGCAAATAAAATCATGGGGTGCATCAAAAGGGGCATAGATGCCCACGACAAGGAAATAATTCTACCCCTGTACAAGTCACTAGTCAGACCACACATGGAATACTGTGTACAGTACTGGGCACCAGTGTACAAGAAAGATATAGTGGAGCTGGAGAGGGTTCAAAGACGGGCAACCAGAGTAATAAGGGGAATGGGAGGACTACAGTACCCAGAAAGATTATCAGAATTGGGGTTATTTAGTTTGGAAAAAAGACGGCTTAGGGGGGACTTAATAACTATGTATAAATATATAAGGGGACAGTACAGAGATCACTCCCAGGACCTATTTATACCCAGGACTGTATCTATAACAAGGGGACATCCTCTACGGCTGGAGGAAAGAAGGTTTCTACACCAGCACAGACGGGGGTTCTTTACAGTAAGAGCGGTGAGATTATGGAACTCTCTGCCAGAGGAAGTGGTGATGGTAAACAAAGTATTGATATGAACTTTTGTTATTGACCAAATACTTATTTTCCACCATAATTTGCAAATAAATTCTTTAAAAATCAGACAATGTGATTTATGGACTTTGTTGTCTCACTCTGTCTCTCATAGTTGAAATGTACCTATGGTGAAAATTACAGGCCTCTCTCGTCTTTGTAAGTGGGAGAACTTGCACAATTGGTGGCTGACTAAATACTTTTTTGCCCCACTGTATGTATATGTGTGTATGTATATATATGTATATGTGTGTATGTATGTATGTGTATATATATATATATATATATATATATATATATATATCATACATTAGAATTTGTTGTACAAGGGGAAGAGTTAAGTGAAAGTGAGCACTTGACTTGTCCTTAATCTACTTGCATTCTCCAGAGGTCTGACCAATTAATACTTTGGGTATTCTGAGTGTATGTATATTGCAGTGCCCTCCTGTCATTGCCTATCACCTGCTGGGAGTTTGTACAATCCATTTAAGTGCTGTCCCCTTAGGACAAATCTGTACAAATGTTTCTTGTCGTCATCATGATATTGTGTCCCCCTCATGCTGTATTATGTAAGATATTTTAAATATAGATCAGTCCAGAGCAAAAACAGATGGTGTGTGTGTATGTGGGGGTGGGGGGTTAAACCCTTCCAGTAGATGGAAATGTGAAGTAGTGACAGGTTAATCCTCAAGCTACAGCTGTCTTTATCCATCTCTTCCCCTCCCAGTGAATATCCTTAAAACCTTATTACACTGAGGCTTAACAGAAAAAGAAAGTGCCAGTAAGCACATGGTCCTAAAATGTGATAAAAGCATAACAAAATATAATTAAACTAGCACAAATTCCACTGTGGAGTTTGATCCTGGAAGGATATGAGTCACCCTACATATGGTATGGTGGCACCATAGTAGGTGAAATGTACAAGTGCCTTGGTAAAAAAGAATAGTTCACTTGATCACCCCAGCCAGACCAGCATAACTGCATAAAGCGTAAAAAGTGTTGGATCTGGATACAAGAGGCTAGGTCTTGGCCAGATGAAGGTTCAGCTAAACACTGCTCACCCACCAAGCAGAGATACAAGACTTTCCTAGATGTCCAGTAACTAGCTTCACCCAGAGCCCATAGTCAGATCTCGAGAGTTCCCAGATTACACCTTATATATAAAATGTATGATTATTTTCCTCTTCGGTCACACATTTTTGCTTTCAGTTTGTCCATTTATTAATTAAAAAATAGAATATATATCTATCACATAAGAATATGATATATAACTGTAACTGTTGTTTTCAGGAGCATTTGCCCTCAATACTTAATTTTAAGGGCTAATTGGTCTGCTCTAGATGCATAACCATTGTATTCTGTTAACGTTGCATCTCAGTATTATTACTACTACAATATTTTGCACTTCAGTGGATCCAAAAAATGGCTCGCATCCCTTTTCTCAGCAGTAATGGCTCAAATTAAGTGTCTCCATACGCCCTCCTCTGATGCAATCTCCAGATTTAGACACATTTCTTGTACGTCATCAATGTCTGAGGCACTAGGTCAGTTTAGCCAGATATAGCAGCTGTAACTGTGCACCAGGCCATGAAATAAAAACAGGCTCCCGGGAGAACCTTTCTAATGTTACTCTACCTCATGGCATCATTAGCTCCTCTCATGCCAACATAGCTATTAAGAAACCTAAGTAGGGTATTTACTGCTCAGGAGAATATAGGTCACTTCCCCTGGAAACTAACAAAAAAGTACATCATGAAATGAAACAATTCTGGTCAATTTAATGCATATGTAATTGTAATGCTAATTATTATGTACTTTAGTACCTAGATGGATCAGCATACACATAGGGATCAAATTTTGGTGTGCCTACCATTCAGCTTGTTGGCTACCCCTGCTGTTGCTTGACATCAGCAGTTACCATGGAAGTGACAAAACAAAAAAAAGAAAAGCATCTACCTTCAGGACCCTCAGGGGTCAGTTTTGGGTCCTATTCTTTTTAATATATTTATTAATGACCTTGTAGAGGGATTGCATAGTAAAGTATCAATCTTTGCAGACGATACTAAGCTCTGTAACGTGGTTAACACAATAGAGGACAGCGCACGATTACAAATGGATCTGCATAGGTTGGAGGCTTGGGCTGGGATGTGGCAGATGAGGTTCAACACAGATAAATGTAAGGTTATGCACATGGGGAAGAAAAATCCAGGCTGGGAATATGTATTAAATGGGAAAACACTGGGGACGACTGACATGGAAAAGGACTTAGGAGTTTTAGTTAACAGTAAATTTACCTGTAGCGACCAGTGTCAGGCAGCTGCTGCTAAGGCAAATAAAATCATGGGGTGCATCAAAAGGGGCATAGATGCCCACGACAAGGAAATAATTCTACCCCTGTACAAGTCACTAGTCAGACCACACATGGAATACTGTGTACAGTACTGGGCACCAGTGTACAAGAAAGATATAGTGGAGCTGGAGAGGGTTCAAAGACGGGCAACCAGAGTAATAAGGGGAATGGGAGGACTACAGTACCCAGAAAGATTATCAGAATTGGGGTTATTTAGTTTGGAAAAAAGACGGCTTAGGGGGGACTTAATAACTATGTATAAATATATAAGGGGACAGTACAGAGATCACTCCCAGGACCTATTTATACCCAGGACTGTATCTATAACAAGGGGACATCCTCTACGGCTGGAGGAAAGAAGGTTTCTACACCAGCACAGACGGGGGTTCTTTACAGTAAGAGCGGTGAGATTATGGAACTCTCTGCCAGAGGAAGTGGTGATGGTAAACTCAATAAAAGAGTTCAAAAGGAGCCTGGACGTGTTTCTTGAAAGCAATAATATTACAAGTTATGGATATTAGATTAATAGGGACAGAACGTTGATCCAGGGATTTATTCTGATTGCCATATTTGGAGTCGGGAAGGAATTTTCCCCCTGGTATGGGGCAATTGGCATCTGCTTCATAAGGGTTTTTTGCCTTCCTCTGGATCAACACAGTAGGGACACAATATGTATATAGGTTGAACTTGATGGACTTTGGTCTTTTTTCAACCTTATGAACTATGTTACTATGTTATGAACTATGTTACCTCTTTTACTGGTATTGTGCAGCTTTTTCATATTAAGGCATATGTAATATATGTGTCCTATAAGATTATTAGAAATCCATATCCCTAATGCAGAAATATATTGAGAAGAGCACAAACAATGTAAATTTGGGATTTTGTCACTAGAAATCTTCTTTAGTGACATACACATCCTGCCAACCATGCATAAGCCCTCTGCTCTTATCCACCATGGCCATCCTGCAGCTCAATGTTCACTTATTTACACACATATATATATATATTTTTGTAGCTGTAGTGGGGTAGGCCTCTACTACAACATTGGCAGTTGAAGGGGAAAGGGGGATCTGCTCAGGGCTATCAAAGTATGTCCAAGTAGTTGCCGCTTTTGCTATGTGTTAAAGACAGCCTTGCCACGACTGCATATATTAGACACATTAAGGTGAACCATATTGTTTTATTTATTGTTTTGTCATTGATTATAGAGCATGTTTAACTAATAAAATGCTCAGAAATCATCTGCTTCAATGGAGGTTCTGAAAAACATTAAGTGACCTCTGGTATAAGCAGTGCCATCTAGTGTTTAATGTCCTGAATTAACCCTCTAAGCTTGGTAATCTAAATGCAAAAGATAAATATGGGTAGAAAGTAAATAGACCTTTTTCATTAGAGCCTTAATACTTTTTGTGAGTAACAAATGTTTGGGTGTAATCCCCCGTATCAATGCAGTACCCCTTTCGGACCATGTGGTTTGGACTAAGAGGCAATTAAAGCACTCAAAGACTTGGTTTCACAACACAATACCAACATCAGAAGTAGAACTAGTGATGCCTCTATTCCAAAACATTTTAAGAAGAAAAGGCGCAATGGGTCACAGTTGGTCTTTTGGAACATGTGCCTTTTGGGGGGGGGTGAAGGGGAGACGCTATTAATGTCAAAATAGTTATGTTGGATGTGATTACTTGATAACGTGTCTTGTCGAGATTGTTGAGTGGTGTTGGTTTGGATAACTACTACAGCAATCCAAAAAGAACCAGAATCTCAGAAAGTCAGTTATTAACTGTGACGGAAGCCTCCATCACTGGGGCCACTGGAGAAGCCTGACTGCCGGCCTCCTCCCTATTGACTATGGGCCCTGGGTTTGTAGAGACTTCTGTGGCTACCCCCAGCAGTATCATCTCATCACTGGCTGAGGGGATTATCTCCAGCAGACAGCCAGGATCTGCCACCAGGGAGTGACCACCATTCTTTGATGTTTAATGTTGTATAAATCAGTCTTCGTTTGGTTTTACCCTACACTGAGTCTCGGCTAGTGACTGGGGAACCGGGGAAAGTGTGTTGTCCCAGGCTAAGGGAGCACAAGACAGCGGAGGCAGTCGGTCGGACTAGCCAGCTCCGTGACATTGGTGGCAGCGGTGGGATTGCTTCTTAGTCCGAGGGACACTTACTTTCTACCGGGATTAACCGACAGGACGGCAGACTTCGGTCGCCTTGACGAGGACATGGATGTGGTATCAGAATTCCAGGGGCTGCTGCGGGTCATCCTCTCCTGCTACACCACTGCCCTGCCTACAGAACAATATCAGAACCTGAGGCAAGTGGTTCGACGGTCAGTATGGCAGAGGGCTGTTATATGCCGGGGTCAGTGTCTTCCAAGCTCCGAACAAAAGATTAGAGACCAGCGGGAACTACGGATGTCATTCCTGGGACAGCAACCCCAGGAGCAATGGGTATCCGAATTGGACCAGCTGGTCCAACAGGAGGTAGAGCTGGAAGATCACTATAGGGCTCTGCAGTGGTATACAGAGCAAGCATATTGGGGAACTGCGAAAGAATGTTCTCCAGAGGGCTATGACTTCGGTGGCCTGGGATTATTATGGGATAGTCTTCAGGAGGATCCGGACTTCGGCAGCACAGCGGAGTGGCGGATTGAGGACATCCGGGATTTCAGGGAGTGGGACCTCCCAGATGCACTAGAACTTAAAGGTGATTTAGACTTTTTAATTACACAGGAGTGGGAACTGGAGAAGGCGTATAAAAAACTGTTCGAACGCGTTCAACAGAATGCCCCAGTGTCCAGGGATTGTGTGGATTTTGTGGATGTGATTGAGTGGTCAGCTGAGGATGTTGACCCAGGCGGGGTGGATGGGACTGCGGTCTCCACCCCTGAGTCACAGGGATGCTGGGCAGCTAATCCAGATCCAATACTGGAGCTGTGCGACTTTACACCACAACCAGAGACTGGGGATTTATTTGATTTATTGTCTGAGGATGTTAACCCAAGAGGGGTGGATAACACTGCAGTCTCCACACCTGGGTCCTCAGAATGCTGGACAGTCTGCCCAGATCTCTTAGTCCCAGCTGAAGAGCTAGCAACAGGGCAGAGGGCTGCTGGCTTCTGCCCCACACCTGCAATCACTACAGGGATCCAGGGAGATGCGGCAGCCGGCCCTTCTCCCCAGCGGCAGCTCACATGTCCGGGAGCGGAGGAAGCGGCCCTCCCTCCCCAGCGGCAGGCCGACCCACAAGATGCCCTAACCCCAGCTGAAGTGCTGGCAACAGGGCAGAGCATCGCTGGCCTGTGCCCAGCACCTACCAAAGCTGCAGGAATTCAGGGAGATACAGCGGCCGACCTGCCCCCCCAGCAGAAGCAGGGAGGTGGAACAGCCGGTCCATCTCCCCAGCGGCAGAACCTAATTCTGGGACCGGATCAACCTGAACTCCTTCCTCAACGGCAGCAGGAGCACCAGGGAGGGGATGCAGGCGGCATCCCTCCCCAGCGGTACCCGGGAGATGGCGCAGCCGGCCCATCTTCCCAGCAGCAGCAGGAGCAACAATTTTGGGAGGGCATTGATGGGCCAAATAAACTGACTGACTACGGAGTCAACCCGTTTGGGGTCTCATCCTATGTCAGTCCAATTCGGAGGGGGAAGAATTGTGACGGAAGCCTCCATCACTGGGGCCACTGGAGAAGCCTGACTGCCAGCCTCCTCCCTATTGACTATGGGCCCTGGGTTTGTAGAGACTTCTGTGGCTACCCCCAGCAGTATCATCTCATCACTGGCTGAGGGGATTATCTCCAGCAGACAGCCAGGATCTGCCACCAGGGAGTGACCACCATTCTTTGATGTTTAATGTTGTATAAATCAGTCTTCGTTTGGTTTTACCCTACACTGAGTCTCGGCTAGTGACTGGGGAACCGGGGAAAGTGTGTTGTCCCAGGCTAAGGGAGCACAAGACAGCGGAGGCAGTCGGTCGGACTAGCCAGCTCCGTGACATTAACCATCTTCATGTATTTTACTTTTTTATTACTGTGGATTTTACTGTGGATTACACACATAGAGTCCTGTTTTTAACGTGCAAGCATTACCTCTACAATTATCCCTTTTATATAGGATGAAACAACTGGATCCAAACCATTGGTGGTGAGCTGGGGTTCATGCTATTCAGGGTTGTCTAGTCTGTTATACGCTATATGGACAAAAGTCTTAGGAAACCTGACTATTACACCAACAGGGAGTTTTATGACATTGCATTCAAAACACATAAATAGATATCTGTAATATTGCACTTCGAGAGCCAGGCTTCCACCAATGCTCTACTGGATGAATGGGCAAAAATTCTCACTGAAACACTCCAAAATCTTGTGAAAAGCCTTCCCAGAAGAGTGGAAGCTGCAAAGCGGGGATGACCTGCATTTTCATGTCTATGTTTTTAGAATGTGATGTCATAAAAGTTGTGTAAGGGTCAGGTGTCCCCAGGGCCGGCCTCTGGGGTGTGCGAGCTGTGCCATCACCAAGGCCAGAGCCGCGCCGAGGTGGGTACACTGGCAGGGAGAGGAGGAGAGAGAGGGACGCAGAGTGGTCACACATGAAAATATTTTTAGCAACCGCTCGGACCCCTTTGCCTTCTCTGCTCCGTACCGCTGCCCTGACTGCGGTGGTGGGAGTGCGAGGCCTTGGTCCCGACATTCAGAGGTGAAGCTGCGCGCCGCGGCAGGACAGCGAGACTGAGGCTTTGCGCTCCCACCACAGGACTTTACCAGGGTAAGTGAACTGCAAAGGGGAGTAGATAGTAAGGAGAGGGGATAGATAGTGAGAAGGGGGAAGAGATCATGAGAAAGGGGGGTAGTAAGAATCTTGAATTAAATGAATTCATGTGTGGATGAATTGTGAGAATGCATTAATGAGTATGTGTAAATGATTTGAATGAGAGAATGAATAATTGCGTGAAGGAATTGTGTAAATGATAGAGTGAATGAGTAAGTGACTCTATAAGTGTTTCATGTGTATCACAGATGTAGAAGTGATTTGAGGAAAGGCAAAGATGGCACAATCAGGGTGTTTGAGCTTTGGGGACCAAGATGGCACAGGCAGGGTGTTTATAGGATAAAGATGGCACAGGGCGGGCTGTTTGGGGACAAAAATGATTTACGCTGGGCTGTAATTTGTGTGTGTAATCTGGGTGCTGGTCAAGTTCTATGTGGACACCAGGGCTGGCCTTTCGGGTGTGCAACCTGTGATTTATGCCTGTAATTTAGTTTTTTTTTTGTCTATACCTTTAATGCTGAGTTTATTTGTGATTTCCAGTTGATCTATACCTGCAAATCCGGATGTTTGTTATTCTGTTGATCCATATCTGCTATGCTATGTTTCCATACATTATTTATGTATGCCTGCAAATACAGGGTTTAGTTGATCTATACCTGCAGTGATGTTTCCTTGTGTTGTTTATTTGATCTATACCTTCAGTGCTGAGTTAACATGTGATCCCCAGTTGATCTATACCTGCAAAGCTGGGTTTGTGTGTTATTCTGTTGGACTATACCTGCAATGCTATACACACAAGTGTTGTTTACATATGTTGTTTATTTGATCTATACCTGAACTACAGGGAAGAAGGAAAAGAGAGGTGTGGCTTAGTGAATGAGGGGACAAAGGGACTCGGGGGAAGAGTACAAGAGAGAGGACCTTCAAAGTCACGGTAGGGCCAGAAGGAGGGAAGACTGCACTGACTTTCACAGTCTTCCCCTAATCTGCAGTCAGTGTGGCAAATATTTTTTTTGTTCGGGAGCAGAGGTCGTGATTGCATGCTAGGGTGCATTGAGGGGGTGCAAAGGAAATACTTAAAAAAAATTTTCAATATTTAAAGTTAGCTGTATTTTTCCTATATTTAATGTATTTAAGGTACATTATTGTTACCAGTGTTTCCAGTTATATTTTATTGTACTTGTTTGCACTTGCACATAAATAATCTCTAATTAAAACTAGTTGTTTGTTACAAGATTTTTTTCCCTTTCTTTTTGTCGAGGGGGGTGCCAGAGAAGTAGTCTGCACAGGGCGCTTGAACACCTAAGACCGGCTTTGGGTGTTCCAATACACTATATGGACAAATGTATGTAGTGAGCACTCTATCTGTGTTTGGGTGGGCTAGCACATTTATAAAGGTCCCCAAAATGTTTGTCGTCCACAAGCCCACTGCTCCTATATGCTAATAGGGTAAATAACACAAGTCCAAATTGTTATAGGATTGCGCAAATTCAATATCACAATATCAAATGATCTCTGAAGTATTCAACTTTGTACAGCCTTAACCTGGTCTGCACATTTCATTGGGTTTCCCTGCACACTACTGAATGCTGTGGTATCACATTATGTGCTGTTTTTCTCAATGACCTTGATTACAAAGCCATGGGAGGGAACAGAGTAAATGCGGGCAAACTGACTGCAAAGAAGCTGAATTGGATAGCTTGTCATGTCCACACATGAACTGAGGGGAACCTTGCTTTAGGACATATAGGATATAGGTCTTCATAAAACATTCTTTTGGATGTGCATGGGACCAAAAGAAAGAAGGAGAGGGTTATTTTAACGAACTTGGCTTGTGGTCTTTGTGTTTAATCAAACCAGACCAAGTGAGTTAATTAAATTCTTATTTATTAAGAATTCTTTGAAAAAAGAAGACTCGGTCTCAATAAAAGGGACTGAAAAAATAAAAACGAACAGCAAATAGAGCTCTGATGAAAAAAAATGTCTAAAGGAATAATATAAAAATAGACAGTTCACAAATACTTTTCCAGAAGTGGAGGCTGTTAAAGAGGAGGGGCCAACTCCATTTTAATTCTCAATATTTTGGAATGGTATGTACAACAAGCTCACATAGGTGTGATGGTCTGGTGTCCACAGACTTTTTGTCATATATACATAAATATTGGTATGCTGTGAGATGCTTAAGCATTACTTAAATCTACATACAAGTGATGTAGACATATGAAGCACACAGTAATAAATATCACACATTTGTCTTTATGGCTATTTTTACTTTATTTACTTATGACACATTGGTCCAAAGACTTTTATAATTAACATTTTATCAATTTTGAATTTCTTTCAAATTCATCCCCTGGCAGCCGTAAATCTAGAAAGACTACTCCTCCCCCTATCTCAGGTAGGGCAGGAACAAAACTATAAATTACCTCTCCCTTATATCTTTCCCATGTAATTAAAAAAGTCATACCAGAAATAATGCAAAATATCAGTTTGTTGGGTGGGAACAAGGGCTGCCAGGAGATGAGCAAGGAAAATAAATTCTCAGTAAGTAGAATTTTCATTTTCCCTCGCCATCCCTGGCAGCTGTTAATCTAGACATGTCACAAAGATAAAGGGAGGGATTAATGCAAGGCCATATGGATAACCTTTCTCCCAAAATCCATGCCTGATGAGGAGAGAACTTCCATCGAGTAGTGTTTTGCAAAACTATGCAAGAACTTCCATGTGGCTGCCCTGCAGATATGGGCTGCAGAGGATTCTGCTTTTTCTGCCCAAGATGTTGCCATCGACCTCTAGTCCCCTTGTAGGCTTAAGCTATTGCTTGAGTGATCTATCTGGCCATTGTAGCTTTAGACACATTCTTTCCCTTGGAAGATCCCGAGGGCAACGAAGAGGTTAGAATCCCGTCTCCAAGTAGCAGTTCTCTGAAGATAATTAAGAAGGCATCTTCTCACATCCAACATAAATACACAAATGGAAATGTTTCTCAGTGTGAGATCTTGGGTTTTGACAGAATGTAGGCAGATGAGTCTCCTGATTCTAATCGAATGTTGAGAACACTTTAGGCAAGAATTCCGGAGGGAGCGTAAAGGAAACATTCTCTTTTAGTACTTTCAGTATAAATGCCTGAAAACCTCGAGCATGAGCTAGGGCTCAGTGAACTGCATTCCTCATGGAAACCGACTGGGTACACCTGACAAACGTTGCTTCCTTCTCCCCATGGGCACTGGGACCACAAAACCTCAACAGGCAGACAGGCCTAGTGTCGGACACAGCAGGAATCATAGCTCTTCGGGATCCTCGGCTGTGCTGTAGTATACAGAATAGCAATACAGCCCTTTACTGCCCTGATGAGGGCAGGACCAAGGCTTACCCCAATAACAAGACGAGACTCGTATTGAGGTAAAACAGGAACTACTTTGCTCGTTGTTTCCTCCTGGACCCGCAAGGCGTAGCCAAATACAATGCTGTAGTTGTCCTGAAAAGGACAATGAGTGATATATAGTGAGACCCTGAAGCATTAGACAAGACTAATGTCCAGGTGAACAACAACTACTACTCTTTATTGGGGAAACACACAGCCTTAATTACTGCAAAATCTTTGACTGATCCTAGAGAAAAGAAACTGGGGATCATGGGACCGCAGTATCAGTTTTCTGTCTGGTTTATAGAAGCATGTATTTATTTATTTATACACTGAAGAAAAATGTAAAAATGTTGCTGTGTAACCCTGCTCCTATCAAACCCTGCTCCTATCAACATCTCACTTCTCGCTATGAACTCCCGGCAGCAGAAATTTTCAGGTTTCATCAGCTTTCGCATTTCGTCCGCCTCTTTCTGATGCGTCACCCGGATCATGTACCGACGATTTATGAACAGGCCACCCGACTCCCACACAAACCGAGAGGTGCGATTTCTCATCTGTACAACCACTTGTTGGGGGTCAAGTTTCCGTCTTCGCCTCTGTTTGAACAGCGTTGGGAGACAGACCTGGGACACAATCCCTTGAGTCCGCAGACTGGGGAGAGATATACGAAAACGTTTGGAAGGTCACCGCGTTCAGGGGAACTGCTATAAAGTTCTTTCGCGTTGGCACCTTACACCCTCCAGACTCCACCGTATGTTCCCGACACATTCCCCTCTATGCTTCAGGGGTTGCGACGAGGAGGGGACCTTTCTGCACACATGGTGGACCTGCCCTCAGGTTGCGTCTCTTTGGTCCTACTTCTTTGACAGCTTGAGTGCAGCCCTTGGTGTACGCCTGCATCCTGACCCCTGGACAGCTCTTCTCTGCAGAAACTATCCGCTGGACACTTTGACCAAACCAGCTCACCGTTTAATCTTTCGAATTTGTACGGCTGTCTGTCTAGCTATAGCTAAGATTTGGAAGTCGGGTGCCCCTGCCATCCCTTTTATTGAAGCTAAAATTTGGGACATCCTCAAGTCAAGTCATCCTCATGACACGTCGCACCTCTTCTACCTCACGTGGGATCCCTGGCTGGAGAAATTTGTGCCGCCTCACGTCCCTATATCTTGGCTGTGAGAGTCGTCATTCCCTTTTTTTTTTTTTTCCTCCTTCTCTTTCCCTCTCTATCTCTCTTTCTCCTTTTCTTTCTCTCTGTATCCGCGGATTTCCATTGTTGTGTTATGCTCTGCGACAGTACCGGATGCGACCAGCATTCTATTGGCCTTCTCGTCTCTGTTCTGTATTATGCAATCGATATTTATGTATCTCGTATTTCCCCATTATGTGGTTGTCACAGTGCGAGCTATGTCTGTTTTCGTCATATGACACGATTGTTTACCATTCTTGTCATCCAATTTCATGTACTCATGTTATGTCAGCCATGTTACGCCTCTGGTCCCAGTTGCTTTGGAAATCTTGCCTTGTTTTTCTGATATATATTAAAATAAAATACTTCTTTAAAAAAAAAAAAAAAAAAGTTACTGTGCAGTCCTACCTTAGAAAGGGTGTAAAGAAAAAACTAAACAAACTCATTGTAGCTACTGATTAGATGTCCTTGTGACTTTAACCAAACCAAGGTTAAGCAACGTTTTCTTTGCAACAAAAATACTCTCTCTCCTTTAGCTTTAAATAAATGCACAAAGATCTAAAGATTTTAAAACTTTTTATTACACTGAAATAAAATGGATATTTGTCTACACCTCTTGCTTTCTCTTTAATTACCATTTTTGACAACAGCTTTGGAATTTTCGCCCCATATGGCATCATCCCACGTTAATGGAGACCAGTAACATTTTAAATCATAGGATTTAACGTTTTGTCATCAGGAAAAATAATCCTCTGTGCACTTTGCCAATTATGTAAAATCTATTAAATTTTGGCAACTGTGTCAGAGCGCATGCTTAAACAGAACAGTATTAATTATATGCATTGTGCTTGCAGAATTGCAAATATTCAAATGCAAAAAGGAAAACAAAGTGTAAATCCCTTTGCAACATCAATACGCAGCACCATATGCAAAAAAAAATGTGCACAGAATCTGCTAGATATCACAAAGGGTAGAGGCCAATACATTTTAATGCATTCTCCATTGAAACAAAACGTAGCTTATCGGCTGTCCAGAAACTAGAGCTTCTTGTTTAGTTAATCGCAGCTTCGATGAAGCAAGTTGATATACACATTTTCTTTTGCAATTATGAAAACTTTTTATGCTGTCCCCTTCTTACCACTTTGCTGAGGGGAATACAATGCATGTTTGTAACCTTCAAACTAAAAGTAACTGCAAGGACTATACCATGTGATGGAGTTTAAGTAGTACTTTGAAATTAAAGTATTCAACCTATAAACGCGCTGCTCGCCCCTGCCAAGTTACATATTCCTTGAAAGAACCGGCAGAGAGGGGATGAAAGGAGATTAGCAGTAATCATACAAATCCCCCCCCCCACACACACACACACAAAACACAGTAGGTCGCATTTGTATTGTGTGCCAACTAGGAGGACTGTATTGGGAGGTGGGACCCGCCAAAAAAACTTGCGGGCGGTCAGGCACTGTACCTGTGGGTCCTGGTAATCCCGCGCAGTCCTGCAAGGCTGCCTTCTTGCTGCTCCCTTACAGTGTCTCCTCTCTTGCGCCGCCCAGGAACAAAACAGTCACGTGATGTGACGTCACTTCCCGTGACGCCGCCTTGTTCCTGGGCGAAGCAAGAGAAGAGACGCTGTGAGGGAGCAGCGAGAAGGCAGCCTTGCAGGGCTGCGCAGGAACTCTGCAGTTCAGGTAAGGAGGTGGGCGGGATTGGCCACAAATGTGGCGGGAGCGGGCAAAAAATCAGCGGGAGCGGGATTAAAAAAAGCTGCCCCGCGCAGGGCTCTAGTGTCAACCATGGACAAGGGACAAAAACTCCTTTTACCTTACTGTTGTGTCGGTTATGAATGAATTATGAACAGACAAGACACTTTTGAATACTCCCCAGGGGTAAAATGGAAATTTAAAATAAACCACATCTCTCCACAAGATCCAATATATAGATATGCTCCAGAACATCATGAAAACAGGGCCAAATTGAGCTCTCAAAAATAAATACAAGATTTCTACTTGATGTGTGTGTTCAAAGACCTATTTCTTCCTCCATGGACAAAAACATGTTATTCGATGTTTTTTTTGTTTTTGTTTTTTAAAAAAAAGAAAGATGAATATTCTAAAATATTCCAGTTGAATTCTAATGTTACTGAATTTATTTTAAAAAAAAAAAATGTCCAAACTCTTAATAAAATGGATGTCCTATACTGCACAAGTAGATTGGAGAGTCCTCCTTAGGATTAGTTTTCCTCTTTTCTACTTCCTGATTGGAAAAGGGGAAGTGCCAGTTAATTTTGTTTCCTCCTTGAGCATTAAATAAATTATGTATATTTAAATGCAGTTTAGCATTGAGAAAAACTTGATTTTAGCTTATTTTGTTCCATTAAACATCCGTTATCTCGAAAGCTGGAAGCTGCGGTTACCATCAGTCACCGTCATGTGATATTTCCTGCTCAAACACCGCACTGTGCTGATCGCTATGCTATGAAGGCCAATTTTCCACAGACTTTCATTAGTCAGATTGTCCAGCCTATCGATTAAGAGTGAGACACAGACAGTATGATAAAGGAGTCAGGGTGTTTGTATATTATATTGCGCTAAGATAACAGCCACAATACATTCCTAATATGCAGCTGCCTGAAGATATTACATCAAAATGTATTCTGATACACAATAAAAATGTGGGCATTCCCTATTAAATTCTTCTAGCAATTTATACAGCATATAAATTATAAAAAAAAAAAAAAAAAAAAGCCAAATTAAGATTGGAATATTTAAAATGTAATAAAAAAAAAAAAAAAAAAAAGTCCACCCTGGCGCTACCTACATACAATTGGTATTTTTAAATATTTAAAAAATCTGTATCCATTTCTTTTAAATAGTTGCTGAAAGTCTTTCATTGGAAATGTTAGGAAACTGAAGCTTGTATTATAGCTTTGATTTAACCTAACCCTGCTTAAAATTAGGAATCGTCAGGGAACCAAGCTCATGAAAAAGTATGTTAAATGCTCTGACGTTAGAGGAACCAACCTGGTCGGCTTCAAATTGTTCAGAAGGGAAATACTAAAGTCTTAGGGAAGTGAAATGCTAGGATAAAGACCTCGCTAGCTGGTAGCATTACTTTTTCAAATATGTTGTGGGGGTGTGAGATGGGGTAGAAGACACCTATAAAATATTAGTCACTGTAGAGTACATTTTTAGTTCTTTGAGTTTCTGCATCTCCCTACGATTTAATACTAAACTCCTACAGATGGTAAGCAAAATTCTCTGTTAGTATGGTTCACAAGGCAATCCGACAGAAAGGCAGCAATCATTACAGAAACAGTGATCAATGGCCATGACGACGACATCAGCAGAGGCACCAAATGAATGGCAGAAAAGTGGACACTGACAAAGCCGAGGCCCATGGTAATTGCAAAGAAGCTTTGGGAGTGTGGTTCTCTACTGTAACTGGCGGTGTGAGGCATGTGCAGGTGCTGGAGGGCACGGAAGATGAACAGTCACGTTTAGCAGCCCCCTGCAGGGGCCACACATGCTCCCTGCGATTTTACTTTATGCCTCTGTCCTCCACGTCGCCGTCCTCCTCCTCCTGTCTTGGGCTGTGGAGAGAGAGAGTGAGAGTGAGAGACATTTAAAACAAAAAAACAAGTAAATAAACGACACATTTAAATTATTTACTCCAGCTTATGAAGAAGTACAGCCTTCTGTGTTTTTGAGATCTCCAGGTCTGTTTAGTTATTACCAAAATAAGGAGAGCAGTCCACTAACGTTAGTACCCTTTTAACTTTTTATCCAAACATCCAGTTTTGTTGACCATTTCTTTTTAGTTTTTATTTTAACCTGTGCTTGTAGTGCTGTTGCTCCTGCGGTTATCCCAGTTGTGGCTGTTGAAGAAGCCTCCTCCATCGATGCTACTCCTGAGCTCTGTTCATCCTTCTTTCCAAGTGGGACTTTTTTGGTAGACTGCATCTTGACTTGTTGTGGTTTGGCATTCATTGGCTGATTGTTTGTACTTTGTAATAGCTGCAGATAGATAGACGGTAGGTTAATGCTCCAGCAACACCAGATACCGCGTTTATTCTTAAACTGATGCAGGAGAGCCATATGCCTATCCCGTGCATTACTGTAGGATTCTACACTTTTGCAGTGTCCCACTTATGTACTACTCTCTCAGCAAAGTAAAATTTCCAAACATTACATGCACATTGTTCTATTTGTTTTGATATAAACACAACAAGGTGAACTTGAATCAGCAGCAGGCTTGTCATTATGTGTGTACATATCGCTCAAAATTAGGGTGTACTAGTTTGTCAAAACCACTCTTAAGAACAGATCCACAGCCGTTGCTGTGGACATGCTATATCAAATATTTTCATTAATGAGGCTAAAGTCCATTAAGTCATTATTTAAAGATTGTTAAATTAGGAATTTACTTAACGTTGAGCTCTGCTCACATAATAAATAACAAAGAGAGAGAAAGGGGCGCCGAGTGGTTTTCGCTTACCAAGCTGTCAGTACCCGCTCGGCGCCCCTCTCTCTCTCTCCTCTGCGGCGAGTCTCCCTGTTCGGTCTTGGTGCCGGCTTGTAATGCTGAGTGCCGGAAGATTACCTCATTTCCGGCACTCAGCATTACAAGCGGGCCCCGAGACCAAACAGGGAGACTCGCCGCAGGACTGCTGAAAGGTAAATACAAGGAGGGCGACAGGGACGGAGGGAGAGAATGGGTAGATAAGGGGGGGGGGCCCCCATTTTAAAATTCGCCCCAGGCGGCATTTTGCCTTGGGCTGGCCCTGCTTACACACACACACACACACACACACACACGAGTTTTGCCACTGGTGGATTGGGGAGGTGCTCACATGCTTTTGATACTTTGCAGCAGCACAATGTATCCCAGTCAGAACAAGATCACCAACCCATTGTCTTCTGTTAGGCTAGACCTTGATTTTCTTTCCATACCAGTAAGCAGTCATGTCATCAGTTACCCATTTACCTTGGTGCTGCCCTAGGCCTGACCCAGAGAAGCGCCACCAGCTGCCTCCTCCATGAGATTGTTGTGGACTGTCGGGATATGATGTCTATACCTGGGAACTCTCCGGGTTTGCTCGGAGATTGCCGGGTGAAGCACCGCTCCCCGCCCATTTTCCCTTTAAATGGGGGTTTTTCCCCCACAGACATCAGCGGGGAGTCCAGGCCGTGTCCCACAAGGGAAGGCCGGGTAGCCGGAGCCCAGAAGTTCCCAGGTATGATGAGATCATATCCCGACTGTCTCTCGGTGAAAGTGCACTATACCTTTAAAACAGTCTATGGAGGCTGTGCTGTCCTAGGACAGGATATTCAAGTGCAATGTGAAGCAGAAGACAAACCAATATACTGACATAAATGCTTACGGGTGAAGAAATATAGGGCTAAGTTTATTGTGGGTGAAAAGGAGACAAACACAATGCTGTGGCAGGATTCATAAATTAAAAAAAAAAAACTAACACCAGTCATCCGTTCCTAAACTCAAACTAAAACAATTTGCTTTGGAAATTTGCAGAACTAATGGCAAAGTATTAAATATAAAAGGATTTTCCCGTGGAAGACGGGCTTTCATTCAAAGCCTACCTTTGTTATGGTGCCCACAGCTTTGGTACGACCTTCCCTGAACACCAGCCTCTGATCGATGTGTAGGTATTCCGGTGTTTTGATGAAGCGGAAGTGAACAGTTGCTTTATCTCCGGTGCGTAGACAGTCACGGCTCATACTCAGGATAGTGGCAGTTTGGCGAATACTGCCACAATGCACTAAACAAAGAGACATTTTAGCAGAGTAGGACAAATGCAGCATATATTTGCAATGATGAACAACAAAAAAAAACCAAAAACATAAAAAATAAAAGGAGGGTGAGGAGTCAGGTCGAGTTTAAGATGGAAAAAAAAAAAAAAAAAAAAAAAAAGCATAGCATTGCCATCTTTAAGCAATCCGTAATGTTTTACTTCCTGCCATATCTAGTGTCAACTTTTATTTCCCCAAAGTAAAACAAAACTGCTGTCACCCACAGAAATTACATTTAAATTTGTTGAATGTAGGAGATAAGGGAAGAAAACCACAGTTTCACCCATACATTTATATTAAATAAAAACTAAAAACACAGCCACTACATAGTCAAATAAAAGAAAGTTAGACAGATGGTAAAAACAGAGGTTTCCTTTAACAATGGCCACTTAGAATGCTTTTTATATGGTGTGTGTGTGTGTGTGTGTGTGTGTTCACTCTTCCTTGCTATCCACTTGCTTCCACTAAGACACAAGATAGCTTCTCGTATTGTAGCTGTACAGCTAACCAGCAGCTGTTAAACATAACAAATACATGCCTCAACACATGCTTGCCTACCATATTGAAACCAGCTTGGTTTGTATGATAGACCTGACATATTATGCAAACTTTGTTACATCTATGCACAGAAAGGTAGGAAAGGCAGTGTGAAACTGTTTGGGGGATTCGGTGGGATATGGGCCCCTTAATTCACCAAAGGACAAAACTGCCAGAGAATAAATACCCATGGCCTGGTATCGAGGGCTGATTGTGGTAGGATGGTGCAACACCAAGATCTCTGCTTCAAACTCCCATGAAGCCTGAGGGTTGAGACGTGGAGAAACCATCACCATGCCCTTCCTGATAGAGGAGCGTTTAATCTAGGGAGAAAACAAACTTATAGAATCCATGTGTGCAAATATTACTTTTTCATTAAATTAATCTTAATATGTATACAAGTCAGTTTTATACTGTTCTGCAGACCATTTACCATAATACTAGGGCTGCAACTATTATTTTAATAATCGATTAGTTGACCGATTATTTTTTCGATTAATCGGATAAAAAAAAACCAATATGCAAATTTTTCGTTTATTTAAAATAATTTCATGAACTGGATGTTAAAAAACAACTTAAAATTTACATTAACATTCTTATTTTGTTATGATGTAATAAAAAACAATATTTTCAAAGTACAAGAACCCAAACACAATATTTATGAAACAAAATAACCCCAAACATTCTGAAAAGAGGTGGACTATTACTGTTCAAGAAACTTTGCACCCAGCACCCAGCACTTTGCCCCAGCCCTGGCACTTTGCACCCAGCACTCAGCACTTTGCCCCAGCCCTGGCACTTTGCACCCAGCACTTTGCACCCAGCACTTTGCACCCAGCACTGTGCCCCTGCACCCAGTCTCCAACTCTGCCCTGCCCCCAGCCCTGCACCCAATCTCCTGCCCTGCACCCACACTCACACCCTGCCCTGCATCCCCACCCCCACTCTGCCCTGCATCCCCTGAAACCCCACCCCCGCGAACCGCTCTGTGCGAATGGAGCCACTCGCACAGAGCGATTCGCACAGACATGAAGAATACTTACCTCCGGAACGCGTCACATCCGTCACGCAACTAAAAGAAGGCGGAGACTGCAGAGCGTGTAGCAGAAGCGGGGAACGCTCGCGGAGGTAAGTAAAAGGAGCCGAGTGCTCCAACAACGAATCGATCACTCGATTAATCGATAACGGAAATCGTCGACAACGATTTCCGTTAACGATTATTATCGATTCGTTGTTTCAGCCCTACATAATACTTAAACCATATCTGAGGCAACCTTTTACCTCTTCAATGAAAAGAATCCAAAAAAGGTGTTGACAATGATTCATCGGAAAGTTTAAACTAACTCTGAGGTGACATTCAAGAAATCTCACAGATTTCGACATAGGAACATAGAATTTGATGGCAGACAAGACTAGTCTGTCCATTTCTCCCGAGGTAAATCCTCAGACCTTTAATCGGTGCTTGGTATTGTCTTAGATTCACAATAGCTTTATGCCTGTCCCATGCATGTTTAAACTCAATCTCTGTATTTAGCCTCTACCACTTCCACTGGGAGGCTGTTTCATTTATCTACCAGTTCATAGCTCCATTCAAGATAGGAAAACACACAACATCAGCTCTCCATACTGCCCTTTTAATGAATAAACCTCAAAGTGTATGAGACTGCAGAATGTTGGCAGAGAAAGTGGATAACATCAGCTACTGTACAATTATACGAGAGCCTACAATTTTTTTTTTAAATCACAAAACAGTGTACTTTAAAAAGGAGTAGAAACATGAAAGATGGAAATTAAAAAGGAGAAGAAAACGGGGGGTGTTAGGGGGACTGGAAAGGCAGATGGTTCCAACCTGCTGTGAAGGTCAGTGTTTTACATCATACAAACTGGCTACAAAAAGATTCTACAACTCACTTCTACTAAGGAAGCTTTTTCCTATTCTGCCATACAGAGAATTAAGTCCAACTGGTTTAGATATTTAAAAATGGTCATCAATCACAGCTCGTACTTTAAAACAGTCAAATTTTAGATCACAAATACATGCCATTAACATTACTAGGCTAACCAATACCAAAATTTGGCATCACCAAAATAATGATTCGCTCACCTTTTTCAAGGCAAAAGATGCAGTCTGTCCACCTCGCACCTCCTTAACTGGCATTCGTTTGCGGTGAATAGACTTCACTGCAATGGAAGTGAAGCTGCCCAGTGGATCAGGTCCCAGTAGGAGAAGATCATTTAACTTAATCAGACCTCTCAATGTTGTTCCAGAAACCACTGTGCCCACACCCTACAGGGGGAAGAAAGAAAACAAAAAGTTTGGTTTTGCCTATGTAGAAGTTCAGAAGGCCTGTGTCCCTTCCCTGCTTACTGGTACAGAATAGGTGTCATCAATCTGAAACTCTGCAGGTTCCTCCTCGCGAGAGCTGGTACGAGGAGAAAGGAGGTTCAGAAACATCTTGAGAAGGTCCAGGTTCTCCCCTGTAACATTTGAGATCTGGAATATAGGACACATCCTGTACAGAAAGAAGTGGGAAAGTTACAGGTAACGGGATGGTGCGAAGTGAATCTAATAACATATCAAAAAAAAGTTAATGGAAATTATACATTGATATATTTATATAAGCAATAACATCACAAGACAAGAAATCGTAGTTTGTTTTTTTGTAAATGTTCCGCTATTCCACTTTCTTGTGACTATTGCCTTGAGCAACATGTACATATAGGAATACAAAGCTGACAATTTTTGCTTGCTCTTCTAAATTCATGTATGCAGAAAGTAAAGTAACTCATGGACAGAGGTCCAGCTGAATGTTTTGTCTGTAATAAACTCAGCTGGTGTTTCAGTTAGTCAAGTAACCCCTCTAAAGGCAAAAGCGTGGAACTCCGTCATTATAGCATTATATAATTTATTTTTATAGGTAATGGCTGTCTGTTTATTCTGATTAGGCGTGTCTGCACATTTATCAAGACCCATACCTCTCTGAACTAAAGTTGGAAGCTGTGACAATAACATCATCTTTGTTCTGGACCAATACTGGTATCTTCCTACAGCCAGGAGACTTCAGCAGTCTCTGTAACAACTTTAGAGTTTCTGCAAAACATACCACAAAAAAAAAAAGTTTTAAAGCATTATTTCTACAAAACAAAAGTTATATTACACACATATACACCGATCAGCCATCACATTATGACCACCTGCTTAATATCGTGTAAGTCCCCTTTTTACTGCCAACACAGCCCTGAACCCTCAAGGTATGGGCTCCACTAGACCTCTGAAGGAGCGCTGTGGTATCTGGCACCAAGACTTTAGCAGCAGATCCCTAAAGCATCACACTGCTGCTGCCGGCTTGCCGTGTGTTTTCCCAAAGTCACACACATGCACCTGGCAATCCAGGTGATGTAAAAGAAAACGTGATTCATCAGGCCACCTTTGCTTCATGGTCCAGTTCTTCTGCTCATGTGTCCATTGTAGGCAGTGGATAGGGGTCAGCACCCTGCTTGGTCTGAGGCTACGCAGCAACAAACTGATGACACTTTCAGAACCAGCCTTAACTTTTGTCAGCAGTTTGAGCTACAGTAGCTCGTCTTCTGGATTTGACCAAACGGGCAAGCCTTCAACCCCCCACGTGCATCAACGAGCCTTGGCCGCTCTTGACCCTGTCGCCGGTTCACAGATTTTCCTTCCTTGGACTACGTTTGATGATAGGTACTGACCGGGAACACCCCACAAGAGTTTTGGAGATACCCAGTCGTCAAAGTTGCATTTTACAGCAAAAGTTTGCTACACAGTCAAAAAACTAGGTATGATTAGACTATCATGGGTCCACCAGCAGGACAATGGTCCAAAGCCCACACCTACAAGTGTTGGAATGGTTGAAAAAAAGCAGGGGAGCCAAAACCTGCCATTCAGCAATCATTAAAGAGCTTGAACAAATTGCAATTGAACAGTGGGAGAAAGAGAGCAGACTTGGCTACAAGAAATGTTAGGTTGCATACCACTTGGCAACAATGACAGCCTTCACTTAGGGAAAGGTGCCTTTAATACTGTCCAGGCCATATTTTACATTTCTTCAGTGAAATCACATTTGAAAGCATCTTTTTAGTTGAGTACCTTTGGAGATCACATTAAAATATTCTGATAAGTGTATCCACTTTGTATTGTAAATGAAGATATTGTATATGATGTACAAAATATTCAAGGATACCAATAAAGTTGATCATAACTGTACAGAGGCTATATATTTATATTTTAAACAGTACTATATTTGACAGATTAGAATGGTACAGTACAGTTTAGCGCTGTATGCAACTTCACCTTGTAGTATATTTGCCGGACACATATCTATCTTTGTCACCACCACAAATACTGGGACATTGAGCGCCAAGGCCAGACCCAGGTGTTCCTTGGTCATGCCCACTATACCAGCATTGCTGCCCACCTAGGGAAAGAAGACAGAATTTGTTAAACTAGAATAAATCAGACTATTTTCCATCGAGTTAAAAATAGTTTCTTCTAAAACTATGTGTTTTATGTTACAAAGTAAGCCAAGTAGGTCTATTACCTTTCACCGTTTTCTACCGAATATGCTAATAAATATAAAATAAATGATTTTATATTTATGATAGTTTGGCGTGTAAACCAGCATTTCCCCTTATGTGTGAGCAAACTCACAATAACACATCCAATGCATCTAAGCAAAAAGGGGACAAATCCTACATACATATAGACATGTAAATCCAATGGTCATCAAACATGAAGCACTTGATATTTACCTTTGCTGGTTCTAGAAAATGTGGATTATTTTCTGTGTGTGTGTTACTTGGTTTCTCTCTGTGGTTTATCATGTGTACAAACACTTTTTATAGGTACTGTTCTGATGTATGCTTGCTATTCAAAATATCTACAACAGCTACAGCCCAGGAGTTGCAGTACATAACATCATCCATTCGAGACAGAAACAGTGTATAAGGAAGTAAACTCCATAGCACACTATACATAAAAAAAACCAAAAAAAAAAAACGCAAGCCCATATATTTGGTGTAAAAAAAAATAAAAAAAATATACATGTATATACTATACGACTAAAAGTGTGTAGACATCCCCCAGAGTTTCAGCCAAACCAATTGCCGACCGGTTAAAAAACCAAGCACATAACCTGGCTATCTCGATATACCAGGTGGGGTAATCTCTCACTACAGCATTCCAAACTGCCTCTGGACGCAACATCAGTAATGTGCATTGGGAGCTTCACAAAATGGGTTTCTATGGCTGAGCAACTCCCACAAACCGAAGATCACTATATGCAATGCCAAGCTTTGGCTTGAGTGGTGTAAAGCCCATTGCCGTTCGACTCTGAAACAGTGGAAACGTGTTCTCTAGAGCGATAAATCAAGCTTTGTCTGGAAGTCTGATAAATAAGGGTTCGGTGGACTCCAAGAGAATGCAACCTACCAGAACGCATGTCTGGGACTGTTTTTTCAGCATATGGGCTAGGCCTCTAAGTTCCAGTGAAGGGCAATATTAATTCTACAGAATATTAAGATATTTTAGACAATTGTCTGGCACCAGCTTCAGGAAGGCCCTTTTCTGTTCCAGCATGGCCGTGCCCATGTGAGCAAAGAAAGGTCCACAAAGACATGGTTTGATAAGTTTCATGTGGAGGAACTCACGTGGTCTGCACAGGGCCCTAATCTTACCCCACTGAACACCTGTCAACATCAGTGCCAGACCTCACCAATGCTCTTTTGGCAGAATGGGCACAAATTTGCACAAAAACACCACGTGATCTTGTAGGAAGCCTTCCCAGAAGTGCAGAGGTTGTTTTAGTGAGTGGTGGCCAAGTCCATATTAATGTCCAACAAGCTAATGTAGGCATTATACACACACACTTTTCTCCCTTTAAAACACTTTATAAATGGGCTTGCATATAATATATATAAATTATATTATGTATGGAAGGAAGAGTGTGCTCTTGATAAAACTCTCCAGGAAGGACTGAAAGTAGAGTTTGTATTATCACAAAAGAAGTTCTCTGTTGCGATTGCGTCCAGGGTTTCTCCCTACTAATTATATATTATAGTGCCTAGGTACAGCTACCATACCTTATCACCAAAATAAACAAACACACACTTGCATAGAAAACTAGCTTGTCTATGTTACTGCAACCAGGCTTCCTTCAAGTCTTACCATAAGCATGCAGAAGTCAGGTAGGTGCCCAGTCATTCCAAATACTGTGGTCTTCAAGTATTTTTCATGTCCAGCCAAGTCAATAAAAGTTATTATCTTTGAGGACTTCTCGCAGATTTTGGTCCACTCCAGGCTCCCCCCATGGCTATCTGGTTTGTTGACCACCTGTCCATGACTGTCGAAACCCAGAATGTCATTTCCTACACTGCTGGTCCGACCCGATTCGATCTCATGCTTATGGCGGAAGAGTTTTTGTCTTGCAAAGCCGCGCCCATTGTCCAATTCTCCATGGGTTAACACACCCAAAAGTGTGCTCTTTCCTGCATCCACATTGCCAACAACAGCAACTCTAAAAAGGAAACAGAGTTAGGGAAACCATAAGAAGCAACAAAACCAATAAGGGAAGAGATGCAAGTACGAACAATAGTTACATGAATCTGAACAATTGACATCTTCAAGGATACGCGTTCAAAAGAAGGTACCTGCCTAAATGCAGTCTGAATCACAGTCTGACTGATTATTGCTAGTTATTAAAAGGACAACTAGCAAATAGTCAAATTCCATAAATTAAACAGCAAACAGTATAGGTTAATTTTCATACACTTGTTAGGGCCGATTATGGTAGTCCTACTAATTTGTTCCTATTTAAATTACATGATAAATTTGGGATTAAAAATTCCTGGCATACACACAAGCTTTGTTTTTTTGCAAATACAATTGGCACCAAGCAGCAAAAATTCTCACCTGACTTCTAGGAAGTCATTATCGCCCACCCTCTTGCGCACCAAGTAGTCTCGTACTTTGCCTCCAGCCTCCTGGTGTTCACGCAACTGGATCATATCGGCACCAATCTGTTCTGCCATGCTGGTTACTGTGGCAACTGATGCCTCCATGTCAGCCTCGTTTAGTCCATATTCTGTACCATCTAGATAAGGGAGAGGAAACAGGAAAAATGAGCATTTGCAGCGTTTGGACAGCGTTCCATGTAATATGGTCTGCAGGTAGGAAGAAGTAGTACAGCGTTAGCAAATGTGTATTATAATAGGTGAAGTATAGCATACTGGCCAGTTCTGTGCTTTCAGAATATGGCGTTAAATTAATGTTTTAGACGGGCAAGCTTAACAATTAAGATCTCACCATCCCAAGCACAGTGCAGAAATAGAGTTGTGTGCCATTATGCAACAAGAAGCCCGTAAGCATGTATGGCAAGCTATTGCATAGTAAGTGGTTCAGTTTTACTAAAAAAAATATTTGCTCGCAAAACCAATACATCCCTTGATCTGTCCTAACAGCATCAGTATAAATGAACGGTCAGCAGTCAGTCAACATATGGTACTTGAGATTAAACATTAGCATTTAACACACAAGTTATCTTTTACACTAACCACAGAATCCAAGGGGCCAGAGTGTCGGCCATTTGCCAAGTCTTACATATTTAAATATGTACGTTGTGCTTAGGAATCATGATATAATGACCAGTTCCAATTGACATGCTAGATAAATACACATAGAAAAATATCTACCATAAAACTATACATTACAAAACATTGAACTGCAACCCATCATAGCAGCCGTACTAATTATTTCAATATCTGGATTTAAATGCAAGTTACTACTATATATATATATATATATATATATATATATATATATATATATATATATATATATAGTCAAAGCATGTAAGTTTTATGACAACTTAAACAAACATTTTCTTGCTGGAAGAATAAGCAGTGGCAAAGAAAACAAAATTTACATTTTGTTCTTTTAGCATAAAACGAACACATGACAATATGTGAATAGTGCCTCTTATTTGCTATAAATATAAAATTTTAATTATGTAAAGGCATCTCTAAATGTGGGATTTCACTTATGATTACCTAAAGTTAATTTTAAATTTAAGCAGCTTAGGTTAGTGAGGGAGCTATATAGCTCTACTTTATACCACACCAGTGAAAACAGGATATTCTAACCATCTTAAACTCAAATCCATACCAATTAAAGTGGTTAGTTACACAGACCCTATAGGAAAAAAGTTTTACCAGTAAATGTTCATTCATGTAAACTATGTGAACAATTTTTTTTTTAATAAAAGCTATGATTGAGAAAAATGTTGTTTTTATTTCTTTTTTTTTTTTTTCCTTTCAACCTGCCCCCCCAGTTATGCACATCTGCCCCCCCAGCTTGCCACTCTGACCCAGAAATGCCTTATACCCCCTATATGCCACTGTGCCCCATGATATGCCTTTTGACCCCCTATGTGCCACTGTGCCTCCAGAATTGCCTTATACCCCTATATGCCACTCTGGCATTTAGGGGGTTAAAAGGCATATCATGGGCAGAGTGGCATATAGGGAGGTAAAAGGTATTTCTGGAGGCAGAGTGGTGTATAGAGTGTTAAAAGGCATTTCTGGAGGCAGAGTGGCATTAAGGGGGTTAAAAGGTGTTTCACAGAGCACTCTGCCTCCAGAAATGCCTTATGCCACCCATTTAACACTCCCTCCCCCTCCAAACTTACCGGAGCTTCTGAGTCCCCGGTGCGTAGTGCGGGCAGCATGTAGAGCTCTACGCGATTCGCGTACACAACTTCCGCTGCAGCCGGAAGGAGGTGCGGTTAGCAGCGGGGGTTGTCTGCGTCCATCGCGCAGAACTTCCCCGGTTGTCAGAGACCACGGGGAACTCTGATATATGACAGCCGGGGTAGGTCTGCACGGACTAAGCACCGGGGACTCAGAAGTATCGGTAAGTGTGTAATATTATAAGACGACCCCGATTATAAGAAAGGGGGTATTTTTCAGAGCATTTGCTCTGGAAAAAAACCTTGTCTTATAATCGAGCAAATACTGTAATTTCTTTTCTTACCATCTCCATCTCTCCCCACCATTTTGCTCTCTTGCTTTTAATTCCTGGCACAGCAATCGCTTCCCCAATTGTGTAAACACATTGACACCAATTCTCCCGTCTCATACCCTGTCAACCCCACCTTTCATTCCAACTCATCCAGCTATGCCCCCCATTCTGAAAGGTGAACGCTCATTTTAAAATTAGTTAAAACAAAAATGTGCAGTTTTATTTTTGAAAAGACAAAAAAAAGTTTTCCATTGAAATGTTGCATATTATGCGATGTTATCATAGCCTAGTCCTAATACACAAACACACAGATACCGCCTATGGTAAACAATAGAATGCCACATTCGGACTAATGAAATTCTATGAAAGAATTGACTCCATTAGCACTGACATTACAAATCAGTTGGAATTTGTAAGACAAGCACTCACAGAAATAACCATAAACACAAACAAAAAACACAAACAACTTACCAGATCCTTGGCCAATAACATATATCGTCTCCCCCCTTCCTTCATCCATCCTATCCCGTAGCTGGCGGAGAAGGCTGTCATACTGTTCTGCACTGGGACTCACCAGTACATGCTACAATAAATAAATGTTACCCCGTGAGCAGGACCTCAGCCAAGTCAAACTTGTTTATGATACAAAACACCATAAACATCCAAACAAATACAAACTGCTTCATCGCCATGAACATTTTATTGCGTGGGTCATAACAGTGCTTATCTCAAGGCTGGTTCCCCTGATATTCAATGCACTACTCTGGTCATACTAAAGAGGATACAGGACAAAAAAAAAAAAAAGAAAAAAAAAGAAAAACTGACAAATTGGAGACTTGGTGAAATCAACATGGTTTGCAACAATTGTTACAAAATAACACTTAAGTCTCCCAGTCACTTTGTGTGCGAACAAAAACCTCAATGATCTGTAAACAAAACGTAGCTTCCGAACTCACCTGACCTAAAGTAACCCTTCCATGTACCTAATTTCTGATGTTCCCAATTACATCTGTGATCTTATGAGTATGTAATGTACAGGTTTTTTTTGTTTACAGATCATTGATACTTCAAATCGCATATAATGGATACCCCCAGTCCCAGTATTATAGTGAGAAAGACTGACACTTATGTGTTACTTTTGTTAACAATTGTTGCAACACACAACAACAATTGTCTGAGCGCAGTGGTTATTTTTTGGTTTTGCTTTTATTTGAAGTGTTGGGTGGTATACTTATTTCTGTAACATCTGTCTGTAAGCTCATCACTCTCCTACTCTCTCTTTACCAGGAGTCTTCCCTTCAAGAAGAAGCTCATCCGGTGAGATTGTGTGTTCTATAGAGATTACACATTCTATTCTCCAACAGGCCATGTTATTACACCATAACAGGTAGACAACATACCCAACATGACATCTTTATTAAATTGCTTTTCACAAATGAACATTTCCAGATAATACGTACACAACAAGTTATCCGATAAAATACAGTTGACAGATGTTTGGGTGCATGTGGATAGAACAAAAAACAAACCCAAAAACATTGATACATTCTTGGTGTAAATTCCATTTTGCCATACATGTTAAGATCTTAGAATTTTCTGTATAAAACAAGTTGCAATTCCCCTCCTCGCCTCATCACTCCAGTCAGAGTACGACATTTTGAAATAAATTAGTTATTAGACAAAGTGTATAGACTCACACAGGCAAAGTGTGTTTGTGGTCTCAGTATGCCCCGAGTGCCAATCGCCACGTTACCACGCTCTGTTCCTGTTGGGGGGGGGGGTTTGAGGGGACCGAGGGAAAGTGTGAGTATGGATGTGTGTGTGTTGGCAAGTATGTGTGCATGCGTGTTGGCGTCAGTGTGCAAGTTTGTGCAAATATGAGAAATTGCGTAAAGATCTATGCCACTGCATATTTAAGTTACTGGGTGAAAAGCAAGGGAAATATGGGGAAAAAAAGATGCCAGATATAATAATGAATAAGAGTAGAGATAGGGGGAAAGGAGAGTAATAATGAAATGGAGGGGGTATGGGACAAATGGGAGAAATATACAAAACTAAAAAAAAAAAAAAATGATTAAGGGGAGTATCAAGTGGATACCCGAGACTCGGTTTAAACCCGGGTGCAAATCCTTATGTACATATTATAGAGTTAAAATGGGATGTCTAGAACAGAAAATGGACTGCAACACAAGACAAAGGGGAAGATATTGGAGCCAGAAAGGCATTCATCCACAGAATGAGTAGAAGCGTTATGGCTACCTCCTAGAATTAGAAAAGTGCTTACAAGTAAACTTTATTATCACTTGATGCGATGCATCATACACCTTTGTACCATAAATAGAGTACCTGGCTGCGTCCTAGGGGTCGGGAACAGCACAATTTTGCAGGAAACACCCTTGTTTCTTTCTGTTTGACATTTATGATCTCAGATCAACAGTTTACATGTATTAAAGCTCCAAGGGCACCATATTGAGGAAAAAAAAATGCAGGATGATTTTAAGAAAAACTGCACACGCTACTACTCCTGAACCAGTAAAGCTAAAGGTTCTCAAGAAGCGATCATGGGTCTTCATCCTTTTTCAATATCATGTTGCTTATGAAAATACTTATTTTGTTAGTAAGAAATGACAAAGCCTTCTTAGAAAAACAACATTACCACTTGGCTCATGGACCATAAAGTTCCCTCCAGCACAGCCAGATCTACTAGTAAACACCTTGACACCTTATACTGCATATAGTATACAAAAGAATGCCCCAGTCTTAATCACTGAGCCAGACACTCAGACTAGTGAAAGCCTGAGGAAGGACAGATTTCATTAGCATTGCCATAAAGAATCAGCTCAGTGTGGTGTTTGAGCAGGGAAAGTGGGCCAAATAAAATAAAAATACATCACATGATTTTTTTTTTTTTTAATATCAACTACCTATCATTTAGTAGGGAACTGTGGTTGCCTCTGATCCTAGTAGGCGTAAATAAAATATATATATATATATATATATATATATATATATATATACACACACACACACACATACACACACATACATACACACTGTATAAAGCACTGGTGTAACTGCAATGGGTCCCCATGCCACTAGGGGGTCCAGTGCGACCCCTCGTTCCTGTCTCAGCATACAGATTAAAATTTGTTTAGATGGGCGCTTTCTAAACTATTTTGAACCGGCATGTAGCGACAGGAACATATTGGGGTCACGTGACAGCATGCTGCATAATTGTGTGTGTGAGCACTGCTGCGTAAGTGGGGTAAGAGTGTGTTAGTGAGTATGAGTAAGTCTGTTTACATATGTTGGAAGGGGGGGCAGGGGCAAAAAAAAAAAAGTCCCCAAACAACCTCTATGTGCAATGATCGCCTAGAACTGTTGCAGTTGGGGGGCCCTGGGGCAATTCTCATACCAGGGCCCTGTGATTTCAAACGAAACACTTGCTGATCCATATTGAATTGGATCAAAAATACAATAACTAAGCAGCATAAACTCTGCCCAATACACACATGTTGCAATACCACCGTAACCAAAAGATTCCATTTCTCTCTCTGACAGCTACCTACGAAAACAAACATTCTCAACACACTTTCAGATTTAGCTACATTCTTATCTAGACATTCAAAAAGGTCACAGCCTTTTATTCCAACAGTGTTGACAATGGACTTATAGCAACCCTACATACTATGTATACACACTCAGGGCAAGAGACAAAAGATAACACATACAGTTCAACGTGGAATGAAGTTCCGGCTCCACCCAGTGTCATTACAGTCTATAATCATGAAGTTACTAAGGCATTTCATCAGCTATGACAGGACAACCGGCAGCTAAATATCAGTTTGATATCATATCATACCAATAAAGCACTGAATCATGCAGAAGGAATGACAAACACCTATTGCACTCTACTTTCCAATTCACGGGAATATTACATACTTGGTCGTTAGATTTCATGGATATCTGTCACTGAGGATGGCGATAACCCCCTTGTAGTGAGCTGCATTAGAAATGCACGGCTTGTGATGCCAATGCTACTCGAGTAAGACACATGAACCTACTTTGTTCTTTTATTTTCATTAGAGCGAAGAAACCTGCACGACAATTGGGATGTTTACAAGCATTTGCCTCAAGATAAACAAAACACAGCTTCTGATAATATCAGTGAAAAGAGACCGCACCAAGCACGTTAGATCTCTATTTAAATCCAGTTAATAGCAACTGAGACATGAATTGTGCCAATTACACAACATTAATTATAGCCTAGAGTATGAAAGGTCTGTTACTTTATTCTTCCTGCTAAAGGTATAACATAAAACTTTTAAAAAACACCGTTTCCGCTTGTATAGAAACCCATCAGTGCCTACTTTTGTGTCACTTTAAGGCCAGTGGCCGCCTGATGGCATAACAGATAGGTCTGAGTGTTCCTGGCAAAAATGATTAAAACTTAATACACATTTACAGGACACCAGGACTTGGGTTTATACTGCGGCATATAGTGTGTTTTCATTCAGCAGGTGAAACAGCACCTTTAACAGGTCAGAAGACAACTTCACTTAAACCTGTAATGGAATCAAAGATCCCGACCATATTTCACTAGAACATATGCTAGATTACTACTACAGAACCCACGTGATCAGAGTCTGGCAAGTGGCTTTTTGATGTATATACAACCTTTATTCACACCGGTTGAATGAAACCGTGTCACTATCCGCTCCAATCAACATGCCCGCCAGCAGCATTTCATCAACACACCTAGGAGAAGCTACAGTAACGGGCCGTGGACCATCGCCAACACAGAAAAGATCAATATTTACTGTAAATAAGCGACTGACTGGAAGTCCCCAGCAAAGTCTCTCGGATGTTTTAATGACCCCAATAACAGCCTTTCAAATCGTTTTGTTAGCAAACATTAACGCAATTTTTGTAATTATTTGCGCACCGACACGTTAGTTTAAGATTAAACTGTAATGACAGCCAAAGGGCCTCATTTATCCCCGCCCTCTCCTAAGTGACACGTTCACTTGCCCCCTTCGCTCAGTCGGACTCGCTGTCAGCGGGAGACCCTTCCATTCTCCCTTCTTACTTTGCTCGTCAGGTCTATTTCTGTCTCGCCGTTCCTCATTGGCTCCCCATCGAAGCTGCAGTCCGAATCTTCGGCTTCTGGCTCTGGAGAGAACATAGAAGCCGGGACTGGGGATTCGCATAGCTTTTGCTCCGGTTGCAACGATGATGGAGACGCCATCTTTAACTAACTCCTTTGCTTTCCCTTAGTTATCATAAAAGTCTACCTAGCAACGAAAGCTTTCATATAGCTAACTCTTTTGCTATTGGTCACCTGTCCAAGTAACTCCTACATTAGAGCGCAAAGCCGCGCCTCTCGTTTGCTAACTTACGGCCTATTGCCACTTCGTCAATATGAGAAATAAACCACGCCCTTTTTGGCTGGAGTAAATAACGCTTCACGCGGTTCAGAGATAATACATCAGGTTAATAGCATTGAAACCACACCCCTTTACAAACGTTAGCCAATCGAAAGTTGTCACAATTATGTCTTCCTTTCTAACTTCTCCATGCTAGAGAACCAGTTTATAAATAGATGTTTAAATGTTAATGGATATTACTTAAACTAAGGTATCTTGATGTTATTAAACAAAATAAATCTCATTTTGTCTCATCTGTGCATTATTACATCATGCATGATGTCATATCCCAGTTTTCTGCCTCATGTTATGGGGCAGTGCAGGCTGGGCACAGACCTCCGTAGTGTAAATGGACCAGTTAAGAATAGACAGCTCAGATCTCCCCAGCCGAACCATTAAGTAAACGGTTCATCGAGGAGCATGATCACTCATACCCTGTTATGTGGAAAAGGCACTGCCATCCCTTGAGACCTGCTACCATAGGCCAGAATGCGCCAGTGGTTTTGGGGCCATATATGATTTGTCGCAGATCCACGCAATATTTCCTTAAGTGGTGGATGTGAACTAGCATAACATTAATGGAAACAATAACAGTATACTGCATTATCTATATATATATATATATATATATATATATATATATATATATATATATACATATATATATATATATACATACATATATATATATATATATATATATATATATATATGTCCCAGGGAGGGCAAGGTATTAGCCCTGCCTAGGATATGGTACGTAAGCAGGATAAAGTGGGGCACGGCTGTAGCAAATTTAACCTGCCCATTCAAATGGGAATCCAGCGCTGCTCCGTGGTGATACCCTGGAGAGGGACAGAGATGTGACGTCACATGATGTCTAGGCGCACACTGCAGCTCCTCTCTAATATTCAGCCGAAAGTGAGGTTCCGTCATTGAGGTGATGTGGCAGCGGACCTGCTTTTTAAATTAAATTGAAACAGGAGATTTATCACTGCCATTGATTAGGTTTTCCTGAACTATTCCTGCTCAGTAGGACAGGTAATTTAAATATTCCAAATTCTCCTGTCTTATTTTGATTGATGGGTGAAAATTTCCAGGGGGGAGTGCCCCCTGTTCACCCCCCTCCTTGCAGACTCCCATATAGATCTATAATAAGACAGACTTGGATAACTAAGTCAGTGTAAACTGACAGTGTAACTGGCTAAAGATAAAGCTTAATCAACTAGAAGGCAACACTGTCACTTATACTAGGATTAACATTTTCTGGAGGATTCTTTAAATAGATTGCCTCTGCATAAATTATTTTAGAAAGTTGGTGCAATAATAACGATGCTCAGAAATTTGAATTCTAAACTAGGCATAGTAGAAGCATTATTAAACACTCATCTACAAACACCAGGCAGCTTGTTTTTTTCCCTCAGAAATCTGATGGTGCTGCCACAACCACAAGGGATTCTGGGTAGGCAACCACAAGGGATTCTGGGTAGGCGCATGCAAATAAGGTAAAATAAGGTAAAATAAAAACTAGCAAAAGTGTAATTTACATGGCGGTTCTAAGTGGCAGCGCCAACGAAAATGCTGTTTTTATCCCCTGTATAGATTTGGCATTCTCAATTAATGATTTTTCATTCATTTTGAAACAAAGGCAATTTCCAGCGCCCTTACGTTTTCCAGTGAGCATAACCAAAAGTCAGACTTTTAGTAAGGTTGGAATATACATTATATAGACAAAATATATTACACCAACAGGGAATTTTATGACATTGTGCTCTAAATAAATAGACAATAATATGTAGTTTGCACAACATTTTGGAGTGTTTCTGTGGGAGTTTTTGCCCATTTATCCAGTAGAGCGTTTGCGAGGTCAGGCACTGATGTTGGACGAGAAGGCCTGGCTCACAATCTCTGTTCCAAAGTTGTTCAGTGAGGTTGAGGTCAGGGCTCTGTGCGGCCGGTGAAGTTCTTCCTCACCAAACTCATCCAACCATGTCTTTATGGACCATGCTTTGTGCACTGGGCCACAGTCATTCTGGAATAGAAAATGGCCTTCCCCAAAAAGTTCCACAAAGTTGGAAACGTAGCATTGTCCAAAATGTCTTGGTATGTCCCCTTCAGCATACCTAGACAGAGGTAGAACTTGATGGGACAGCGAGATAGTCCAGATTTTGCCACTCTGTCTCATGCAAAGTGGAATAGTTGGGAGGCCTGCACATAGCACAGAATAGCGTTTGGTCCTTGGTCACATGGCTTTTTTAAAAGCAGTCCCCAAACACAATACCTTGAGCACTGACGGAGTATTTTTAAAAATAATTTATAGCTGACATTACTATCCAGATAAAGTCAGCAACTCTTAGATATAATGCGATTCTGCAAGTTGGTAGCACCTTTGAAATTAAATTGACGTCTAGGGAATACCGTCCAACACATTACTGTTAATTAATAACATTTGTTATCTGTTATCCGGCAGGATCTGTCCGGATTCTGCCCGGAGACTCCGCTTCACCCGGAGTCTCCGGGGCAGAATCCGGAGAGATCTCAGGTATGCTAATAAAGTAAACACGAGTGACAACACAATTATTTGGGTGTGTGTTGGGTGCGACGTGGCATTCTTCCAAGCACTGTATGCCTTTACGCTGAATGTAGCTCACAGCTAGCAGTATTTTAATGATTTATTTCCGTCTAGGCTAGCGTCCTCACAAATACAGTCTCCCTGACACCAATATCTGCCCAGCACCTGAACGTAACTGCTAAATAGCCCGACACCCTAACAGAAAAATACCTAACCTGAGCTCCCCTCCTCCTCCTCTGTGGTCCATCAATTCTTACCTCTGATTAGTGGCTAATTAGTGGCAGAAAAGCTCTCCCATTGAATCAGCCCAATGTGTCTGTGAGCCAGTGGTGATTCTACAGAAGGGACCCTATGGAAACTTAAAGGGACCTACAGCTATCATTATTATTATTATTATTATTATCTTTTATTTATATAGCGCCAACAGTTTACGCAGCGCTTAATACAATACATAAATTCAAGGGATATGACAAGACAAGAATTGACAGACTAAGACAAACCGATACATTTGGTGGAGAGAGCCCTGCTCGCAAGCTTACAATCTATCATATGTGTTAAGTGCCTCGATAACTGTGCTGTCCCTTTAAAAGACACACAACACAATTGTAAAAAAGATGAGTTTCCCCTTAATAAAGCCAGCATTTTATTTAAGGAAACATTAATAACTGAAGTCGTTCATACATGTAAGTTCTGATCATTGATGTAAGCACAACACATGACCTATTACGCAATATGCGCACGCATCTGAGCGGGCGTTGAGTCTTCGTTTTATGAACGAAGAAATCAAACACACTCCGCGCCCCCGCCAGGCGGCGATACCCCGAAGGATATTGCGCGTCCCAATCAACTGCAATGTTTTCGAGTTCACATCCTGAAATGTGCACGCCCCCCTTCGGAAACGGACAGCCATACAGCACGTAGATCAAAAGAGAGGGTTGGAACGCATGCGACGTCACGGTGCATAACCAATCATCGAGCCCAGCAAGAGCAAGGGTTGGTGCTGTTGAAATTTTAGGATCAGTGACGTCACGCATGTTGTACCGAACGGGAGATATCGGCGTCTGTAGCTAGTAAAGTCGTGAGATGTTGGTTGGGGAGCGATAGAGACCGGTGAGTGTATGATGTATATGCGGGTAATGCACAGGCTGGGCTGAGTCACCGCATGGCGCCTCCCCCCAAGCAGCTGTACTAAACCCCCCAAGGAGCCTGACCCTATACGAGGCAGGCCACGGGCTCTGTCTTGGAGACCGCATCGTGGGTTAGTTTCCGCCTATCCTAGGGGTACATTCCCAGTCCAGCTGCACAGACCGGGCTAAAAATACCACATAGGCCATGCGAGTTGCTGTGGTAAATGCAGCATTGAAGTCGGGTTCCCGTAACAAACATTTTGTACATAAATCTCCAGAAGCCCTTGCAGTCTGTCAGCAATGGTAACCGGCTAGCAGGTCTGTCACCAGACACACAAAGTCCATAAATCTGTTCCTGTCGCCCCACCTTTAACGTTACGGCCCCCAGTAATAACGAACACTTGGAGTGGATACTCTTTTGGCGCCCTAACTGTATATGTTTTACTTGGGTGTCGTTCCAACTACAAGCAGGTCAATGATAAAATAACCACTAAAATGCACTGGACGAGCCAGTTAAAAGCATGGTGCATGCGGAACATCAACCCTAAAGCAGGGCATTACTCCATTAGCTAGTTGACATCACACCTGAGAGGAAGCCAGAAAGTCAATATGATGTTGATGATTTAATTAAAATCATTTGTGAAGTCACACCAGACAAGCTTTGTAAAAAGGAAAAAAAAAAAAGAAATAGCCTTGTGATCTCTGGCTTAACAGACCACAGCCACTCGAGGCGGTGAATGTCCCGCAGATTAGACAGTCAAACATCATGCAACGTTAGAACTTACACTGTTTTTAAAATGGAATGTTGAGCCAGGTGTTACAGGTAAGGAGTGCCTTAATTTAAGCCCACATCCACGTGTATATTCGTAACGCTTGTCAGAAGATAAGAACCTGTCAAGTAAAAATGGTACAACTAAACGTCCTGTCATATGTTCTATTAGCTTTACGTCTGTCCCGTGAGTGTTTAAATCCCCTCACTGTAAATATGCTTCCATCTTATACGTAGGTACACCCCCCCCCTAATTTCTTGTTAACAGCATTGTTTTTTGTTAAATAGCAATTGTAGCACCACACAGAGTGCCCCCCACTTTTCAGGTTTAGTGCGGACTGCACTAAACTTTTTTGGTTTTGGCGCAGGTAATCCATTTGTGATTTTACTGAATGATCTCTGTCTTTTCCGCTTACAGATCTTCTGCCATCTTCCATCTGTGGTTTGATGAGAGTAACTTCCTGGAAAAAACTTGAGTGATTGTCAAAAAAGTAGATGAGACTGGAATGGAGGAAAAAGAGAGATGCGGTAGAGTGTCTCTTTTTTGATTAAAGGATTGTGTGAACGGTCTCATGCCACGTTCACTGTGGTTCTGCACCACCGTTTGCCTCTGACCTGGAGAAAGGAAACCGAGATATGGGCTACAGACTTTGCACTAAGAACAACGTCTCTCGCTTATTGTAGAGGACTCTTGTGGCCACCTCGTGCTCTGCTACAGTCATAAGTGAACCCCAAGCACCGTCATGAGCTGTGTGCCGTGGAAAGGGGACAAAGCTAAATCTGAAACTGAGGTCCAGGAACCTCTTCCGCCACATATTTATCATGAGAAACAACGTCGGGAATTGTGTGCCCTCCATGCCTTGAATAACGTCTTCCAGGATGCTGGAGCTTTTACACGGGACACTCTACAGGAGATATTCCAGAGGTGGGAAAGCAGTTTGCCAAGGATGGTGGTGCACTTCTGTCTCTACATTTTGTATTAATCATGTTCTGAACAGTTGTTTTGCCTAATGCTGCTAGATATTTCTTTGTTTTCTTTTGTTTTCTTAATATAAAAGTCAACAGCATGTTAAAACCCGCTGTATTCATCTTTGTTTTATAATTTGTTTACAATCTCTATTACTGAGTGGTTAGGTGACCATTTATTCTTGGGACTTTTTTACTCCAATCCTGCTTCTTCTTTATTCATCAAGTAACATAGTTGAGGCACTTTTTTAATGTTTATTGTAGGTAAATCCTGATTAGGGTGATGTATAATCAGTAATTCTTTCTTCAGCAACCTGTAATGAAAAATACGTTTCAAATATGAACCTAAATTGTAGAGCAACCTATCTTTTTCCCGTTATGTCCAATTAATACAAGTTGGTTATTTATATGATTTGCTAAAGTGTAAATAAGTGGTGTTTAGGAATCTTTAACTTTAGTTACAGTGCTGGAAATTAACATGTCTTGGGGGATATAGATAGATTGTGTTTACTTGACGTGTGGTCAGCCTACCTAGTCTGCCCATTATTCCTGCTGCAAAGATGCAAACCTTAATCAGCCCTTGGTCTTATCTTAGACGTCTGTCCCATGTATTTTTAAGATACCTCGCTGTATTACCTCTACCACTTCTGCCGGGAGGTTTTTCCACTTATCTGCCACCCTCTAAAAATGTCCTTGCGTTACATCTAAGCCTCAGACCCTCTATTTTTAGACTGACCTCTTCTCCTAACATTTCTCCTCTGAAACATACTACCCTCCTGTACTTTGTTAAATCCTATTATGTATGAATTGTTTTTCCCTCACATCTTCTCTCCACCAAGCCCTGCATATTAGAATCTTTTTCCTGATCATTTTAACCTTTCACAATTTTACTAGCCCTCCTCTGAACTCTCTCTCTCTCTAGAATTTCTATATCTTTCTGGAGATGTGTGAATGATCCTGGTTACAGAAATAGATGGTTAGAAACAAGAGGTACCCGGAAAGAATGTTTGATCACTTGTGGTTGCAGTGACTGCAATAAGTGGAGTCTGCTTATCTCTTCACCTTTTGCAGGTTGTCCCCCAACACTCTGGTCACCCCACACAAGAAGAATATGCTGGGTAATGGAAATTATGATGTCAACGTGATCATGGCAGCCCTTCAGACCAAGGGATACGAGGCTGTGTGGTGGGACAAGAGGAGGTATAAATCACTGCTATCAATGACAGTAACTCCGTCTCTTATGTAACCATCAAAATAAAATTAATTTGCGGCGTAGAAAGGATCAGTGAATTTAATGCTAGGAATGAAAATCTGTGTGACATCAGTTAAATGTGTATCTACTTAAGTCTTTCTACTGTTTCTCAAGAATGCTAAGTTGAGTTAACTTTTTCCTTTACTTTAAAAGTCAATGCCCTAGTAGCCTGTTTGGTACATGGGAATGCAACAGATTCCATATGAAAATATTAGTGACACTGGTGGCATACATTTCAGCAGGTCTGTACTTTCTTTACTTATATGCATCCTGTTTTTGCACTATAGGGACGTAGGCTTGATTTCCCTTTCTAACGTGACTGGGTTTATCATGAACCTCCCATCGAGTTTGTCATGGGGCCCCCTGAAGCTTCCACTAAAGCGGCAGCACTGGATATGTGTGCGTGAGGTGGGAGGCACCTACTACAATCTGGATTCAAAACTAAAAAGGCCAGAACGGATTGGGAACGAAGATGACTTGAGGTACAGTTACGCCCAGTGTGTCCAGCCCTGTCACCTCTGGTGTGAGATGCAATATAGACATTAATGGTGCTGGTGGGGAGTATAACACGCATGTGCTTTAGAGGGCAGATGAGGCATTCAGCCAGACTCATCCCCTGCAAGCTTAGCAGCAAGAAAAGAGGCAAATGCATTTGGGCAGATGCTGTAGAATTCCTCCATGAGCCCAAAAACACATTTAAAGGGATCAATTAGCTGTCATATGCAATAAAGTGCAAATGGTGGCTGGAGTGGCCCTTTAAGCATAATGTGCAATATAATGTGTCTATGGATGCATTTCTAATTACACTATTTTACTATTCATTCATTCTGCATATTATTAGAAATACATGTTTTTTAATACAAATTGTCCCTTGGAATAGGTAATTTTTCTTTAGGGATCATTACATAGAAAATAAAGTGTATGCAGTTGTTTTCATAATGGTAACAAAGGGAGAAAAATTATTTTTGGGGACATGAGGTACCCAAGAAACAAATTAAGATTAATTTTGCAATGATAGAAAAAAAAGAGAAAGAGAAAACATTTTAAATGTTAGAGAGAAACTTGAGAACAACCAATCATTCCTTAAGGAAAAGGAGATAATGTAATGCCAGATAAGGTACGGGGTTGTTTAATCTTGACATGTTCCCACTTAGCACTTTGGCTCTACTAAGTAAATAGGAGAATACCAAAAGAAAACTGCTATTAGGATTGTAAGAATAACTGATGAGATGGCTAAAGAGAATCCATTAAATGTATCTTCATATTTAACCACATACGCCTGTATACTTTGATATTTGTCAATGTTTTAACCAAACCTTATTTGCCTGGTAGTATCCCTTTAAGGGAAGAATGTTAAATACATTTGTGTTAATTTTTTATAATTGGATTTTTTCCCCCATCAATTAGGAAATTCTTGCAACATCAGCTGAGGGGCAAAAACTGTGAGCTGCTCTTAGTGGTGCCAGAGGAAGTTGAACTTCATCAGCGCTGGAGGGCTGACTTGTGATTAGAAATGGACACCTTATCTCGGTTTTTTTGATCTCGTTCACTACAGTTTTTATTTCTTGTTGACAATCTGTGTTGTGAGAATGATCACATCTCCACAAATAACATTGCACGTTTCCCTTTTTTTAGTGCAATATGGAGGAATATGCTTAAAATGGGGTGCTTTACGAGGTTCTTCATCTCAATGAGGTCTCATGAAGCTCGGCTAAAGCATTGAACATGTTATGAGTAGTGAGTTGATATTGTGCTGTAGAAGACTGGCGTCTGCTATGTGACCGTTACAGACTGTGATGGCAATGGCTCAGTTGCTGAACTATGCTGATAAGCTCTTTGCATTTGTGTAACAAGAAGATATTTTTTTCTATAACATGGAGTGTCTACAACCCCATGAAGACAAAAAAACATTATACAAAAAAATGACCTGGTGGACAAGCTGCCTCAAACCAAACTGAGCCATCTTTTATATGTAAAATTACATCCTTAAAGCCTCAACTCTTAATTAGCCGTCCCAGTAGCAGAGACTGCATAGTCGCCCTCCTCACAAAATGTATAGAAAATGAGCACTTATTTCCTCCCACTAATCATTTAAGCATCAATGTGCAGTGCCGGAGGATTACAAAGTATTCCTTCCCTATATATCACTATAGTATTTATACTGGATAATATGTGTTAAACTTTATCACACTAGGTGGACACTTACGTTGCATTATTACTGGCATAGAAATTAAGTTGTGGTGCGTTTATATTCAAAGAAAAAAAAAAAAAAGTATAAATCCATGTCAAATGTTCTATCCGAGCTATGTGTAAATGTTGTACCCAGGGATTTTTTATTGCCTTTGTAGGATTCTGAATTATTATTCTTGCCCCTACACAAAGATCGTGTAATGCATATCACGTGGCTTGTTGGATGCTGTATTGCCAAATGCATACTACCTGAACATCCAACTGTATTGACTAGGTCATTTACATATGGGGAAGGTGTAATTAGGATAGAAATGGGATTCTGACTTGGCCAAGCTTACTTAAGAATATATATATTTCCCTAAAATGGGTTCTGTATATTCTGCGTGGTGCAGTTAAGATGAGAAGCATTGCCTTATACAATGTTTTGTATACTATATGGCTCATCTGCCATCAGCAATGGACCTTCTGGCTGCTTATCAGTTATTGCATGACACATTATGTTGCCTCATACTGTCTGTAAGCCTTCAGACATCTGATAATTTTTTTTGTATGGAGGAGCATATCCCTTAAGTTCTTTTGTGGTGCTTTTTTTTTCCCCTTTTCAGTAATACTGTCTAGGTGGCACTGGTGATCGGCTGAAACAAGGAAGTTTATGTGCTGCTGAGAAGTTGGGACCGGTTACTGCTTTGTATCATTAATAACTGTATATTACAGTGCGTTTGACATTATGATGTGTATTGGAACAATTGATAGATTAGCAAATACCCTGTATATGGATGGATGAATCATAAATTGATTTAGCTTTGGTATAGTGTAAAATGGTTTCTACTAAACACAGCTTACATTTAAGGTCATTGCACCAGTATATAGTTAGGCAAGTACCTTCCCTGTGGGCATTCAGTGCAGCTTGGTGGGCCCAAAGTATGTAAGGATATCAAAGTTCAGAGGTTTTTCTGGATTTTGTAATGCTAAAATTTACATTATAGAAGAGTCAGAAATCAGGGCATAGAAACAAACTCAAATATGTACAGAAAAAATGATTTTTTTAATGCTATTTTTTGTGCTATTTGTTTACAGAGAAAATGTATTTTGTTATCCAAATGTAAAAAAAAAATAAAGCAAGAACATAAAAGGACTATTTTGGTCAATGCATTTGTTCATAATTATCAGTATGTATTTAAAAGTAACATTCACTTTATAAAAGGAATAAACGTATGTGTACGTACTTGGAGTGCACAAACCTTCAGATCCATGTATTAAGTGTGTAATTTGAGTTATTTAAGAATCTTAATTGGTGATTGTAATTGTCTGTAATGTTGATGTCTTGGAGCATACATTGTGAGGAAAGGTTCTTCCTTTGCTTAGACAACAGGAGGAAAAATAGGCACAGAACCACTCCATGCAGACTTGATTGGACATATAAACAGAACTGTGCTAGGACTCTGTACAAACGCCTGGCAGTTTGCTGGCGAACAGCGCCATATACCGACACAATCTGTCACTCCGGTATAAACAAAGTGGACAAATAACATTTTAATACATACTGATACAGAAGAGGGTCCTGATTTGAACTGTTCATAATTTACTCACCCTAGGCAACACACATGCTCTGCCTCCTCTGAGTCACACTAGATTTGTATAACAACCGTTCCTTTAGTTTTTCTTTTTCTCCCATATCAGGTATGCCACAGGCATGCATTTGTTATGTTAGGACTGATCCTATAAAGTATTGGAGGATGAGATATCTCTCTCAGTTGGGTGTCACCTGCAGAAGACTACCTTATCAGAAGCTGAGTACCCTTCTTATCCTATGTGCCATCTAAGTATCCTTCCTTCACTCAGACAGCTGCCCCTTAAAGCCTTTAGGTGCTACTTGCCTGCCTAACTGCTCAGAGAGGTGCTGGTATTGAAGCGGAAAGCTCAGGCAAACATCCACTTTACAGAACCCAGCATTTTCCACTGAGCATTGGTCGGCATCTGGCGACTCATTAATAGGTTTGTCAAGCAGCCATTTGGTCTTGCAGAGGCCTGGTAAAGGTAGCGCTTTTCATTTTAGCATAAATGCTTCCACACATCTTATGACACAGCTGTCATCTCCACACACTCCAAAATCTTGTGCAAAGTCCTATCTGAAGAGTAGATGCTATTAAAGTGGCAAAGAGGGGGCAACTCTAGATTAATGCCCATGGGTTTGGAATGGGATGTCCAACAGACTCACATAAGTGTCATGGTCAGAAAAGAGGTGAGTATCATGCGCATGGAGTTGTGTTCAGTCAAGCACCTAGCCATGCAGTCTGCATTTACAAACATTTGTGAAAAAAATTGGTCGTTCTGAAGCACGCAGTGAATTCAAGTGTTGTACTGAAATAGGATGCTACCTTTGCAATGTCAGTTCATGAAATTTCATCCCTGATAGATATTCCACTGACTACCGTCAGAGGTCTTATTGGAAAGTGGAACAATAGGAGCAGCAGCAAAAGCGGAAGAGCACACAAAGTCCAAAGCAGGGTCTCTGCTGAGATTCATGGCGCGTACAAGTCACCAATGCTCTGCAGATTCCATAGCTGAAGAGTTCCAAACTTCCACTGCCATTAATATCAGCACAAAAACTGCAGCAGGAGCTGCATGGAATGGGTTCCCATGGCCGGGCAGCTGCATTCAAGCCTCACATCGCCAAGTACAATAACAAGCATCAGCTCGCGTGGGGTTAAGAACACCGCCATTGGACTCTGGAGCAGTGGAAGCATGTTCTGTGACAAATCACACTTCTCTGTTTGGCAGTCTGAGGGCCGATTCTGGGTTTGGTGGATGCTCACAGAAAGTTACTCATCTGACTGCATTGTGCACAACTGTAAAGTTTGGTGGGCCAAGGATATGGGGCTGCTTCAGCATACCAAGACACTTTGGACAATGCTATGTATCAAACTTGTGGCAACAGTTTGGCGAAGGCTCTTTTGTATCCTAGCATAACTGTGCCCCACTGCACAAAGCAAGGTCCCATAAAGGTTGGGTGATCTTGGTGTGGCAGAGACCTGACCTCAAACCCATCAAACACCTTTGGGATGAATTGGAATGGAGATTGCGAGCCATGCCTTCTTGTCCAGTATCAGTGCCTGACCTGTTCTACTAAAATTCCCACAGAAACAACATCTTGTGGAAAGCCTTCTCAGAAGAGTGGAAGCTGTTATAGCTGCAAAGGGGACATCAACTACATCTTAATGTCTATGTACTTAGAACGCACTGTCATAAAAGTCCCTGTTGGTGTAACTTTCAGGTGTCCCAATACTTTTGTGTATATAGTGTATCCCCTGCAGGCTTTTTAGCTGAGAAGTGTGGAGAGGTGTAGCTGTAATAAGAGGGGGTTCTGCAGAATCCCCCAAGGATTTACAAAACAGTCCACTTAAAAAGGACCACACCGCTATTATATGCATTACATTTTTTAACAAGGTATTAGAGGTGTCAGTGACAGGTTTCAAGCAAGGAAAATGTTAAACATTAATATGTTCTTAATTGACAATCTGTGTCATTCTCAACTAAAGCTATTAAAGGCCAAAAAACAGACCAAGATTTATATTACTGCTGAAACACCACATTAATAAGCAACCATTGCACATGTAGGGTTATGCAGAAGTCCAGGGCTGATGTTAACTTTCCTCAAGACTGTTCACAGCTCCCATGTGAAATGAGATCAGAATATTCCTACTGTTACATGTTACCTAAAAATGTAATGAAATGTATACAGTATAATACAGTAATTATGTAGCACATATTGAGTCAAGTATTATTTCAAAATAATATACAGTAATGTAACGGTAACATACTGCAATGTTAGCCGCTCCAGTAAATAAACTAGAATTTAGTTTCAATCATTTTAGTTTAATATGTGAAAACAAAAATAAAAAAAGTCAGTTTAACAAATCTATTTGGGAATTACAAACCCATCAGATGGGGTTGGTTAAATGTGGTTTGATATTAAAGAACTGGAATGATCTCACCAACAGCAATACTGTGCCATCCAGTACAGAAGCAATATATATCCAGTAACATAGAATGTAATCTAAAATGTTTTGATCAAACAGATGAATCCTGCCAGTAGGGCATGGTTGTCCAGTGCCACACAAAGTACGCAGACATACCCTTGCTGCTCCATATTTATAGCTAGTAACACTTAACTCTACTTATACCCTTCATGATGTGCTGCTGCTTTGCACAATGTCCATCTAGGAAAACCTTGCTTTGCAATGGCTTCCTTGATTTCCTCTAACAAAACAAAATATAAAACATTTAATCCTTACATGGATGGAAGGCACCTGCAAAAGATTCTATAAATGTTCACTAACCTCATGATTTGCCATTTGATGAACTACTACCATATAGTCCCAATATGAAAAATAAAGTATATTGGAGCGCAGCAGAAGAATCTCCCCCCCGTGAGAAAGGTGTGCCCCCCCCCCAAAAAGACATTGCATTATATTGCTTCTACTCGCACCTTTTCCACTGAAAGTGTTGTGTAGTGACCAGAGTGGTAAACTGAAGAAAATCATTCCAAACAGAAAACTGAAGGTGATAGGTGATCATTCAGACTGGTCTTCAGTTCTTTTCTCCAACCATGAAAAAAGAAAAAAGAAAACTAGAATTCTCAGGCACTAGGAAAATGTTGAATTATGCTTTTCCTGGAAGTGGGGGAAGAGGGCCCGACATTCCGGTTGATGGTCCAAGGAGTATCTGTCCAGAGGTATAGAGAAAACAAATCATTCAGTAGCAATGGCGTGCAAACCAAAATCTAAAATACTGCTGCCTTAAGAGATTAAATAGTAAGAGTAACATATGGGTCTTATCCTTTGTTTTTCATAGCATTTATATCAAGGAAACAACAATCTACTATATTAAGAAGCTCTTACGTAAACATCAAGAAAAATGAAACAGCTACTTATTACTTTTCTCACTCACTTCACAAGCATCACATCAAGTGCTTTTTTTCATTTTAGAGGGATGCATATGAAAGAGTAACGATATCACCAATCCACAAAGGGTGGTGCATTAAGGAGCCAAATATAATGTTTGTCTCCATTACCAACTGCCAAGTAATTTCCAATCCATTTATATCATAAAATGTACAAGAACAGGCAAGGCTAAATTGTTTGCCCTATCGGGACAGTCACATTTGATCTCACTTGTACCATTACAGAGAAGATATGCAATAGAAAATATATCCAACCAGGCCAATCATTCTTCCAAAGAACAGCCTAGAAGCAGAAATCTGCCCTACATGTACATTTTGCCCACAGACCTTACCAATGGAGTGTAGTTGGTATTCCCTTTAGGAACGGTGAACAAGGAGGTTGAGGTATCCCTCTGGGCACAGCGAGTTAAAACTGAATTATCTCCCAACCTACCAAATGTAGGGCAAGCTTTTTAGCAAACTTTGCTGCAAGTCATACCCCTTTAGATAATTTTTGACATAAGATGCATAAATATTTCAGTATCCTGTAAATCAAGATTAGACAAATTCCGTTGAAGCTTATTTGTTGGTTATATTCAAAATGCCTGCTGCTCGCCCACGGCTCCAAAATACTTTACCCATACACTGCACACCTATTATGGCAGATTGGAAAACGCCTGTAGAGTGAATAAGGTTACCTGTCTCTGTTGTAGTTGCTGCTGCTGCTCCATCTGCAATTTCTCAGTCTCAAACACTACTGGCAAAACCAGAATCATGAATGAGGTGGTTCCTATCCATAGAGCAGATCGAGAAAAACTGCAAAAATAAATAAAGTATTTAAAATGGAAGCACAGTAAAATCTTATCATAGCTCATGACCAAATACCACAGAAATTTGTCATGTGATTCCTGTTAGGAGCGGGGACTAAAAGCTAATTCTAAAGTACATATATTAACTGGAGCATTATACATATTCTGTGAAGCATGTGAGCAAAGTGTAATTTTAATCTAATGAGGTTAGCTAAGTACACAACAAGACGACTAAGGTTGTTGCACCTTAGATTTCAGCAGTTACCTCAATTAAGTGTCCACACAAATTCTAATTAAAAGGCATGAATGGCAATAGAGATACCCTAAAAACCTTGTATTAAAAAGCTATAAACAAAAAGTATATATAATTATATATCTGTTCTCTCATCCTACTTGGATCTTTGCCTAGAAATACTATGGATGCTAGAAGTTGCATATTTTAAATATAAGCTGCTATTTTTATTGAATAATTATATATATATATTTGTCCATCGCTATTGATTTTGAGGAGCCTTCTTACCTTCATGTATATGTGAGTGCACTACCAAGTAGCACACATAACTATAGCACTGCTACCAAACTATATACTTTTATTTTTCCTTTCATGTGTATCCTATAGCTGTCTAAAGTCTAACTGCATTATATACAATATATAAAGACCATCACGGTTGATTTTGAAGAGCTCATATATGCAAGTTCACTACTAACAGCACAAACATTATTATACTATATTCTGTTATTTTTTTCATGCATATTCCGCACCTGCACATTGACTACATTCTATATATTATCTACACTTTTTCCAAAGTTTTTTTTTGGGGGGGGGTTACTAAGTACAAGTCACTTTTGTTTTTTACTTTTGTGAAAGGGGAGTCACATTGATTCACTGTGCAGCTGGTGTTGGGTTAAGCATCAAGTATTTGTGTACAATGTCTATAAATGCTAACAATACTAAATATTGTTGTAAAATAAAAATGCACGTGCTGCCCAAATCAGGTAGTTTGTATATTAGAGTGTAAATTGTCTACAGCCAAGTGAACTTATCCACGAAGTACAAAGCATGTACACGGTAGCTGGGGAAGATTTAACAAGCAAAAGAAGGATATATTATACGGATGTGTTGAGAGAGAATTTCTCTGAGATGCGTTATTTCGTTGTGTATATTTTAATTACTATCTTAGCTACAAAACAGTGTTCATCCATAAGTTTTGCAGTTATTTCTGTATCTTGCAACATATCTGCATTTCTGGAGGTCCTGACCAAATGTCTGGGCTACAATCTCTCAACACACAATGATTAATGGTGTCCAAGAGAGGCTATAAATGGCAGGATAGTCTCAGCAGATTTAAAAGTAATGTACAACCAATGATTCAGCCCAATGCTAAGTACTGGCGTGGGGCACTTGAGTTGTTTTGTTTATATTTAACAATGCTGCAGACGACTGTTACACTTTTCTGAACACTTTGCATTTAGTTCGTATACCTATACTTATCTAGCCGAAAGGGTCCAGAGCACTTACCTGTAAAACGTCTTGGCTGCACAAACAGAATAATCAACGGTTACACCTGCCACAGTTCGGAGGCTCTGTGGGAACATTTCGGTCAGGCCCCACAGTCTTTCTGATAAAGTTTCATCTAACTGTCCAGAGATATCAAAAGAGATAAATGTTAAATCCTAACCTATGAGAAAATATGATACTGGTTTTATGTTATATTACATATACATTTTATTACATTATACATTAGCATCTTAAAATATTTGACAGTTGAGTCTACAGCATTTTGACATACGTAACATACACCTGTCAAAGACACCAGTTTGAGGCAGGATAAATAATTATATTTGACAGTCAGGGAAAGAGTACCATGTGAGCTGTTCTCTTGGTGCTGCTGCAGTACAAATATCAATTGTGTCACAAAATAATTCGTTTTGGAATTCGTCAAGAAAGGTTCAACTCCACACGAATACTACCAACTAACGAACAGCGTTGGCAGTAAATCAAACACACAAACGAAGTAAATTGCATGAAAAATGCAACAACTCCCACATGACACACAAAATCAAAATGCTAATATTCCATGCCAAAGAGGTTACAGGCAGTATTAACAACCCTGCGCTGTCACATCCTGTCCGGAAGACCTTCATTCAATGTATAACTCGTGGAGACTTAAAATCATGGACATGTTCCGACTGTGAACAATGAGACAGGAAGATTCTGGCGCTATGCCACAAACATTACCTCGTCATCATCATCATCATCTTCCTCCTCCTCTTCGGTTTCTGCATCTCTCGCTTCACTAAGCGCAGTTTCCAACGGTAAATCTAAAGGAGAGGACATGACTACTTAACGTGCTAGAACACACAGGGGTCAGGCAACAGGAAACACGTCACCGGAATCGACCGGCGAAATATCATAGAGAGATAACGTGAAGGAAAGAGGCGATGAGCGCCCCTTGCGGTGGTTTGTACATCCACACAGCACACTGTGAATGTAGGAAGGTCGAATGGCTGAGCTTGTTGGGTAAATGGCTAAAGGTTTTGGAAAATGTGGCAATATTTTACAAGCAGACATTTATATGGATAATTACACAGACAGATAAAACAATTCCTATTTGTAATACAATATACTTTATGGAGTTGTTTTGCTTCTCATTTACATTTACAGGGGAACTGCCACCAACTCCACTTGTCTCCTGCAATTGTAGTATGAAATCAAATAAAATTTTTCAAAATGAATGTGCTATTTTCGTTTTTAAAACAGTTCTAATTTTTATGTATAATAATAATTATAATAATAATGTTTTCAAGCACCTGCATTTTGGTTGTTTGTACAACGAGGGAAGTTTAATGGCACAAAATGAGATAAAGCCAAATATTTGTCATTGCTAACATACATTACGATTACGTATAGCTCAAGGAGATTTTCTTTCTTTTTACATTCCTGGGACGTCCCATTTTAAGCAGGCCCCTTTGTAAAGTCTTAGAGGATAAGTAACAAAAAACATCCTATAGGACCAAGGATGTATCCTCTATATGGACTTTTTGGACCATCTGGGCTAAATCCCTGCTGGTAAATGATTGTATGTATGTGAGCATGAATGTACATGCATAAGTTATGTGAGCATGGATATGTTCATGTATTAGTGTATGTGAGCATGGATGTCTATGTAAAAGTGTGTGTGAGCACGGATGTGTATGTGTAAGTGTGTGAGCATAGATGTGTGAGTATAGATGTACATGTGTGTGTGAGCATGTATGTAAGTGATTTGAGTGTTAGCATAAATTGTGTTAAAATGAGTGTGTATGTGTGTTAGTATAAGTAAGTGCATGTTTTAGCATGTGTGTTTACATATGTGTGCCAGACTGTATGTTAGGGGGTGCAAGGGGCAATGATGGCACAGACAAGATGTTTGGGGGCAAATATGGCACAGATAAGATGTTTGGGGGCGCTGACAAGCTGGAGCAAAGATTGCACAAGCAGGCAGTTTGGGGCACTGATAAGCTGCTTGGGGAAAAGGTGACACAAGCTGTTTGGGGGCAAATGAGGTACTCACAAAGGTGGCACATGTTGATTGGTGAGGTTTGGGCACTCGAGGCAATTTTCGCACCAGGGCTCTGTGATTCTGGTTACGACCCTGCGTGGGCATTAATATGGAGTTGCTCGACGGAGTTAAGGTCAGAGCTCTGCGCAGGCCACTTGAGTTCCTCCACACTAAACTTGCCAAACCATGTCTGATGCACAGGTATACAGTCATGCTGGGACAGGAAAGGGGTTCTTCAAACCAGTGCCATAAATTTGGTGTCAGGGTCCTACCTCAATCCCCCGGCGGCAGCAAAGGTCTCCACCCGATGGTGGAGTCGCGGGACGTCCGGGACTTCGTCCGCGTACCACGCGGCTCCGTTGTATGCGACCGCGAGCCACGCGATCGCGGCCCACTGCGACCTACAGTAGGTAGTTGTTACATATCCCATCACCAAGACAATTGGTATCATATGCTACCTTTGGCAGAATTTGCCTATAACGATCAAATACACAGTTCCATCAGGACACGCAAATAAAAGGAGAAAACCAGCACCGACATACCAAGTGGGTGATAAGGTGTGGCTTTCATCCTCACACATTAAACTCCCAGGGCCCGCAAAGAAACTCAACCCTAAGTTTCTAGGTCCTTTTGCCATTACGGCGGTGTATGGTTCGACAGCAGTCTGTCTGGAACTCCCTGCTACTTGGCGCATACACCCTACTTTTCATGTGTCGCTTCACAAACGATGGGTTCCTGATCCCTATCAGACTCCTCCGCCTCCAATCACCGTGCAGGGTTCTGAGGAATACGAGGTAGACAGCATCCTGGACTCTCGCATAAGGTACGGAAGGCTGGAACACCTAGTGAGCTGGAAAGGATACAATCCTGAAGAACGTACCTGGGAACCTGCTATACATGTGCACGCCCCCTCCAAGGTGCGTGCGTTTCATATGACACACCCTAGCAAACCATCACCGGAATGCCCCAGGAGGTCCCGCATTCCCCAGACTCCAGTGCGGCGAAAGCCGCACAGGAGAAACGCCACACGTGGAGTGATGGCGGGGAGGCGTGGCCTGTGCCTCCACTGATGAGAAAGTCCTGGTTAGGGGCAGGACGAGTAGTGATTGACAGTCACTACTCCATTTGGACATACTGAGGAGGGATGGGTCTCTGTTATTGGTGGGGAGTAGCTGATTTCTAGAGGGCTATTTAAACCCACAGCTTCTAGGCCTCTTTACTTGATTGTTCAAGTCTCTACATACATGTTTGCTGATACCCCTTTATTGGATTTACTGGACTTTTGACCTCGGCTTGTTTATGGACTTTGATATACTTCTCCTACCCTTGATCTCGGCTTGTTTATGGACTTTGATATATTTCTCCTACCCTTGACCTCAGGATTGCTACATGGTACAGTTTATGCCTTGTTCTATTCTGTGGAATAAACTTGCTGATATTCCTGATATTGCCTGTTTGCCTCTATTGCATATCTGGTGTCTCACTGCGCTACGCTCCACACCCTGCGTACCCTACAGTGGGAAGCATACTGTACAATTGTCTAAAATGTCTTTATATGCTGCAGCATTAACCTTAACTTTGACTGGAACTTAAGGGCCTAGCCCAAAACTTTAAACCAGCCCAGACCATTATCCCTCCTTCACCAAACTTTACAATAGGCACTCTGCATTCCGGTAGGTAGTGTTCTGGCATCTGCCAAACTCAGATCCATCAGATTTACAGATAGTGATGTAATCCAGGGGCTTCCAAGTTTTTTCTGCAGTGAGCCACTTCATCAGAAATGTTGCGTGGGCCGCCCTCATTTTTTACCGAGAGAAAATATAGCCTTTTAGCTTTATAATGCATATTAATACAGGGTTAATTTGGCGATAATGAAAAAAAGCAGTGGAAACGTTTTTTTTGTCAACTTTTATATGTCATTCTATCAATACTAAATTACTTAAACAGTAATACAAAGTCAGTCCACAAACCATTTAAAACACGTTTAGCCAAATAAAACTGCACAAGGCTGGAGCACATCAGTTCTCGGCAAGTTATACAAGATAGAATCTTATGTGATGGGACTGGGAGTAATCAGTATACTAAAAAAGTAATCATACACGGGATGCCTGAAGTCACAATTTACTGCCACTGATCTTTTTAATAAAATCTGCAGATTGAAACAGAGCAAATAACACAAAACCTTTACTTTTCCTCTCACTGATTTCTGGGCCAAGAAAGTTTTGTCCTCTGAAGTGACTACAAATTCAGGAGAGCGCACTTTATAAATTAATGTAATGTAATGAGGGCGTTTTTTCTCTGGATAAGTAAAATTAAACACACACACACACAAGGACAGGATCTGCCACACCAGCACCCAAACACACACACCAGGACAGGCACTGTCACACTGACACCCAAACACACACACCAGGACAGGCTCTGCCACACTGACAGCCAAACACACACACCAGGACTGGCTCTGCCACACCAACACCCAAGCACACACACACACCAGGACAGGCTCTGCCACCCAGACACCCAAACACACAGCAGGACAGGCTCTGCCACCCATACACACACACACCAGGACAGGCTCTGCCACACCGGCACCCAAACGCACACACACCAGGACAGGCTCTGCCACACCGACACCCATACACACACTCATCAAGACAGGCTTTGCCACACCCAGACACACACCAGGACAGGCTCTGCCACACCGAAAGCCAAACGCACACACACCAGGACAGGCTCTGCCACACCGACAGCCAAACACACACACACCAGGACAGGCTCTGCCACACTGAAGCATAAAAAAATTATTTTCTACACTGCTTTGTCATTAACTGCCCCTTTTGTATTTTTGCCCCCTTGTGTATTAATGCCCCCGACAATCCCCCCTTTACTATTGATTAATGTGAATGTGTCCCCCCATAACCTTGTGTATTGCCCCACTTTGTGCATTTATGCCCCCACACCCTTGAGGCCCCTGCCAACCCCCTGCCTTGCGTATTGATACCCCCACCCCTTTTGTATTGGTTAATGTGATGCCCAACCACCCTCTTGTCTATTGATGCCCCCACTGTCATGTGTATTACCCCCCCAGCCACAGACACCCCTGTTAATATTTATTTTGTAATGCCATAACCCAGCCATCCCCCCCTTGAATATGGGTCTGCTTTCCTATAACCCCTATTTCTTTATTAATACTCACATTTTTTTTTCCGCCATGTGTTCAAAGCGGCCGCCCACCTGCGAAGTTCAAAGCAGCCGCCCACCTGCGAAGTTCAAAGCAGCCGTCGTGCGGCTGTAAGACCGCATCCGCACGGCGGCTGCTTTGAACTTCGCAGGCGGGCTGCTGCTTTGAACATGGTCTGCCGGCCCACCGGGAAATTTCACGTGGGCCGCACCTCGAAGTCCGTTGGGCCGCATTTGGCTCACGGGCCGCTCGTTGGATGCCCCTGTTATCTCTCCATGCCCTGTGAGCTGAACATTCGAGTGTCTAGCTTATTGAGCAGAGGGGAATGGGCATTAATGGGCAGGTAGTTGCAGTCTTGAAGACTTTCAGGGATGTCACTGAAAATTTGAATCAGAGCACAGCATCTTTGGGCCAGGACATCCCACACACCAGTGGCCAAAGCGAGAGAGGTTTTACTGTGACAGACAACATGCTCAGCCCCCAGAGAACACAGCACGCCCCACACAAATTTACAGAAAGAAAAATTATGCAGCTACTAGAGCTAGCTGTATAGTATCCTCTGAAAAACCTACACTACCATTGTCAAAAGAGTGCAAAGTTATGACAAGCACCCACATCGGGCAAGTCTCAAAGACTTTTGTGGCCAAACCAGTGTAGTCCTCTCAAAGATGCATGCAAACTGGGAAGCCCCAGAAACGAGGTACAGCATTTATATGTTCTTTAAAGAAAATCAACTAACAAACCCTAAAATCAAAACATGTGGTTTGTTTAAAACAGGCAGTGATCATGATTCACTGCTTCTACTCTTTCGTATCACTGAATTTATAGAAGCTATCTTGTTCAACAAGTAGAGAAAAAACCCTAACTGCCAGGGGGCAGGCAAAGCCAAGGGGCCCCACTGGCCCCTTGCCCTCCCCAAGGTAACTAACATAAACACTGGTACACATATTTACACACTCATGTTCACACACACTAATACACTCATGCTAACACACACTCCTTATCCTAACACACACACACATTCTAACACATACACACTCATGCTAACACACAGTTACACAGACTCACTCATACTAACACACACACATTCTAACACATACACAATTAAACATAGTCTAATGCCAACATACATACATACTCACACACACTCCCTCCCTAATTTCCTTACCTTGTCACTCTTTTACTCTCTTACTCACTGGCTCCCTGCCTTACCCACTTACCTTCTCCAGAGCCTTCTTTCTAGCTGCTCACACACACTGTTCAATCTGCCATGCTTTTCCCACGGGGTCACACAACATTGCGCTACCTGTTCCCCAACACGTTCCTGCCTTCTTTTTGAAGAATTTTGATCCAGCCTTGGCAATTGCCTCCTCGGCCAGCCTACCCATGCACCCAAATCACATAAAGTGATGTTTCTTTTGAGAATATATTTTTCGCTAATTTAACCACTTGAGTGCCAGAGAGCTGGGGAGCATATAGGAAAATAAGAGCTTGATACCTGCTAAAATGCAGGGTTAAGTGATTGTGATATCACAGATAGCCCTCACTAAAATCCCTGTCTCTCATAAAAAATACATTAAAAAGTACTTTTAAACCCTGTCATTCCCATCATGAGCCAGAATGATGAGGATGATGAGAGTTACAGTCATTAAACACCAGTGCACCAGTAGTGCAAGAAAGTTTGGTTTCCTTGTGTAAATATGTGTTTTCTACCAATATTTTGTTTCTGTAGTGAAGTTATGGGATGTATCTCAGAGTTCTGTATTCCTACCCTGTAATATATTGTGTAGCGTCACCTATGGGCATCATGTGCAATCTCCAGCCACATCAATTGCTTAAGTTTAGTAAGAAGGTTTGAGCTTTTAAGGACATTTTTTTTTTGTTACATGTGTGCATGTGTATGTGTCTGGGTATGCACATTAGTGTGTGTGTCTGGGAATGTTAGTGTTAGGTGTCCCTGTGTGTTAGTGCTCAGTGTCTAGTTGTATTGGTGTTAGTGCCCCTCCCAAGGTCAGGTTCTGCTTGTGCCCTTGAAAGAACTTACCCTCTTTAAGAACTGTGGAGTGGCATGGGGGGCCAGCCTGCCTGATTGCAGGAGAAAGATAACGTAATGGGGGAAAATCAAACAGAGCCCGAGAAGAGAGAGTTAAGATGCTTACTTCTTTAGGATGTACATGAGGTGGGGTTTTCTTTCTTTCGTTGCCTCCCACTCACACACATCACTCTCAGCACCACCACTGTCAATCACAAAGATCACATCCTCATCCTCACAGATCCGGCTATACAACACACGACTGTTGACACTTGACCACACAGATGACACTGTACCATACATGTACATACCACTCTCAGACACACAGATCAAACTCCACCACATAAATTGTATTCAGCCATACATACACACAACTTGAAGCCATGTACATCACATTTGGCCACAGAGATCACACTCTACCACACACGCCACTATCAGCTCTACAGATCACACTTGGCCACATAGATAAAGTTAGGTCACACAAATCACCGTTGCCCACACAGACCTGGTAGATTTCTTTGAGAGGAGAATTGTGGTTAAATTATATTGATTTCAGAGACCAACCACACTAAAATTGCACATATACAAATAACAAAACACTGATAATATAAAGAAAACTATACGACCACTTTATTTTTCATACAAAATATTAAACAAAAAAATAATTATGTCCTATTTAATAAATCTGCAAATATAAAATCTAAAACAAACTTCTACGATCCCAAATATGTTTTATTTCAAAATCATTTTAAACAAACTGCTTCCCACTCTGCCTTGTTTCTTGTCGTGTACAATAACAGCATCCTAGTTGGTCTGATATCCATGTATGGATAGTGCAAGAGAATTCCCAGCACTTGCACCTTTTGAGGTTTACAGAAACCTCTGTCATCAGGCTGTTAGAAAAGTGCCAAAAATATATAAAGGTGTGTATGGGTGTAAATATACAGGCATACATAGACAGTAGATATAGTATGAATAATGGTAACTGCACAATCATATGTACTTCATACAACTTAAAATTGTTTAATGCCAGAATATTGTGCATAAACACTTTTACATTTACATCAGGAGTATAAACGTTAAACTCCAAAAGACTGTAAACATATACATATATAACTGGGATATGCCAAAATCCTGTCATTCAAAGCAGAGTGACACGGCTCATGTCAATTGTTGCCCTTCAGGTCAACAGAAAAGGCCAAGAGAGGTAATTCTGACTGTAATACAACATATTTAACTTGCATTTTAATATACACTACGGGAGAACCTTGAAATTTACTTACAGTTGTATTTGTAGAATATTATAAAATTGTCTTCAGACAGAAACATTTTGCAGGACACAGAGACTAGAGGTTGTTTTACACAACTACCGGTATTTCACAACAATGTAAAAATGATGTCTGCTAAATGTAATTACACATTACAACTGAACTGCAGTTAAAGTGTATAAATATCTTCTAATTTTAACAACATATCCGTTCAATAAAACGCTATCTCCTTTCAATTAAAAACTATGTTTTGTTAACTAGACTAGTTTAAATAATGTATTAATTTCTAGAGCCAAATGGGCTGCTCCCTTTTCTGTTGCATGTTCATGTGCCAGACTTCCCCATAACCATCATCATACACATATATCCACTTATTAGTAAAAATGGGTTTTAGTGTATTGATCAAAATAAATAAATAAATATATATATATATATATATATATATATATTCAAAGGGGTTTGGTATGGAAGTAACAACATGAGCTAAATACTGCAGTCAGCCATGGATCAGGGAGAAGTCCCACTTGCAGTTGTCCTCTCTGTGCAAGCAAAGATTATTTTCTCCTCCCACTCAAGCTCTTCAACTCTTCTAGTTCTTTCTCCTTTAGGTGAGATTCAGCTGTTGTCTCAGAAAGCTGGATAAAGTGTAGATAATCAGATTAAAACACATTTAAGAAACACTCCCGATTTGAATTCCAAGTGTCAGGAGACAAAAAGCACAAGGGCTAAACTCTCCCACTGAAATGAATGGGAGTACTTTTTGCGCATAGGAGGTCTCATTAGACCTACATCTGCCTTTGGACTTGTGGGACAGTCAGGAGTAACAGAAAACACTACTGGAATGCTTGAGGAATAGTGGAATTGAAAGGAATAGTTACTAAAATGCAAATGTACAAAGTTAATTGTAAATATCTAGCTTATATCTCTAAAGACCGGAATACACATCCTCAAGCAATTTAAACTTTCGTCCAGTCTGATGCCTGCCCAAAGAAGGAGCTAAGGAGAGCCGTCTGATTTATTTTGCATCTGTATTTAACAGAATATTTCAAAACCAAAATTACCCATTTTTACAAATTCTTACCATGTCAAGTAAGATGTCTATTTTAAGACGCAGCAAGTTATTCTCTTCCTCCAGCTGTAAGTTTCTCTTGCGTAGCTTCTGAATTTCTTTTTGTGACCCTGTACCACCTGACTCTGCAATAGAAAAGAATGAAACAACTAAGATTGAATACATTACATATTAGGTTATCAGAAAAAAATGTGCAAAAGGAACCATCATATTGGCTATGGAACTACGACATAAGGTCCAGGAGAAAAGGACTGAATTGGCACTATGTGGCCAGACCCACTGTGCCCTGTGCATCATTCCGGCTGATGCAATGCTACAGAACTGCTCTGGTCTATTATTCAACAATAACGTAGAAATGTAGAGAACAGCAGTGAAACATAATGTTTGCTTGAATTATTGACCAAAACTACAATTGAATTATCTTTTTTTTATGCAAGGCTACAAAATAACACGCCTTACACATTTCCTTAAATTGTCATGAATAAATTCTGTGGTGGACCCAGTCAAAAAGATGAGAACTATTGTTCTGTGTAATAATATCACAATAGTTTATTCACTAGGAAGTCAGTGGCCTCAGTGGACCTGATACATTTCATGTGACAAGTAAGCATATGTGGGATTACTTACCGGTAATCCACTGCCCGTTTTCAAATTTTAAACTTTGGCCTGCTATGTTGATACTTGGGGACCCATAATCCAGACCCAACTCTACTTCTTTGGTTGTCCTGTCCAACTATATAAAAAAATGTATGCCAATAAAGGAGGAAAGCATGACTGGAGTGAATAATTTTGCAGAGTAGGTAATCTAGATTTATTACAGTGTCCCCTACGGATTTTTACAAGCTGTGTTGGTACTAGTTGGTTTTAGGGCAACAGATCTACGTCCTATAGATTAGGTATAGCAAAAGGGGTAGATTCAAAGTGATTTCTGAATTACAACTGAGCTACAATTTAAGAAGGGACTCCTGTCATTATTTGATTACTATATGAAATACATATATTAAAAGTATTAAGATTATGATATAAAGTATGGTATAAAAAAACTTTCAAAAAGGAAACAATGTTTTTTAAACATCTCTAGTTTTTGCATAATATAATATTTCAAGCAGTTGTATATTACCAATTTGTATGTGTTCTACCTATGTTATTTTAGCTCAATCTAGTAGATAAACACAATCACACTGCCTACGGTAAACAATAGAATGGCTCAGTGTTAGTCAGCCGGACAAGAATAATACAAGTTATGGAATAAAATAATATTTTTGTCTCCTTTAATAAGAGAGACGCTAATCTTTTCACCATTCTCGCTCTGTACTGAAATGTTTGTGGAACTGATAATATTGAAGCAGGAATTAATATTCACGTAAATACATACTGAATGCAGATTGGAAAGAGAGGCAGATTTTCTAGGTGGTGTTTTCTTCGGACTGAATGTGTTACCAAAGAGAGGCATTTTCCCCAAAAACCAAGCAGATTCCAGTGTTAATCTGACTCCGCTGAAGTTGAGGTTCCTTGAAAAAATAAAACAAAATTCTAATTCAAAGGGGAAAATGCATTTTTCTTTGCCGCAAAAACACCTAATACATACATGCAGTGAAAACTAAACAGTGTTCTTATTTATGGTAAGGATGCGGTACATTTACTACTATTGACTTATAAACAATGAACTCACAATCAAAACATGCTGTGGTGATATCACTTCATAGCTGCTCCACCTAGGACCTGCTCCTGGTATCCAGAGTTTGATGAACGACCCAAATCAGTTAGGAGGAGCTGATTGACACTTGTGTTTCTCAAATAACTTTTATTAAGAACTTTGCATCTACCAAAACACTCAGATTTGTTTTTTCCACTTTGTTCTACAGGAAAGAAAGTCTGTGTCTTAGTGCATGAGTCCTAGTCCTAGTTGGTGAGGTAAGTAAATAATTTGCAGAAACAAATCCACAAAATGAGTGGAGGCAGCCATGGGGTACATTATTATATTAGGAGTTAAATTAGAAACGTAATATAAAGAATAAAACAGAATACATCTGTAAATCCAGAATAATATCTATACTGTCCATCGGATTAGTGATCACACAGTGAATTTCCAGACACAATCATGTTACTCGCAGATGAACTGTAAATGCAGAATCTAAAAAAGAAACAACTATACCGCACCATAAATGCAAAACAATCGATGCATTTAGCTGAATAATCAGAATGTGGAATTACACAGTATTGAACAAAAAGAAAACCCGCGACTACGGCAGTAGTAGATCTAGATGCAGCACTGGCAAGCCTACATTTTAAAATAAGAACTTCGTCTTCTTCAAATAAAAATGAACATTTAAAAGGTCGGTTACCTGGACAACCTGGACAATCGACGGGTCACAACCAGCAGCAACTAACGAGCGATATCCTCGAATCGCGATTCCACTCCGCTCATTGCCCATGCGCAAGAAGCGGGTTTAACTACCAAGCAGATCGAAGCGGGGGTGAATATATACAACAACCTTAAACACTCACATATATTACCCACATTTTATGCTTTATATCCAACATTCGTGAATACACGAAAAGTATCTAAGTAACCACGGTTAACGAAAACAAGAAGTCGAGCGATTTACCCGTCACATAAGTAAATGGACTAATCCCAGGCGTTCCTTGCCATAGCAACAGCTTGGCGTGCAACTGTCAGGACTGTACCATTGTGTGTGTATTCGTTAAATGGGTGTTTTATTTCCTTTATGGCCTTACATCATTATTTTTACAATCTTCTATAATAATATTGCGGTGGAATATTAATTAAAACATGCGTAACAAGTCACTTCGCTCAATGGTAAGAAATACAAAAATATGGTTTTGCCCAGTTTCTAAGGAAACTAAACAAGCTAAATAACAGAGCGCGCGTGCTCCCGGTTCCCGAAATTTCAACTCAGGCTTCATTATGCATTATTGAGGACCATCTCTGTCAGTCAAATGAGCTTATCTGGCCCTGCAGAATCCATAGTTTAATTATTATTATTTTTAAGACTCTCATTCATTTAATTAAGCATTATGCGTGGCCAACCAAACTCTTCTTGCAGAAGACACTCACTGGGGTTGAACCTTCATAATACATAGTACAACTATATCGGTCTCCTGTGTTTATTAAGATATTTTATTCTGCAAGTTGCTTTCCCTTTCCTAGCCCGGTCTGTTCGGTATTTGCCTGCCTTTGTCCAATTATCTGTGCATGTTCATGGAGATTGCCTATATTTTTAGTTTGTCACATGACGCCATACTCTTAACCTTATGAGGGCCAATCCTCGTATAATGCCACAAGAAGATAAAACACCTTGCATGTGTGTAGTGTCTTTGGACCATTCATGACCCCAAATCTTCTTGTTCTAGAGCTGAAAAGTTTGCAGATGAGAGCCTTTATTTTGCTTCCTGTATGAAGTCTGAATTCCAGGATGTCTGAACATTTTATGAGTTTGCCTCTTGCTCCTTATGCTAGGTTTCCACTTGGGTTTTTGTCCTGCGTTTTTTTTCTTGATGAAAAACGCCAAGAAAACTGCCACTGCATTTTCCTGCGTTTTGGCGTTTTTTTCTGGAGTTTTTTCTGGCGTTTTAGCCTTTCTGTGGAAATTGCTTTTTTTGACCTTAGGCAGTTTTTCCAGCCTTTACAAGTTAGAAGTTTCACCCAGCTAAAAGGGATTAGGATAAATGGCAAGTATCTGCCCCCTGATGTCATTTACTTGGTAGAGTTCTACTTAAACGCCCCAGCGGACCCTTTTGTCACTTTTCTGTGGTTTGTATGGCGTGCTTTATTCCGAATGTCTGCTCCTCTAGGAAGATTGGCCCCAAATGATGGTGCAAATTGTTTGCTGTTGCTTTTGGCACGCAGGATCCAGTTGATGCGTCGCGTATGTTTGTTTGTAATGGCATGTTTGTTCCAAATGGTGTAGAATTCAATATGAACTTTGTTTTGTGTGAAACTGTTTGTTTCCAGCCTATTTCTCGTAGTTCACACAGATACTGGGTCCATCCTCTGCATTGTAACTGTGGAAAAAACGCCATAAAAAACGCCAAGGCAATAAACCCACATGGCTTTTTCATGGCGTTTTTTCTCTCCCATAGACTTCTATTGGAGAAAAACGCCAAGATTTCCTTGCAAAAAACGCCAGAGTGTCAACATGCTGCGATTTTGAAAAACTGCCACAGAGCCCAAAAAAGCAGAAAAACGCCAAAGAGGACTGAAAAAACGCCGAACAGAAAAACGCCAAGTGGATATGGCATTCTGCGATTTCCTATTGAAGAACAGCTAACATCTGGCTGCTGCGTTTTTTCACTAAAAAAACGCCAGGTGGCGCTATTGGCGTTTTTATGGGCGTTTTTAGCAAAAAAAAACCAAGTGGAAACCTAGCCTTAATAAATCAGCAAGACAAAGCTTCTTCACCAAAAAAAAAATGACTCCTGAAATAGGCGTTTCTGCTGACCACATTATGATTAGCAGGGACTTTAACTTAATTAGCATAATAAATGCCCAGCCAATTATTCACTTTTAGATAAAGAAATAGCAACAGAACGGCAATTTGAATGAGCAAAATCAAAGTATTCTAAATGAATGACAATAATAAAAACTTTAGAATCAAAGGATGAAAGAGGAGCAATACAAATTCTTAAGATAATCAAATTTGTATAAGTTAAATCATTAGCCAATCATATGAATTGTCATGAAATGATTAAATCACTTTGCAATAAAGATAAAATGGATTATAATAAATATAAAATAATATCATAATATAATAATATAATCAGCATAGACAGTTAACTGTAAAAGTTAATGATCAATAACGCTGAAATGAAAAGTTAAATTAATGAAAATACAGTGCTATAACAAATAATTACAATATACACACACGAAGCATTTAATAATGGGAATTGATCTGAATATTAATTTTATTTTAATGTAGTGTTAGTTTATTTGGATAAAAGAACAAAATGAAGTATATTAAATAGCAGACTATTGTTTCTTGATAATCAGACCCAGCAGACCAACTAACTACTTTTCCCACAATCCCAACCAACTCATCACAGACTATGACAGAATAGGAGTTGAGGTGATACTATACCTGATCATTAAGTGCCTTGCGACCAGTCTGACTCCATGGTACCTTCCCCGTCTAGCCTACCTTATCTACGCAGCATCACAGGGGTTAACGGGAGCGGAAATCCGTAGGTTCGCTGTCAGGAGTTAAAGGGCTGTAGAAGCGACTTAATTGGTTGATGTCAGAGGAGGCCCCTGCAGGCGCCCAATAGAGTCGCTTGCACGGCCCTTAACCCCTTCAATCACAGGGGTTTTTGGTACCTCAAGTCCCAGAGCAATTTTGCCATTTTTGCGCTATGCAATCACCGATTATTTTCTTTTCCTGTGAATAGTGTACCCATGTATACAATATATTCTTTTTCAAGGAAAGATAGAGCTTTCTTTTGATACCATAGTTGGATGATTAGCTGAAAATGTAGAATGAGAAATTTAGTAAAAACTAGCGAAAATTAGAAAAAAAACAAACTAAGATTTTTTACATTTTCCCTCTGAATCCTCACAAAATTAGGTAAAGTGATGGAAAATTGGTTAGAGGTCCTCTTAGCTTACCAGCTACAACTAACACACTTCTACATCTTATTTCCTCCTCCTACTTTCCTAAAAGTGCCACAGCTAAGTAAATGACCTGACCTCAACCAAACAGAATTCCAGAAGCCTCTTTATTATCCTACAGAATATACCTATAAGGACTTGAACCAGCGACCCAGTGCTTACAAAACACCGCACCTAGGTCTTCACCTGGAGGCTATGCGTCTGTTGAGATCTGTCTTCTCTTGACAGTGACCACATAGTTTGGCTCTCTTACCTGTGACCAATTATGCCACCGATCAGTGGCCCAAACAAGTACTCATGTGTCCTGTGCTGCTGCTGGATTAAATGTGTGTCACTGTTATCAGTTCCTGATACCTGGTTTGACCTGCATTTATATCATTTGTGGATCTTGGATTATCCATCTGAATTGTTTTCATGGAGTTTATTGATATCAAGCGCTAACCCTTCATGGTCATAATGCCTTATCTGGTGTTCTGAATTAGCCTAACTTGCCTAGCACTAAGCAAAGTACAATCATACACTAAACTCAGTCCTAGATAAGGCTGCTCCTACTGTTGTTACCCACCCCCCATGCTTTCTATCTCAGCCATGGCATGTCAAAAAAAAATTACTTTGACTCAATAATGTCTAACTTCTTAATGGTCAACCCTTAATGCTTTTTAAACTGCCCCCCATTACCCAGTACCTACCCATTTATTTAACCTCTCTCTTGCCACCAATATGTTCCCATCCTTCAAACATGCTCTCCTGTCTCCCATTTTAAAGAAACATTCCCTAAACCCTACATCCCCATTTAACTTCTGTCATGTTTCCCTTCTAACCCTGACCTCCAAAGTACAGTGTTTGCCCGATTATAAGACAAGGGTTTTTTTTCAGAGCAAATGCTCTGAAAAATAACCATCGTCTTATATTCGAGGTCGTCTTCTAATCAGACCTCAAATAGAGGTCTGACTACAAGACTAAGATCCAGATCCCCCGCAGCACTGCAGGGGACCCAGATCCTCCTCTCCGGCAGCCGGTGGAGGTCTGTGCAATGTGCGCATACAACCTCTGCTGCTGCCGGCACTTCTGTCAGGGCTTCTATGACGGAGCAACGGCATCACATGACCTTCCGGTGCTCATTCATAGAAGCCGCGTTGGAAGTGGAGTTTGTATATGCGCATCGTGCAGACCTTCACCGGCTGCCACCACTACACACCAAGGAATCTGAAGCACAGGGAGAAGTCTAGGGAAGCACTGGTAAGTCGGGGGAGGGTAAGAGTGGCAAATGGGGAGGTATAAGGGCTTTCTAGAGGCAGAGTGGCATTTAGGGGGTTAAGAGGAATATCAGGGAGGCAGAGTGGCATATAGGGGGTTAAAGGAATATCAGGGAGACAGAGTGGCATATAGGGGGTTAAAAGGAATATAAGGGAGGCAGAGTGGCATATAGGGGATTAAGAGGAATATTAGGGAGGCAGAGTGGCATATAGGCCGTAAAAGGCATATCTGGGGGGGCAGAGTGGCAAATAAGGGGTATAAAGCATAACTGGGGGCAGGTTTGCAAATAAAAGGAAATAAATATAAAAAAAATCATAGTTTACATGTGAATTAATATTTACTATTAAAACTTTTTTTCTTACAGGGTAGTCTTATATTTAGGCTTTTTCTTTTTCTTTTTCTAAATTAATATTCAAATTTTGGGGGGGGTAGTCTTATAATCAGGGTCGTTTTATAATCCAGCAAACACAGTACTGTAATCACCTAACCTACTTTGTTTCCTCTATTTGCTTGACACATTACAATCTGGTTTCCATCAATAAAACTCTACAAACACAGTCTTCAGCAAAATTACCATATTTGGTAAATGCTCTGAAAAATACCTCTTATATATGAGGTCGATTTATAATCGGACCTCAAATAGAGGTCTGACTATAAGACTAAGATCCAGATCCCCCACAGTGCTGCAGGGGGCCTGGATCTTCATCTCTGGCAGCCAGTGGACATCTGCGCAATGAGGGCAGACAACCTCCGCTGCTACATGGCACTTCCACCGGGGCTGCTATGACGGAGGGGGACAGAGTGGCATATAGGGATATAAGGCATATCTGGGGGTAGAGTGGCAAGCCTGGGATCAGATTTGCATAACTGGGGGGGGGCAGGTTGGCAAATAAAAGGAAATAAAAGCAAGAAATCAATTATAGTTTTTATTAATTATGAAAAAATTGTTTACATGTGAATTAATATTTACTAGTAAAACTTTTTTCCTATAGGGTAGTCTTATATTCAGGCTTTCTTTTTTCCCTAAATCAATATTCAAATTTTGGGGGGTTGTCTTATAATCAGGGTGTTTTATAATCAAGCAAATATGGTACTAACAATTAGACTTGCGCATTCGTCTTCGGGCGAACATGAAAACGAGCACGAAGAGGCTGTTTTTTTGTTCGTTCCGAAGACACGCCGAAGAGAATACAGTGCCGGCAAAACGTAGGAGAAGACGAAGACTCACAACCACGAAGAATCGAAGATTCTTCGTGATCGTCTTCGTTTTTGCCGCGCAGCCGCCAAAATTTCAAACAGGAGTGAGCTGATCTCGTCTGTCCAATCAGCTCACTCTTGTGACGTCACGCTAAGGGTCTCCTCCAATGCCTGTGCTGCTGTTTTTTGAATTCTGAAGGCGCCTTTATAAGACCAGAGCTTGCCTGAGAGATCCATTCATTTTTCGCTGTGACTGCTTTGGCAACACTGCTGTGCTGCATCCGAGCGTTACAGAGAGAGATTGTTCTGTTCTGTGTGAGACTGGTAAGCCTTAGCCTGCCATTTCTCACAGTGTACTTCATCCTCACTTCAGTGCTACTTAATATAATTAATAATAATAATTTGATTAATTTAATTTTTTTTATTTAATTTGTCATCAACTGTAGTGTAAGTGCTGTTGAGTTGACAGTGCACCCAGTGCCTCAGTGGCACTGGGGTGCCCTTGCCCTGGGCTGGCACTAGTGCCTATTGCCTGTCCTGCTTAAATAAATTAAATAGAATTTATAAATAATAATTTAATAGAATCTATAATTTAATAGTTCATTATTATATATATATATTTGTCAGTCATATATATATATATTCTATAGTATACTAGTGTAGAGTGTACTGTAGACATTCATCTACTAGTGTCTAATTTAAAATCAGTAATATTAATTAATATAATTAATAATTGAATTCATTATAAAATTATATATATATTTGTCAGTTATAGTTAGTAATAGTATACTAGTGTAGAGTGTACTGTAGACATTCAAGACATCTACTAGTGTCTAATCTAAAATCAGTAATATCAATAATTCTATAATTCTTTCTTGTCTTAATAGTTAATTAAATTAGCTATAAATAAAAGTAATAATATTAAATAATTACTACTAGCGTATAGTTCAGCTAATCTTATTAGTACTGGTGCTGCAGCTCTATAGTTTGTGCTTTGTTTTAGCAACAGCAAGAGACCAAGTCAATTAATCTTTCATTTTATTTCATTTGTTTTGCTCACCTCAGTCCATCAGTGAAGTGAACTTGTTGGGCTAGTGAGTGCAGCCGCATAAGTGCTGTGTTTTTTTTTGATCAGCAAGCAGTGACGTTAACTGTTTTGCAAAGATTTTCTCATTTATTTTACATTTTATTTCAATTTTATTAAAAGTACCCTTAGTGTTTTGCTCACCTCAGTCCATCAGTGAAGTGAACTTGTTGGGCTAGTGAGTGCAGCCAGCAGTGAAGCTAACTGTTTTGCTGTGACATTTTATTTTATTTCTAATTCTTTTCAAGAAAAATTGACTGTGACGAGCTGTACTAAGCAAAGCTTCAAGATACTAGCTGTAGTACTAAAATAATTCTAATCTTCTTTAATCTTAATCTATAATATATTATAAATAATATATAACAATATAAATTCTAATTCATAATCTATAATATAAGTAATTCTAATTCTAAATTCTAATTCATAATCTATATTCTTCTATCTATAATACATAATATATAAGTAAATTATTTCTAATCTATTAATATTATATAACTTAATATTAATTAATAAATCATATACTGAATCTGATTTAACCTCACTTTAGCTTAGTGGGTTTGAGAGCGTCTGCCTAGAGGTAGACTTATAGTAAGGAAATATAGCTTTAGGCTAGCATAGTAGTAGGCTAAGCTCTTAGGCCCGTGTAAATTCAAATTAAAAATAAAATACTGCTAGTTATTAAATAGTTAATCTTGAGTTAATAATTTAAATAACTTTAGCACTTTGGCAGATTGCACACAGCACAGTGCAGTAGTGCATAGTTTTACTTTTTAAGCAGTAGCACTGAAGAGAACTTCCTCTAATTTTTTGTCTTTAATTCGTTTTTCCTTTTTTTTTTATTTTTATTTTTTTTTATTTTTTTTATAGTTTTTTAAACACTACACTACACAACACAAAATTTGAAATGGATCCTCCTTTTGGGACTAAGGAGGGACAAGCTCCATCTACCACCGCCACCACCAGCACCACCACCAGCACCACCACCAGTTCTAAGATGCAGCCTTTGCGTCAGTCTAGTCGGCCAAGTAGGCCAAGCTCTCGCTTATCATTTGGGGAAGCATTGCTTGAAGGATCATCAAGTAAAGGAAAGGCACCAAAAGCAGGCAGTAGTAGTGCGGCTAGGCCCACAAGCTCTATGGTTTTTTACGGAAAGCCTAAAGCACCAGAAGCACGTTCAAAGTTAAAGGGTAGCACAAGTAGTACCAGCCCAGTGACTAAAAAGAAGTGCCTTTTGCCCCAAGCAGCATCTTCCCCATCCACCAGCAGCATGCAAGGTACCAAGCAGAGCCAAATTAGCAGCAAGACTCAGAGGGGTCCCAAACCAAAGCGATCTCATTCCTTTGTAGGGAAAACCACCACCACCACCACCCCCACCTCTACCGCCTCTACCACCACTAGTGCTGCGCCTACTGTTCCCACTGGTACCGCCACGCCATGTCCTCCTAGTACCTCTAGCAAGCCACCAAGTCCTTACAAAATTTTTGTAAAGACAGTTAGAGAGAGGGCTACACATAGTGGAACTCCACCTAGCGAGGTAGCAGAGGAGCCTGAGACTGAGAGGCCAAGTGCAGAGTCTATTCTTCCTGCTCGCACTACTACTAGTCACGAGTCTCACGACGATATCAGTCTTAGCTCCAGCCTAGCAGGAATTCCATTCGATCTGGCTAATGAAGAGCTAGACTATGAGCCAGAGGAAGTAGAGGAGATGAGTGGTCAGGAATCAGATTCCTCAGGGAGCAGTGTCCAAATGACTAGTGCACAATTTTCCCCTGAGCCTCCACCTTCTCCGCTACGATCATCACCACCACCACCACCACCAGCAGCAGCAGCAAAACCTAGCAAATCTAAAGCAATTAGCAGTCCCACTATGGCCAGTACTGTTACCACCAGTCCCACCACCACTAGTTCTGCCTCTGTTCATCCACCCCGAGCAGTAGGAGCAGCACCCAAGGCACACTCCAAGGCTATGCGCGCCCCAATTTGGGAGCACTTTGAAAATGTTGAAGAAGGGCGCTATGGAAAGTGCAAACATTGTGGGAAGCTAATAAGCAGAGGGAAAGTGTCTGGCCATTTTACCAGTGCTAGCATGAAGCATCACCTCAGCACTCAACACAACGCTGTGCTATTGGGGAAAGATGCAGAGGGAAAACTTAGTGCAGGCAGCATAGCTGGTGGCCGTGGAAAAACCCCAACAGCTTCTTCTTCTGAGCCAATAGCAGCAGCAGCAGCAGCAGCAGCAACTAGTGCTGGCAGCCAGAGACCAAGGCAGGTTGGAGCACTGCATGTCCAGCCCACCCTGGAACAATTTGTGGCATTCCAATCCAAAAGGTCAATGCCCAAACAGCAGGCCAATAAAGTAACGCGACTGATTGGTCAGTTCATTGCTGTTGGAGGGGCATCCTTCTCTATGATCGAAGGGGAGCCTTTCAAACAATTGATGGCGGCTGTGGCTCCACAATATACAGTTCCGTCACGTTCCACTTTCAGCAGGAACATTGTCCCCTCATTGTATCGGTCCTGTGTTGCAGCAGTGAAAGAGGAGCTTTCCAAGGCTGCTGGTCAGTCTGTTCATTTCACTACAGATTTGTGGAGTGCACCTAGCGGCCAGCATGCCTTTCTTTCTTTGACAGCACACTGGTGGCAGCCCGGTGTGTCTAAGGAAGCTGCTGCAGCAGGCTACCGATCTTTCCTTCTCCATGCAGAAGTGATGGATGAAAAGCACACTTCCCAAAACATTCTGCATGCGATGAGGAAAATGTTTAGCCTTTGGGTGGGAGCAGAGGCGGGCACCAATGTTGAAGTTGGTTTTGTGGTAACTGACGGAGGTGCCAATATGGTGAAAGCGCTGCGAGATGGTCATATTGTTGGTGTGCGCTGTGCAGCCCACATCATCCATCTTGTAGTGAAGGCAGCAATGTCAGAAGGAACTAATGTGGCAGCAGTAGTTCTGTCCCGCTGCAGAAAGATCGCTGGGCACTTTCACCATAGTGTTAAGGCTAGCCAACTTTTGAGGGAAGAGCAAGAGAGGTCAGGTCATCCCGTACACTGCCTACGTCAGGATGTCAGTACACGGTGGAACTCCACGTTAGACATGCTCGAGAGGATTTTGGAGCAGCAGAGGGCAATCCATAATCTTGCCTCAGAGCACAATATTGGGATTACCTCTCCATTGAATAGGGAGGATTGGACAGTGATCGCCCAGCTAGTGGCAGTCCTTAAACCATTCAGGGATGCCACAGAAAATTTAAGCTCAAACACTGCCAGTCTGGCCCAGGTAATCCCAGTGTTCTCCCATCTAGGCAGCAAGATGGATGTGTTCCTTGGAAACCGTGAGGCTGTTCAAGGTGGCACTCGACATCCTGACATAACAGCCATAGTCAGGAAGCTGAAGGATCTGCTAAAAGTACACCTTCGCAAACGAATGGAAGAGAGTCCCGAAATGATGCTAGCGTGCCTTTGCGATCCAAGAATTAAGGGAAAGCTAGCTTTGAAATTTAATGTTCTCAGTAGCTACCGGGAGCAATTGGTCAACAAGGTGCGTGACTGGCAGCGTAAAATGGGAATGCTGTCCGAGGAGGGAGAGGTGCAGGAGGAGGAAGAGATGATGTGGTCTGCTACTCCTAGCAGCAGCATCAGCAGCAGTGCCACAAGCAGCACAACACAGCTGAGTGGAGCAGCTGCGTTTTGGGAAGAGGCACTTGGGAGTATAGTTGGACCATCTGACAGAGCTAGCAGCAGAAAGGAGAGTAGTGCTGCTGAAATGGTCAAACTTTACCTCTGTGAAGTTCCTTCTGCGCCCAATGTTGATCCTCTTAGCTACTGGGATGAAAAGAAGAGTGTGTGGCCTGCACTCTCATGGGTTGCGCAGCAGCTACTATCATGTCCGCCAACCACTGTTCAAAGTGAGCGCGTGTTTTCTATGACTGGAAACATACTGAGTCCACAGCGCTCACGCATGGCACCTCATCTGATGGAGCAGATTGCCTTCCTTAAATTCAATCTGCCCAAGTTGGGATACCCAGCTCTTAGCTTGGAAAGTTAATTTTTTTTATCTGTAATGTTTAAGGTAGTTTCTCCCCCTGGTTGCACGTGTTTGCGGTGTGGCAACGTCTGCTACCTCCGCCGGTGTAGCCAATTTACGCTAGGGCCTAGTGTCTGAGTTCTGGAAGTTCGCTCCCAAACGCCATGGACTGACAGACTTTCATGCTTTGCCCTGGGGTGAAACAGGTGAGCTGGTCGTCAATTGCCCACTCATTCGCCTTTTCCAATGCTGCTGCTGCTGCTGGTGGTGGTGCCAGCATCTTTTGCCAGTTCGCTTCCTGGCTGAAATCATGCCTCAAATGTCCCTAATGGAGAGGGTAGTTTCTCCCCCTGGTTGCACTTGCTGCGGTGTGGCAATGCCTGCTACCTCCGCCGGTGTAGCCAATTTACGCTAGGGCCTAGTGTCTGAGTTCTGGAAGTCTGCTCCCAAACGCCAAGGACTGACAGTCTTTGGATGCTTTGCCCTGGGGTGAAACAGGTGAGCGGGTCGTCAATTGCCCACTCATTCGCCCTTTCCAATGCTGCTGCTGCTGCTGCTGGTGGTGCCAGCGTCTCTTCTCTGCCAGTTCGCTTTCTGGCTAGTGTCATGCCTTAAATGTCCCTAATGGAAAGGGTAGTTTCTCCCCCCCTGGTTGCACTTGCTGCGGTGTGGCAACGCCTGCTACCTCCGCCAATGTAGCCAGCTTACGCTAGGGCGTTGTGTCTGAGTTCTGGAAGTCCGCTCCCAAACGCCAAGGACTGACAGTTTTTGGATGCTTTGCCCTGGGGTGAAACAGGTGAGCGGGTCGTCAATTGCCCACTCATTCGCCTTTTCCAATGCTGCTGCTGGTGGTAGTGCCAGCGTCTCTTCTCTGCCAGTTCGCTTCCTGGCTAGTGTCATGCCTTAAATGTCCCTAATGGAGAGGGTAGTTTCTCCCCCCCTGGTTGCACTTGCTGCGGTGTGGCAACGCCTGCTACCTCCGCCAATGTAGCCAGCTTACGCTAGGGCCTAGTGTCTGAGCTCTGGAAGTCTGCTGCCAAACGTCTAGGACTGACAGTGTTTGGATGCTTTGCTCTGGGGTGGAACAGGTGAGCGGGTCGCCAATTGCCCACTCATTCGCCTTACCCAATTCTGCTGCTGCTGCTGGTGGTGGTGCCAGCGTCTCTTCTCTGCCAGTTCGCTTCCTGGCTAGTGTCATGCCTTAAATGTCCCTAATGGTAAGGGCAGTTTCTCCCCCCTGGCTGCGTCTGTTTGCGGTGTGGCAACGCCTGCTACCTCCGCCGGAGTGGCCAGCTTACGCTAGGGCCTAGTGTCTGAGCTCTGGAAGTCTGCTGCCAAACGTCTAGGACTGACAGTGTTTGGGTGCTTTGCCCTGGGGTGAAACAGGTGAGTGGGTCGCCAATTGCCCACTCATTCGCCTTTCCCAATTCTGCTGCTGCTGCTGCTGGTGGTGGTGCCAGCGTCTCTTCGATGCCAGTTCGCTTCCTGGCTAGTGTCATGCCTCAAATGTCCCTAATGGTAAGGGCAGTTTCTCCCCCCTGGCTGCCTCTGTCTGCGGTGTGGCAACGCCTGCTACCTCCGCCGGAGTGGCCAGCTTACGCTAGGGCCTTGTGTCTGAGCTCTGGAAGTCCGCTGCCAAACGTCTAGGACTGACAGTGTTTGGGTGCTTTGCCCTGGGGTGAAACAGGTGAGTGGGTCGCCAATTGCCCACTCATTCGCCTTTCCCAATTCTGCTGCTGCTGCTGGTGGTGATGCCAGCGTCTCTTCGATGCCAGTTCGCTTCCTGGCTAGTGTCATGCCTCAAATGTCCCTAATGGTAAGGGCAGTTTCTCCCCCCTGGCTGCGTCTGTTTGCGGTGTGGCAACGCCTGCTACCTCCGCCGGAGTGGCCAGCTTACGCTAGGGCCTTGTGTCTGAGCTCTGGAAGTCCGCTGCCAAACGTCTAGGACTGACAGTGTTTGGATGCTCTGCTCTGGGGTGAAACAGGTGAGTGGGTCGCCAATTGCCCACTCATTCGCCTTTCCCATTTCCATTTCATTATTTTCCTTCTGATACACAACCAACCAAACATAACACACACAATAACACAAATAACACAGTGACATAACACATAACACACATAACACAGTGACAAGTGACAACACACATAACACATACACATACAATGCAAAAATCACAAGGACCTTTCCTCTTGTTATTTGTCCTGGCCTTCATTTCTACACTCACTAGCATTAACGCTATAACTCACACTTCATACTATAACATTTTTCCATCCACATACCTGCCAACAGACCCAACTTTTTCAGGGACAGTCCTGCTTTTTTCCAGTCCTGTCCCATCTAATTTAGCTAAACTAGGTATGCAAATACACGTTGGTAGTTATAGCTCGGTAGGTAGCACTAGTATAAACATTAAATAAATATAATAAAGTACTAAATAATAAATCTAACTTTAAAATACATTTAAATAAACCCCTAATTTTTTTTTAAAACCCATTAAAATTAAATTATTATTTAGACATAATACATCTTTAACCAAAGCAGTGCACTGCTACTAATCTTAAACATAACCGTACATTAACCCTAAGCTATTTTTTAGTTCTTGTCCAACATTTTTCCATCCGCATACCTGCCAACACACCCAAGATTTTGGTGGACAGTCCTGCTTTTTTCCAGTCCTGTCCAGTAAAAGTTGGGTTGTTGCAAAGTATGCCATTGTAAATAGGTAGCAAATGTTAGGCATGTATTACAAGTGGTCCAAAATCAATTTAAAAATGTAAAATAATCCCTATTCTTTTATTAAACATCTATGGATGTGTGATTGTGTATGATAAACGGAGGCCAAGTTCCTTGGAGCATTTGTCTCTAGGTCATTTTGTGTACAGTACACCTCAGTACGTGTGTGCAACTCTATTGGTCGTCTCGGCAGGGGGCTGGCCTGCCATCAACGAATGAAGTGCGTTCTGCAATTCACTAGTTGATGCCAGACCAGCCCCCTGCCGAAACGACCAATAGAGTTGCACACACGTTCCTTCACGGCAGCTGCTGCTGCTCCGATGTGTTGTTAACCCCGTATTAACCCCTGCAAGGCAACCGGGAAGGAAACGAAGATTAAACGAGCACGAAGAATGTCCGCGAATATTCGCCCGAAGAGAAGACAGGAACGGGCGAATATTCGCGGAATACGAAGGTTTTTCCCCCCCCGAAGACGAGCACGAAGACGAACACGAAGAGCCCCCTGGTGCCCAAGTCTACTAACAATATTCTCACTTCTTAAATACAAGTTTGCCTATCCAATTAGACCTCTCTGCAGCATTTGACACTGTTGACCAACCTCTTTCTATGCAGAACAGGCTCTCCTCTGGCTCCCCATGCACTCAAAATTTTAATGTCTAACCCTTACCTACAGAGTTCCTATAATTGTACACCCCATATTGTTATCCCTTGCTCTAAACTTAAATCCTCATACAGAGAAGCAACATAACGGTTAGACTGTATTATCCTACCTAATTGCTCAATGCAATATGGGAGATCATTAATACATAAATTAAAAAGGAGAGGACCCAGGACGGACCCCTGATGTACTCCACTTAATAATTTGGTCCAATTTGGGAATTTTCCATTTACAACCACTGTTTGCATTCTATTGTTTCGCCAATTTCCAATCCAAGTACATACATTTGCCCCTAAGCCTATTTCTATTAATTTTTACAGGAACCTTTTGTGTGGAATCATATCAAATGCCTTAGCAAAGCCCAAATAGATCGCATCTACTGCCAGTCCTACATCTATATATTTACTAAGTTCTTCATAGAATGCTATTAGGTTGGTTTGACAAGACCTGTCTTCCACAAAACCATGCTAACTTCTACAAATTATGTTGTGATTCAAAATGTATTTTTCAATGTATGCCTTTAGCAACCCCTTCAAATAAATTCCCCACTACAGATGTCAAGCTCACTGGCCTGTAGTTGCTTGGCTGAGATTTTAAACCCTTTTTTAAATATGGGCACCATATCTAATTTATGCTAGTCTACTGGAATTATACCTCTACTGAAGAAAAAAAGCCTAAACCTCAAAAATAGCCGTCTGGTCAGAACTAGGCTTAGCTCCTTTAGTACCCTTGGGCAGGGGCGTACCTAGAGTATTTGGCACCTGGGGTGGACCCTGTATGTGGCACCCTCCTACATACATAGCTTCTATTGTTAAGCAACCTTTGACAGGGGTACTGCATAATTGTCATCATTATATACTAAGGCAGAAATTGATTGGGGTACAGCATAACACCTATCACTATATACTGAGGCAGACATTGACGGTGTTACAGCCTAACTGCTATCATTATATACTGAGGCAAACATTGACGGTGATACAGCATAACTATCATTATATACTGAGGCAAACATTGACGGTGATACAGCATAACTATCATTATATACTGAGGCAAACATTGACTGTGGTACAACATAACTGTCATCATTATATACTGAGGCAAACATTGACGGTGGTATAGGATTACTGTTATCATTACATACTGAGGCAGACATTGACAGTGGTACAGGATAGCTGTTATCATTATATACTGAGGCACGCACCAATGGTGGTACAGCATAACACTTATCACTATATACTGAGGCATTAACAGACCTCCCGCTCCCTTGATTGTCTTTAAGCCGGTTAGAGGGAGATCCTTGATCTCCCTAACGGAGCCTGCTCCTCTAGCGGAATCAGTCTGCAGTTTCCGATTTAGACATTATAATCGCCTTTTTTGCAGGCTTTGCTGGCATCTTTGTATTCTAAAAATGATGTTGATGATCCTTCACTTTAATAATGTTTTTGAATGACATTTTCAATGTTCTTTGTTTGAATGTCTGACCTATGTCTCACCTACCATTAGTACCACCAATGTGTACTAAGACCGCTGTATCTTCCCCAGCCCAAGCACCCGAAAGACAACATACTATTCCGCATTTGGGGTCCTGGTGACAGATTACCCTGTTTATAACTGCATCCCCTAGCACCAGCATTATGCTTTCCCACTGTGAAAGGGAGACTACTCTCCTGGTTGCTAGGTGAGTGAGCCTGTCCAATAAATACCTCCCCTGAGCTAATCTCCTCAGCATCCTCACACAATGCCTTAGCTTCAAACCCCAGATTTATATAACTTTGGTTACTTAAATGTTTCATGAAATTTACTTTTGATAAATAAAGTGCAGCGTTCAATTTATAACATATGTATTATTAACCCCTTTTGTGACAAAGGCTGATTTTATTTTTTGTACCCTTCGTGACAATGGCCGTTTTAACATTTCTGTGCTGTTCGTGTTTAGCTGTAATTTTCTTACTTCCCGTTTACTTAACCCACACAAGTTTAAGTATTCTAGCTAAATGATCACTGTGGTAGCCAATGTTACCACAGTGATCATATAGCTATAAAAAGTTACATTCCCTTTTTAAAAATGGCCGATACTAATTTTAAATCCTATTATGCCTTTGATTATGGAGTTAAATTTAGCCAACGGTAGAGGGAGGCAATTTTTGAAATCCTGATAAACTGCAAATATTATTAAAATCAGCCATTTAGCCTGTGCGGCACGTGAGTAACCATTTCATCCCTGGAGCGCCTTGCATTTTTACTGCAAAACTTATTTTTGCTGTAAAAGTGATTTTTTTTCTCCCTTTACCATCATTTCTTTGGGATTGTAACGGGAAAGAATGGTGTGTGCTTCTGCGAGTGAATGGAGATATGAAAGGCGTGTGAATGGTCAGTAATTAGGGTTAAAGCCTTGATGTGGCGTTACTGCTCACGTAGGACGTTAAATTACGGCACAAAAAGTACACATTTGCAAAAACGACATCCCTTGGCGCATCAAATTTAGGGGCTGCATGTGTTTCTAGTACAAACCTGGAGTGCGCAAGACAAAAATGAACATGTCGCTATGGTTAGAAAAAACATATTTTCTAGCCAAAGAGACATATTCCATCATTATCTGTGCACTCAACTTTTGTCCTAGAAATACATGTAGCCCCTCATTTGAAGCTCCAAGGGGTGTAGTTTCTTAAAATGGATGAATTGCCTGAATGAGGGAGAACATGAGTTAATATGTGGATGAATTGTCTGAATGAGGGAGAGCATGAGTTAATATGTGGATGAGTTGTCTGAATGAGGGAGAGCATGAGTTAATGTGTTTGTGTGTATCATAGATGTATAATTGTGTAAGGGCAAAGATGGCACTAGCAGGATGTTTGAGCCTTGGGGAACAAGATGGCACAGGCAGGGTGTATATGGGACAAAGATGGCAAATCTTATGTGTGTTATCTGGGTGCTGACCAGGTTCTATGTGGGCAGCGTAGTTGGGGTGTGCAACCTGTGACCAATCCCTGTAATTTAGGGGTTTTAAATATACCTTTAATGCCGTGTTTTTATGTGAATTCCAATTGATCTGTACCTGCAAAGCTGGGTTTGTGTGTTCTTCTGTAGATCCATATCTGCTATGCTATGTTTCCATACATTATTTATGTATACCTGCAAATACAGGGTTTGTATGTCTTGTTCAGTTAATACCTGCAATGGTGTTTCCATGTATTTATTTGATCTATACCTGCAATGCTACATTTCATATATTATTATTGTATACCTGCAAATACAGGATTTGTATGTCTGATTCTGTTTATTTGATATATCTTCAGTGCTGAGATCACAAGTGAATTTCAATTGATCTATACATGCAAAGCTGGGTTTGTGTGTTAATGTGTTGATCTATACCTGCTATCGGCAGCAGGGTCTAATATTTATATTTATATATATAAATATATATATTTATATATATATATCGGCAGCAGGGACTAATATTAATATATATATATCGGCAACTGGGGCTAATATTAATATATATGGGCAGCAGGGGCTAATATATATATATATATATCAGCAGCAGGATCTAATATTTATATATATCCGCAGCAGGATCTAATATTAGGCCCTGAAATCATTTAGCGCAAAAGTTAAGGTATTGTGTTGTTTAAAGGACAAACAAGTATTGTATTGGCCAATAACAAAAGTATCATTCCATAGCACATTACTTTGGCAAGTATATATATGTGTGTGTTTTTTCAGTGGTATGATTTAATGGTGGAAATTATTAATGCCCCCCCAGTTTGACTGTGGTATCTTGTGTGCCCCCCCTATATATTGTTTCTAGAGTCGCCACTGGCTGTATGTAAGGGCACTTGTGTCTAAGGGCAGTGTATGTATATATGTGCGTGTGTGTAAGCTGGTGTGTGTATGGGCAGTGTGTGTGTGTAAGGGCAGTGTAGGTATTTGTATGTTTGTAAGCTGATGTGTGTGTATATGTGTGTAAAGGCAGTCATGTGTAAGGGCAGTATATGTGAATATGTGTGTTTATGGGCAGGTGTGTGTAAAGGCAGTGTGTAAGGGCAGTGTATGTGTATATGTTTGTTTATGGGCAGTCGTGTATAATCGCAGTGTATGTGTATATGCGTGTTTATGGACAGGTGTGTGCAGGGCCGGCCTTTGGGGTGTGCGACCTGTGCGACTGCACAGGGCGCCACACTCCAGGGGGCGCCGCCCGCCACCGTAGCGTACCGCTGCCGCCAGCAGCGTACCTAGCGGCGGGGGGGGGGGCGAGCGGCACCCGCTCCGCTCATCAGGGGGGCACCCGGCACCCCTCCAGAGACGGACAGTAATGTCCGCCGCTGGAGGAGCAGGCTCGCAAGGGAGCGGTATCGGAGGTCTTTAACAGACCTCCGGCTCCCTTGAGTGATTTTAAGCCGGTTCAAGGATCTCCCTTGAACCCGGCTTAACATCACTCAAGGGAGCCGGAGGTCTGTTAAAGACCTCTGATACCGCTCCCCTGTGATCCGCGCGGCAACAGATGCTGTGCGCTGGGGTTTGTTGTCAGACCCCGGCACACAACACTGAAGCCGCGCCCACCGCTGTCCGTGCCCTCTGAACCGGAAGAAGACAGAAGAACTGAAGAAGAAGAACGAAGAGGAGGAAAAGGAGCTGTAAGGAGAAAAGTGGAAAGGTAGGAAAGCATTCAGTGAGAGTGGATTGGTATATGTGTGTGTGGATTGGTATATATGTGTGTGGATTAGTGTATATATGTGTGGATTGGTATATATGTGTGGATTAGTGTATATGTGTGGATTAGTGTATATGTGTGGATTAGTGTATATGTGTGGATTAGTGTATATGTGTGGATTAGTGTTTATGTGTGGATTGGTATGTGTGGATTAGTGTATATATGTGTGGATTGGTATATATGCGTGGATTGGTATATATGTGTGGATTGGTATATATGTGTGGATTAGTGTGTACGTGTGGATTGGTATATATGTGTGGATTGGTATATATGTGTGGATTGGTATACGTGTGGATTGGTATGCGTGTGGATTGGTATACGTGTGGATTGGTATACGTGTGGATTGGTATACGTGTAGATTGGTATACGTGTGGATTAGTATATGTGTGGATTGGTAAGTGTGTGAGAGTGATGGGTGTTATGCTGTACCATTTCCAATGTCTTTTTCATGATCTAATTATGCTCTAAAAGTACATCATAACTCCCATCATTCTATACTGTTCCATACAGTGGCAAAGCTGGGAGGCAGAGGCCTTGCACCCCCACCGCAGGACTCCTGAAAGGTAAGTGAACTTCAAAGAGGGGAAGGGTAGATAGTTAGGAGGGCGTATATAGGGAGAAGGGAGTGAGACAGGGGAAAGGGGGTAGATAGGGAGAAGGGAGTGAGAAGGGGTAGATACGGCAGAAGAGAGTGAGAAGGGGTAGATAGGGCAATCATACTCCTATCATGCCAAGTCTGCGAGTAAATCCTGGAATCTGGGTATGCCTGGGCATGATAGGAATGTGATTGCTGTTAATCATATATATATATGATATATATAGACTTGAAAAACCGAAGTTGTTTGTGTGGTTATTTGGAAAGTCCCTGGAGTGCCGGTAACTATTTTTGGACTTTATATATATATATATATAATATTATTTAATTGTTTTCTCCTATTTTGGTGTGTTACTTACTTTAAATAAAAGTGTTAGATTTTTTATGGTGTTGGGGGGGTCATATTCGGTTTTGGCCAGGTAAATGCTGCACTTTCGGTTTCAGTCCCGAATTCGTTTCGGTGCATCCCTACTACCAAGCCAGACAATTAAGTGGTAGGCCTAGACCACATCAATGTTTGGCGTAGTATATAGTGATTGGGGTTTTGTTACAAGTTTTTATTCCTTTCTTTTTTTGGGATGGGGGGGCGCCAGAGGAGTAGTCCGCACAGGGCGCCAGAACACCTAAGGCCGGCTCTGGGTGTGTGTAAAGGCAGTGTAAATAAAACAACCTCTGTAAACAATAGCTGGGGGGACACAATTTTCCATTCTTGCCTCAGGCGCAAAAGGAGCTAGCTACGGCTCTGCATGCAGTATATATATAGTGAGGTTTGCAGCATTATTGTGAGAATAGATCTCTTTTGGATCGCTAACATTGGAATGTGTACCCTTTAGTGGGTTATTTCACATTCTCATTATTATTATGGTTTTCAGTTCACCTTTTCACACAATAACATTCTATTTTTAATTTAATAAGTTACATTTTATTGCGTCTCATATAAAGGGGCAGCTACATGGGTTTTGATTTCCAGCATGTTTTTTCATCTAAAGCACCCCTTCCATTTTGCTACAAGAATACCCAATACTTTGCCGAATAGAAATCACTGATATAGAGTTACAGCAAACCTTAAAAAGTAAAGTACTTACCGAAAATTTACTGTTTGTGCAATACAGTAAAGAGCGCCCTTCTTGATAAACATCCGTCGTATCGAATAGCGGAGCCCATCGCCATGGTGACGCTTCAGGATGGGCCAATCACCCTCATTCCGACAGCAGAGTTTGTGACGTCACCGGCTTTTCCGCAAGGGCGCGTTTTCCTTGGAATTGTAAAATGGCTGCGTTTATTTCACGAGTAATTCTCGTCAGAAACTGAAAACAGTGGTGACTGAAACGAGCTTATGTTCATATAGTCATATAGTAGTGTATTTACTTACGTGGAAGTCAGCCACCGCAGCAAAAACTTCAACATATTATCAAGAGTAAATATCTCTATTGCGTTCGGTCACGGTTGTGGTAAGAGTCATATTTCGAAAGTTATAATTATAATTGTGTTAGCATATAGATTCCTATACGCATTTATTTTATTTTTTTTGCTTTAGGATAGTTTCTGAATTTGAGTCTTGTAATGCTGCTATTTTACAAATGGTAACCGATATTCAGGTTTCACATATGTTGCTATTCTTATGATGCTTAAATGCTGATTTATATTTTGTGGGGTGTAAGGTTGACATTTTGCTATAGCTTTAAAGTCAGTCTTACGTTTAAATATTGTGGATCAAATACATCCCTACATTGTAAATTCATTTGTCTGATTTTTCACACCTCGAGACTAAATACAGGCACTTCATTACTGAAACTGCGATAAGCTTCATCTCGTCTTTTTTTATTTAGTAAATAAAATACATTGTGCACATAAATCATAATGAAGAAATCAAGCCCTTAACCCCTTCAGTCCCAGGTGTTTTTTGGTACCTCAAGTCCCGGAGCAATTTTGCCATTTTTGTGGTATGTCGGTTTAGCGATTAGTTAGATAATTAGCTGAAAATGTAGGATGAGAAATTTAGTAAAAACTAGCAAAAATTAGAAAAAAACCTAATTTTTTTATATATATTTTCCCCTCTGACTCCTTTACAAAATTAGGTAAAGTGACTGAAAATCCCCTCCAAGTTTATCAATTTAGGTGTCCTGATTTCAGAAATACCCAGTTTATATAGAATTTCCATACTTTCCCAGCACTTTGGGAACATACTATAAGGTGTATATTATTGTTTACAAAGCCATTTAATTTTTACATTAGGTATGATGGGATTGCACCTATAATTTTAAACAAATAAACCAAAAATACCCACAAAAGTATATATTTCTGTAAAGCAGACAACCCAGACTATAGTATCAGGGGTATTCTTCATGCAGCTATTTGGCCACAAATCACTGTCAGAATGGCCACAGAATTTATTTCCCGCGCTTTTTTCTTACCAACACTTCTGTGTTGCTTAGTTTTTTTGCCCAGAATATGTGTTATGGCAGAGAAACCCGCCCAAAATTGTGGAGTATGGTTAGAGGTCCTCTTAGGGACCTCTTGAACATGTTATTAATGCCAGTGATGTCCCAATGACATCACTTACATTACTTTATTGTTTGTTAAATTATTATTTATTGTATTATTTTAGTGATTTTTTTTATTGATTTGTGGTTTCTCACTCTCTCTCCCTACAATCCCTCTGCAACGAAGAAATGTTAAAACAGCCATTGTCACGAAGGGGTTAAAATAACATGAAATATATCAGAAACACAGTATAGACATTGTTAATGTTGTAAATGACCATTGTAGCTGGAACTGGCAAGATTTAATGGAATATCTTCAGTGAGGTCCAGGGGTTCTTTATCAGCAACCATCACTGCTGTGTTCCAATGGCACATTGTGTTAGCTAATCCAAGTTTAAGTTTAAAAGACTAAATGATTATTAGAAAACCATTTTGCAATTATGTCAACACAGCTAGAAATGTCCCCTTTTTTCATGAAAACAGCAAGTGATTCCAAACTTTTGAACTTTAATGTATATATGTATGAATTAGGGCTGCAACTAACGATTATTTTAATAATCGATTAGTTGGCCGATTATTTTTTCGATTAATCGATTAATCGGATAAAAAAAACAATATGCAAATTTTTTGTTTATTTAAAATAATTTAATGAACTGGATGTTAAAAAACAACTTAAAATTTACATTAACATTCTTATTTTGTTATGATGTAATAAAAAAACAATATTTTCAAAGTACAAAAACCCAAACACAATATTTATGAAACAAAATAACCCCAAACATTCTGAAAAGAGGTGGACTATTACTGTTCAAGAAACTTTGCACCCAGCACTTTGCACCCGGCACTTTGCACCCAGCACTTTGCCCCACCCCTGGCACTTTGCACCCGGCACTTTGCACCCGGCACTTTGCCCCAGCCCTGGCACTTTGCACCCAGCACTTTGCACCCAGCCCTGGCAGTTTGCACCCAGAACTTTGCACCCAGCCCTGGCACTTTGCACCCAGCACTTTGCACCCGGCACTTTGCACCCAGCCCTGGCACTTTGCACCCAGCACTTTGCACCCAGCCCTGGCACTTTGCACCCAGCCCTGGCACTTTGCACCCGGCACTTTGCACCCAGCCCTGGCACTTTGCACCCAGCACTTTGCACCCAGCCCTGGCACTTTGCACCCAGCCCTGGCACTTTGCACTGTGCCCCTGCACCCAGTCTCCAACTCTGCCCTGCACCCAGCCCTGCCCCCACATTCTGCCCTGCCCCCACACTCACACCCTGCACCCACTCTGCTCTGCACCCACACTCACACTCTGCCCTGCACCCAGTCTCCAACTCTGCCCTGCACCCCCACCCCCACTCTGCCCTGCACCCAGTCTCCTGCCCTGCCCCCACACTCACACCCTGCCCTGCATCCCCACCCCCACCCTGCCCTGCACTCAGTCTCCTACCCTGGCCTGCCCCCCCCCCACCCCCACTCTGCCCTGCATCCCCTGAAACCCCACCCCCACCCCCGCGAATCGCTCTGTGCGAACGGAGCCACTCGCACAGAGCGAACCGCTCTGTGCGAACGGAGCCACTCGCACAGAGCGAACCGCAACTAAAAGAAGGCGCGTGTAGCGGAAGCGGGGAACGCTCGCGGAGGTAAGTAAAAGGAGCCGAGTGCTCCAACAACGAATCGATCACTCGATTAATCGATAACGGAAATCGTGGACAACGATTTCCGTTATCGATTATTATCGATTTTATCGATTCGTTGTTTCAGCCCTAGTATGAATTCATTAATTCATTATGAACATGTGAATCAGTGTTTTCTCTCAAATGTGTGAAAGGGCTAGCCATTGTTTAGTGTATAGCATACCAAAGCTATGAACGGTACACATTACTCTTGCCTAGAAAAAAAATAATTAAAATTAAAAATAATTGGTTGATATTTATAGTTTGGCTATTGCTTCGTTATTCACTTTAGCTACTGCTTATGCTTGTGAGGCCAGAGAGCAATGGTCAAATAATAAGGACTGAGTGGATCTTTGTGCATTGGAGCCAAATGTAATTACTGACTATTAGTTATCTCATAACTAACATGCCGTTAAAAAATAATTAACTCTTATTTCTGTTTTCAGTTTTAATTATCTGTAGATGAAATCAGTGGAGGATCAGTTTGTTGAGGAAGAAGCGGGTTTTCATGATGATGAAGTAAGTGGAATATATACCGTATTGGCTCGATTATAGGCCGCACCCTGGAGGTTTGGTGCTATTTTAAAGAAAAAAATGTTTTTAAAGAAAAAATACATGAGTTGAATAGTGAAACAGTATTTTATCTAATGAACAGGAATACATGTATTTTAAAAATTTTGGCATCTATTATGCAGTTAGTTAGCATATGTTATACACACAGAAACTTGAAAACCAGTAGCCATTTTAAGGTCGCCCCCCTTAATTCATAATGCACCTTAATAGATATGCCCCTCTGCCCCCCAAATATGCCACTCTGCTCCGCTGATATGCTTTATGCCCCCCCTGATATGCCCCTCTGCCCCACAGATATGCCACTCTGACCCCCCCAGATATGCCACTCTGCTCCCTAGATATGCCACTCTGCCACCCAACCTGACTTACCAATGCATCCCCAGACTCCCTGGTGTCTAGCGGGGGCAGGCGGTGGACATCTGCATGATGCGTGTAGACATCCTCTGCTGCTGTTCGCCACTTCTGCCAGGGCTTCCATGTCTGAGCGCATCGCACAGATGTTCACTGGCTGCCAGAGAGTAGGATACAGGTCTCCTGCAGCGGTGCGGGGGATCCTCCTCTCTGGCAGCCGGTGAACTTCTGCTTGATGCGCTCAGACAACCTCCGCTGCTGCTGGCCGGTACTTCCGCTGGGGCTTCTATGGTGGAGCACCGGAAGGTCATGTAAACGCCGGCACTGCCTCAAAGAAGCCCTGGCGGAAGTGCCCGCAGCAGCGAGGCTGTCTGCATCGTGCAGATGTCCACCAGCTGCCAGATAGGAGGATCTAGATCCCCAGCAGCGCTGCAGAGGATCTGGATCCTAACCCTGCTTCTTTCCTACAGCAGCAAATATATACCCGGCGCCTGGAACTGCATGTCCTGGGCATCAGGCGATACGAGCTGCGCATCCCTGCACTAAACCCTGATTATAGGCCGCACCCGCACTTTAAAGACTTAAAGTGTGTGAGGGGTGTGGCCTATATTCGGGCAAAGCATTAAGGAAAAAACAGTTTCCTGTAAACTCAAAGAAGTAAATATCAGTGCCGCTGTAATTCACAGTGACAAGTTGTACAAAATTGAGCTGTGTATAAACACCAAGCATTGGAAACATAAAATTCATACTGTAGATCTGCTACTCTTCAAAAGGTGTAAAGGACTTGTCATTGTAGGTCTTCTTCTGCTAAGCACAAGCTGCATACAGAGAAAGTGTAGTGTTGAAACAAGTCATATGTGAGGTATAAAGTCAAACAAATTGTGACTACGTAAGAAATGAAGAACTGCTGAAGGCCTTTCTAGTTTTGGAATTTAGGTGATCAATTATGATGTCATGACTTATTTGTGGAAGGCTGAAAACGTAAACTAACTGAACATATTGTTAAAATTGTTCAGTTATAGGCAGTAAACGTCTTTGCAGGTTTTATCATAAAAGGATGAGTGATCCTTATGTTTTTTTAATATTCAATACCTCTTCCATAGGACTCATTTTTCCAAGATATTGACATGCTACAGAAACATGGCATTGTAAGTACAAAATATCTGGCTCTTTGACGATAGCTTGCATTTTATGGACTCTTGTAACTACATACAAATATCTTTTGTATCGTCTAAACATTATGGAAAATATTTAAAAGATTTTCATTCCACAGAATGCAGCAGATATAAAGAAGCTGAAATTAGTAGGAATATGCACTGTAAAAGGTGTCCAGATGACTACAAAAAAAGCCATGTGTAATATAAAAGGTCTTTCTGAAGCTAAAGTGGACAAGATCAAAGAGGCTGCCAATAAATTAGTAGTGAGTAACATATTTCTATACCCCATCTTGGTATGTTATCTGTTTCACATGATTTAGTACCACATTGACAAGCATGTGCTGCTTGAGTATAGGCACACAAAGGTCCAAATTATCCATAATGGCTATATGTATGAAAATGGCTGCTTGAACGTCAGATGGGCTGTGACATGTGTGCTATATATATATATATATATATATATATATATATATATATATATATATATATACACACAGTCTATAGATAGTTACCAGCACTCTAGGTCTTTTTCAAATAAATACAGATTCCTCTTTTGCAGGTCAACGTTTCAGTCTTTATTTGACTTTCATCAGGACACCAAGTCAAATAAAGACTGAACGCTGACCTGCTAAAGAGGAATCTGTATTTATTTGAAAAAGACCTAGAGTACCGGTAACTATCTATAGACTGTGTATATTACTTTGCCTTGTTACCTAGCACCATACATACACATACACCGCATTGGCCTGAGTATAGCCTGCACCCGAATATAGGCCGGACCCTTAAAGTTTGGTGCTATTTTAAAGCAAAATGTATTATTAAATAAAAAATACACATTAGTGGAATGGTAAAACAGTGTTTTATCTAATGAACAGGAATACATGTATTTTAACATTTTTGGTATCACGCAGTTAGTCGGCATAGGTTATAAACAAAACCAATAACTATTTTAAGTCCCCCCTTAATTCATAATGCACCTTACTTATAAATATGCCGTTCTGCTCCCCTGATATGCCACTCTGCGCCCCCCCCGATTTACCAATGCAGCCTGTGGACGTCTGCACAATGCACATAGACAACCTCTGCCGCTGCTCGCCACTTCTGCCGGGGCTTCTCCTTCATAGACTCACCAAAATTGGACAATGGAAGACTGGAAGAACGTTGCCTGGTCTGATGAGTCTCGATTCCAGCTGCAGCATTCAGATGGCAGGGTCAGACTTTGGTGTAAACAACATGAAAGCATGGATCCATCTATCCTTGTATCAACTGTTCAGGCTGGTGGTGGTGTAATAGTGGGGGGGACATCACTTTATGACCACAGTGTACCCATCTTCTGATGGCTACTTCCAGGAGGATAATGCACCATGTCACACAGCTCACATCATCCCAAACTGGTTTCTTGAACATGAGAATGAGTTCATTGTACTCCAATAGCCTCCACAGTCGCCAGATAGCAATCCAATAGAGCACCTTTGGGATGTGGTGGAACAGGAGATTCCCATCATGGATGTGCAGCTGACAAATCAGCAACTGATGCCATCACGTTCATATGGACCAAAATCTCTGAGGAATGTTTCCAGCACCTTGTAGAAAGTATGCCATGATGAATGAAGGCAGTTCTGAAGGCAAAGGGGGGGGGGGCAGTACTAGCAAGGTGTACCTAATAAAGTGCCCAGGGAGTGTGTGTATATATATATATATATATATATACACACACAAATTGCTGATCTTTGTTAGTTAAATGTTACACTCTTTGGATGTTGTTGATGGTAAAGTACAATGCGCTTAAAAAAACTACACTTTTGTATATGTAAGTGCTTGTCTGCCTTTTACAGGAGCCAGGTTTTCTTACTGCCTTTGAATACAGTGCAAAAAGGAAAATGGTGTTTCACATTTCTACAGGAAGCCAGGAGTTTGAGTAAGCGTTGCATGTGTTTTCTAGATTGGTACTTGTAATTGGCTAATTCTTTGGTATTTAGATATTGTAAAAAGAAAGAATAGTTGTATCATCTCAAATATCTTTCCAAAACCATTTACAATCCCAGCACTTTTCCATTTCTGCCTTTTATGTAATATATTAATAAAAACTGTTAAATATTTGTTTTTATTTTTAGCAAATTATTAGGAGGAGGTATAGAAAGTATGGCAATAACAGAGTCATTTGGAGGTAATTATTATTATTATTATTATTACATATAAAATGTTTCTAAATGTATTGTTCAATTAAAATACTGGTTTCAATAACCAGATATTAAGTGTCTTTGAGAGATAAGGCAGGGCGAAACTGAGGATTAAAATCGGCCCTGGTGCATAAGACAGGGAAAGCCTTTCTCTGTGATCAATGCACAGAACAAGATATCGTTGCCTTTGATTCTTGAAGTGCTGACTATCTTTATGAATATCACTGTATTGAGGGAATTATCTCACAATGGCCCCATGACCCTTTTCCTCTTTATTTTTTCTGTATCCCCTTGAATATCATTAAACATTTATGTATAAAAAAATCTTTAAGATCAGGAGCCATTAAATTATTTATGTGCATCCACTGACCTATACATGCAGCTGCACTCTGCACTCTTGCAATGTTTCAGCCTGCACACTAAAGGGTTTGATCTGTTGCACAAGACAGAAGCTGTTAGCATGATGGACAGTCCTGGCCTAAGATAAGGTGTTTAGAATGCATACAACATTGTTCTATGATGCATAGTGATAAATGTTTCAGGGCTGTTGAGGAATTGGACATTTGAGCTTGACGAGTAAAATAAAAGTAAAAGGCAATCCTGCCCAACACATATTCACCGATAGGAAATTAATTTAAACCCCTTTTAATACTGACCAGGTATAACACATGTGGTTATCCTATATGAGGACAGACTGTAACCTCACTCTTCATAATCACTAAAAGCAAGCTAGGGCAAAATGAATGCGCTTTTGGTGACATCCTCACCACCTGTTGGAGGATCGGGGAGAGGATGTCACTGGATGTGCCGCCATATTGCCTTGAGTTCAAGTTAGGTCAAAATGACAGCGCTTTTGTAACACCCTCTGCCCCGATTTGAAAATTGGCGAGAGGACATCATTGCAAGGGCCCTCATTTTGGCAGAAGTTCCCACTGGATTATGTCCACGGAGATGTGGACAAAGATAGGAGATTTAAGAAAGAAAAGATAGGGAAGGGAAACATCTTGCGCATGGAAAATAGCTTAGGGGTGTCACGTATAGCCTAACTGGAGACACTGGTATCAGGCAGGACTGCAATAAGGGTTCAAGGTCAGGGCATATCAGGAATACTGGACAACAGCGACAGAAGTGGAGCGGAGACCAGTATGCAGGAGAAACAGGCACGGTATTTAGATAATCAGTCCCAAAAACGAAGTCAAGGAGAAGCCAAAAATCGGTACACAGGTGTAGGAGCCGTTTAGTCGCCAAGGAGGAACCAAAAGGATAAACGTAGGCAAGCCGGGTCTGGTACACGAAGGGTCAATAAATAGAGAAGTCAAGGCAAGCCGGGTCTGGTACACGAAGGGTCAATAAATAGAGGAGTCAAGGCAAGCCGGGTCTGGTACACAAAGGGTAGGTAAGTAGAGGAGTCAAGGCAAGCCGGGTCTGGTACACGAAATAAACAGCAAGAGAGCACTCAGGAGGTACGTAAGGGAAGCACAATAACTGAGCAAGGCTACGCGGGACAGTCTCCGAGCGTGCACTCAGTGTTCCCAGAATGGGAACAATAAAGTTAAGCTAGAGGGCGCGCGCGCCCCTAGCAACACACGCCGGAGGAAGACCAGAAGATGGATGCCGCGGCGATGGAACCCGTACCCGTGGGTACGCAGCGCTGGACCCGGTACCCGCGGGTAGCGGGTATTCCGGTGAGTCGCTGCGGCGAATCCTGACTGCTGGACCCTGACAGAGCGCCAGAGAGCAGGAATGTCGTAGAGCTAGCTAGCTATCAGGAATAACGAATAAACAAGCCAGATCAGCAACAGGAAATCAACCAGAAACACATACTGAGGAATTGGCACTAAAGAATATAGGCACGACCATCACAAGGCAAAGTCCAAGGGTTTCTGAGATTCTAAAATGGGTAGGAATGTTTTGGCGAAATTTGAATGTTTCCGTTACATCTGGAACATTCCTGGCTGTGGCTGCTGTGCAGAGGCGGGAGGTCTCCCCCTTCTTCGCAGCGGCTGAGGCTGCTGTGTCACGGAGGCAGGGGTCTCCCCCTTCTTCGCAGCAGCTGAGGCTGTTGTGACACGGAGGCGGGGGCCTCCACCTTCTTCGCTGAGGCTGTTGTGACACGGAGGCGGGAGGTCTCCCCCTTCGCAGCGGCTGAGGCTGCTGTGAGTTAGAGGCGGGGTCTTCTTCTCAGGTAAGTGACAAAGGGTGAGCAGTTATGTAGAATCCCTCTGGAAATTTGCAAGTAGAACACAATGAAAATTTTAAGGGAACACACATCTATCTATGTATTAAAGTGGAAATGATGGCTGGAGTGTCCCTTCAAATAGTTTTTTTTTACATTGAATTACTATTTAAAATGATTTCAAATGAAACCTTAAAGGACATCATCAGTTTGCAATACTTTTTTGTATTTTTGCATTACCAACTTTTCATTGTCAAGTAAGTTCTGTGTCAAGTGCAGTTGAAGCTGGCATCATGCTTTTGCATTTCTCGTCTGTTTGCAACTTTAGCTGGACACAATGCTGTAAAACGCTATCTCCTATTATTGTCGTTTTGTGAATAACAAGCAGAGTTATTCGGTTATAACTGTTCCTTGATATGACTGGCTTTCTCGTGTGACCCAACAGTTTTCCTAACATATTTCAAAAACAGTTCCACTAAAGGTCAGAGTTTCCATGACAATGAGAAAAGTTAGATTTTTTAATTAAATGTTACCTTTCCAAATTTTAGTTTAGTTTTAGATTAATGCTTGGCTTTTTTCATCAGAATACCCTGATTGTATGCCCACTTTTCCTTTTCAAAAGTATTGGGATGCTACATTCTCTGGATAATACAGTCTTTAGAATAATAATAGATAAAAACAGGAATCAAATCAAAGCTTACATTATCACTACTAAGCAATTACTAAATTTACCGAAACCTTTAAGAATGTAAAGGATTTTTGGAAAGTTTTCATTGCATTTGCAGTTGTAAAAAGTAAGGTTACCTTTTGTAAATATGATTTCCTTTCGTAATCTGAAAAAATTGCATTTATATTTTATTAACAGAATTCAGAACTGGGAAAACACAGCTGTCTCATACTCTTTGTGGTATGTATAGATAGTATACTGGATGCTTTCCTCCTAAGATAAAAGCAGACACTGTCAATATTATATTTGTTTTATATAGCACCATCATGTTTCATGGCGCTGGTTGACTCTTAACACATGTTCTCCTTGGGAACTAAGCGTGACAGAAGCATGTGCCTCTGTAATTGTTCACAAATACGTGGTTTGTGGAATATGTCAGGAATTGGGTATTAATTATTATAAAGTCTTAATTGTGCTTTTCTCTGTCATCTGAAAAATCTAAGCTCAAAAAACAGCAAATCATGACACGTGTAATATGGCATGCGTTGTTCATCTGAAGTTGTATTTACCACATTTTTAGACCTGCTTAGGCACAGATGATTGTTATAATGTCCTGATATGCAAAACCACAGAATTCAAAGAGGGTGTACTTTTTTTCCCCACAACCTTATATGTATTTATATATTTTTTTACAGAAAGCAATGGTTCTGCATGGGATGTCTTTGGTACCCAAGATGTTACACTATATGCTGGGTAGTGGGAAGATACGCCACCAGGGAGGGCTTGGGACAGTTGCAAATCCAATAATTGTGCCCCAAGTACTTTGGGTCCCTGGGGTGGAGTATACCAAAGTGTGTGGTGGGCCAGTTTGTCATCCTACTAACTGGCTGTTTATACACTCTAGCCTGGTCCAGATTTTCCCTAGGACTGGCTGGTTTAAGGGCAATTGACTGGGGACCCCTGTGGGCTGGTTAGCACATGTAGACAAAGCAGACTAAAGCTAGGCTCTGGAGAATGATCATTTCTTCCCAAGAAGGCTGCCGAAGAGGCTGCTAGGTTGCACTACATATTATTAGCTAGTACTCAGATGAACAGGGGTTTTGATTGTTTATTTAGTTTCTTTGCTGAACCTCATTCCCTTGGATTATAGTGAACAGCCCCAAGAACTCAGTTCCTAACCCTAGAAGGTCCCTGACAAACACCATTCAGTACGGATTCTTTGTCACTATATATGTAATTTATATCTGAATCTAACAAAAAATAAAAGTTAGAAAGCACATCTGTGAGTTATATATTAGTAACAAGAAAAGGATTTGACTCCTGC